>OX370994.1:2400000-3000000 GCA_947308005.1 Yponomeuta malinellus
AGTTTGCAATACACTCGTGACGTGTTTGAACGGGTAAACTCGCCGACAGATGAATGACGGAATGTGAGTACGCCATCTCACTTTTTTGCGCGTAACTAATTGTGCCATTTTGCATAGAAACAAAATAGTACCGTCTAATTTCAATAGATGTCACTAGAAGTCACGGACGAAGCTTTTCCGGCTAAGTGGTTGCTGGAACAGAGTTGGGGCCCTGGATTATAGTTGGGTAGTTTTACGGTATGTATCAAATTCCTAGTCTTGGAATATCATTGAACAGGTGCATTTCTGTCTATTTTTAAATTGTGATCTCTAGATCCATTGTGCACTTGAAATGTCGGTCGAACGATCCCATTATTCTTCACACAAAGCTACCAATTCGCTTTACCGTTCTGTTTACGCACACACATCATAGGTACAGTCAACAGCCGATCAACCTTTACATTTTCATCTTTACAGTGACGTAGCCGAATATTTGTTCGGCTTTCGGCTGTCTAGCTGATCGACGTTATCATTTTGTTGCAAAACTGCCTATCCTATAGCCTGTATACGTCCACTGCTTGACATAGGCCTCAGCTAGGCTCACCACTTCTTACTATCCTCGGCCATCCTTATCCAGCCACGGCCAGCAATCCGCCTCAGATCCCCGGTCCAGCGAGCTGGTGGGCTTCCTGCGCTGCGTTTGCGAGTTCATAGTCTTTGTTCGAACATCGACCATCGGTTACATAACATACATAAGCAGCCCATATACTTCCCACTGTTGGGCACAGGCCTCCTTTCCGGGAGAGAGTATGGGCTTAATCACCACGCGTGCCCACCGCGGATTGGCGATTTCAAGCGCTGAGGTATGTGAATAGCTCAGACACTCAGGTTCTTCGACATAATTATGTGACCAGCCAACTGTTAGGCGAATTGTCTTATTTCGGTAGGAATCTGAGACCTAACTGACGTTTGCGATAGCAATTAGTATGGCATTTGACAGTTGAACGATTGGAATCATTCGGGATTTGGTGCGCGTAATAAAAGAGCAGATCGGCTGTCCCAAAAGTAAACACAGTAAGGGACTTTATTTTTCAAAACCGAGATATTACCACTATTGGTTACTGGAACGAACTGGTAACCAACAGTATAAATATCTCGGTTTAGAAAAAAAATGTCCCTTACCGTGTTTATTTTCGAGACAGCCGAGATGTCGATTGTATGCCACTACGTCCGTCCACTGTCTAATGTACCGAGTTCAATTTGCTGGTGGATCTAGCGTCTAGCAAGAATCGCGGATTGCATCGTGAGGCATTGAGAATATTCAAGCCAGCGTTCGTTTGGGGCTGCTCTGTGATCGCTGCAGCAGCGCTGCATTTGAGACAAATTGCAAATAAACAAAGGTAAATGGCCTCAGTCCGGGTAATTTCATGTTTGTGATGCCCTTGCCTGGTTACCATAATAACACAGTATCTTAGCTAGTACCTAGAGCAAGTGATTATGGAGTGTGGAAGTTTTTTTCTATTGAGTGTTTCCAAGAGGTCCTGAATCAACTTTTTCTGTGGGACCCACTCTGCGATTGCTCTTCGCTCGAGCAAGTATGTATCAATCAACGCTAGCTATGGAACAGCTGATATTTTTGGGCAATTTCAGAGTTGGTCCCATAATAAAAGTTGTTTTTATTGATGAATAGAAACCCCTTAAGTTACGCCTGACCTTTCTGCAACACACTGTAGGTATACAAAGTTAACAGAATCCCCATATATACGTCCGAAACCTGTGGCATTAAAATGCATGTGGCAGTTAGATTTTTTTTTCGCGATTTCGCTCACATAGTTACCTCAGCGCTTGAAATCGCCAGTCCGCGGTGCGCATGCGCATGCGTGCTGATTAAGCCCATACTCTCTTTCTCTGAGACACATCTAGGCTTGTGCTATGTTTACACTAGTTAAAATATGAGCTCTTCAGCGCTTCAGATTTGGAACTGGTGTTGGTCACAAGTATTGTCTATTCGCTTCAATGGCTGCCCGGCTGGTGGTTTCCGCTACGGCGCTTTTTAATACGCTCCTACTATTGCACTGCATTTGGTTTTATGCCACTGATATTATAGATGGGGAGATGTTTAAAAACATTATGAAAAGACATTAATCTTTTATTAGAGTATCCGAAAATAACGGGTTCTATTCGTCAATAAAAACAACTGTTACTACGGAGAAAAATTTTAAAACACTACAAATATATCAGCTATTCCATACATTTTAATTCCATCGTTTAAATGACATAAATACCTCCATAAGTTTAGAAAATAACTTTGTTGCCTTTGTGTATCGGTTAGGAAAAGAAAATCCTTCTCTCTCTCAATTTAGATACCTAGATCTTGCGAATCTCGAATCGTATTGAATTTGATATCAAGAAATGGGTGCAATTTTTCATCTCCATCTATCCTTCCAGTTTAGATTCGCCAAGATGAAAAAGAGTAACTTCTGTTGAACTTTCATATTAAGAATGGAGTGAAGTCATGTTTATTTGGTTCATAATAAGAGAACGCTTCATTATAAATCTTAAAAGCAAGACAGGATTTTCCAAAAAGTTTGCGCTCAGCTTAATGCCATGACATGCATTGTAATGTCTTTCGTTTAGAGAAGAGTACCTATTCAAAGTCCTTGTAGAATCCTTACGTCATCCGAGGTAACCTTTATAAAACTGGCAGTCATATTTTTTTTATTTTTAAGTAATATATTTTAATGTATCTCAAAATCTTTCTCTTTCCTTTTCATTACATTTTCTGAGTTATTTTCGGCCAGTAATTATTTAATTGTATTTCTCTCATTCCAGAAAAAAAACAAGTAAAAGGGGCAAAAGAAAGGTTTTCGTAAAGAGGTTGCATCTGAGCTCCTCTTGACAGTGATTTATTATGTGCAAAAAAATAAAAGGGAAGTGTTGGATGCCTATTTACCTATATTTATGCATAATGTATTTTACCTCGGGGGTATTTTATTTTACCACGGAGAAACTTGAAGCTTCTAGTGGCTGACCCTGGTGCCTGCCTACCCCACCGGGTTACAGGCGTGAGTTTATGTATGTTTGTATGTAAGCTTGTTAGGTATCCTTTTTAGGGTTCCGTAACCGAAGGGTGCCAAACGGGACCCTATTACTAAGACTTCACTGTCCGTCTGTCTGTCTATCCACCTGTCTGTCTGTCTGTCACGAGGCTGTATCTTATGAACTATGATAGCTAGGCAGTTGAAATTTTCACAGATGATGTATTTCTGTTGCTGCTATAACAACAAATAAAATAAATATTTAAGGGGGACTCCCATACAACAAACGTATTTTTTTTTTGCCGTTTTTGCTCGATATTAATAACGGCAACGGGTAGATGCTTGGAATATTCACATAATAATCAATTAGTACTGAAGAAACACTTTTCAAGGTTTGCATTATTTCAATAACACATTGTCTACTAGCTGTGCGCGTGACTTTATGGCATGGGATTTCACTCCGTAACTGGTCGTCAAAATATACGAACTTAGAAGGAGGGGTCTTTGACTGATATTAGGATTTTATTAACTACCTGCTTTACACTAGAAACCACTTCATCAGAGAATTTTTAACAGCATTTTTACTAAGGTTTACTTTTATAAGTTAGTTGACTATCACTCGTTAACTTGTAAAGCCTGCTTATCCGCGATAGTTATCTTTTTCGCTTCATTATATGTGCCCTGATTTATATCTGGTTTCTACAAACAACCGTTTAGTCGGGAAAGGGGAGCGGACGCTCTTATTAAGTGTGGGTTATTAGGTATTAGATTGGTTACCTATTTAAAAATATTTAGGGTAAACAAAAATATTTTTTCCCTTTCCCGGCTAAAGGGATGTTTGTAGAAACCATAATAACTTCAGGATTCAAAAATTCAAATCGGGTAAACGAGAAAAAAATCATCTCTAATTTAGGTGTAGGGAAAAAATATAATACTGTAATAGCACCAAACGGACAACCATGAGCTACTTATTTAACTTAGTTATCGTCTCTTGAGCCAAGCCGCGGACGGGCAGACGGACGGATATTGTGAAACTATAGGGGTTCCTTGTTGACTACGGAACCCTAAAAATGTGCTGCACCTACAACTTAGAACAGAAACCACTCAATTCCCTAGGAACTTTCTAACTAATATGGCCTATTCAACCATAAATAAACATTGAAATATTCAGAAATAACTGGTTTCTATAACCGCAACAAAGCACTGTGAAATAAAAAAAAATGTTGTTGAATCGTTCGGAAACAAATAATAGGGTTTCCCAACAATCCAACAAACATTTAACGTCTGTTTACAAATAAAAACCAACACACTGGCCAAACGAAAACAATACAATACCCCCAGAAAAAAACAATTCAAATTTCGAAACTGCGCGATAGGAATAGAAAAAAGAACTGTATTTTGTTTTGTTGAGATGTGCAGGGCGTTCAGTACACAGTAGGCTACGTAAAATATGTTGAGCGAAATTCAATATAGCCAAAACAATATTGTAGCACCTGCTCGACCGATTTCCATATTGCGCAGCCCTCCGGTTGGGTCGTGGTTCTAAATATTCAATTTACCTTAGGAGTTAGAACATCGGTGTGCGAAATAAGTAAACAGAAAGAAAGTTCAATGGAGAGAGGCCTTGGATAAAGCAGTGTACCTTTTTTGAAAAATCGCAGCTTTCGGAAATTGCCAAGACTCGGCTCTGAGGTCAGAATTCAACAGGAACTTTTCCTAACAAAACAGATAATTTACGGTTTACAATAATTATGCATGCTTTTCTTCTTATTTTTTGTTCTAAATAAATTATTCTCCTTTTCTTCTTTTTTGTCAAAAAAAACTGCCAACAAAAACTGTTTTAGCCGAGGGAAAGTCGGTTGATTTTATTTTCACGGGCATATTGTTCTTTATCTATCTATACATAGGTACCTATAATAAATCTCTGAATTGGTCTCTGTCTGATATGTCTATCTCACTCTGTTTCTTTGTGTGCGCACCACGCAAATACAATTGAAGTGAATTGAATAAAACTTGGCATGATTATAGCTTAGATTCCCGTGTAACATAAAGGCTATATAACTATATAAAATTGCTATATAAAAGGCTATATAAAATTACAATAAATATCTTCATAAACTGGTTAATTGTATCCGATACTATAGAAAAACGCGTATTCGATGACCTCAGAGCTTTTAGGGCCGAGTTTCATAACACTGCAATTGGTTACTCCACAATAACCTATTTGTACAAAGGCGAGCTCATTAGTAATGAGTATTTTCTTTCAGCTAATCTTGAGTTATGTGGATGTGAAACGTAGTGCCTGGAAAGACTTATTGCGAAAAACTACATAGACCATAATAATATAATAAAATTCATAGTAATAGTATAGTTATTAATATACCAAATACATCAACATAATTATGTCTAGTCTCCTTGGTCAGGATGTAACCCCCAACCCCGGAATATTAAACGTATGACCCCGATAGTAAAGGAGAAAAGTTACTATGATGCAAAACACTCCAATGGCCAACTGTAATCGTCTAGTCTAGTGAGAACCCTTCATTGTGAACGTATTAATAACCCAAGAACTTTTAGGATATGAGATTGAGTAATGAGTGCATGTAAGAGATCCGTTAAAATAATAAAAGTGGAACTAAGAACATTCAGTTCAAACCAAATGTTTATTAGAAAAGGTAAATTTTAGAAAGATTCGAAGAAACTAAAATAGCAATAAAGCAACATTAAATAAGCAGAAGCGAGACAAAATTGGGATAAAGGAGGAAAATTTTAATAAAGAAGTTAAGTTTAAAGACAATAAATTAAAGGTTAAATAAAATAAATTCCATGTAAATAAAATAAGATTATAGTAGCAAAATATTTGAAATAACTACTTGTCATACTACTACACATGTGAGTGTTTTAGTATAACGTCCCCTACCAAAGGCCGGTTAAGGCAGACATTATTAGCCAGCTAAGTAGATAATATTGGATAAGAAGAAGAGAGTGCAATACTCAATTATCTACTAGCCGATAGTGCTAATCATATCTACCGTGGATGGGGATTGGCCACCACTACGTTATACTGTTAATATATACTTATAAATAATAAAACTATGACTGACTAGAAATAAGAATACAATGATTCATTATTCCGAGTCTATGCCTTAAGAAAACATACATGATTAACGCAAGAATTGGCAAAGAGACGTTCAGCAGTACAATGCATTGGCAGACGAGAGTGAGAGAGGTAAAAAACCAAATGCACAAAGTACGTTGGAATAAGACTTCATCGAAGCTTACCAACACTGAAACAGTCCGGCCAAACCCACGCAACCATGAAATGTCACCCAAAGACATAAGTCATACAAATAAATATAGTAAAAGCAATAAAAGCTTTGAGCAGGCATAGACATATTAAAACTCAAGTCACTTCACACAATTAACGCAAGAAACGGCAAAGGGATGTTCAGCAGTACAATGCATTGGCAGACGAGAGTGTGAGAGAGGTAATAACCAAATGCACAAAGTACGTTGGAATAAGACTTCATCGAAGCTTACCAACACTGAAACAATCCAGCCGAGCTCACGCAACTATGAGATGCCACTCAAGGACAAGTCAAACATAATAAAAGCTTTAAGCAAGTATAGAGATCTTAAGACTCAAGACGCTTCACACAATTAACGCAAGAAACGGCAAAGGGATGTTCAGCAGTACAATGCATTGGCAGACGAGAGTGTGAGAGAGGTAATAACCAAATGCACAAAGTACGTTGGAATAAGACTTCATCGAAGCTTACCAACACTGAAACAATCCAGCCGAGCTCACGCAACTATGAGATGCCACTCAAGGACAAGTCAAACATAATAAAAGCTTTAAGCAAGTATAGAGATCTTAAGACTCAAGACGCTTCACACAATTAACGCAAGAAACGGCAAAGGGATGTTCAGCAGTACAATGCATTGGCAGACGAGAGTGTGAGAGGTAATAACCAAATGCACAAAGTACGTTGAAATAAGACTTCATCGAAGCTTACCAACACTGAAACAATCCAGCCGCTCTCACGCAACTATGAGATTAAGCAGAGTATTAAGCCAATATACTTAAAATGAATATAGCCTTACTACTACAAAGCCTATAGTGGCTCTTAACTACTCCCTAACGTCCCATAACGTCTTTCAATTCCTAACAATAATCCGTGTTTTGACCACCCTATATATTATTCACCCTATATTGCGCCTAAAATGCAATAATACTAAAGAAACTACAGTCGGAAGGAAGAGTATCTACGCACCTACATAAATTGTTCCTACCTCTTTGCAATAGTGGAATGTCCCGCCCGAAGGTCAAAAGATAAGTACCTATGAAGCTTATATTTTCGTTTCGTTTTACCTATTCCTTAGTTTGAAATTATCACCGTGTGGATGAAACGCACCAACCTTTACGTCTAGTTTTAAGGTAAGGACCAGAGACATAGATAAGCAGTAAGTTTAGTAGCTACTAATTCAAGACTCGCACAATTAAATAACGAACACAATCATTTAGACAGTGTTGCAGGTTTACATTAGCGCGACGCGTAATTTTTGCGGGGCTACATCTACATCCTTACGAGTAGGTGATAAGAGAATTACTTAACGCTATCATTTACAGACGGGTTTGGAAACAGATTTATTGAACACTAAACCTATTGCGACATATTGATTACAATATCACTACACTACAAAACATTGTGGAAGCACCAATTTCACTTATTTTAGTTTTATTAAATGAACCTTAAAAGCATCTAATGACCGCATTGTTATGGTGGGGACTTGGGTAAATACTTACTCTCATCATACAACTGGATACCCTGAAAGAAAAGGGGGAGCCTGCCTAATTTTTCCCAACCCCGTAAGCTAATATATTTAACCACCCATCAAAATTATTATTGTTTCAGCAAAACAAACCCCATTTACATTTAATCGTGTGTATGCGTGAGTGCCTAAGGTGTCTCCCTAGTCACAGCTATTTCCTACTTCTATCCTCCCTAACTCCGGAAAACCAGACTGTTTCAAATTACTTGGTAACTTGACTCAGTTAGCTTTCAGACTTTCTGGCCGGCCAGAGTGTGTAGCCTAGGATGTGTATGCGCAGGTGGTTTTATGGGTTCGGTAACCACCCGCAAGGTAAGAATATTCGGAATATAATACATAAATATGTTATGGGTGCAAAGTGCCAGAGGGCTAGAATCGTCTGTCACTCAGGGTAAGCAGGGGGAAAATTGCTACACCACGTATGCTAACGGAAGAAGATCTAACACCGCATTCACAAGAAGCATTTTATCCCAATCTTCAAACAAGATAATTAATGTAATTATCTCAATTCAAAATCATTGTTAGTATTACTTTTTTTATTATTAAATTAAATTGGGAACGCCTCCGGTGAAGGGATTCTTTAAACCTTTCAACCCAAGCAGACTCAGATTCAGCCGTAGCATAGTAAGCAGAGCTAGATTTTGGGTTCCTTAGTCCATTAATTTAAACTTCTTAAGGCTCCCAAGTGAATTCGCTCTAAATTCACACGTTTGTATACTGAAACTCAATTACCACTAGCTAGTGGAATTAAGCTAAAGCAATAAGTGGAATTAAATGTCTGCAAAGGCTCAGAAAGCTATGACGCAAGAATGATATCGATCGTCTCGTGTGCCCCCGCCGAGCCTTGGTTATTTGACAAAGGCTAGACACACGGATTATCCATAGCATACCTTTGTCACCGTGAGTTATCCTTTGCACAAATTTATTTCCGCATAAACGTAGTACTGTGGAAGAAAAGGATTAGTAAACTTTTATTTCGCGAGAGCTACCCTAATTACTAAGGCTGAAAACCCTATTTTACGCGGAAAACTTCTAGCTAAATATACAAACGGTTTAGGAATCAAAGGGTGCTTCTAACCTTACACTTTCACTTTCAAATCTCATTCCCTAGCTAAGAAAAGTAATTCAGAACCTGAAACTTCACACCAGAGCTGATAGTCTGGGACGCAATGCCCACAGGTGATGTTAGGTTACAAATCCAAAACCACTCTCCTACTTTCGAATTTAAATGCAAACGAAACTCCTAATAGTAATAAATTCACAAAATGGCGAATTTGCCTACGAGCGCAGCAGACGTATTTACTGTTCAATTTTCTGTTCCGGAAAAAGCCCCGAGCACTTCCCGAACCCAGCTTTTATAACCTCGCAGCCCCCTCCTAATATGATGCCACTTCTCCCGCTCGCGAAACCAATAACGAAATCCCGCCAACTAAGAATTTTATTCCTTATTGCTATTAATTTAAGGACTTCAACATTGGTAATTCTATTTTTGTTCGTCAAACTCGTACCACATCGCGCCACTATCTTCTCAATCAATTTCAGAACTTTAATATTATGCTATTTTATAAATTAATATTTAATGTCTGCAATTATATTGTCAATTAAGTTTCTATTTATTTATCTCGATATTTCCCGATTGATTTATTTTTCTACAATCCTTTTATCAATTTATTCAACGCACATTTGAATGACGCGGTGGTGTTTTCGAAAAACTAGTAACAAAGTTTCGTATCTCGTATATAGAACAACATCTCTTTAATTCAGTCTATATTCATCTAAACATACTCTACTTTATCTACAATTGGGATTTGAAGCGTTATAATGATTTATTTGGTTGGCGTCAACCGGACGGAAATAACAGTGGCGCCCCCCCACTCTAACGGTTAATATCGTATTAACAAAGAACTAATACTGATACGCTACTCACTCCTAGATGGAGCTAACTCTAGAGCTTATGCGAAGATATTCGATAATGGGGACTTGCACTAAGAAAAACTTTAATAAAGTATGAGAGGACACGTCTAAAGGCAAACAAACGTGGTATCTCTTTCTTCCGCGACCATACACTCCCTACGATACAAACAGTCAAAAAGTCAATACAATCACGTGGCACCACAACGCGGCACACAACTCGACCTCAGACCATGACGTCACTCCCCAACGTATGAACGCAACGCCTACAATATATGAAGCGTTTATCAATATATATGAGTCATCTCGTAAAATAATGTTTCTAAGAAAACGTTCAGAGTTCAATGAAAAACTAAATACTACGTTTTTAAGTAGAAATGAGGTCCTTGAGAAGTATGTCTGGTGTTACTTTGAATGACCGGACACATAACCGTGTGACTAGAAAACGTTGTGGACTAAAAGAGGATGCAGTGACTAAAATTGAGAAAGGAACGTTGAGTCCGCTTGGACATGTGGAGAGGAGGAAACAAATCCATCGAACAAATGTGGGTGGAAGGGCCGGCAAGGGATGACCCAGACGGACACACCTCGACCAAACAGGGGATGCATTAGCAAAGGGCAAGACAAAAGCACCCGAAACCGGCGCGCGCGCAAGCAACGACCAATGAATGTTGAGAAAGCGACAGCGATCCGTCAAGACCGCAACAAGTGGCAGTCCCCGACATTCGCCTACCCCTCTGGGACACAGGCGTGAGTCTATGTTGTTTTGTTAAAGTTTTATATGATTTAAGTTCCCTATTTATTTAGTACCTGAATGACCGAACTTTTCGGATACAATTTTTTGTTTTGTTTTAGAGAATGAATTAAAAAAGCGTCATCTATGAACAAAATAATGAACTGCCATGTACTGTATTAGATTTAGGTGACAGACTTTCTTCAATCCAAAATTTATTAGTTATGCTATTTCGCAAGAGAGATGTCATTGTGATTAATCTCAATTATCGTAAACCATCCCTAAAACCAGTTGCATAATTTAATCTACAAAAGACAACGCAATAAGTATTTTACAAGAACTGTTTAAATGTTTACAAATGCTACAAAACAAAAGCTTTTCGGATGCACTTTTTTTTTATTTTTGTTTTAGAGAATGAATTCAGACCCACGCGTTTAGACCGGTAGCGTCACCTACGAACAAAGCGATGAACTGTCATGTATTGTAACAGGTTTTAGGTGAAAAACTTTCTTCAATCCATAATTCATTAGTTGTGCCATCTCGCAAAATAGATGCCGTTGTAATTAATCTCAATTATCGTAAAAATTTAATCTATAAAAGACAACGCAATGTCTCACAAGAACTGCTTAAATATTTACAAATGATACAAACAAAATATACCTAGCTGTATTTTATGTCGGGGAACCAAATACGTTTCGGCGCTTTATCCGATTCTATAAAACGCTATTTAAATGTTTTACAATCCCTATATAAGTATACGATTATCATTTCTCGGTTTATTTTAGCTCCCATCCTTAATCTTCTCGTGCAGAACACAATTTAACATGATATTAACGATCGTGAGCACTTGTACGGAGCTTGGTCCGTCACAATCAACCCCCAAAATTTGGATAAGACCTGTCGTTATCAAATTTTCAATAAAACATAAGTGATCACGAGAGTGGTCATGCTACATAAGTTACTAATTACTTGTTTCACTATTTTCCAGAAATGACGAAATGAGTGAGTTGTGTTTTTCAACCAGACTCTTCGGATAATTGCCTATGTGAAATTTCAATCGACACCGTTTAATTCGGATCGCTTAGCAGCTTTTAACACAGCCTATCATTTAAGACCTTGATAAAGGGATCCTGGTTGTGAGGCAGAACAGCCCGAAGGCACCGACTGCTAAGTACCAGATACACTCGCTTAAACTCCAAAGGGGAGGCCTCCCCAAGAGCAAACGTGCACCGGTAGTAGAACCGACCCTTACAATAGCCTCAAATAACAATCAGCTGCGAAATCACTACGGGAAGCTATCAAACAAACGATATTAATCAATGAAAATCCCCAATCGACAACATCTTCGCTTCTGGAGCCTGCTCAGTTGCCGAAACTAGTTCTTAGCTTCTTGTGGAGTCCGGGATACAAATACAGTTTAACTTAATTTAAAATGAAAATCAAAAGAAGTATTTGTATCCGCTTGAGGTGTGTGCTGTATTCGGAAACTAAATAAAACAAGTTATCTGCGTAAAACCGATTCACCGAACTCTAGAACTTCCATTCAAGCCCCTTTTCATTCTCTTTCTAAATACTCCAACTAATTCCTTCTCCATTCATCGAATCATTTCCAAGCTTACTCTTACTTGCTTACATACTGATATATGAAGCCTGAGAATTTAGCGAATGAACTCTTCGCAGATATGATTTTGATTACCGCGATATAAAATAAACTACTAATTTTATTATAAATTTGACAACCCTATCCAATATGAGGAATAAAATCATTTGAACCAGAGCCCGCGATCGCAAATATACCTAGTGATAGACGTTATGAGACACAAGTAAAAATTTAAAAATTAAATTTGCTTTACCTTACACAGTACCACACGAATTACCTTGATTACCGTACACAATACCTCAATTTCAATTACCAGATTACCTTTCAAAACCGTTTCAATTACCTGGTTTAAGAAGTACAGTCAACGACGAAAATTAAATAATCAAGTGTAAATCCCGATTAGATTAACTCGCGTCCGTATTTTATTAAAAATAGTATTTGGGTAAGACGTAAATTATGGTAAGGTACATTTAAATTCAAAGTTTGGTTTAAGAATATTCGATTATCTACTTTTTTCGTTTACTGTACGCGGATTATTAAAATAAAACAAAATGTGTTGTTTTTTTTTTCTATAATTTATACTTTATTATGGGTAAGCGGATTACTAAAATAAAATAATTCCTTTTTCTTTTTTGTTTTAATTAATAAATTAGTTTATGATGTCTATCAAGAAATTCACGAATCGATGTGAATAAAATATACTAAATTTATTTGACATATCGATAATTTAGCAAATTAAAATTAATCTCGAGTCCAATGGAATAATTTATAATTCATGAATTCATTTGCGCCACCACTATACGAATCTACCGAATTACGCAATACTAAATTCCTAGCAATACTGTAATAATAGCAACCCCCCGTCGAGAAAACTTTTGTTAATTATGTTGCTTTTTTTTTTCTTTTACAACCCAACAACCCCCCAAATAAAAGACAAGTCTCCGCGTAATGGAATGCTAAACCGAATGTAAAGATATCAACCCCCAGCATGAAAATATTTAAAATGAAATACCTACATCAATAAATTAAATTAAGAAAGATCATTCACAATAATAACTATTAATTAATAAGCAAAACAAGTATTAATGTATTTAAGAATTTAAAATCGCGTAAAAGAAAATCCATATTTTGACAACCCCCCACAAAGCAGACCTTTGACTAATTAATGTAACCCGATGACATTCAATTTTTTTTTTAATTCCCTAATTATCTTCTTAATTAACTAAACTGGAATTATTATTGGCCTTAGTTTACCTATGAACGCAACTTCTGACGTAAAACATAATTTGATACAACCCCCTGAATAAAAAACCCCTAAGCGTACCTGCTTAAAAACGATCGAACAGTATAACCTCTACAGACTATTATTAAAAACCGACACGGAAGCATTGAATCAACTAAAGATTTATTGTAAAGTAACGAAATTTGAATAGAAATCACCAAGAAGCTACGGAACGTTAGTTAAAATAACGTGATTACACGTAAAAAATTAGATAAATAGATCCATACACGAATCAAATATTTGTTTTTACCCGTGCATACATCCATAAATCTATGCGAAAGCAAAATGAACGGATCTCAATCATACCCGCATCGTCAATCTCAAACCTTTCCATTTCACGAACATCAAATTGTGGCATAAAGCCAACGATAATAATTAAAAATAAGAATATTCTGCATCATAAAACATACAAACAAACTACTCAAACTCGTATTAAAATATCATGGTCACGGCAACACTATTGTAACCCCCAACCCCGGAATATTAAACGTATGACCCCGATAGTAAAGGAGAAAAGTTACTATGATGCAAAACACTCCAATGGCCAACTGTAATCGTCTAGTCTAGTGAGAACCCTTCATTGTGAACGTATTAATAACCCAAGAACTTTTAGGATATGAGATTGAGTAATGAGTGCATGTAAGAGATCCGTTAAAATAATAAAAGTGGAACTAAGAACATTCAGTTCAAACCAAATGTTTATTAGAAAAGGTAAATTTTAGAAAGATTCGAAGAAACTAAAATAGCAATAAAGCAACATTAAATAAGCAGAAGCGAGACAAAATTGGGATAAAGGAGGAAAATTTTAATAAAGAAGTTAAGTTTAAAGACAATAAATTAAAGGTTAAATAAAATAAATTCCATGTAAATAAAATAAGATTATAGTAGCAAAATATTTGAAATAACTACTTGTCATACTACTACACATGTGAGTGTTTTAGTATAACGTCCCCTACCAAAGGCCGGTTAAGGCAGACATTATTAGCCAGCTAAGTAGATAATATTGGATAAGAAGAAGAGAGTGCAATACTCAATTATCTACTAGCCGATAGTGCTAATCATATCTACCGTGGATGGGGATTGGCCACCACTACGTTATACTGTTAATATATACTTATAAATAATAAAACTATGACTGACTAGAAATAAGAATACAATGATTCATTATTCCGAGTCTATGCCTTAAGAAAACATACATGATTAACGCAAGAATTGGCAAAGAGACGTTCAGCAGTACAATGCATTGGCAGACGAGAGTGAGAGAGGTAAAAAACCAAATGCACAAAGTACGTTGGAATAAGACTTCATCGAAGCTTACCAACACTGAAACAGTCCGGCCAAACCCACGCAACCATGAAATGTCACCCAAAGACATAAGTCATACAAATAAATATAGTAAAAGCAATAAAAGCTTTGAGCAGGCATAGACATATTAAAACTCAAGTCACTTCACACAATTAACGCAAGAAACGGCAAAGGGATGTTCAGCAGTACAATGCATTGGCAGACGAGAGTGTGAGAGAGGTAATAACCAAATGCACAAAGTACGTTGGAATAAGACTTCATCGAAGCTTACCAACACTGAAACAATCCAGCCGAGCTCACGCAACTATGAGATGCCACTCAAGGACAAGTCAAACATAATAAAAGCTTTAAGCAAGTATAGAGATCTTAAGACTCAAGACGCTTCACACAATTAACGCAAGAAACGGCAAAGGGATGTTCAGCAGTACAATGCATTGGCAGACGAGAGTGTGAGAGAGGTAATAACCAAATGCACAAAGTACGTTGGAATAAGACTTCATCGAAGCTTACCAACACTGAAACAATCCAGCCGAGCTCACGCAACTATGAGATGCCACTCAAGGACAAGTCAAACATAATAAAAGCTTTAAGCAAGTATAGAGATCTTAAGACTCAAGACGCTTCACACAATTAACGCAAGAAACGGCAAAGGGATGTTCAGCAGTACAATGCATTGGCAGACGAGAGTGTGAGAGGTAATAACCAAATGCACAAAGTACGTTGAAATAAGACTTCATCGAAGCTTACCAACACTGAAACAATCCAGCCGCTCTCACGCAACTATGAGATTAAGCAGAGTATTAAGCCAATATACTTAAAATGAATATAGCCTTACTACTACAAAGCCTATAGTGGCTCTTAACTACTCCCTAACGTCCCATAACGTCTTTCAATTCCTAACAATAATCCGTGTTTTGACCACCCTATATATTATTCACCCTATATTGCGCCTAAAATGCAATAATACTAAAGAAACTACAGTCGGAAGGAAGAGTATCTACGCACCTACATAAATTGTTCCTACCTCTTTGCAATAGTGGAATGTCCCGCCCGAAGGTCAAAAGATAAGTACCTATGAAGCTTATATTTTCGTTTCGTTTTACCTATTCCTTAGTTTGAAATTATCACCGTGTGGATGAAACGCACCAACCTTTACGTCTAGTTTTAAGGTAAGGACCAGAGACATAGATAAGCAGTAAGTTTAGTAGCTACTAATTCAAGACTCGCACAATTAAATAACGAACACAATCATTTAGACAGTGTTGCAGGTTTACATTAGCGCGACGCGTAATTTTTGCGGGGCTACATCTACATCCTTACGAGTAGGTGATAAGAGAATTACTTAACGCTATCATTTACAGACGGGTTTGGAAACAGATTTATTGAACACTAAACCTATTGCGACATATTGATTACAATATCACTACACTACAAAACATTGTGGAAGCACCAATTTCACTTATTTTAGTTTTATTAAATGAACCTTAAAAGCATCTAATGACCGCATTGTTATGGTGGGGACTTGGGTAAATACTTACTCTCATCATACAACTGGATACCCTGAAAGAAAAGGGGGAGCCTGCCTAATTTTTCCCAACCCCGTAAGCTAATATATTTAACCACCCATCAAAATTATTATTGTTTCAGCAAAACAAACCCCATTTACATTTAATCGTGTGTATGCGTGAGTGCCTAAGGTGTCTCCCTAGTCACAGCTATTTCCTACTTCTATCCTCCCTAACTCCGGAAAACCAGACTGTTTCAAATTACTTGGTAACTTGACTCAGTTAGCTTTCAGACTTTCTGGCCGGCCAGAGTGTGTAGCCTAGGATGTGTATGCGCAGGTGGTTTTATGGGTTCGGTAACCACCCGCAAGGTAAGAATATTCGGAATATAATACATAAATATGTTATGGGTGCAAAGTGCCAGAGGGCTAGAATCGTCTGTCACTCAGGGTAAGCAGGGGGAAAATTGCTACACCACGTATGCTAACGGAAGAAGATCTAACACCGCATTCACAAGAAGCATTTTATCCCAATCTTCAAACAAGATAATTAATGTAATTATCTCAATTCAAAATCATTGTTAGTATTACTTTTTTTATTATTAAATTAAATTGGGAACGCCTCCGGTGAAGGGATTCTTTAAACCTTTCAACCCAAGCAGACTCAGATTCAGCCGTAGCATAGTAAGCAGAGCTAGATTTTGGGTTCCTTAGTCCATTAATTTAAACTTCTTAAGGCTCCCAAGTGAATTCGCTCTAAATTCACACGTTTGTATACTGAAACTCAATTACCACTAGCTAGTGGAATTAAGCTAAAGCAATAAGTGGAATTAAATGTCTGCAAAGGCTCAGAAAGCTATGACGCAAGAATGATATCGATCGTCTCGTGTGCCCCCGCCGAGCCTTGGTTATTTGACAAAGGCTAGACACACGGATTATCCATAGCATACCTTTGTCACCGTGAGTTATCCTTTGCACAAATTTATTTCCGCATAAACGTAGTACTGTGGAAGAAAAGGATTAGTAAACTTTTATTTCGCGAGAGCTACCCTAATTACTAAGGCTGAAAACCCTATTTTACGCGGAAAACTTCTAGCTAAATATACAAACGGTTTA
The DNA here is from genome assembly GCA_947308005.1 of Yponomeuta malinellus. Lineage (NCBI taxonomy): Eukaryota > Metazoa > Arthropoda > Insecta > Lepidoptera > Yponomeutidae > Yponomeuta > Yponomeuta malinellus. Next base: position 2,417,302 of record OX370994.1, read on the forward strand.
GGAATCAAAGGGTGCTTCTAACCTTACACTTTCACTTTCAAATCTCATTCCCTAGCTAAGAAAGTAATTCAGAACCTGAAACTTCACACCAGAGCTGATAGTCTGGGACGCAATGCCCACAGGTGATGTTAGGTTACAAATCCAAAACCACTCTCCTACTTTCGAATTTAAATGCAAACGAAACTCCCTAATAGTAATAAATTCACAAAATGGCGAATTTGCCTACGAGCGCAGCAGACGTATTTACTGTTCAATTTTCTGTTCCGGAAAAAGCCCCGAGCACTTCCCGAACCCAGCTTTTATAACCTCGCAGCCCCCTCCTAATATGATGCCACTTCTCCCGCTCGCGAAACCAATAACGAAATCCCGCCAACTAAGAATTTTATTCCTTATTGCTATTAATTTAAGGACTTCAACATTGGTAATTCTATTTTTGTTCGTCAAACTCGTACCACATCGCGCCACTATCTTCTCAATCAATTTCAGAACTTTAATATTATGCTATTTTATAAATTAATATTTAATGTCTGCAATTATATTGTCAATTAAGTTTCTATTTATTTATCTCGATATTTCCCGATTGATTTATTTTTCTACAATCCTTTTATCAATTTATTCAACGCACATTTGAATGACGCGGTGGTGTTTTCGAAAAACTAGTAACAAAGTTTCGTATCTCGTATATAGAACAACATCTCTTTAATTCAGTCTATATTCATCTAAACATACTCTACTTTATCTACAATTGGGATTTGAAGCGTTATAATGATTTATTTGGTTGGCGTCAACCGGACGGAAATAACAGTGGCGCCCCCCCACTCTAACGGTTAATATCGTATTAACAAAGAACTAATACTGATACGCTACTCACTCCTAGATGGAGCTAACTCTAGAGCTTATGCGAAGATATTCGATAATGGGGACTTGCACTAAGAAAAACTTTAATAAAGTATGAGAGGACACGTCTAAAGGCAAACAAACGTGGTATCTCTTTCTTCCGCGACCATACACTCCCTACGATACAAACAGTCAAAAAGTCAATACAATCACGTGGCACCACAACGCGGCACACAACTCGACCTCAGACCATGACGTCACTCCCCAACGTATGAACGCAACGCCTACAATATATGAAGCGTTTATCAATATATATGAGTCATCTCGTAAAATAATGTTTCTAAGAAAACGTTCAGAGTTCAATGAAAAACTAAATACTACGTTTTTAAGTAGAAATGAGGTCCTTGAGAAGTATGTCTGGTGTTACTTTGAATGACCGGACACATAACCGTGTGACTAGAAAACGTTGTGGACTAAAAGAGGATGCAGTGACTAAAATTGAGAAAGGAACGTTGAGTCCGCTTGGACATGTGGAGAGGAGGAAACAAATCCATCGAACAAATGTGGGTGGAAGGGCCGGCAAGGGATGACCCAGACGGACACACCTCGACCAAACAGGGGATGCATTAGCAAAGGGCAAGACAAAAGCACCCGAAACCGGCGCGCGCGCAAGCAACGACCAATGAATGTTGAGAAAGCGACAGCGATCCGTCAAGACCGCAACAAGTGGCAGTCCCCGACATTCGCCTACCCCTCTGGGACACAGGCGTGAGTCTATGTTGTTTTGTTAAAGTTTTATATGATTTAAGTTCCCTATTTATTTAGTACCTGAATGACCGAACTTTTCGGATACAATTTTTTGTTTTGTTTTAGAGAATGAATTAAAAAAGCGTCATCTATGAACAAAATAATGAACTGCCATGTACTGTATTAGATTTAGGTGACAGACTTTCTTCAATCCAAAATTTATTAGTTATGCTATTTCGCAAGAGAGATGTCATTGTGATTAATCTCAATTATCGTAAACCATCCCTAAAACCAGTTGCATAATTTAATCTACAAAAGACAACGCAATAAGTATTTTACAAGAACTGTTTAAATGTTTACAAATGCTACAAAACAAAAGCTTTTCGGATGCACTTTTTTTTTATTTTTGTTTTAGAGAATGAATTCAGACCCACGCGTTTAGACCGGTAGCGTCACCTACGAACAAAGCGATGAACTGTCATGTATTGTAACAGGTTTTAGGTGAAAAACTTTCTTCAATCCATAATTCATTAGTTGTGCCATCTCGCAAAATAGATGCCGTTGTAATTAATCTCAATTATCGTAAAAATTTAATCTATAAAAGACAACGCAATGTCTCACAAGAACTGCTTAAATATTTACAAATGATACAAACAAAATATACCTAGCTGTATTTTATGTCGGGGAACCAAATACGTTTCGGCGCTTTATCCGATTCTATAAAACGCTATTTAAATGTTTTACAATCCCTATATAAGTATACGATTATCATTTCTCGGTTTATTTTAGCTCCCATCCTTAATCTTCTCGTGCAGAACACAATTTAACATGATATTAACGATCGTGAGCACTTGTACGGAGCTTGGTCCGTCACAAGGAACAGGGAGGCTGTTCATAGAAATCTCCTGCTGACCTGGTGGAAAGGTGAGGTTATCCAATTCTCAATACTCTCGTTGAGAAACGTTGACAGATTTTGTACGCAACATTAGGAGAGAAAACCCTGTTTCTGATTTGAGGTGGATCTTAATAAACCCTTCTAACCAATACATATTTTGTGATCGTGCTCGGTCGATCATAATTATATTATACCACACCACTGCTTAGAATTGGAAATTAACCTTTGGAATATCTTGCTTGTAGTTTTATTCGTTACCATTTTGTCAGTTTACTAAATCGTTTGATTTGTCATAGGCACGGAGATCACAAACTGGCAAACGGTAGCTCAAACAGCTCGATGAAGCGATGATCTAAGGCAGACTTCTGGTAGCAGCTGGATAAGAATGGTGCCCATACTCTCTCCCTGAGAGAAAGCCTGTACCCTGCAGTAGGTAAGACGTAGTCAGGCTACACAAAAAAAATCGTTATGATCTTAACGATATTCAGGTGTTTTATAAAATACGTATTTAATGACATACAAACATATTCTTTATTGCAAACCATAAATTAGAAAATTAATCACATAGTATTGCTACAAAGGCGAACTTATCTCTAAGAGAGACATACATACAACTCACGCCTGTATCCCAGAGTGGTAAGCAGAGACCAGCGACTGCCACTTGCCACGATCATGACAGATCATTTTCGCTTCCTCAACATTCATTAGTCGCTGCATGCACGCACGCCGGTTTCGGGTACTTTTTATCTTTTGCTAATACATCCCTATTTGGTGGAAGTATGTCCGCCTGGGTCGTCCACCCACATTCGCTCGATATAATAATAATATAAATATATATTTAATCATGTAAACAATAATATTTTTTCTTTGTGTAAAAGAAGTAAAGGAAAAATGGAAAACCCTCACTATTTTATAGTTTCTCCGGGGACATCAATAAGTAAAAGGGGACAAGAATTTACGAGTTTAATATACATTTAAATACAGACGCCTTGGGACTGCGGCGCTGTCTGGAACAAATACGTAGCAATAAGTCCCCATAGAACTAGTGACTTAAACTCTTCAACAGAGAGGCTATTCTCGACGTTTGTTGAGTACCAGCTGTGCGCGCGACTTCACTCACATGAATTTCAAATAAAAAATCCCGTTCGTTAATCGGTTTTCCGTTTATGCGTGACATCGAGGCAAACATCAACATCAACAAAATCCCCATAAACCTTCGAACTAAGGAGGTTCTACTCGTCAGTAGGTAACTACATTTTTTACTATGGGGATAACTTCGAAATCGTGAAAACCTTATCCGCTGTTCCTTATTAAAGTATGCATTTTAATCCTGCGACATTAAATTATTGATATTTATTTCGTGATTTTAACATTTTCTCTGAAATAAAATTTGTTCAATATCATTATTCATGTAAGCCTTCTAATGTATCTTGTTTTCTGGTGTGTACCTATGTGGTAAGTGTTCTAATCTAATATAATCTAAGTATCCGAGATTTTTCTGGTGTACCTATGTGGGAATTTCGCTCATCATCATCAGCCTATGCTTGTCCACTGCTGGACATAGGCCTCTCCTATAGCACGCCACTGAGCACGGTCCTCGGCTACATCATCCAGCTCTTGCCAGCCAGGGAATTTTGCTACTTTCTATATAAAGAATTATTTCATGTGAATGCAGATTATGTCACAATCATCCCTTCAAATCATACCTAAACGGCATGATTGGGCATGAAAATGGGTCTTGTATTCCCAAAATTATTCCGTGTTTATTCCCAAAATAGTTTTTTCCCTGGGTAGAACCCCATCATTGCTACACTCAGGTTTCAGTTATCCGGTATATATTCTAGTGTTTCTTTCCAGCTGCCCTGGGTTATATGCATAGTGGAAGGGGTAGTGATATGATAAAATTACATAGTTACCTATAACAGTAGTTATCAAAATACCAAAAGCATAAACAGTTATTTTGATAACTACTGTTATAGCTATGTAATTTTATCATATCACTACGCCTTCCACTATCCACATAATCCAAGATTAGCTGGAAAGGAACACTCATTAGTATTAAGTTATCAAAATACCAAATGCATAAACATGTATTTTGATAGCTACTGTTATAGCTCCGTGTGGCGCCGGATTAAGAATAGCGTTACACCATTTCCTTCCGTGGATGTCGTAGAAGGCGACTAAGGAAATAAATTACCAGGAAACGGGCAGCAGCGTCTTCCTGAGATTCCAACCGCATACTGCGATCGCCAACCCACCTGCCAAACGTGGCGATTAAGGCAAACCCCTTGATGGTTACAATACCATGAAGGAGGCCTCTGTCCCTCAGTGGGCGTCAAATGGATGATGATGATGTTATAGCTATGTAATTTTATCATATCACTACCCCTTCCACTATCCATATAACCCAAGGTTAGCTGGAAAGAAACACTCATTAGTATTAGGCTCGCCTTTGTACAAATATGCTTTTTGTGCAATAAAGAATTTTCTAATCCGGGAACCTGGTCGGACTCTTCCGACAGAAAATCAAGTAAGTGAATCCGGAATTAATCCAATAATACGGTGACCTTCGAGAATCCGCCGCCAATCCCCATAGGCTCGCAGCGCGAAGCGAGTGGCGTGTGTCACACGAGTTTGACAGCCCGCGTTATATTCCCGCCTTTTTATTGCGCTCAAAAACTTCCCGGCTCCTCGAGGGAATTCGGAAATTGTGTTGTGAACAGGGCAGCTGTTGCGAAATGCAAAATAGCGTAGAGTTAAGGGGTTTCACGTTTGACAATCGACCTTTCCTGACGCCGGGTAGGTACCTACCAACCAGGGCCGCGTTTCATAAAACTGCAATTCAAGGTTTATTATGATAACTCGATGTACATTGCACAGCAGAGTCTTTCTGTCTACGTAGTATACCATGAATTTTAGTTTAACCCACAAATTAACAAGTAGGAAGACTTCTATGCAATCGAATTGTCATAGTAAACCATGAATTGTAGCTGTATGAATAAGGGTCCAGACCACTCGACCGACAGTGGAAAGATCAGTGAAGACAATACGGCGAAAGCAATTGAACTCAATATGTCGTAGGGTGCACGCATATATACACGGGTCTGACAAACTGTCGACTGCATTACACTTTACTTGCTTCATGTTCTATTTAATTTTATTTATTTGGTACATTAGTAAAATATATATTATACATTAGATCTAGGTATGGCACAGTACGAAAAAAGTTCTAATGTAAATTTCCATTATAAATGTGCACAGCCTTCGCTGAAACTAGGTACAATTACTTAATAGCTAGATACATATTTATTAACTTTTCAAACTGTAATTTTTTTTAAATTAGCCTAAGGATTTTTTTACACTAAGAGTCCAGTATAATAACGCTTTCAGGGTGCTACTGGGGCTGCCGCGGGCTTGCAGCGCGTCTGGCATGTTTACGGATGCACAGGTGGATGGTTTTTATGCTACGCTCCGCAACCGATCTGCCGCAGCGCTCTGGAGGCTCCGCGCCAGCACCAATAGCATCCTGACTATGATAGCGGATAGGGTGGATAGCCGATACACAGAAATGTGGGCCGAGAGACACAGAAGTCTCTGTAAAGTTACATATAAAAAGTAGCACCGCAAAAAATTTTAATTTTAATTTTTATTACTGTTACTAACATAGTTATTAAGTCGCCATTGTTACTAACAATATATGGGTACTGCCTGAAATAAAGAATTTTTATTTATTTATTTTTTATTTACAAAATCTAACAACATTTAATGATTTTACATTATATATGCTGAGTGAATCTGAAAAAATATGTTTCAGGAGCTTCATGTTGCTATTGAATCCCATGCTTCATGTTATTATCAACTTTCTGATACGTTCTCTGTGTGAGAGAAAAAATGGAGAATCCAACTAATCTCTCGTAAAGGGTTTGGTGTTGATCATCCGACAACATCAAGTTATTTATTTTCTTAGACTATGCTTTGTATGATGTCCGCCTATTATGACGCGTTTGTCACTCTCCTGCGATGTCATTATAAGCGGACTCTACTGCATGCGCAAGTGCAAAAAATAGAAATTGCCACGTCGATGTCATTATAAGCGGATTGTTTTTGGTTCCACTAATCCGTGCTGAGCCTCTAAATAGATTTTTTTCAAATAATTTATCTATCATTGCCTAAATAATAAAAACAACAATAACTTCCACACAATACAATCACTTGACTTGGTCCCAAATTAGGATACCCTGTACTACTATGATGATTACATCACAAACATGGAGATACACCCAGACTGAGGCCATTTGTACTAATATATGGCGGCTCCCAGTAGGAATCGAACCCACGTACTCTGTTTTGGTAGTTAAGCGCCTTTACGGCTGACCAAAATTTAACTTTAAGGCGCGAGACACACAGATGGGACGTAGGGCGAGGGCGCGGTAAGATGTATAGAGTCACAGACCAAGAGCGACCGCAGAGCAAGAACTAGTCTGTGACTCTATACATCTTGCCGCGCCCTCGCCCCACGTCCCATCTGTGTGTCTCGCGCCTAAAGTCCCCCGGAAACTTCCTCATAAACCAATAAGTCCCCTTTGGCCTCCATTACGCAGAACGGCTCTTGGCACAAACCCAGCAATTGCTCATTTATGATGCCTTCTAAATCATTACAGCGAGCAATTAAAGGAACTCGAAGATTCGTTATAAAACAACGGGGCAGCAGACGAATTCAAAGATTCGTTAACTACACAAAATTTAATAAAATTAAACATTTGTTAAGCGACTACCCCTAATCCAGAATTAGGGGTCTCCAGGGTCTCCTACACAAATAACGTTAGTCTTAGGAAAATTTTCAGTAACTGTTAAACTGCAGGTAGCCAACACAATATTAATACTAGAAATAAACATAAACTTTCGTTCCAAGATTTAGGCTGGCAAAAGCTAGTACATCATTTATGGGGCATTGTATACGATTGTACAATAAGATCCCTGAAGATATTATAATAAGCTTGCCAGAAATACAGTTCAAAAAAGGTGTAAAACACACTTTGTACCAAAAGTGCTACTATAATATTAAAGATTGTTAAATGACAAACATGTCTGGAGTCAAAGCTCTATTAATTAAGGACCAAATTTGAAAAGCCTAACGGCCCTATTTTTAAAAACACGTTTCCTCTAAAGCACTTCCTCAAGTGCTGTTTTATTTAATCTGTGGCTACGTCTTTTCCTTATAAAATCTCCATCACACTATATTAATTGGCGTTTATCGAGTATTTCAACCAGGTTTGGAGTTTATTTTTTTTTTTTCATTTTTTTCTCCAAAATTATCTAGATTTTGAAATGGACACTTAATTTGACTTGTAACATTCATTAAGTTACAGTTTCTGTGTTATTCTGAGCAAACGGCACTTTGGTTTTTTTATTTTCATGGCAAGTGGCCTACCCTGGGTCGTGTTACATGAAATTACGATTATAGGTTTACTATGACAATTCGATTCACATTGCGAAGCCGAGCCTTCCTACTTGTTTACTGAAGATTAATAAACTTTTCTGTGTTAATCGAAACCAGGAATTGTAGCTCTATGAAACAAGGCCCTGGTCTATGCCTATGCCTTCGCAATACAGGCAAGTGTTTTTATATATATATCAAGCGTGGAGACCAGCGGTCGTAGCGGAGCTGTAGAAAGCGCCGGCTTCTCATTTGGGAGGTCGTAGGTTCGAATTCCGGCATGTACCAATGACTTTGTTTCTAAGTTACGTACCTACATTTGAGAAGTTGTAGTAGCAATACCACTCGCTAATGGTGAAGGAAAACATCGTGAGGAAACCGGAGTTTCGGAGGTGTTCACATACCTCGGCGCTTGAAATTGCCAATCCGCGGTGGGCACGCGTGGTGATTAAGCCCATACTCTCTCTCTAAGAGAGGGCTCTATCTTTTGAGTTGAACGTTTCACGGAATATATACGTTTTTTGCATACACGGCTGCATCTTTTTTTACGTTTACTTAGAAGTTCGATTTTCTTACAGCTTCAAGGGACTCTAGATTTGAGTATGCATATGGTTTTAATTTCAACTCGATACCTCCACGCGTTTCCGAGAGAAAGGGTCTTGACAGACAGATGGACGGACGGACGGACGGATGTACGGATGTACGGATGGACGGATGGACGGACGGACGGACGGACGGATGGATGGACGGACGGACGGAAAACCATTTATGTAGTCAGTTGTTGAACATGCAATATATGTATCGCTCAGGGCATTCGACGTATACAAACGGACATTAAAACGCGATAAAAACGTGCCACAATAAAACCGGCTATCTATCTACAGCACATTGAACTTAATGCCCTATAAAGCGACGCATAATACCGTGTTATTATCGTCACCAGTTAAATTTCAAAATAAAATATTGGTATTTAACATCATCAGAAAACATTCGGAGTAAGATATGCGAGTGCCGTAGAAATAAAGTGTTATTGATAATGTGATATGTAAGTATAAACATCGGGGACCGTGACAGATGGCATTTGGGGGAAAAGGCAGCAGTTTGCTGATAATGATGAAGATAAACGCCATGTTTTGGAAGAAATCTTTTGGATATATTTCATTGGTGTAGCGGTAACGCCTTTGTTATGCAATGTAATATCCCAACGTCCCACTGCAGGGCACAGGCCGCTATCAGAGAGTGTGACCACGCGAGCTCACCGCGGATTAGCAATTTCAAACTTAGCTAAGGTATGAGGCACTCAGGTTTCCTCACGATGTTTTTCTTCACATTTACATTGACGACCATACGAGGGGTTCCGGGTTGGAATACCGGCTAGGGACAAAAAAACCAGGTCTAGGATGTTTACATGTTTGTGATGTCGCTGTTTCTTCCCACGTTTGATTCCCACGACACAGGGTACCCTAGTGTGGATCCAGAAGCAATGTATGTGCCTGTATGTAAATGTAAATGTAAAATTAGCGAGTGGTACAACTACTCTACAAACCCACAAATCTACCTCACTTAGAGATCATTCAGTTGATTAATAAAGGTTGAAACACACCAATGCGGTGACGGTGGCGGTCCATACATATACGTCCATATAAATACTACTGCAGTAAATGACGTACGTATGGACCGCCGCCGTACGTATCCGTGTGGCACCTGATTAAGAATAGCGTCACTCCATTTCCTCCCATGAATCGCTCGTAGCCCCGGCTGCCTGAGTGATCTTAAACGATCACGAAGGTTAAGCAACACAGGGCGCGTTCAGTGCATGGATGGGTCGCCGTCTATGCCTAACGCTAGTGGCATTTTTCCGAGCGGTTCCGTGCTTCGCAAGGCACGTTAAGCTGTTGGTGCTGGCTGCCGTCGATAGATGGCAGTCGTTAAGCCAAGTCAGAGGCCTTAGGGCGGCTTGACAACTTCTGACAGTAGACGAGCCACTAGTCTACAAGCCTCCACCAATCCGGACTTGGCGAAGGTATAGGCCATACCCGTGGTGGAGTATGGCCTATACCTTCCTCAGGGAAGAGACCCGTGCCCCTCGGTGGGGACATAATGGGTTGATGATGATTTCCTCCCATGGATGTCGTAGAAGGCGACTAAGGAAATAAATTACCAGGAGACGGGCAGCAGCATCTTCCAGATATTCCAACCGCATACTGCGATCGCTAACCCGCCTGCCAAGCGTGGTGATTATGGCAAAACCCCTCATGGTTATGACAACCACGAGGGAGGCCTATGTCCTGCAGTGTGGGCGTCAAAGGGCTGATGATGATGATGTATGGACCGCCACCGCATTGGTGTGTTGCATCCTTTGGTATGAATGGCCTTTGTCTTGGTATTTATCCATAGTTGTGATGTCCTTGCCATATAACAAGGTATCCCAGTTTGAGGTCAGAACAAGTGATTATGTGCACGTTTTGTGTCCTTTATTCTATTTCCTTACGACAAAGCAAAACGTTAAGATATTCATACCAAAGAGACAGTTTTAAATAGTTTTCGAAATGACGTTTGTGCTTGCGTCCCCTGGAGAAACGGTTCAGGAGACATAACTTTCATGAAGTGAGGACTCGGTACAGTTGGTTGCAAAATGTATGATCACATTTTATTGATACGAGTACCTCTACATTTCAAGGGTTCCGTACGCTTAAAACGAACTCGCTGCATGTAAATCATTCGTCCTAGGGATTAAGAGCGTTCTTTGGCTACTTTGGCTGTCGCTTTGGCTAATTGTTATTTTACTTGTGTCTCTCTATTACTGATTACATAGGTGCGAGTCACTAGCCAATGTTTCTGTCGGATACTGATTAAAAGTCTTGAGAAATCTAACACTTATTTATTTATTCAAACGAAAGTCCGATATTACAATTTGTTAGGTTTTAGGTGCGCTCGTCCGAACGAGAGGCGCAGTGGGGAAAGACTGACTGTAGGTCGGTAAGTAGGTACATAATTTGCGTGGGAGCAGCGTCGCCACAGTTCTTTGGTAGAATTAAGATATTCTTGTAAGCTACAAATGGTTTTATCTTTTCATAGCATGGGATGTAATATGAACATCCAAGTTTATTGCCTGGATAACCATTGGGACTGCTTTCCACGTGTTATTTGTCCTTATATCTGTATTTAAGTAGTCCGAAAGCTCAACCGCAGATGACGCTACACTAAATTCATAGCTGTTACAAAATGGTAAACGAGGTAATAAGTTTTTATGTGTAAAATTCAAGCCAACAAAAACATAACTTGTAAAAAAACCCAGTCTCGCAACTCAGTTCATCTACCGTAAAAAGTTGTGAGATCCATGTAATACTTCTTATATATGTCCCTACTGAAGCGTCCTTCTGTCTTAATTTATTACGTAATTAGCTAACCCGATATCATCTTATAGTAACCATATCAATAGTAAAAATCTTTTATGTTTTAAATAAATAGATTGACATCTTATTTCTTTTTGTAGATAGTCTTACTTTTTTCCTTGACATTTTACAAGTTACCTTTGAAGATCATTATATCTAGGTACCTATCTACACCTATTATTACATTATTTTATATATATTAGACTGGTACACTGATTCATTCACTGCAAATGTAACTTTGTAATCCTATCTATTTATATGGGAATACATGTATGCAGTTAGTGTATCTAGAAAACTGGACCGAAATTACAAAATATTTTATTTTTTCCTTGATTTACATACTAAACACTAATTGTATTTCAAATTTGAAGTTTCTATGTCTGCTAGAAGTGCCTTAGAGGTTTGATGATCGGTCAGTCAGTCAGTCAGTGAGTGAGTGACAAAATTAAGAAACTTTGACTAGTTATTATTCTTAAACTATTGGTTCAAATTGATTGAAATTTGAAACATACCGTGTTTATATACTGTTATATTTTTATTATATACCGTTATACAATGCCTGCTTGGTTACCGAAAATTCAGGCTACTAGAATTCAAGGCTTCCAGGCTTCCACAACGAAGTAATAGGGGGTCGAAAATGGTCGAAGCAGATCAGTGCTTCGAGAAAAGGATGGTACGGTAGGGCCGCTTTATTGCTCGACTTGACTGCCGTGCCCCCAGATAATATGACCATGCAACAATGAAATAACCAAGATACAAGCCTCTTTCTCAAACTCCACTTGCACAGCGAAAACTGCTTCGGCGACAGTACATTTTTATCTTTCTAGAATATCGAGTGTCTCGTTAGCAAGGACACCGGAGCAGGGCTACGATAAACTCACTGTAGGCCAATCTCGAGAGGAAATAGAATCGCTACTCGGTACTAAATCTGTTTAGAATCTGAAGGCGACATCGCGTCTTGGATTTCAGCGCGGAATGATTATGGAGGCGAGAATAACAAAACGGGGAGAGCTCAGCGTGTATGGAATTAGAAAAAGGACACATTTATACGTAGGCCCTTTAAAAAAAATTATGGAAATCACTTTTTAAATCATAAGCAGCCTATATACGTCCCACTGTAGGGCACAGGCCTTCTCTCAGAGAGAGAGTGTGCCCACCGCGGATTGGCGATTTCAAGCGCTGAGGTATGTGAATAGCTCAGACACCCAGGTTTCGTCACGATGTTTTCCTTCACCGTTAGCGTGTGGTATTGCTACTATAACTTTACAAATGTACATAACTTAGAAAACAAAGTCATAGGTACATGCCCGCACTGGGATCGAACCTGGGTCTCCCGTTTCCCAGTCCAAAGTTCTACCCACTTGGCTACCACCGCTTCAAATAATAGCTTTTATATAAATAATGCTACTTCGCACTGTGAAAAACTATTAACACGCTTGCCTATCAACTACCTTTGTAGTGGGTTCTATTCCCAGTGCAGGCCGCCGTACCTTATTTGTACAAATGGTCCTAGATGTATTTTAATGTTTGTGAAGTCTTTGCCTGGTTACCGTAGCACAGGATAGCTAATTTGGGACCATGGACGGGGACTATAGACGGGGGAAAGAGCGAGAGCCTTCGAGCTCCTATTTATATATTAAACAGATCTAATCACGACTAATTAAGATAATTAAATTTCACCTAAAAATTATCGCGATTAGACCCGTTTAATATATAAATGAGCGGTGGTAGACTAGTGGGTAGAACATTGGACTCGGAAACGGGAGACCCAGGTTCGATCCCAGTGCGGGCATGTACATATGACTTTGTTTTCTAAGTTATGTACATTTGCGAAGTTATAGTAGTAATACCTACCACTCGCCAACTGTGAAATAAATCATCGCGAGGAAACCGAGTGTCTGAGCTTTTCACATACCTCAGCGCTTAAAATCGCCAATGAGGGGTGGGCACGCGTGGTGATTAAGCCCATACTCTCTCCCTGAGAGAAGGCCTGTACCCTACAGTGGGACGTAAGCTGCTTATGTTAATATATTAATATGTATAAGCATTGCGACTCATTAAGAAATTAATACTCGAGCTCCCAGATCCGTGCTACTACGGTCGCGCGTTTGGTACCATAAATAGGTAACTTTATGCCAACCAAGCCATGCTTCATTTTTTAAGGTAAACACTTCATTAATATTTTTTCTATTGACGAAAGATCTTAAATACACAGTTGAAACGTCCAACGGTCCCATTTTCATTCGAATTTTACTCTTACCGTACAGATTCAATACAATGTGAATGAATTAGCGACAAAAATTGTGACTTGCTTGTACTAACAACGGTAAATGTATTTGTTACTTGTTAGACTTTTCGTAGAAAAGATGGCAGTTGTTTATAAGCACCGTTTATCCAGACGCCTCAGAATAAATTGATTAATTGAATATTGGGGATGGTAGTCGTGAGTATGCAACTGTCAATGTTTCCTCAGTTATTTCCCCAATGAAAAACAAGCCAATGCACTTTGCCCATTCCACGTCAAACAGGAAATAAAAGTTAAATCACACACGGGCTCTCGGCAGCTAAAAGACAAACGAACAAACAAACTTGACCAGTTTGTGTTAGTTCATCTCACGTCGGTCCCCAGAGTTGATTCCCGTCTTATTACAGCTATAAACGAATTTGGGAAACTTTCCATTGGTGCAACTAAGACAGTGGGTTCTCACATACTTACATGAAGGCTTTTTACAACTTCTTTATTTTAATAATTTTCGACGGATAAGATGTCATCATCAGCCTATGCTTGTCCACTGCTGGACATAGGCCTCTCCTATAGCACGCCACTGAGCACGATCCTCGGCTACTCTCATCCAGCTCTTCCCAGCCGCCCTGCGAAGATCATCGCTCCACCGAGTCTGAGGACGTCCCAGACGGATAAGATACAATTAGATAAAGACAAAAAAACGCCTTGATAAAATTATAATAAAAAGTAACCAACCCGACTGCTGAACATTTACTGCTAAGCAGGCGGGACCAACGCAACGAGTCACACACAATGTTGAATTTGGGTCCCACCTGCTTAGTAGTGACCTAATGTTTAGCAGTCGGGTTGTTGGTTATTTTTTATTACAGTTTTTTTTTTCCTTTTTAGTGATTTTTTTTTGTCGGAGTTATGCTGATTTCATATAGCCTGTGTGTGACACTCGCGCAAACACGACGAATCGAATGAGATCCCATTTTTCAAAATCCGACCATTGGTTAAGGAGTTATGAGGGGACGTAGAATGGGACGTACTTAGAAAGAAAGAAAGAAACACATTTATTGTACCAGCAAGACACATCACAGAAACAAAATAAACAGATGAGTAAAATACTATGCACAACAACAGAAAGAAAACGAAATACACCACAGACAAATGAAATAAATAAAACAGGACTATAATATGTACTTACATACATACATACTTACATTGTACATTGTACGAGCCAAACACATTACCCTCGTTTTGAGCTCCGCCGTAGTCGGGTAAATACGCACTAGACAGAAACTATAGTTCGCGAATTTTAATACTAGGTGGCGCTTATGGTAGTCTTTATCGCGGTATGATCGTCTAAATAATGCAGTAAAAATGCTATTGCAAATTGAAGAGTTTCATTATTTTCTCTTGGATCCCGTCAACAGATCTTGATCTTTTTATATGGGGCCGCCTCTGAGGTACCCCCTTTCAAACTAAAAAAGAATCAACTAAATCGGACAACGTAGTAAGGAAGTATCGCTAAACATAGGCTTTTAAAAATATACATTTAGAGGAACTGAGAACCTCCTTCTTTTATTGAAATTAAAATATTTTATTGCTTACCAAAACCCGACATTATGAAGCGTGAGGATCGTGGCAAGCGGCAAAGCTTATTCTCTGTCTACCCCTCCGGGACACAGGCGTAAGTACCATAGTAAAGTCACCGATTCGCATGTAGCAATTCGTCCCCTGAGCCTTTCTTAGCCGCTCAAGCTAGGGGAAGCAAAGAAAACGTCCAGTTCCCGGGGGAAGTCCACGTATGCCCTCTTGATGTACTTTCCATGTTTAGGTCACGTTCACGCCTATACCAACACCAACTTGACTCAACCCTTCAAGTGGAGCAAAATAAACGTTACATCTTTAGAGATAAGGGTCAGTAGATGGGTAAGGATAGACTGGTGCTAGTTGTAACCTACAGATGGTATAAAGGCCCAGTGAATTATTAGTGTGGATTGTTTGTTTTCAGACTAGGAAAAGGTTGAGGCTGCGCTAACGGGGCGTTTAGACTACACGATTATTTATTGGACATTCTATAAATACATGTAAATGGCGACATGCGATATGTAGGGCCTCATAAGAAAGCTCAGGGTCTCGCAAGGAGCTATGGAAAGTGCCATGCTCGGAATTTCTCTACGAGATCGAATCAGAAAAATAATGAGATCCGTAGACGAACGAAAGTCGTCGAAATAACCCAGCGGATTAGTAAGTTGAAGTGGCAGTGGGCGGGGCACATAACACGCAGAACTGATGGCCGATGGGGTCGAAAAGTTATCTAATTGAGACCACATATCGGCAAGCACAGCGTAGGACGACCAGCCGCAAGATGGACAGAAGACCTCATCCAAGTGGCAGGAAGACGCTGGATGCAAGCCGCTTCTAACCGGTCCTTTTGGAAATCCATGGTGGAGGCCTATGTCCAGCAGTGGACTTTTTGTGGCTGAATGATGATGCCTGTTGCCTCTACGTGTACTCCGTACCAGACAAAGAAAGAAAATAATAAAGAATATCATATCTATCTATCTGTACCAGATAAGAGACGTATGTAATATAAGCAGCTTAAATAAGTACTTGCCAGAGCACTGCCTTCTCTAATAAAAAGACTTAAATCTGTCTTACGAAATACAAATCAAATTAACTGTCAAGTGCTGATAAAGTGTTTTAATATAAAGTCTATCCTGAATCATGTAATGCGTTTACAATATAAGTTGATTACAGTTTCACTGTAACTCACTCATGCCATACTAATTACCTAAACAAAGCGCCACTATTGTTATAAAACTAGTTTAAATGTTGTGAAGACGAGGTAGCTGAAAACCAGCGCTATCTACATTCTCTAAGATAGCACATAGCTGAACTATAATATCCGATTATCGGGTCAGCGAAGGTAGGTACACAGAGCGGCACATTGATTTTGCATTATATAATGAAAGATCTACTTTTTGCCTCTGCGATAGGAACGGCCAACGAGACCCAACATGTGGGCCTGGTAGGTAGGCTAACGTTCGCGCGGTCGGTCGGCAGCTCGACGAAGTTAACACTATTAAAGAATATATTTATATATAACTAGCTTCTGCCTGCAACTTCGTCCGCATGGAATAAGTAATTTCCGGGATGAAAAGTATCTTATGTATGTCCTTCCCCGAGACTCAAGCTATCCAATACCAAATTTCATCTAAATCCGTTCGGGCATTATTGCGTAATTGCGTAAAAAACATTCAAACATCCAAACATCTTCACAAACTTTCACATTTATAATATTAGTCTGCAAAATATACAAGTTACAAATGTCATCAGCTGTCGACAGGACAACTTTGTTTTTGTTCTTATGATTTTTTTTATAATCATTGAGTTGATATAAGTATTTTTCTTTTGTGATGCATGCAGGGCAAAAGCATTTTCTTAGTTTGCAATAGCCTATTGTGTGTAATAATTAATTGGTTTAAAAATATACAGTTTCTGTAAAGCTGAACCGATAATACGTATAAATACATTTCATTTTCATTTTCAAATCACCATATCGACCCTTTGAGGGTGAAATGTCGTAAAAGCTATTTTTAATGAAAATTAATTTTGAATGCAGTCTACTCAGTTTTTCAAGCTCTTTCAGTTTGTATATTTCGTTTCCTCAAATTCACAAAAAGTGTATCTTTTTTTAATGTACTTACGGCATATATTGTAATTATTACAGTACATTTTTTGCCGTTAAGGCCATTGAATGCGGGTTTTATTGTGGTATGAGCCATGCTAACTTCTAAACTATCAAAGATATTGAATTCAAACAAAATGTTTATATACCATCGACCATAAAACACTGCGGAATAAATGGGAAAAACTTAAAACTTATGAGATCATATTTAGAAGGGAGGGTTCAAAAAGCTGACATAAATAGGACTAAATCATCAGGGTCGGAGGTTAAGATGGGAGTGCCACAGAGATCTATTTTGGGGCCGTTCCTTTTCGTCGTATATGTAAATGATTTGCCGTTGATGGTTCAGAACATGTCAGAGATAGTATTGTTTGCAGATGACACGTCACTTATTTTTAAAAGTAAGAGACAAGAAAATGACCTTGCGGATACAAATAATGCTCTCTCTAAGGTACTATATTGGTTTACTTCTAATAACTTATTATTAAATTCAAAAAAGACAAAATGTATAAAATTCACACTCCCAAATGTCAAAATGGTTGACAGCAATGTTATATTGGGGAATGATAAACTAGACCTTGTAGAAGAAACTGTATTTCTGGGTATCACAATTGATGCAAAGCTTCAATGGCGTCCTCATATAGGAAAATTGGCAAATAGGCTCAGTTCTGCAGCATACGCAGTTAAAAGAATCCGGGAACTAACTGATGTCGCAACTGCTAGGCTTGTTTATTTTAGTTACTTCCATAGTATTATGTCCTATGGTATACTACTGTGGGGTCGGGCAGCAGACATTGAAACCATCTTCGTCCTGCAGAAGAGAGCGATCAGATTCATATATAGGCTAGGCAGTAGAGATTCGTTAAGAGATTTCTTTAAAGAAACTAACATCCGTTAGGATTATATTTTTCCTAACGTAACGTAACTTAACAGTTGCTAGTCAGTATATCTATGAAAATATTATGTACGTTAGGAAAAATATCAGTGACTTTAAAACTGTAGGTAGCCAACACAATGTAAATACTAGAAATAGACATAAACTTTCGTTCCCAAAATTTAGGCTGGCAAAGGTTAATACATCCTTTATGGGGCATTGTATACGTTTCTACAATAAGATCCCTGAGGATATAATAAGCTTGCCAGAAACGCGGTTCAAAAAATGTGTGAAGCACACTTTGTGCCAAAAAAGCTACTATAACATTAAAGATTATTTAGATGACAATGATGTCTGGAATTAAAGCCAGTTCAATGCATGAGTTTTAGAACATTTATATAAATCCTGTAACTTGAAAAGACTAAGTTTGGAGTTTTTTTGTCCATTTTTTCTCCAAAATGATCTAGATTTTGAAATGGACACCTAGTTTAACTTGTAACGTTCATTAAGTCGCAGTTTCTGTGCTACTTTGAATAAAAAAAATTGATTTTGATTTTGATTTTTTTATAACTCGTTACATGTTTAGTATATATCTGTAATAATGCACTAACAGGGCATTTAAAAGATATAAAGCATTTTTTTTATTTTTTCTTTTTTGTTTTCGCTCCCCTGTGAAATTCGTAAAATGGATTTTAACACAGTCATTTCTTCCCCACGAAGTGACGCTTTCGAGCGTTAAGATAATTGAACCACTCAGACACTAGGGTTTTATCACGGTTAGCAAGTGGTATTGTTACTAAAAATTCACATATTTAGGTACGTAGAAAACGTATATATTAGATACCGTGTTTCAAACGCAACGACCTCTCAAATGTGTCAGCGTTTTACCCATGCGCTTCAACACGTATCTGAACTGAAATGTGGAGTTTCTTTGTTGGCTTATGTTTTGTTGAAAGCCTATTTAGAGGCTAAAAATTCCACCCATGCCGGGGCTTTATGTAGGTTTAGAAAAAATAGCAAAATAATTAATTACTAATTTCCTCTGAATAGGTTTTTTAAATTGTCCTCAGCACGGTTTAGTGCAACAAAAAGAATATAATTATGTTTTGTTGTTGTATCAATTAATTCTGAAACTAACCATTTTTGCGTACGGTAACAATTCTGGTGTTTATATTAGAAAAAACTTCTGAGATACACGAATACCTAAGAGTACAAACGGTGCAAGAAGAAGTCGCCTCGTACAAGGACAAATACAAGGCTAGGCAAACCACTGACCCTAACACTCTGGCTCCAACTTACTGGACACAACCAGTATCATAAGAAGACTCAAGAGGGCTAAAGTTTTACACAATCTTCTATGAACAAATCTGATTAAATTCTGGCGACTGATGGAAAATGCCATCATAACAACATGACATAATATATCATAAACTCACGCCTGTATCCCGGAGGGGTAGGCGAGACTAGGCTCTGCCACTTGCCAGAATCCTGTCAGATCTCTTTCGCTTCATCGACATTCATTAATCGTTGCATGCACGTAGGCCGGTTTCGGTATGTATGTAGTAAGTATGTAGGTATTTCAAGTTTACACCAACGATTTGTTTCAGCTTCTTGCGCATTCATTCAGTCTGAAGGCGGAATGTGGTCGACGCAATTCTTAGTTTCACTTAACGCAAGGCTGTCCGGTCTTTTTACGATACGGCCAGGTACGGCAGTTTCTCTGAACGGCAGCAATTCTGGCGATCTTCGTCTTGTCTTTACAGTTGGAAAAAGTCGTCCGTCGTTTGAAAATTCCCACAAGTCTTTGACAGAGAATTTTCTTAACTGCAGAGACATCATTTTATAGATAAGATAAGATGATAAGAATTGTGCACCAGAATACAATGACAATGAGACAATAGTTACGAACGAACGGATGCAATTGGTAGCCTTATTTTTTATAGTATTTGCTAATAGTAATTTTAGTAGGCAACCTCATATTGGCGAGTTTGCTAGAGGATTTTTTTTTATGGTTTTTGATCAACTTCTTGACTGCCTCGTTGGTCTAGCGGTATCACGTCTGTTACCAGGCCGGAGGTCGTGGGTTCGATTCCCACTGGGGGCCGCCGAACATTTGTCAAATGGCCTCAGTCTTTCCATGTTTCTGATGTCCTTGTCTGATTACCATAGCACAGGGTATCCTAGTTTGAGACTAGGACAAGTGATTGCGTTGTGTGGAAGTTAATAAAAATAATAATAACTTCCACACAATACAATCACTTGACCTGGTCCTAAACTAGGACACCCTGTGCTATGGTAACCAGGCAAGGACGTTACAAAGATGCTATTGCTATGATTCATCATGTTCCCACTAGTAGCTAGGGAAAACCCGGTATCCGCCTACTCTTCCGGGATACAGGCGTAAGTTTACGTATGTATGAACAACTTTTACTACGGAAATAATTTCAAACCCTTGAAAAAAATATCAGCGGCTCCATAATAATATTTGCCAAGAAACAACCATAGGAAGCATTCAGATGTATAGAAACAGCTGACATTTTTCGTGATTTCATAGTTTGCCCCATAATAAAAGTAGTTCCTAATAGTAGTAGTAGTAGAACCTCCCATTTTCGCACTTACATGGGGATTTTGCTATACCATGTATAACAAAATATAGCGCCCGTGTATCGGACACCTGGATTTTGTACGGATTTTATACGCCGTGGTATCACATAGTAAGCGCACGTGTGGAAGCTTGAACTTTCAATAGTTCCACTAAGCATCACACACACACACACACACACACACACACACACACACACACACACACACACACACACACACACACACACACACACACACACGATTACTCGACTATTTGGGTGTTTTATGCAGAAAAGCACAATAAAATAAAAATAAATTAATTAAGATGGGGATGGTCGACAAGGTGCAAAGGTTCTCGAGTGGAGACCATGGACTGGCAAACGCTGCTTAGGACGCCCACCAAGGCCGAATTTCATAAAGCCAAGAAGTATTAAAACTACAATTCTGTTTGTTATGACAATGTGAGGTTTTCTTTTTGACTATTAAGAAAAAAAAGTAGCTCCCAAGAACTCTGTAGATGGCGCTGAACTGACTACGTTACTAGCGACTGTGAGCGATCATGGGCAAATCGGAACGCACTACAGATCGCTGGCGGCTCACGTATTCGTGCGTATTCGCGTCTATGATATGCTAGCCGTTCCGAAATGGACGTCAATGGATATTGTGATAACGTGAATGGATAAATTCGGAACGATATTTATTTCTGATCTGACAATGACATAATGTAAGTTTCGTTTTATGATGTAAAAATTACATCAAAGTGAAATAATCAAAAAATAATGTGACGTTTCGTTCCTTGTAGGTGCTGCAGTAACTTACCAAGTTCAGCGCCATCTATGCAGCGACTAGGAAATAATAAAAAGAAATAAAACGAAAATCTCTCATTCGAGGTACATTGCGTAGCAGAGTCTACTTGTTAATCTGTGGGTTAATCGACTTTGCAATATTCGAATGTACATCAAAGTCAAAGTCAGAGTCAAAAATTTTATTCACTATAAAAACAAAATGTTTAGGTACTTATTGAACGTCAAAGCTGTTAGTTTCACAATTAATAGATTATGCGCAGAAGAAGCTAACAAAGAAACTCCACATTTATTATTATTATTAATACGTTTATTGCACATAAGTAAAAAATATCTACCATGGCAATGTGGCGGACTTAATGCTACAAGCATTTTCTTTATTATTTATTCTTTTATTCCGTTCAAGACAGGTTTTCAAATTTTCATAGTAAACCATGAATTGTAGTTCTATAAAACAGATCTCTGCTCGCTGGACCGAAGATCTGAGGCAGATTGCTGGCAGCGGCTGGGTGAGGATGGACGAGGACAGATGGAAGTGGCGTTCTTTGGGGCAGGACAACGTCCAGCAGTGGACGGGTACGGGCTGATTGATTGATTGATACACAAAAGTAGAACTACACATTCTCTGCAAGCGTTATTAGCCGGGTATAGAACAAATAATAATAGTGTTTTGAATGAATGAACGTTGCGGGCTTGGAGAGGATCGTTCGATGAAGAAAGCATACCTGGGGCCACAAGCGGCCAAAGACCGGTTGGCCGCCCCAAATATTTCTGGAAGGATGACGTGGTCAAGGACCTGCATCAGCTCCAGGCAGCCGACTGGGAAGAGAACGCGCAGGAGAAAGACAAGTCTTGTGACAAGCGAATACCCACTTCGGCTCGCTGAGCCAGCGGAGTAAATATTGCCGTTGCGGACGATCAGTCCACTAAAGCCACAAACTACACGAGAGCAAATCTAAACGGTATCATTACCGTGCAGACTGTAGAAGATAATATGGCGTTTTATCGAGCACCTGTAGTGCCAATAATCTCTTTAGTGCCAATAATCTATCCGCCGTAGCGTATCGATCTTAAGAGTATGTCCTTTACGTGTCCTGTTTCGTTGAACACATAAATTGTGGTTACATGCTGTAAATATACGCATTACACACCACAGTCTAGCTAGAGCATCCAAAAATTTACAGTCCCTATCCAGGAAACCCTTATGACTGAACAAATAGAGTTAAAAATCGTCACAAAGGTGGCATTTGAATTTCCTATCCAGGTGAGGTGACCAAACAATGCCCCTGAAACCACAGGCGCACACAGTTGCAAAGATATTGCGCCGGGCGGCAGAGTGAAATATATTCGAGGAGCAGTACAGTCGATCTTAGAAAGCACGTGGAAGAAATCGCCAAGTGCGAGTCGGACTCACGCACCAAGAGTTCCGTACCAACGTTTGAACTATATCACACTAAGTTTGATGCAACGCTCCTACGATATTACAAGTAAGATCTAATTCAAGTGAGCTTTTACGATATTTCGAAGATATTTAGATAAAGGGTATTCATGTAGATAGGAAAAAATTACCAGGAGACGGGCAGCAGCGTCTTTCTGAGATTTCAACCGCATACTGCGATCGCCAACCCGCCTGCCAAGCGTGGCGTTTATGGCAAAACCCCTCATGGTTATGAAAACAATGAGGGAGGCCTATGTCGTGCAGTGGGCGTCAAATGGCTGATGATAAGATAAGATAAGAATATTCTTTATTGTATACCGGAAAAAATGTTACAGAAACAGCAATGACAAAAGAAAAGATACAATTGGCGGCCTTATTGCTAATTGCAATTTCTTCCAGGTAACCTCATATCGGAGAATTTGCCGATAATGATGATGTAGACATGAAACTGCAGTATCTCTATCATCCTTGGATTTTTGCTAAGATACGACTCCAGCTTAGGATGATAGAATTATTTCAAGTGTTAATAAAAAAATAATGTAGGTGAATAAAAATGGGAAAAGTGCGAGTCGGACTCGCGCATGAAGCACGAATTATCTATACCACATTTGAATATTTCAAGCGTCTACCTGTTACCGTTATTAATATCGAGCAAAAAACGGCAAAAAAATCACGTTTGTTGTGTGCGGGCTCCCTAAAATATTTATTTTTATTTCATTATTTATTTTAAAGTGAATATACAACTATCTCTCTGAGAGAAGGTCTGTGCCCTACAGTGGGACGTATTAGGCTGCTTATGGTATGATTATGATACAACTAAATATTCTGTGAATACTTCAAGCGTTTACCTGTTGCCGTTATTAATATCGAGCAAACAAATCACGTTTGTTGTATGGGAGCCCCACTGGAATATTAATTTTATTTTGTTTTTAGTATTTTTTGTTATAGCGGCAAAAGAAATACATCATTTGTGAAAATTTCAACTGTCTAGCTATCACGGTTCATGAGATGCAGCCTGGTGATAAACAGACAGACAGACGGACAATGGAGTCTTAGTATCAGGGTCCCTTACCCTTTGGGTACTGAACCCGAATAACACAAATGCGAACTTGGTGTTGTAGAATTTGTAAACAGATTGCTGTTAACACAAATATAAGCTTACTTCGAGAGGGGGGTGGATGACATATTAACATTCATTCATTAACTCCCAGTTTCTCGTACACTAACACGCTGTTAATCTACTGTTAATAGCTGTCAATTGACCAAAGTGCATACAAAAAAAACCACTGACAGCTGTTAACAGTAGATTAACAGCTTGTTAGTGTACCAGAAACCGGGGTTAAGTGTCCTATCGGAGGCTGGCAGCCAATTCGGCTATCTTAGTCTTCGAGGCCACTAATACTCGGTTTAAACACTCCTCTTGTTTTCTTTCAGCTCACCTTTGATGGTTCATTATTAGCTCAATTCCGGGTTCACTTACTATGCACTTATCTTGGTGGTTCACTTTGCAATGTGATTGTCCAGTGACCGCAGCATTCGTCAACTCCCGCAGGTGCATTGGGCGTTTGTACTTAAAAGGATTTATACGTTTTCCGGCAACACCGTCTAGAGAGACCTTCAAGGGCTAATGGTAATCAATTTTAAAAAAATACAATTCTGAGACATTCGACTACGTATATATAAACATAAACATTTACATACAGGCACATACATTGCTTCTGGCCCCACACTAGGATACCCTGTATCGTGGGAACCAGAAACAATGACATCACAAACATGTAAATGTCCCCAGCCGGGATTCGAACCCGGGACCTCTCGCGTGGTATGCAGATGCACTACCGCTGCGCCACGAGGTCGTCATGGTCGTCATGGTCGTATGCTCGTACAGAGATAAAAAAGTATCTCGTTTGTTTATTACGTAAACTTAATTACCTTAATTCCCACTTAATTTCTTAACAACAACACGTAACATAGATTCACGACTGTATTCCGGTGGAGTAGGCAGAGACCCGAGTCTACCGCTTGCCACGATCATGACAGGTCTCGTAATTACTTAATTTTCCCTATTCGCCACTCGGGAATTAAGTTAAAGTTTACCTTACTAGTAAACAATCACGATTAGACCCGTCAAGTATATTACTACTAAATAATATATAAATTCCACACAACACAGTCACTTGTCCTGGTCCCAAACTAGGATACCCTGTGCTATGGAAACCAGGCAAGGACATCACAAATATGAAAATACACCCAAAGCATACCCAAAGTGAGGCCATTTGTACAAATGCACGGCGGCCCCGCGCGGGAATCGTACCCGCGACCTCCGGCGTTGTTGTCAGACGTGATACCGCTAGCCCAACGAGACGATCGATGCGAGTCGATAAACTGATGGAGTAGGTTCGACTTGTTATAAATAAGACTGTAATTAATATTAATTATTGTTTGTCATAAGCAGCCTATATACGTCCCACTGTAGGGCACAGGTCTTCTTTCAGAGAAAGAGAGAGAGTATGGGCTTAATCACCACGCGTGCCCACCGCGGATTGGCGATTTCAAGCGCTGAGGTATGTGAATAGCTCAGACACCCAGGTTTCCTCACGATGGTTTCCTTCACCGTTAGCGAGTGGTGTTGCTACTATAACTTCACAAGTGTACATAACTTAGAAAGAAAAGTCATAGGTACATGCCCGCACTGGGAATTGAACCTGGGTCTCCCGCTTCCGAGTCCAATGTTCTACCCACTAGGCTACCACCGCATTCATGTATTACCGCATGCAAGTATTGTTTATGGTTGAGTAATTGAGAATTAAGTACAAGTACCTAGCAGCATAATCATAAGACTATGAGAAGGAAAAAATTAAAATAATGTGTTAAGAAACAAAACTTCTCCATCAACCATATACTGTAGGTCCGTAGTTATACACGTGTAATGTCAAAAACTAACTCACAACTTATCAAACACTTAGCAAGTTGGGCTCTGAGCGTCCTATGGGACGGCGGAAAGTTCCACTAAGGGAAAATGCGAAAATATCTCCTTAATTTTAGCGAAGAAAGAAAAGAAAAGGAAAGGTATTTTTCTCTGGACGGAAAACGGAAAACATAACGGTTAACTTTTGGATATTACCTGAGTAAATATTGTTTTTTTAATTTTCTAACTGTTTAATTTATACAAATATATCGAGCGAATGTGGGTGGAAGGGCCGGTAAGGGACGTCTCAGGCGGACATACTTCGACCAAATAGGGGATGTATTAGCAAGGCGCAAGATAAAAAGTACGCGAAACTGGCGTGCCTGCATGCAACGACTAATGAAAATTGAGGAAGCAAAAGTGATCTGTCAAGATCGTGGCAAGTGGAAGTCCCTGGTCTCTGCCTACCCCTCTAGGATACAGGCGTTAGTTTATGTATGTATGAACTTTATACAGGGCTAGATGTGGCGTGCCTTGGGGGAGGCCATGTATTTCCAGCAGTGTACAAATAATGGTGATTGAATGATGGATTGGATTGGATTTATAGAGGATTTTAGGCAGAGTATTTTCTATTCGGTGTTGGTTAACATTTGGAAATATTTAGCCCTTTTTACCATCCGAACGAGAAAGATTGCATACTTGGATCATGTATTCAGACACTCATGATTTGGTCTCCTATAACTCATAAGGATGGGAAAAAAAGCTGACAAGAGACGCGTAGGCCGGAAAATGAAATCCTGGTTGAGAAACCTACGGGAATGGCCTGGAATCGCAAGTGCTGCTGAGCTGTTCCGCCTTGCGAGAGACAGGATGCATATGCGGACCTGACTGCCAACCTTCGCTAGTCGCAGATGTACCACAAGAAGAAGAAGAAGCCCTATTTACCTCTGTGCCAAGACTTATTGGTTTTGAGATGTTCAGAGTTTTTCTGAGAAATTACCCGAGATTTATTTTATGTAACTTTTGACTGAGAGCCGGGACCGACGAGAAGATGGCGGGATAATCTCGACAAGTTCTTGCTAGAGGAGTGGCCAGAAGTGGCGAATGGCCGAAGTTCTTGGTCCGTAAAGGAGTAGGCTACGTAACAAAACTGATCAAGTGCAAGTGTCATTCATTAATTTTCATTAAATGCAGCACTCTTTTTATTACTTGCCGCAATACTAAAGTATTACACAGTACGTACAATATTAGATACGCAATAGCAAAAGTGTGATTAGAGAAAGTTGTAGGCTGAAAGAATGTTGCGGTTTGGTCGTATGGGAAGGATGAACGAGGGAAGATTGCGTCGATCAAGGAGGGGCTGTATCAGCGACGAGCAAGAGAAAAGAGCCGCAGAAGAACCCGAGTTACTGATATAGCTCCAAGAATTGCTCCGTTGAAGTGATAATGGGCGGGGCACATAGCTCGGAGAACTGATGGCCGTTGGGGCGAAAAGGTTCTGACCTGGCGACCGCGGACCGGACGACGCAACGTGGGCCGGCCCCCCACCAGGTGGTCTGACGATCTGGTTACGGTGGCGGGGAGTCCCTGGATGCGGGCGGCTCAAGGCCGGGAAGGTTAAAAAACCATGAGGGAGGCCTGTTTTCCGCAGGAGGCGTCAAATGGATCATGAAGAGAATAGTATACCCGAGACTAACGAATGTTGATGAAGCGAAAGTTGCTGTCTCAAAACGATGGTCTCTGCCTACCTTTCCGAGATACAAGAGCTATTATATGTATGTATGTATGTCCACGACTTTACTCCATAAACCATGACGGGGTGGATACCTTAATCGAATTTCTGACATTTGAAAGAAAGAAAGAAAGAAAGAAAGAAAGAAAGAAAGAAAGAAAGAAAGAAAGAAAGAAAGAAAGAAAGAAAGAAAGAAAGAAAGAAAGAAAGAAAGAAATAAAGAAAGAAAGAAAGAAAGAAAGAAAGAAAGAAAGAAAGAAAAAAAGAATAATAGTTTATTGCCATGCAAGGTTTACAGAAATTATATTATAGCTAATAGACAGGACTTCACTATACAAACTTAAGCTAATGTGGTTCGCACAAGGTCTATCAGTAGGAATGCATGACAATCGGACATAGGTACGCTCAGCATAATGCTGTTGGACAGATCTATCCTAAGACAGCGCTGATTTTCAGCGCAGCCCGTGAGACTTAATAAACTAATAAACTAATGTAATATGCATATTACCTGTTAATTACATTGTCGCTTTATCAAGTAGGTAGAAACATCTTATACAAAATACAACTAATAGGACAATTGTTTATACAATTTCGTTAAACACTGGGACAATTATTAAGTACAATGGCATTACAAAGCGTTATGTGCATTTTTTTACCTTCTACAACTTTTTAAGGCTAAGACCACTAATTAAAAATAGTACTTATTTCCGGGTATTATCCGTTGGCTTCGGTGATCGTAACGCATTATTTTTTATAATTTTTTGCTTCAGTGTCAGTTTGCTACTAGAATGTGAGGTCAACCTTCCGGCTTTACGTACCTACTATATTTTTCTACCAGACCGCTAACGCCGACTGTGCGTGACGACAATATCGTTAAAACACAACCTAAATAGATATTCCCGATAAGAAAAACATCCAATACGTTGTCGACGATAATATCTTCTTTATCATGAAAAAAGTACACGTTTCAAGCCCAAAATCCAATTTACCGTATATTTTCCGTTTGTAGTTCGAAGGAACGTATCAATATTATTACTACACGTAACATTATGCTGAGGGAACCGGAACGCAAATGCCTTTGTGATATTTTCCTTTGAAGCCTTCTCTCATAAGATAATATATACATACCTACTTTTTGAAATATGGTAAAGTTAATGGTAATGGAAGAAAAATATCGAACGGAAGGGCTGGTAAGGGACGCCCCAGGCGGATCTATGTCAACCAAATAGGGAATATGTTAGCAAAGAGTAAGAGATAAACCGAGGGTTCCGTACAAATTTGTGGGTACCTACTTATATATTATAAAAATAGTTCAGAAATAAAGTCTCGCAGTTTTTCCGAGCTTTTCCCGAACTTCAGAGACAATTTTTTTGTGATTTGATTACAAATGTAAAGTTTTCAGGTTTTTCCCTGTACTTGTAGTGTATTACGATATTATTTGCCGGAAAGTACCCTATGAATTTTGACTCCCTTCAGAGTGTCGAAGTATATACGTTTTTTGTGGCATACACCTACGTTACTTTTTTTACGTTAACTTTGAAGTTTGATTTTCTCACAGCTTCAAGGTACTGCAGGCCTGTGCATACTGTTTTAATTTCAACTCGATACCTCCACGCATTTCCCGAGATAAAGGGGCTTGACAGACGGACGGACGCGACGGTCGGACGGGCGGACAACAAAGTGATCCTATAAAGATTCCGTTTTTCCATTTGATGAACGGAACCCTAAATACTAGCCACGTGCGACTGACCGCGTACGGCGGCCTGAGGGCGGCCTCCAGTGTAACGAACCCACGTCCTCTGTTATATTACATAAAATTATATTACAATATTATAAAAGGACATTACATAAAAAATAACATGTATAAAGACGAGCTTAATTCAACTAATTGATAGTAATTTCTAAGGTTAAGACGAGCACTAGACATAATAAAAACTGAATTTGAACGGATATTTACTCGTTTACTTTTCCATTTTACAATTTTCCGACGTTTCTGTGCTTTTGCGAGTCCGTGGTCTACCGAAATCTAATCTACCGTGGTCTAATTGATGTTATGAAAAATATCAATTTCCTGAGAAAAACGACTGTAAAGTACTTATTTTAATTGGCGTGTTTCAGGAATTAGGCAGGAATGATATTGCTTCTAAAGAGATAAACTAATACTCACGTACTTACAATTGGAAAGCAAATCATGATGTGATTCAAACACAGCACCTCACTTATATGAAGCAACTGATGTATCCATTGCTTGTTCAGCTTCCTGTACTAAAATGGAACAAAAAGCTCTTGGTCGCATCGTTCCGATAGATTTGTGAGCAAAAACTACACTGTTTCAAACGAATTGTTATCTAATCCATCAAACGCAAACATTATATTACCTTACACGAACGAACGAAAAAAGGTAAATTGTTATGAATTGCACTCGTAAATTCCACCATCGGAACGAAAAAAAATCAATGCTATCGCCCATCTATCCACCTTAGAGCGCTTTTACATCATCCAAAATTATACCATTGCAACACCGATACGATTTATCTACGATGGCATCAATATTTACATATATATATAATATAAACTCTGTTAATTACGGACTAAGTTTGGAGTATTTTGTCCATTTTTTCTCCAAAATGATTTAGATTTTGAAATAGACCCCTAGTTTTACTTGTAACGTTCATTGAGTTGCTACTTTGAATAAAACAAATTGATTTGATTTGATGTGATATTTGCATCCATTTTTTCGCCACTTTAGAACTGGTTGATTTTACGATATGAAAAATCTTTACTGGTCGCATGATTTTCATATCATTTTTCAATAGGGTCAGCATGATACAGCAATAGCTGTATGTTTCACCATCTCCACCTTATAAAGACCGTGCTCATACAACTCTTAACAAAATATTCGACACACCATAGTGTGTAAACGCGTTATCACATCGCTAAATTCCATCAAAAATGTAAAAAATATCAATTATTCGCCGTTTCAAAACTTGCCGAACTGAACAACGAACAGAGCCAAGCATAGAGCCAATTTTACCATCGTTTCGCTAGAATGCTCGATAGTACGCTCACTAAAACGCTTCCGTGAGCTTTTACCCGTAATGAACATACATACATAACCTCACGCCTGTATCTTCGAGGGGTAGGCAGCGACCAGGGACTGCCGCTTGCCACGATCCTGAGAGATCACTGTAATGAACATTTGCTCATTATAAGTAATATTATTAGTGAATATGCAAGTCTTTCGGCAGCTTTAAGGTTATCATTACAATGACAGTAGATTCCATTTTAGTGTAACCCAATATTGATCAGGGTTTACAAGCGTGTTTTCGCTAAATTGATGGCATAGATACAATTACGTTATCGGAGTCGTGTCGAACGGGGTAAAAACGCCTGAAAGCGAAAAAAATATCAACGCTATCCCCCATCTACCCTACGTGTGACAACTCGTTGTTTCTGACAAAGAAAACAAAATGTCACGCACACGTACAACTATCGGCTTCATATGAAAATGGATCTATAAATTCTTTATACCGTCGAGTTGCGGCTGTACCTTTGGGGTTGTTTTTTTCTGCAGCGGTCAGATGCACCCAACATTGCTCGCTTTTATCCACCAGTGAATTTAAGGAGAGAACAAATATGTATTTTATGTAGACTATACACGTCCCACTGCAAGTCACAAGCATTCTCTCAGAGAGAGAGAGAGAGATAGAGAGAGAGTATGGGCTTAATTACCACGCGTGCCCACCGCGGATTGGAAATTCGAGCGCTGAGGTATGTGAACACCTCAGACACTCAGGTTTCCTCCCGATGATTTCCTTCACTGTTAGCTAATGATATTGCTACATACTTTAACTTCAGAAATGTACATAACTTGGAAAACAAAGTCATTGGTACATGTCGAGATTCGAACCCACGACCTCCCGAATGAGGAGCTGGCGTTCTACCGCTCCGCTACCACCGCTTCTGAAATAAGTAAACGTGCCTTGCTGGATGTGCAAGATGTTACTTACGAAAGTACAGTGTTTTATATTAAAAAAAAAAACAGATTCATCTAAAACACTCTTGAGACGGAGTTAAAGCCAGGAGTTCCTCTTATAAACCAGCTTTAACTCTGTCTTAAGAGTGTTTTAGTGGAATGGAATTTTTATAAATAAGACTGTTAGCATGCATAGCAATCGATATAAAATTGAGAAATAAATGTTCAATTTCCTTCAGATTAAAAAAAATCCTTATTTATCACATATTATTTCACCCAGAAAAGATCATTTCTTATTTTTGTTAGACTTTAGCTTTTCAGACAAGCTGTATTGTATTTTAATTTTGCTTGCGTATTACTGAAGTTATATTATGTCTATGTTTTGTTGGTTTTACCGGACAGTTGCAGACATGAAGTTAAGTATAAAACAAATTAATCCCTTTTGTTCTTTGTCAAAGTCAAAGTCAAAAAAAAATATCCACTATAAAAACAAAATGTTTACTTAATGAACGTCAAAGCTGTTAGTTTCACAATTAATAGATTATGCGGAGAAGAAGCTAACAAAGAAACTCCACATTTATTCTTTTCAAAACAGGTTTGCTTAATTAACAGAGTTTTCAACTTAAAGTTACACTACACTAGATACAATCGTTCCTGTTAACATTATTTAAATACCAGACATCCTTGTCTTCCAAATAATCCTTAATGTTAT
This sequence comes from Yponomeuta malinellus, assembly GCA_947308005.1. Classification (NCBI taxonomy): domain Eukaryota; kingdom Metazoa; phylum Arthropoda; class Insecta; order Lepidoptera; family Yponomeutidae; genus Yponomeuta; species Yponomeuta malinellus. The sequence goes on from OX370994.1 coordinate 2,449,563, forward strand.
AATGGCTTTTTTGCACAGAGTATGCTTAATACATTTTTTAAACCGCGTCGGTGGTAACTCTAATATATCTTGAGGAATCTTATTGTAGAACCGTACACGTCCGTTTGAGGTGGGATGTTAATTATACAAGTAATTGAATTTTTTCACTACTTTTTTTGTAAGTAGTTCAATTCACAAGCATACAGCAAAACCAAATCATAGGAAACTCACAAAAATATATTATTTAAAAAAATCCTCAACTTCCGGAATCGCTTACTTGATTTTTTTGTCCGGAAGAGTTCGACCAGCTTTCGCCCCTATTCGCAGTGCTTAATCATGGCGAGTAGAGACGAAGCACATGTGTAAAATGTGCTTACAAGAGTTTTAGTTCCAAAAATATTTGGTCGTGGGACAAAATTACAAACGCGCATTTAAAAAATGTAACCCTCTATATAACGCAAATTAAGAGAAAAAATAAAGACAAAGGGAGATACCATTTACAGCGACAGATGAGGAGTTAGAAATTGACAAGCCATTACCTTTTGTGATCGATATCTACTGTTCACTTCATTTAAAAAATATAACCCTGTATATTTTATATATAATAAACTTATTCTTGGCTTAAGTGTAGTCATTCTAAGTCTCTGTCCATTTATATGTAAGCTGCAAATCAATAATAATTTCGCCAATTAAGGGAACAAATACAGACAAAGGGAGATACAATTTATAGAGACAGATGAGGAGTTAGGAATTGACAAGCCATTACCTTTTGTAATCGATCTACTGTTCACTTCAGATAACAATTTTAACAACCCAGGCCGGAAACCTGAATATCTATGCAAATAACCAGAGTTTTTCACTGAAGCTCTCTGGTTTCATTTCGCGTTTCGTGTCCACAGCAATAAAATGACGGGCCTTTATCCAGCCTACTGCCTGAAAATAAAAACTAATCGAAAACGGTTTAAAAACGATTACATAGTGTTTTTTTCCACACTCAGCTCAATAAAGATTTTACTTACATTACTACTTGTAACATACGTGTATGCATGCACGCAAACATACATAAACTCACGTCTGCATCCTGGAGGAGCAGGCAGAGATCAGGGTTCGCCATTTGCCACGATCATGATAGACCTTTTTCGCTTCATCAGCATTCATTAGTCGCTGCGTGCACGCACACTGGTTTCGGATACTGTTTACCCACAATAATATGTACATTTACATTTGAGTATAGACGGCAGGTGGACCAGGGCAGTAACGGAGTGGCGGCCGGTCGGTAGACCAACAACCCTAAGGTCGGAAGATGTGGTCAGGTCGGCAAGGGGCCCGTGGAGGCGAATGGCGAGAGACCGCGAAAGATGGCGTGATGGAGAAAAGGCCTATACCCAGCAGTGGGCAGAGGTGGGCTGATCATGATGATGATGATGACGCCTTGGTCATGTGCTAGACTTATAAAATTGGTGACGTAATTGAGACATAAAATATCGTTCGTAAACCAGCAAACACAACCTACATTAAGCTACTGGGTTTAGCTGGCAGGTCTTTAAATTCTTCTTTTTTGTTGAGGGAACCTTCTTCTTGTGGTGCCATACAGCCGACAGCACATCAAACATCCGTCAACACTCCACTCAGTTACGTTACGGGTGACTCTGCTAAGTTAATGTAAAGATGTATGTGCTGTCAACTGTACTACTTAGGATTCGCGGTTTTTTTTGTGTGCTAGATAATTTATAGACCATCAGGTAAAGTTAATAGGTAACCAGATTCTCTGTGCCGATATCATTCTCTCAATCCATAAAATAGAGTTTAGAAATTTCTTTTGAAATAAGTCCGGCTTTGCAAAAAAATTTTTTTTATCACAAGCCTGTTATATAAATTTTACTTTGTTAACGTTTTTATTGTGCAATAAAGTGTAACAAACAAATAGACAGTTATTCCGTGCTTAGCTAATTAGCAACGGGTATCCCCACGACGCTTTCCTTCACAGCCAACCAGTACCAAAGAAGTGAATGAAATTCAGTTTGTTACAATCTCTACCGATTTTAATGATACTTTAATTAACTTTAATTACTTCAACGCTTTCAAGCCTCTTAAACAAAAGCTTAATAGCAACTACACCAAAGTAAATACAGTCAACATCATCAGGAATTACACCTTTTCTTTTCAATATTCGCACTAATTTCTTGAACAGTAAGAGCTACAGCCGGCCGATGAACATCGCCCTCTGTAGGTACCAACAACAAAGAGCTGCCTCTGATTTTATTAACAATCTCAAGGAAAGGTGGACGTAGTCAGGGTGTATTCTGTCAAGTACTCGGTGCTTCAGTAGGCAGTGTCGAACGTTCGTTTCGTTTCCAAAATGTAGGCTGGCAAAGGTTAATACATCCTTTATGGGGCATTGTATACGGTTCTACAATAAGATCCCTGAGAATATAATAAGCTTGCCAGAAACGCGGTTCAAAAAATGTGTAAAGCAATGTGTATGCAAAAAAGCTGCTATAACATTAAATATTATGTAGATGTCAGTGATGTCTGGAATTAAAGCCAGCTCAATGCATCAGTTCCAGGTTATAGAATATTTATATAAACTCTGTTAATTAAGGGCTTGAAAAGACTAAGTTTGCAGTTTTTTTGTCGATTTTTTCTCCAAAATGATCTAGATTTTGAAATGGGCACCTAGCTTAACTTGTAACGTTCATTAAGTCGCAGTTTCTGTGCACCCCTCTCCGAGTAGACCCCTCTCTAAACGCAGCATTGATATTGCGGGCTGTTTCTGCCGCGTTAGTTCCGCGTCGGAACTCGTATTCAAAAATCACTCGAATTTTCGCAGTATCCATCTTTCTTGTCTAAATTGAATAACAAAAACAATTGAAAGTCGATATTTAAATGTTTCACATTTTTTAAAAAAAGAACATCATAGAAACCATTTGAAAAAAGTTTCATTCGAAAACCTCAAACCATGATGATTCTATGTCAATTCAAAGAACCTATTGCAATAAAACGGCAATTTCATACTTTAACCCCTATTATTTCTACCCATCGATAGCAACAACCTGTATTGTAGGGCCAACGTGGAAATTAAGCAAATAAAAGTTACATAGTTTTGCTTGTTGTTCTAACCAATTTTCTACCCACTAGGCGGTGGTAGCCTAGTGGGTAGAACATTGGACTCGGAAGCGAGAGGTCCAGGTTCGATTCCCAGTGCGGGCATGTACCTATGACTTTGTTTTCTAAGTAATGTACATTCGTGAAGTCATAGTAGCGATACCACTCGCTAACAGTGAAGGAAAACATCGTGAGGAAACCTGAGGGTCTGAGCTATTCACGTACCTCAGCGCTTGAAATCGCCAATCCGCGGTGGGCACGCGTGGTGATTAAGCCCATACTCTCTCTCTCTGAGAGAAGGCCTGTGCCCTACAATGGGACGTATATAGGCTGCTTATTTAGGCTTGCTGTTAACATAGAAACATATCAATGCAGATTTCCTTAAATATCAATTTCTCCTTTTTGGCCACTGTTTCTGGAGTAGTAAATATACTTATATAAAAAAAAATTGCTAATCTGTAATTTCCTTTTTTATGTACAATAAAGTGTTCTCTATCTATCTTGTACTTGTAATTAACGGGTAAATTATTGTATTAGATAGAAATAAAAAAATCTAACCTAACGTAACTTGGTATATGCAACCATTGGTAGCTTGACCCATCCTAGACCGACCCTGGCCCTTGCTCGCCAACGCCTAGAGACGAGACTGAAGTGTTCTCGCTAAGCACAGCTAAGTTAAATTGAAAAAGCGATCATCTTCCGCGCGGCGCGCCAATCGGGCCCCTTCGAGAAAACTGAACATTTTTACCATTATTTTAAAACTAGAAGGAAGCACAATTTTCCCCAACCCCAACTAAGCACCTAAAAGAACTTTCAAGCTCTCTGGCCCAGAAGAGCAGGTTTTTAAACTTTCATGAGGTTCAGTTTCAAATTGTTTGGATATCGTAGTAGGTTAAACTCTTACCGATTAAAAATTGCATTGCAGATACTTTTATAAGCAACATTTCATTGTTTAACTCTTTAATAAAATTAAAATATTAATGGACGGCATGACTATTTTGGGTTTTCATTGGAAATTATAGAAGACGTTTGTTGTGTACGATTCCTGCTGAGGACGCCGTATACTTCGATTCGTGTAAATGGCCTCAGATTAGATAATAACTTCCACAACACGCAATCATTTGTCCTGGTCCCAAACTTGGATATCCTGTGCTATGGTAAAAAGGACATCACAAACGTGGAAATACACCCAGACTGAGGCCATTTGTACAAATGTGGGTAAGCCAACCCGCGACCTCCGGCATTACTGTACTATGTGGATGTTATGGTAACTTTCATTGGGTATTAATTATACGATGGAATGTATCCGTAATTTAAGCCTTCACACGTAGTGCCTCATCAGCGCGAAATGATTATAATTAATAACACAATTTGTCCGGCATGTTGATCAACAATCCGCGGCCCCTTGTTGAGATACCATCCGTCCGTCCACACCCGTAACTACAAGGCTCAACTGGCTATACAATCCGCCGTAACTGGTGACCTACGACAAGCACCCGTAGGGTTGCCAGAACCGTAAATAAAATTCCAGGACAGGGTATCTCAGTTTAGGACCAGGACAAATTATTGTGTTGTGTGGAAATTCATCATTTTTTAATTTTATTTTTTTATTTTATTTATTAAGGCACACCAACAGCACAAACACATTAAAGGGTAACTAAACGTAATTAACAGAGGGCTGGCGTTTGTGCCAATTATAGGTGCGCACAGCACTCACAGGTTCGCACTATTGGCTTATTCTAATAAACAACAATACTGTTACCACGACTATTATTAGACTTATAAATATTAATATTACAACTTGAAAACTAGCCAAGATCGATTCCAGAAATTTTAGATTTAAAAAACCCCAGTCTATCATAAAATATATCCAGATCATATTCCTTCCAACATTCATTATATGTTTTTAACATTCTATATATGGGAGCATTTTTCCCCATATTGGTTTTACAGAGAGGTAAAAAGAAAGTGTCCTTATTCAATAATCTACAATTTGGCCTGGGTACTCGAAGAGATATACTTTCTAGTAGGTCCTCGCAAAGCGCTTGGCCATTGATTATCTTATGCAAAAGAATAAGGTCATTCATTCGTCTGCGCTTCCAAAGATGCACTATTTTAAAGTGGGTGAGTCTATCAGTATATGCGGACCTGTGACTTATCCCCGGTGACAAATATGCAAGGTGTTTTGTAAATACACGTTGGATCGATTTGATGCGATTAGAATGCACCTCGTAATGCGGGTTCCAGATAACAGTACCGTATTTAACCCATTATGTCCCCACCTAGGGGCACGGGTCTCTTCCCTGAGGAAGGTATACTTAGGCCATACTCCACCACGGGGGCCAAGTCCGGATTGGTGGAGGCTTGTAGACTAGTGGCTCGTCTACTGTCAGAAGTTGTCAAGCCGCCCTAAGGCCTCTGACTTGGCTTTACGACTGCCATCTATCGACGGCAGCCGGCACCAACAGCTTAACGTGCCTTGCGAAGCACGGAACCGCTCGGAAAATGCCACTGGCGTTAGGCATAGACGGCGACCCATCCATGCACTGAACGCGCCCTGTGTTGCTTAACCTTCGTGATCGTTTAAGATCACTCAGGCAGCCGGGGCTACGAGCGATTCAGGTGTGGAAGTTATAAGATGTTATTATTATTATTAAACTTAGGTACATTCTTTATTTTTTTCTAGTAGTATTCACTGTTTATAATTAAAAACTTAAAAAGTGATATTAAACTTCAAAAATAAAATCACAATAATTATTACAGGACATAACTGAAAGTACCGAAACTTTTCTATATAATGTTTTATACACTATGCAGTCTCATCGAAAGCAGAGAAAAGTACGAAAACGCGCGTGCAATAAATCTCAAGTCAATTAATCTTTCTCTGTCGAAAATTGCAGATATTTTTTCTTGTTTTACAGTAGAGGGCCTTAATTCCGGACTTGGCCGGACAATTCATCTGGTCACACTACTCTCGGAAGATGAGCCGGGTAGTCGCGTCACGCGCGTAATCAAGCAACTTTCGCCGAAGTTTGATGAAGTTACGGGGTGTGAATTACCCCACACGCGCCCGCCGTGACGGGATGCGATGACTGGAAGTGTGGAATTGGCAGTGATTTCGAGAATAGACCCCTAAAGGAAGGTTTTCCTCTTTCAGTTATTGACTTGATAAAAGGAAGGGCTATTTAGAAATGTGTTACATACCATAGGAAATGTTAGACGAGCGTGCATGCAGAGACAAATTTATGTTAACGATACAAACGTGGTCTGACAGGATCGTTGTATCTGCCTAACCCTTTCGGTATTCACGCGTGAGCGTACGTATGTGTTGTGAAGATGAGACTTCTAAAAAGTTCAACAAGACCTAAGTAAGTCCATTGAATATACAACCAAAGCTGGCGGAGCCTTTCGACCCGCTTGATAACTCAGGTACAAAATTCAATTTATTGAAATGTTTCAATTTAAATCAATCAAATAGCTCGTATTCGTCGACTAATGGGCATAGGTCTTGCCCAAGGCATGCTGCTTTTTTCTGTCCACTGCCATCCTCATCCAACCACTGCCAGCAATCTGTCTAAGGTCGAATCGATAGTCAATGGGGTCCAAAGGTTCTGGCTGAACCTGAAGACGCTAGTCTGTATCCCCTCCCTATAGAAATTTACATACTACGAGTATCATACGTATAATAAATCTGTAAATGTTGTCTCTGTCTGATGTATGTCTGTCTCACTCTGTGCAAAGAGACAGATAAAACTCAACAAAATATAGCTTAGGTTCCCAAGTAACATAAGATAAGATAAGATAAGATAAGATAAGATAAGAATATTCTTTATATAACACCTGCTCGTCAATGGCATATTATGTGTCATGCAAACTCAACTTAAAGCAAGTCATTTGTGTCCTATGGTCTAGCCGGGTCATTATAAATGTACTGAATTTCATAATCCCCTAGGGAATTATGACATTTGAATTTGGAATGCAATCAACATTGAATATACGAGCTCCTTGCAATCCATGACCAAACGTCAAAATTAGAATATAAACTTTTCATAGAGCCCTACACCAAGAAGAATTTATTCAAAATTAGAATGAAAACTTTTCATAGAGCCCTAAATCAAGGAGAATGTATTCAAAATTAGAATGAAACTTTTCATAGAAACCTGCATGAAGAAGAATTTGTCACTACAAAAAAAAACAAATAGAACGAAAAGGCGCTAAACTGCAAATCTTTGTGTTATTTTGTAACAAAATAGCGTATTTTAACTTTATTAATTTTACAATTAATAAAGTACGTACTTTCTTTTTAATTGTATTATGTTTTATTGCCTCGCAGTGTTTATATAAAGTAGAGTATGCATTTTGGGGATAAAGCAGTGTATTTGTCTCGGGCGTTTTTGAACCCCTCGGCTTCGGGATTCTAGCTTTAACTCCCTCGCTTCGCTCGGATAACCCTAGGATCCCTCGTCCTTGGGGTTCAAAATATCGCCCGAGACATAATACACTGCTTTATCCCCTTAATGCATAATCTACTATTATTGTATACCGGAAAAAATGTTACAGAAATAGCAATGACAAAAGAAAATGGCAATTGGCGGCAACATAACATGAAGCTTAAGTCCATGGGGGGCCAAGAAATTCAACATAAGCTGTGAGGTCATTAACCACAATGACGTACACATTTAACCCCGTTATGAAGAACCAGTCAGTCTGTAATAAATCTGTCACCGTGGGAATCGCCATATTGCGAAGTGTCTAAACAATTCCGCCGGGTTAAACGGTGTGCAAAATTGTGTCTCTTTTTGTAAGTCTCTTAAATTGTTTTACTAACAAGAATTATAAAAATAAACGGCTAATGGAAGTAAAATTAGTGCTGCACATATTATTTAGCCTTCTCAGTCCTGAGCTTGAAAATAACAATTGAGAAGCATTTGGGTCATATGGATAGTAGAAAGAAGCCAGAAAAGAGTTATTGCGAAAAATTACATAGACCATAATAATATAATAAAATTTATAGTTATAGTATAATTCTCAATATACCAAATACATCAACATGAATACCTAGAACACACACTATCTAATATAAAAAAATCACAGTGTTTGTTTTCGAACTCCTCCGAAACGGCTTTACCGATTTTTATGAAATATGCAAAACAACGTTTGCCGGGTAAGCTAGTTCGTTAATATGTATGAATGTGCCATTTCTCTAGATTCAATTTTCTAGGCTCATTCAGATTTAATTCTAAAATACAGGTTCAGTACATGTAACGTTGAAAATCTTGCGGTCTTAGATATCAAAGCTGAAATAGATGTCCCTGTTTTAGTAAAGGCCTTTTTGTTACCCTTTTGTTGTGGTCCCGGCAACTTTTAATTGGGTCTCGAGGTAGGTTACATCAAATAGGTAATGGGACCTTTCCGATTACTTTCCTGAAACGGATGGCTAAATTTCGTCGGCCTGAATGTTATACCAAAAACATTCGCTAAGTACCAACCATCCCAACTTACAATTCTAGGGTCGGTGGACTAAAGCACATGAGTCAATGTGACATAAAATTATTGTTATATAAAACATTAGTAATTAAAATAGCAGTTTGCTCATTTTCTGTAAAGAAACATGTATATTCAATTCATTGTTTCATGGCAGCTCTCCGTTAATGTAAAAATGTAAATAAAAATGTGATGGAGTAATTTAACGAGGAGATCCGCAGAAGAACCCAAATTACTGATATAGCTCGAAGAGTTGCTCAGTTGAAGTGGCAGTGGGCGGGGCACATAGCTCGGAGAACTGATAGCCGTTGGGGCGAAAAAGTTCTGTCCCGGCAACCGCGGACCGGCCGACGCAGCGTGGGAAGGCCCCCCACCAGATGGTCTGACGGTTACAGTGATTGTACTGAACTGGTTACGGTGGCGGGGAGTCGCTGGATGCGGGCGGCACAAGGCCGGGAAGCTTGGAAAACCATGAGGGAGGCCTCTGTAGTGCAGTGGACGTCAAATGACTGATGATGATGATGATGAATTCAATGATAGGTTTTTTTCACTGCTGCAAAATTTTGTTTTTTTGGACTTTATGTGCTTTAGTCTGCCGACCCTGGATTAAAACTGTAGTATTAACTTAATTCCGGAATTACTTACTTTATCGGGAGAGACCAACAAGGTTTCGCGCTGATCCGCAGAGCTCGCGTCGTCGGCATCTCGTATATGACTATCTCTCAGAACAGTGTTCTTAAGACTATCTTATATCAGAGCGAAAGGTGGTCGGACTCTTCCGACAAAAAAATAAGTAAGTAGGTAATTCCGGAATTAATTTAATATTATGCCGTGCTTACGAAAGTTTTAGTTTTTACCTGATTAAAAACCATTTTTAAAATAGATTATTTTGTCCTTTCCAACATCCTTCTTATTTTTTCTGTGCTTCTCCACTATGGGTGGTGGGCCGTCAGCTCTCCATATTCTTCTTCATTTCTTGCCAAGCGAAACAGGTCCACCAGTGCTATCCTTCCCTTGCAGGATTCGAGGTCATGTTCTACTATGTAAAATAATGTATGCAGTTTATTAGCTATATTTTTTTAGTGTGTGTATTTTTTTATTAATATATTTTATTATCACTGGTCCTCGGTTTCGGTTGAAACTCCGTGAGTTAAGCCCGTGCTTGAAAATCAGTGCTGTGGGCAAAACCGCAGCGTATACTCAGCTCGAGGCCATTTTACCGCTGCATAGACATACCCTGGATCCCTTATTGTTTTGGGATTATTTTTCTTGTTCAATTGTTTTGTTTGTTTTCAATCGCCACGTCGCACACGTCTTTGTGGTGTTAAATAAATGTTTTACTTCTTCTTCTTATCCGTTCCTTCCCTGATGTTTCCAAGCCACGGTTTCCCTGATCTCCCAAGACACCTCTTCCCTTCAATGTTGCCCATTCTGTATTGAAAATTTCAATCCTTAATAAAAAAACATCCTAGTCTCTTACCCAACTCTCTGTGAACACTCCTGAATCCGATATTCTATCAAACATCATAAATTACAATAACGATTGGCGGTTGGTTACGATTCATGAATAAAACGGCCAATAGAATAATAACGTAGAAAAAAGTAAATAACAATGGCGGCAGTAAGGGGGCCGGCGATCAAAAGAAGCATTACTGAGTTCAGTAAATCTGGCTGCCAGCCAAATCTGGATTTATTGGCTTCAATAAATACGAGGTTTGACTTAATGTTTTTGAGAAAAAGTCGTAAAGATTTCAGTGTAACCAATCTTTTTTATTTCATTTAACGGACTACCCGAAGCTAAGTATATCATCCCACGCGGACAAACTTCGACCAAATAGGGGATGTTGAAGCGCTTTGTTTTAAGCAGTTTATAAACCCATCCTACGCTTCAGACTTAGAAAGTACCTACTATCGATACTGTTTGTTGTGTACATGTTGTAAGTTTATATATGTTACATTATGTAAGAGCTTGCCGATGAACTGCATTAGCAGTTTGGCAAGCTGATGAAATTGTGGTTTTTCATGTTTTATCCTACTAATGCGTGTGGCGCCGGATTAAGAATAGCGTCACTCCATTTCCTTCCGTGGATGTCGTAGGAGGCGACTGAGGAAATAAATTACCAGGAGAAGGGCAGCAGCGTCTTCCTGAGATTCCAACCGCATTCTGCCTGCCAAGCGTGGCGATTATGACAAACCCCTTCATGGTTAGAAAACCATGAGGGAGGCTTATGTCCTGCAGTGGGCGTCAAGTGGCTGATGATCATGATGATGTTGATGATCCTACTAATATTATAAATGTGAAAGTTTATGGAGATGTTTGGATGTTTGGAGGTTTGGCTGTTTGGATAGTTGTTACAAAATCACGCAATAACGGCTGAACGGATTTACAGGAACCTTGGCGTACAGATAGACAAAGACCTGAATTGAGACATAGCATACTTGATAACCCGGTAATGCGTTTTAAAAATAGATGGCGTTGTGCAAGAATCGTATAAACGGATTCTGTGGCGGTGTGAAGTTCACCGGGACAGCTAGTCAAGAATAAATACAAAAAAATAAATGTACTAGAAAAGGGCAAGTTAAAAAGTAACCGTGTATGTAGCGACAAATGAAAGTTGATGAAGCTAAAAATGTTTGTCAGGATCGAGCCAAGTGGCTTAGGTTAGCTTCTGTCTAGCGTTCTGGGACACAGGCGTGAGTTTATTTAAGGGGCTCCAGGGCGTAACACTAGCGCCACCGGGGAAAGAGATCATATCTTTTTTTCCAGATCGAGTTTTCAAAAAGTGTCAGTACAATCTCTCAGTCATGTTAATAGTGATTTTTAGGACCCATGGCCGTGAACCTCAGGATACAAACCTAGGACTGTATAGCATTCACGCCAAAAACGGCCTATTTTTGCATAAAGGCTTTCTAGACCCAGGTTCGTGATCCTAGGTTCTTTGTCGTGGGTCCTAAAAATGACTATAATCATAATCATAAAGCATTTATTTGTCATTTGTTATTTATCACTGTCAACAAGATTGAGAGATTGTACAGACACTGTTTGCTACTACCATTTGTAAAAGAAGATGTTTTTATTTTTTTCATTTAATGTAATTTATCCACCTGGACGCTACCTAGCAATGAAAAAAAATATATCTTATTTCATGAAACGTTTTTGCAAAACGTGAACAGACATCTTAAATCTCAGTGATGGTGATAGCTGTTTTTAAATCAGATCACTTATCCTGGTCCCTAACTAGGATACCCTGTGATATGGTAACCAGGCAAGTACATAACAAAGTAATTATTACAATTATTGAAATTTATAATGTTGAAAGATAAAGTTTCCTCCAAGTCGCCTCTTAAAGTAAAACCCCTTAAATGTCGCACAATAAAAATGTAAATACGCGACAAATAAAAAAACCTCCTCATTTTCGTCGTTAAAAAAATATAGGTTGTAAGCTGAAGAAAAGGGACTTCCGTCGCCATTTTGTAAATTCAGGTGGACTTTAGGACCGTCGAGTGTCTGTAGATACGTGCCGTATCTGCCGATGGAAATCGCAAGGATGCCCGGAAGTTTCAAAGCAAGCGGAAAATATCAAGTAGCGTTAAAATTATACAGTAACAATCTGTGCTCACCGTGTAAACTGAAATTATTGTGGTTGGTTAAAATGACATGACACAATAACATTCAATATTACTTAGTGCAGAAATCTTGAGACCACGTAATGTATTTGTCTTAGCTATTTTGCAAAAATTAAAACCCTGTAGTCCAACTCGCAATTGGCCAGATTTTATTGTTGTCTCTGTGACAACAATAAAATGTGGCCAATTGCGAGTTCACTATTAGGGTTGAACGGTGTAACAATTTTAAAAAACATTTAAAACATTTACATTATTGTTGTTTTAAAAACCTATTTAGAGGCTAAAAATTCCACCCATGCCGGGACTTGAAGCCGCGACCTCTGGCTATATAATATATATATACCTACTACCACTAAAGTTATACGGTAACAATATATAAAAGATATTATGTAATTTACAGAGCGAATATATGTTATAGGCAATGTGTATAATCCGGCATTGTATAGAATGCCTAGGCATTGTATACATTGCCTAAAACGTTCAGGCAATGTGTATAATACGATTCATTTCATACATTGCCTAGGTATTGTATAAAATGCCCGAAGCGCATCAGGCAATGTGTATAATGAACGACCACGGGAAGGAGGCGAGTGCGCGGCGTGCGGGACTATCCCGTAAAAAAGTTGATGAATTTGAATTTTTTGTATCATGATCAAATTTCTATAATCAAGTGGTAAGAAATGAACAGGACGATTTTCTGCAGCAATTTTTTGGTACGGTCAAGTGCACTTAGACCTTTACACTTGCCATTCGATTTTGTCCTAACATCGCAGAAGATAAGAGAGGTGGAAATGTCAAAATGTAAAGCTCTACGTGCACTTGACTGTATGTTGTAAATGTAAATGTTTATCCGAAGGGAACTGTTATGTGAGAAACGCTGTCTACGCAAAAAAACACGTTACATACATTACCTATGCTTCAACCGGCATTCTATACAATGCCTAGGTATTCCATACATTTCCTAGGTAAAGTGTAAAATAGTTTGAACATTCAATATCATTTCACACATTGCCTGGACGACCCCGGCATTCTATACAATACCTAGGAAATGTATAGAATGCCTGCATTATACACATTGCCTATAACACATATATATAGATATAATCTGAATCTCGGAAACGACTCAAACGATTTTCATGAATTTTAGTATGCAGGGGGTTTCGGGGGCGATAAATCGATCTAGCTGGTTCATATTTAGAAAACGTTGTTTTATTCGTGTTTTCAGGCAATGAAAAATTGCTACAATATCATTATAATACGAAGGTCAACTTCGCCACGATCTACAAAGATGTAATATCTCAGGTGGGAATGTGGGCGGTCCTGAAACCAGAAGACCCCGATTCGAGTTCAGTGTCCGATTATGTAGTTCCCCTTTTTTTACGTCTCTAAATATAATTTCAAAAAAACACGATTAATAAAAAAAAAACGAAATTCACATTATACACAAACAACAGACAAAACTTACTACGATTACTATATGGAGAATCATAGCAACAGTATTACAGGTTTTCAGCGAGATAGTGAGACTTTACCAGTCCTTTGAAAATAGGTAGGGACTTTGCTTTTCGCACTTCCTCTGGTCGAACAGATTGCACAGCGAAAGAAGAGTCGTAAACGTTGGTACGGTGGGAAGGGAGCTTTAGATTTTGGGATGAGCGAAGAGATAGGCTATGAGAGGAGTGGAGAAAATCAAATCGCTCTTTCAGGAAGGATGGGGTAACTGGATTGAATAGTATAGGGTAGATAAGAAACAGTATGTGTGCATTCCGGCGGAGGCGAATCGGGAGCCCCTTGAGCTGTGCGCGAAAGAGACGTGGTCATATTTGCGTAAACCAAATATAAACCTTATATAGAAATTTTGATTATCTATCAGCCATTTGACGCCCACTGCACGACATAGGCCTCCTTCGTGGTTTTCATAACCATGAGGGATTTTGCCATAATCGCCACGCTTGGCAGGCGGGTTGGCGATCGCCATTATGCGGTTGGAATCTCAGGAAGACGCTGCTGCCCGTCTCCTGGTAATTGATTTCCTTAGTCGCCTTCTACGACATCCACGAAAGGAAACGGAGTGAAGCTATTCTTAATCCGGCGCCACACGGAACGCATAAGGCGCTCAAGCTTGTTTAATTGCTCCTCGGTGAGGTCAAAATAATAGGTATCAGCGTAGTAGAGAATTGGTAGCAGGAGTGATTGAGCTAACGCAACCTCAGTAGGAAAGAAAGTTACGGAGTCGGCGTAGAGCACCTGCCGAAGAAAACATCTTCCGGCAAATCATCTCAACTTTAAAACTACGACTTTTTATTGCTTCAAGTTGCCCTTTTGTGGATAATTTTGCCATTTTTCATGCATATTTGCATGCGTATTTTTTGGGCTTTTTATATTGCATATAAACCGGTCTCAACTTATAACTAAACAAACTAGGAAGTCGACTTCACCACTACACCGTTTCATTTCATTCCAATAAACGGGCGAACTTTTTTCATAACACAACCGCCCATCATTGGGTTAGACCGGACGAGTATTTCATGCTGTTATTGCGACCGTGTTTTCCTTTAGCCGCATTTAGATTGAGCGAGCTTACGCTCTAGTCACGCCAGGTACCAACAAACAGAGCGAATGTGAAATGCGAGAAAAAGCAAGCGAATTTTATTAACCCCCGTAGTTTAGTATGAGTAGGCACTAGGCAGGTAGAGAAAACTTTCACCAGATATAAGCAGACTATATGAATTTTGGGCGGTTTGAAAGCCATAGCAAATTTAACGTGCCTAAACAATAGCTTTCGAATACGCTTTTTTTTTAAAGTCACCCACCAAAGATATCTTGAATAAATTAATGAATGAATTAATTTCGAACTAAAACTTTCGAAAGCACTACAAATTATTAGCGTATTTTGTTTTGTTATTTTTTTGTTTTTGAGTATTGTGTCGTCAAATAAATATATCTTTCTTTCTTTCAAATCCGGATTCACTTATTTGATTTTTCGTCGGAAGAGTCCGACCAGGTTTCGCTCTGATGCGCAGAGCTTAATCATGGAGAGTAGAGACGGAGTCCGTCTTTCCGTCGCTACTCTCTCGGCCTGGCGCACTCTGTGTGCCTTGATAAATCCAAGTAAAGCCGTACATATCTAAGATGGAATATAAGTCTGTTAGTCCAGCCATTCGGCTAGCTGAGTCTAAATGCAGTTTTATATGGGATTGTTTTTATTTACTGCCTTTTTGATCGGTTCCTTGCGCTGCAAAGCGTTTTGTGTTTCCTCTACAGAACAATCTTTCTTTATTTAATAAAAGTTTTTATTAAGAACTCGGGCCAAATGAGTCCGCTCTACTATTGTTCAGTCGTTTTGTTTCCTTTTCGTTTTGCCTCATTGTCCGTTTTGATTTGAACAGTCAAAATAATCTAAAATATATTGACATAATGGGAGTACTCAAATCTTTTATGTAATTAAGTGGTTAAGGGGCTATCCGGAGCTAACTAGCGTCACCAATAGAAAAAACGTTATATTTTAAAATACGTTTTCGCAAAAGTGAACATCACAAATGTTACTTTTTTTGGTGATAGCTATTTTTACCTTATATGCATCTTATATGTGACCCTAGAACCTATGTCCAAGAAACTAGCACTTCAATGTATTTTCGCAAAAACGGCCGTTTTTAGCGGAAATCGATTATAGTCCAAGGCTACACCTGGATTTTAAAAACCACTATCGCTGTGTTAAGATTTATGTTCACCTTTTGCAGACACGTACTTATTATGAAAGATGATACTTTTTGTTTGTGGTTGGTACCTACCAGTTAGTACTGGTGAGCCTCTTAAGCATCGTTGTCTTTATCGTTGCCTTGAGCTTTCGCAAAAAATGTCAGGCCGATACGTAATTTTCTTAACGAAATTCTTAGCGCAGAAACTGGCGGCATGTCTTTTTTTTACGTTTCCTCGTTTGTGTCCCACTGCTGGGCAAAGGCCTCCCCCAACTTCTTGTGCCACCTCAGACCACTCCACAATGTGTCGGTCGTCTTGGCCTACCTCTCCTGCGACGACCGCCTTGTGGCACCCACTCGGTGGCAAGCCTCGCCCACCTGTCCGGGCATGTCTTTACGGTCTTGATCTGCTTTGTGTAGTTACCAACGGCATTCAAAGTAGTTTTACAAACAATAAAAGCGTGCACTAAGCCAAATGCACTAGCTGTTAGCGGCAAACGCCTAGGATACCCGCGACAAGAATACTGAATGCCGCGCAAATGCATACTAGATACCAAGGTGTAACAACTGGTGGTAATTTCAAAGAGAACTGACACTTATCCACTTCAAATGGTCTTATTATAAACGTCCGATGTTGAAGACTCCTTGGAATCATATTTTTTTTTTTTTCTTTTACTTTTATGGACTTTTCTCTCTCTTGTCAATCATAAGCAGCCTATTTACGTCCCACTGTGGGGCACAGGCCCTCTCTCGGGGAGAGAGTATGGGCTTAATGACCACGCGTGCCCACCGCGGGTTGGCGATTTCAAGCACGGTGTTTTCCTTCACCGTTAGCGAGTGGTATGGCTACTTAATACTTCAAAAATGTATATAACTTAGAAAACTAAGTGTTTCAATGTTCTACCCACTAGGCTACCACCGCTGTTATCATGTCACTCATCTCTGTGATATTCTTGCTGTCATTGCCCATAGTTCTGCCATTTTACTATTATACAACATTTTACCCATTTTCATCAGTTTTTTTTAATTATACAGTCAATTCCTCAACACATGATTCCTCTAAAACACTCCTTAGACGCAGATTATGTAATCTGTGGTTACGGCTTTCGATTGACCATAGTCTATTTAAACTGACTCTGAGGAGTGTTTTGAGGAATCGTGTTTTTATGAATGAGACGGTACATGTTTTGCCTCTATTTACGGTAGATGGAGGGTACCATTACTTAATAATAATAATAAGTGTAATACTTGATCCAACGAATAACATAATGTACTATACGACCTACTCCAAGGAATACCTTCTCTTTGTTTTCTAATGCGTCATGGAGTCAAAATTAAATTAAATTCAAGATTTGTAATATAATTAACAAGGTGTTGATTTGTAAATCAACGCCCGCCTCAGGGTACCTTCTACTCATTACTACAAAGGACTTTTACTATGGGACCAACTCAAAAATCTTTTTAAAAAAACCGGCCAAGTGCAAATCGCATTCGTGCACAAAGAGTTCCGTACCATTATCTATACAACATTAGACACAAAGATCGACTAAAAAAAATCTGCAAAAAATCACGTTTGTTGTATGGGAGCCCCACTTAAATATTTATTTTATTTTAATTCTGTTATTTATTTTCGAAGTAAATATAGAACTAAATATTCTATGAATATTTCAAGCTGCCGGCGACCTGCTGCCGTTATTAATATCGAGCGAGATAACAACACAAAAATTACGTTTGTTGTTTTAGTTTTTAGTATTTTTTGTTATAACTGTAACAGAAATACATCATCTGTAACAATTTCAACTGCCTAGCTATCACGGTTCATGATATACAGCCTGGTAACAGACAGACAGACAGAAGGACAGACGGACAGTTAAGTCTAAGTAATAGGGTCCCGTTTGGCACCCTTCGGGTACGGAGCCCTAAAAATCAGCTGTTCCATACATTTTGTTCAGTAGGTATCGAATTTCGCAGCTGTTTCGAGATCGACCCGATTGATACCCTGAGTCAGGCGTTACTTTATAAATCAACACGTTGCATATGGGATAAACACATTATTTATTGCGCAACGGGAAGTGATGTGAGACTGACTTTCAGACTTTCACAAGAAAGAATAACCCTGGTCCCTGCCTACCCCTCGGGTATACAGGCAAGAGTTTATATATGTAAGAATTATTCTTAAGTAAGCATTGAGTGACATTTCCTGAAAAAAAGTTAGCAAAGCTATGATTTCTCGGAAGATAATACTCAGAGTGTTTACACATGACTAGATACTGCACTATTGTAGTAAGAAGCGCAGTGAAACCCTATTGCAACACAAAGATGACGCCGTTTCTACAAACATTACTCGCTTCGTGAACAGATCCGTCTAAAAGAATGAGGAAAGCGAGCAATGCAAAACGCATTGAGTGGAAAAGTCGAAAACATTATGCCAAGAAAAACGGTCCGGTCGAAGGCAGCCTCGCATTTCCTATTCTCAGCGCATAATGGACGTAAACAAGTCGGATATTGCAAGTAGAATGTTGTTGATCAATAGTAGAGCAGAGAAATTTATATCAGCGGATCAATGAGGCTCATAGAAAAGATATACAGGGTATATAAAAAATATGTGTGGTGCGTGGTAATTAAGCCCATACTCTCTCTCTCTCTCTCTCTCTCTCTCTCTCTCTCTCTCTCTCTCTCTCTCTCTCTCTCTCTCTCTCTCTCTCTCTCTCTCTCTCTCTCTCTCTCTCTCTCTCCTCTCTCTCTCTCTCTCTCTCTCTCTCTCTCTCTCTCTCTCTCTCCCTCTCTCTCCCCCTCTCTCCCTCTCTCTCTCTCTCTCTCTCTCTCTCTCTCTCTCTCTCTCTCTCTCTGAGAGAAGGCCTGTGCCCTGCAGTGGGACGCATATAGGCTACATTAAAAAAAATGTACTTACCCGAGACCGGCGTGTGTATGCAGCCTGATGAATGTGTTGTAGTGAAAGAGGTTTGTCAGTAGTGGCAAGTGACAGACCCAGGGCCGGTTTCATAAAACTACAAGTCATAGTTTATTGTGACAATTCGATGTATATTGCGTAGCCGAGTCTTAGTACTCGTTAATCTGTGGGTGTGTCGACTTTCCAATGTACGAATGTTCGAAGTAAACCGTGAATGGTAGTTCTATGAAACGGTCCCCAGATCTTTGCCTGTCTACCCTACATAGACCAACTATTTTAAAAACCGGACAAGTGCCAGTCAGACTCGCCCATCGAGGGTTCCGCACAAATTTGTAGGTAGGAATTGAGTGGCTGTAAAGAAAGTTGAAACATGCTTCAACAGAAATTAATGTGAAAATAGAATTAGATTTTTTTTAATAATTTGACATCTGTCAGTCGAAAACGATTCTCCCTAGGGTTGAAAAGTATTACTTTCAACTCGCTCCTCGGGCAACTTCAGACCTACTTTCCGAGTATGAGTAATGAAAAAGTATATTATTCAATTTGTTTTTGTAGCTAAACAGCTACATGAGTTTAGATACTTTGAATGTATCTACTGATTTCCAGATAGTGTAGAAGTTTGAGAACAGAAATAAATATTGTACTTTAGTGGTATGCAACAACATTTTTTATTAATTATAATTTATTATTAACTAATCAAGACAACACGATCACCTACAAACATCAAGATTAGAAAGAAAGAGCCATTTACTCCTTTCCTATAAGTAATACCTTATTTTGATTATCTTATTAAAATGAAATGATCTTTACAGTGGACAATGAGATATAAGGCGTGGGGCATATAGGAAGGACGTGGGACAAGGGTGCGCAAAAGACGCCGCGTCCCAAAATACTGAAGCGATGCATGGGACATTAAGACGGGGCAAGGACGCGATCTATGCGAATGATCTAGGTACAATGCGTTATAATAATAATATTCTCTTAATAAAAAAAACTTAATTCCCTTCACTACAGCATATTTTATTTCCGCATAGAAAATAGGCAGTTCATAACAGATAAAATGCGCGTCCTACAACAGCGCAAAAGCCATTTAAGAATCGATCTTGCTTTGATACAAAAAGCACTTAATTTTCTGTGCACCTGTCGTGAACTGCCACCTCTCTACGCAAATATCAACAGTGTAGTGTACAGTGTGAAAGACATGACGTTAATTCTGCGTCCAGGCTCGGACTGGGCCTAAGGGGCCCGGGTGGCTTTGTGTTGTGGCTTTAGGGGCCCGCCGCCGGACGCACATCATCAGGTCAATCAAGAAAGTAAAAAAATAATAATGACATAGTAGGTTTTTCAAGTTATTTACGAACAACCTAAAAGGCGGTATGTATAAGCATAAAACTTGGCACGGAAGTTCTTTTTGTGGCATAGATTAGCACTAAGAAAGAAATTTCGACAATTTGTTCCTTAAAGGATCAACAAAGGGATAAGAAATGTATGGAATTTCGTAATTTTTGAAGTACGAAATATAAAAAAATGTGTTTGGGCTTTTGTTCATAAACAAAACATCCTGACGTAGTAAAATATGAGATGAAAGTTTGAATCGTACTTAGGTACCATTCAATCTTTCATGTCATATTTTACAATTTTCTCTACGTAAATATCAACAGTTTAGTGTATAGTGTGAAAGACATGACGTTAATTCCGCGTCCAGGCTCGGACTGGGCCTAAGAGGCCCGGGTGGCATTATGTTGTGGGTTTAGGGGCCCGCCACCGCACGCATAACAATCAGGTCAATCAAAAAACTAAAAAAATAATAATGACAAAGTAGGTTTTTCAAGTATTTTACGAACAAACTAAAAGGCTGTATGAAGTATGAGATGAAAGTTTGAATGGTAGTGGTAATTTGAATTTTTGAAGCCAGAAATATAAAAATTTAAGTTTTCGTTTGTACACCAACAAAATTAAGCAGTACCATCGTTTTGTAACGTGACTCGCTAAATGTGTTCCTTTTTAACGCAAATGAACATTAATTGAAAATTTAGATGAAATTTTTGAAAATTTGTTCTACGGGTCCAAAGGGGATAAAAATTCGAAGATTCAGACGAAGTTCGTCATTTTATAATATGAAAATTGGTTCTTCAATTTCAGTTTATAGAAGGTTAAAGAAGGGACTAAAAATTGTAATTCACTTCTAGGCCCGAGGGTCTAGAAGCATGAAATTTTGCTTAGAGTTTCCTTTTGCAACGAAAAAGGAGAGCGAGAAAGCACAAGAAAAGGTATTTTGAAAATGCATATTTACTTAAGAGGTCTAAATGGGATAAATGATTTTTTAAGTTAGAAATATTAAAATTATTATACTGTTCGTAAAGAAAAGTAAGTTCTACCTATATTACTCTCTTTATAAAATCACCCCTAAGGGGGCAAATAAGGGAAGAAACTTTGTATGGCTCAACCTAAGCCGGTGGGTTTAGATTATGCCTTAAAAAAAATTTGCGTAGTAATTCCGTTTGTAAATTAGATGACCACTAAGGAAGTAATTCTGAAAATACATACTTTAAACGATTCAAAAAGAGGATTCGAGGTTGGACGGAAGATCACCGCGTCGATAGAAATGCTTAGCTGGCTCTACCTGCCTCACGAATTTGATGTTAAGATCGTGGGTGCCCTTTTAGGGTTATGTAGTCGCCAAGAACCTTTATAGTTTCGCTATGCCCGTCCGTCGGTCTGTCTGTCTATCTGTCTGTGCGTCTCTCCGTCTGTCCATCTGGCTGTCCGCGCTCACAGACGATTAGTACGAGAAAGCTGAAATTTGGTATAAGCACAGAAACTGAAAACCTAGAAATAGAATTTGAAAGAACAGAAAGTTTAACAAAATAATAAGTAGACCAAAGCCCAGCGAGTGGAAGAGTATTTTTTATATTTTTGTTATATATTTTTTTTGTTTTTTGCGCTATCTACTAATATGGCGTCTAAGGCCCATGTCGATCCCGTGGGGCACTTTTTATTATTCTTCTTTAAATACCATATAAAACTCAAGGATTTTACATTTGCCTTCCAAGTTACGTAAAAAATCTGCTAGTTTTTCCATACTTTTAGAGTTTACCTTAAAGATTTTTCTTTCCAATGGCTCTTTTGATTTATACATACAAACATACAAAAATAAATAGCACTAAAATTGTGGTATTGCTTGACTTTTTCATTGAATTTAATGGTTTTTAGTACCTCATTCGGTATTTGACACGATCAACAATATGTTATCTAATATGCTCGATTTAAACAAAAATTACAAAATATCTCGGAAAATGTATCTCTTTTAGTCAATTACTAGTTATTACAATTTATAAATAGATGAAACATAAAAAGAGTGCTCTGAAATGTGACGTCATAAGCCAGTATTTTCATAGACAATTCCGTTTTAAAAGTAACTCATTTGATATTTTGTACCCAATTGATGATGAAATCCGTTTTGAAGTTTTAGTTAGTAAATTAGGGTAGGAAAAAATATGTTGAAAGCATATTTTTAACATTTTTAATGTTTATTTCACAGGTTAAGCCAAACATGTGTTATTTGTAACCATACTTCCTATAGAACATTTTAAAGCGGATTGAATCAAAATAAAATTCGAGAGGCACAATACACACAACTCTTTAATTTGAGGAGCTCCTTATGCTCGTATATTGTATTAATCAAAAGGGCCCCACTAGATAGGCAAATATAATGTTCCTTAAAAATCACGCAAAATCCTTGAATTTGATGTGCTATTTATGTTTGTGAGTAGGATGAATCAAAAAGGCTACACTAGATGTACACGGGTTTTAGACGCCATTTACTAGTATTCGCCACAAACGGACAGTGGCACATGAAGGCAGCTAAGCATTTCTATCGACCTCATGGTCCGAACTCTGGGGGCCCAGCTAGATAGAACCATGTGACAAAACTACGATTGCATTTCAATATTAACTAATACACAGACAAAACTTCAAATGGAAAGGGCAAGTTTAATCATTAGAGAGGTTTCTTGTGGCTCAGTCCGAGACCAGGTTGAGAAATAAATTAGTAACATCCAATTTTAATTTCGACCAATGTTCCGATAGGTACGGCAAAAAATCTCTCGGGGGGGCGCACAGGCCTGGGCCCGGGTGCAAATTCCACCCTGGCTCTATGCTCAGTCCGACGCTATCTGCGTCAATATAAACAGCTGAGGTATTCTAACTTTTCCTAACTCGAGTTGACGTTCAAAGCAGCGTTCACCGTTCACTACACAACACAGCAAACTTCACCTAATCCCTTGGACAATAGGATATCAATTCTTGGACAGTGCAAGCCTTTTCGCAGCACTCGCTGACGACGTATTGTCGCTTGTATCTGGAGCCAGAGTTGAGGATCCTGGCCTTCAGGGCTGAGATCCAGGGCCAGCCGTATGCAGTCTCCTGGAGTTGAGGCTCTTCGTTGTAGTATCCGGGAATGAGGTTGTCTGTAGACGTGATGAGACAAGACAAGATTATCGAGTATTAATTTACCTACCTATTAACACCGAATAATATTTTATTACGTTTTTAGGGTTCCGTACCTCAAAAGGAAAAAACGGAACCCTTATAGGATCACTTTGTTGTCCGTCTGTCCGTCCGTCCGTCCGTCTGTCAAGACCCTTTTTCTCAGGAACGCGTGGAGGTATGAAGCTGAAATTTATATCAATTACTCAAGTCTACTGTCCCTTGAAGCTGTGAAAAAATCAAACTTCTAAGCCAACGCAATCAAAAGATACAGCCGTTTATGCCGCAAATTTTCGACACTTGCAAGGGAATCAAAACCTACAGGGTGCTTCCCGTAAACTCAGAATCTTGAAATTTGGTACGAAGCAACGTCTTATAGCATAGATAAAGGAAAAATTACGAAAACCATAAATTTTTAGTTACATCACATAATATATTTTTTTTTAATAATTTTAAACTTACTACCCATTTCCTCATAAACGCGTAGAGGTATTAAATTGAAATTCATACCAAATACTCAGGTCTATAATACCTTTAAGCTGTAACAAAATCTAACTTCTATGTCAACGCAATCAAAAGAAACAGCAATTTAAGCTGCATATTTTGAAACTCGCAAGTACTCGCAAGGGAATCAAAACCTAAAGGGTACTTCCAGTCGACCTAGAATCTTGAAATTTGGCATGAAGCAACGTTTTATAGCACACATAAAGGAAAAATTCCGAAAACCTTAAATTTTTAGTTACATTACAAAATATATATTTTTTAATAAATATAAACTTATTACTTTTTTCCTCATGAACGCGTAGAGCTATCAAGTTGAAATTCATATCAAATACTTAGATCTAATTGCCTTTAACCCGTGAAAAAATGTTGTTGACATTGCAGGTTTGTACGGAACCCTCGGTGCGCGAGTCCGACTCGCACTTGGCCGGTTTTTTTTACCAAAGAAACCATGTCTAAGAAATCAATCAGGTGTTATTGAGGTTTTTCTTCAAACCGAGGTTTCGTTAATACAAAAAAAAAGTAACTAAACAAATCACTCCGAGTCGTATCCGACCTAAAAGTCCCCATAAGGGCGCTCTGGACAGCGAGGGAAATCCTTTGGCTCAGTGTCCCAAACAAACCGAAAGTCCAAACCACCGTCCCTCTACCGATACGGATAAAAACCCTTGCCTTTGTCTCCCACACACCAGGGGGTTTGATAGCCAACAGCCGAAACTCAGTGTATTTATAAAACTTTCATGGTTGTAAGGTTCGGCACTTCGGCACAGTTCACGCGCCGATGGAGCTCATGTTACGATTTGACTCAAAAGCTATCTTTTAGTGATAAGGCCTCCGTCTGTACTTTTAAGTTTATAAATACCTGTGTAATTTCCTTTCAGAGAACATTCTATCTATCTATCTGTGAAAGAATTTTGTGTTGACTTACTGTACATATTCTCGTTGCCGGATCGCTTGTAGATCATATCGGCAAGCTTATCGTCATCGTAGCACAGCAGAGCTAGAGCTGTGGCTAGGACCCTGCCGCAGTACGTCCTGGAATGAAAACTGAAATCAAGTACCCGATCCAACATAAGAAACATAACTTTATATTTCTCCGTGTTGTGTCCCAGTAGAAAGGCCCAGTACTCAAAACCGACGAGTGTGCACGCAGCAACTAATGTATGTTGATGCAAATATGGAATCTGCCTACCCCTCTTGGATACAGGCGTTAGAAGAATTTTATGATATATACAACGATAAAGTTGCGCCACCTCTTTCGTTCTGCGTTCTACCGTTTCCACGATATAATCTGACCATCGGGAATCACTTTAAAACAATGTCATTTCGAGAAACCAAAAGAATCGCACAATACCTAGGTTTGTCGTGCTTCGCGTGCAATGAGCTCTCGATGTGGCCCGATGTGGAGGTGAGAGTTCCCAGGAGGGTGAGCAGGGCAAATCCTTGCTGGAAGTTCATCTGGAAAACGACTGTGATTTGATTTGATCTGACAAATGAAACCAGAGCAAATATTATTACGACCTCAATAATTTATGCATAGCCCTTAAAGAGTGGATATTGTGTCGTACCAAGGTCGTATAAGAGGTGGCATGTGACCAGACTACATGGGGAATGCTGCTCCAACTCTTAATTAATGATGATGATTTCCTCAATACAGCGTTATGTGTTTAGGTGGATGTGGAAAAAAATTAGGCCATGAAAGAAACGGCTGATGACCTAAGACCGGAAAGTTCCTATCCCGACAAGCGGTGAAACGGGGGTCCAAAGTTTGTATGGAGAAACAAGATTAGTTAGACCATATTATTCGAAACTTCGCAGGAGTACTCCTGGCAGTAAATAAGTTTCAGCCTTTTTCAAAATTCAACGCCTAGAGGGTGAAAAGGGGTGCCAAAGTTTGTATGGAGCGCACAGCCCAAACCTCACAGTCTAGAGAATCCAAATTTGACAAATTATTTTCCTTATGAGGTCTAAGGGTGTACTAAGAAAGGATTTTTCAAAACTCACCCCCAAGGGGGTGAAACGGGTGTCCAAAGTTTGTATGGAGAAACAAGATTAGTTAGACCATTTTATTCGAATCTTCGCACGAGTACTCCTGGCGATAGTGAAGTACGTGATTCAGGCTTTTTTGAAATGTGATCCCTAAGAGGATGAAAAGGGGTGCCAAAGTTTGTATGGGGCGTTAAATATTTGTGGTCCGATTTTATTGAAACTTAGTACATACAAATATTCTTCAAATATTATGGCAAAACCCCTCATGGTTATGAAAACCACGAAGGAGGCCTATGTCCTGCAGTGGGCGTCAAATGGCTGATGATGATGATGATGATGACAAATATTCTTCAATAAAATATGTGAAACACGTATTTCTCAGTTTTTCAAAAATCAACCCGATAAGGGTGAAAATGGGTGACAAAGTTTGTATACGGCGCACAGCCCAAACCGCTAAGTCTAGAGACTCCAAATTTGGCGCATAGGTTCCTTATAAGGTCTAAGGGTGCATTAAGAAAGTATTTTTCAAAACTCACCCCCTAAGTTGGTGAAATGGGGGTCCAAAGTTTATATGGAGAAATAAGATTAGTTACAACCATTTTATTCGCAGGAGTACTCCTGGCGGTAAATAAGTAAGTACGTATTTCAGGCTTTTCCAAAATTCAACCCCTAAAATGGTGAAAAGGGGTGCCAAATTTTGTATGGAGCGTAAAATGTTTGTGTTCAGATTTTATTGAAAGTCAGCATACAATGCGAGACGTCCCAGGTTCAAACCCGGCTGGGGACAAAAAAACCCCAGGTCTTGGGTGTTTACATGTTTGTGATGTCGTTGTTTCTGGTTCCCACGACACAGGGTATCCTAGTATGGGGCCAGAAGCAATGTATGTGCCTGTAAGTAAATGCTTATGTTTATGTTTTTCAATAAAATTTATGAAACACATATATTTCTTAGTTTTCCAAAATTCAGCCCCAAAAAGGTTGAAAAGGGGTGCCAAAGTTTGTATGGGGAGTAAAATATTTGTGGTCGGATTTTATAAAAACTTAATACAATAAATGTTCTTCAATAAAATTTATGAAACACGTATTTCTCAGTTTTCCAAAATCCAACCCGGAAAAGTTTGAAAAAGGATGCCAAAGTTTGTACGGGGAATCATAAGCAGCCTATATACGTCCCACTACAGGGCACAGGCCTTCTCTCAGAGAGAAAGTATGGGCTTAATCACCACGCGTGCCCACCGCGGATCGGCGATTTCAAGCGCTGAGGTATGTGAATAGCTCAGACACCCAGGTTTCCTCACGATGTTTTCCTTCACAGTTAGCGAGTGGTAATGCTACTATAACTTTACAAATGTACATAACTTAGAAAACAAAGTCATAGGTCAAAGTCATGCCCGCACTGGGATCGAACCTGGGTCTCCCTTTTCCGAGTCCAATGTTCTACCCACTAGGCTACCACCGCTTCGGTACGGGGAGTAAAATATTTGTAAACTTGAAATATTTGTAAAGTAAAAATGTTCTTGCCAAAATTTGTGTAGAGTAGGTATAGTATTTGTGGTCGGATTTTCTTGACAAATGTAAAAATGACCTCAATATAATTGAAGAGACACCATTTCACGGTTTTTCAAAATTCAACCACTAAGACTGTGAAAAGAGGTGCCTAAGTTTGTACGGGGAGTAACCTATTTTTGGTCGGATTTTCTTCAAACTTAGCACAAAATGTACGAAAAATTCACGGTTTTTTTCAATTCAACGGTTTTTTTCAATTCTCGGAAGTTACAATAGAGGCACGAGTCGTTTTAAAAAATGGTTTACTCGACGAAACCTAGGCCGTAATTAAATTCTAATTTAAAAGGCATCATAAACTTATTTAGAACCGCTCTTATCAACTAAAGTCCACGCGGACGAAGTCGCGGGCAAAAGCTAGTTATATATATATGTCTCTACCGAGCTCCACATGTTTGCAGTGACACAACATCCTGGGGTAGGCACTAGGTCGTCGATCAGAAGGTTGAACAACATTTCGGTGGCATTAAAGCTGCCCGAAAGCCATAGACTAGTTAAGTAGGTATAGAAGACTGACACGTTTGGCGTGAAATGGATGATGCCAGGAGCACTTCAGACGTTCAGCGCGCTTTTTGTGGGCTGGATACCGGCTGAATAGATACATATTTTATGGATACAATCAATGTCAACAAAATAAAAAAAAAGTTGACTAGGTAAATACTGGCTCAATATACCTCAATATATCCGTGTGGCGCCGGATTAAGAATAGCGTCACTCCATTTTCTTCCGTGGATGTCGTAGAAGGCGACTAAGGTAATCAATTACCAGGAGATGGGCAGCAGCGTCTTCCTGAGATTCCAACCGCATACTGCGATCGCCAACCCGCCTGCCAAGCGTGGCGATTATGGCAAAACCCCCCATGGTTATGAAAACCATGAGGGAGACCTCTATGTCCTGCAGTGGGCGTCAAATGGCTGATGATGATGATGATACCTAATATTTACCTTGAAGTCTGGTAGTGGTGCTTGTGTATTTCTCGACAACCAGAGGCTGAATGAGTCTTGAACAATGAAGGACTCTGGTTAAATAGTCACCTGAAGACATGCATATTCAATGACTTGTCTCCTGTGATAAGGTACCCAGCCATCTGTAAAGATCGGTTAAGACATAAGATGCCAAATTGTTTATTGACATGGGCCAAGGCCAAGTTGAGCTAAAGGAGGTACTTTCTTGCTAGTTTTAGGTAGTAGGTAGGTGCATGTACTAGGATGACTGAAATTTGACATAAAATTATAACCGTCACCACCTACGGATGTCGTTTGTTGATAACGCACTACTTTGGTCCTTTTCTTAGCTTGGAATCACTTTCCACTTTATAACCAAATCACTTTGATTGTATTCCAAACACCTCCATCACTCTGGCTCCCAGAAGCCTGCGTAAAAAATCCTTCTAAGTACTTGCATCTATTGGCGTCATCTTCCGCTCCATGAAGTGCCAATAAAATCCCTTAACACTCGCAAATCGGGTATATTCATCAGTGTCATGGCAGTTTTAACGTTGCAATCTCCCGATGGATGTCGTCTTTTCTTAATAAAACCAACCCATCTGAGGAATCCATGGTTTTCCCCAGTTTCTCGTACATTAACACGCTGTTAATCTACTGTTAACAGCTGTCAATTAACCAAAGTGCATGCAAAAAAAACACTGACAGCTGTAGATTGACAGCTTGTTATGTTAGTGTACGACAAACCAGGGGTTAGACTCACTTACGACTGCAACATCATATTTTATTTAAGCTTACCCAGCACCTCATAGAACACGAAGCCATTTTTCATACCGAGTGAACTTGTACGAAACAGTTGATATTTTTAACATCTATGCACTTTCCACAATTACAGTCGACTGCAGATCAACCCTTACGTTTTAGTTGCAAAGTCGCCCGTAACGTAACCGAGTAGAGTGGACGTGTATAAAGGTTGCTGCCGTACGACACGGGCGAACTTTGCAACTTAAGTTTAAAGGTTGGTGTACTGCCAACTGTACCGACCTACCCTGGGCCCTTATTACGAAGCAGCGATATGTTCGGAAGGGTCGTCAACGTCGCGCTTGAGTCCGACAATTCACTCGAATCTAGCGACAAGTACGGTTCTTTTTTGAATAGTTTCGAAATTTCCTGCCACTGAGTAGCTACCTAATAAACGCTAGAAATGCATGGCTATTTGTTAACCCAATGACGTCATATCATATCTTGAGATACGGATTTTGACACTGACCAGCGACCTCCGATAATGTCGCATTTTTCATAATAAGGGCCCAGGCTGTCACAAGAACAGTCCGATGGCGCCACAGAGTCGGGATCTCAATCCGCGGCGCACTTAAGCCGTCAAATAAGATGAAACGGAGTGGAACATCGGAAGTGACGCGCCCTCCAACATGAGTGAGTGCCTACACTTGATTTTATTAAAATTTCTTCCGGCAATCGGCTTTTTTACTGGGGTGATGGCGTTCTCTTGTCGGCCTCTAATCACTCCAGTCGATGATCGAATGAGGACACTTACGTTCTCTTTGGATGAACGATTCCACTCAGAGTTGTTGTACCTTAATTCACTTATTTTGATTTACCATCATGAACACGCACGCGCAACGCGCACGCACGCACACATGCAGGCACGTGCGCCCACGCACGAACGCACGCACGCACGCACGCAGGCACGTGCGCGCACGCACGCACGCACGCACGCACGCACGCACGAACGGGCATTTACACTCAGTTCATTGCATGATATACCTACCTATTTTACATTTCCTTTGTTTTCTTTTTTTCTGAGATTTAAGTCTAAGTAACAAGGCGAGCTTATTTCTGTAAGAGATTTCTTCCAGCAAACCTTGAGAAGTCGGATCAGCAGTAAAAACGGGTCTAAATACGTACCTACGTGTAAATACGCGTGAAATTATCTTTAGGGAGCAGGGTACCTACCTATTATCCTTATCACTAAGGTCATATTTTGTGCAATATTTTTGTCAAATAAATTATTTGTCTCTCTCTCTCTCTCTCTCTTTGAGAGAACGGCTGTGGTAAACAGTACCCAGTTACGTTGCATATTCGCAACTAAAATGTTAAGGTTGAGGCGCTTTCGGCTGTATTTACAGCCACAGTAGAAAATCTTTTTTAACGTTTTAAAAACGTTTTAACATTTTGCAAACATTTGATGGGAATGCAAGCACGACACGTTTTCGAACGTTCGCCGGCCGACTGATTGTGAACTGTCACTGTCAGCCATCAGCTGCTACAAAATCCATCCATACCAGTGTTGCCAGTTTGTAACGAATTTACTACTTTTGACCTTTTTTGTCACTGTTTTGTTACCGGAAACTTATTCTGATAATTATCCAATTCCAGCAAAAAAAAATGTTATAATTAAGGCCGGCTACATACAGTCGGAATTTTGATTCAAAATATCGATTCGGAATTCCGTAAAAACATCACACACATACGTTTCGGTATTTCAGTTCGGAATAGCAAAGCTCAGTTGCTCTGAATTAAGGTCTGACCTCAAGGTCGATAGCTAGCTTCTCTTCGCTAGCTATTGAGGTCAGACTTTTTTACATCAAATATGGATGACGATTTTCTGATTGCGATTGCATTGTTGCTGGATCTTGCTATGAAGAAAAAAATACGTTGCGTACGGCTTTTTTTCCGTACAGGATTCCAAATGGACAGGCTCCTATGCGGAATTCCGAATCAGAGAAAATTTTGAATGGAAAACTACTGAATGTTTGTGGTAGGTCCGTAAGTTTGTATGAATTTACTGCGTTCGGAATCCCGACTATTTCGAATCGAAATTCCGACTCTACATATTGTATTTGAGTAAATATAATATTGTTAATAATTGTTATAGTGAACTATTTTTTAAGAAACTTTCAACAAATGTATATAGAATTATATTTGGTAACAAATCGTTACTTTCGGTGGTTCAAAATTGTAACTTTTGGACTTGATTCGCGTTATATAATCCTTCAGTGCAAATATTTTGAACAAGCTATTGCCCGCGACTTCGTTCACGTGGTGATTTTGTTGTGTATTTTTCCGGGATACAAAATAGCCTATGTGCTAATCCAGACTATAATCTATCTCTGTGCAAAATTTCATCCAGATCCGTTCAGCCAATTTTTCGTGAAAGGGTAACAAACATCCATCCATACATACAAACTTTCGCGTTTATAATAGTGGTAAGGATTTGAACTTTCGACGAATCGGCTCTGGCAACACTGACCTATCCGCAATTTGTCAAACCAATTTCGAGCGAAACGGTACATTTTATAAAAGTGGGTCAAACTAAAGCGAGATAAACAAATGTTACTGTACAATTCTAAGCATAATGGTGTGAGATACGTGGGACTATAGGCCAGCAGCATACAGTGAATGTTGTCTCTTTGCCGCGCATACCTGTTCCGACGAAATGTTGAATATACTAGAGTTGTTTTTCCTAAGTTTAGCTTTCATGGTGTCTTTCACGGGTTTCCTCATAAATAACTTTGAAAACTACGTTCCGGCTTTCATAATAAAGGGATATAGGTACGGCAGCTTCGCCTACCAAGGTTCCAATGCGAATTATCTTCAAGTAATCGAAATACCGAAGTCGCACTACAGACATTTCTATGTGTTTTCCTCGATATTCAGCCTCGTGACTCTGCTGTACATGTACTTTGTGTATTTCGCCGGCTATTCTGTTAATTACTACGTCCCTGTTTTACTCAAGCTTTTCTTGGAAACAGATCAGATTGGTGGTAAGAACTTTTGATATAATGACTGCACAAAGACATATTTCAGGTCTCATTGCCTGTGAACGTGTGGTGTGACTTATAAAGCTTTGGACTTTATCAAGACTAATTGACAAATAATAAAAAAACAACTTCCTATTGCATGTACAATGTATATTGAAAACTCATCTTAACTAGCTAAGATGACCTTTGGTCAAGTTATATGTCAATAATCAACTTATATACAAGAAAGTCTCTTTAAACATCTAACCTGTCACTTTCTAATAAAACTGGGTCACTTCATTTATGGCATTTGCATGAGTAGGTGAACTGTTATTTATAAATTTATATTTTTAGCAGATCTACAAATTGGTGTTAGATTTTCGTAAAATTATTAGAAGTGCAACACTTACTTACTGAACCCATGTTTATTCTATTAGAGGCATGTGGAGTGATATGCAGAACATTGCTGCAGAGGAATTGTCTTAAAAATATTGGAAAATAACTTTGGAAATACAAAAAAAAAATATTGATATTGTTTCATAATTTAATGTCTACCTAAGTAGCCCAGTGGGTAGAAGAATACACTTGGAAGCGAGAGACCCAGGTTCGATGCGACATGTACACATCTGCGAATTTGTAGTAGCAATACCACACGCTAACGGTAAAGGAAAACATTGTGAGGAAATCCTCGCCTTGATTGGCTTCTCACCTACAGTCTTTCCTACGCTAGGCAGACTAAGCTGTAACTATGGTATAAGTGCTGGGCAGGCCTACTTCATCTGAAAAAGAATGTCCCACACTGCAGCGTCCGAGTGGTTCCTTCACTCAATTAGTGTGAGTGAAGGGGCCACTGGATGCTGTATAAATCATGCCATTACATAGATGCAGAGGCCAAAGTTATTTATAAAATTAAACAGCACATTATACAATACTATAGTCTGGAGTGTTTTAAGGAATTGTAGTATTTTATAAATAAAACTTACATTTTTTTTTATATTCCAATAGCCCATACATCTTACTGCAGGGCAACCTTCTTTTAGAGACAGAGTTAGATCTCTATACCATTTCAATTAAATTTATATATTTTTTTATCTTTCAGTGATCTTTCAGTGCCATAAGTACTTATAAATTGCACTTTTTTGATAGGTACTAATTATTTACTTATTTCAAAAATTAATAAATTTCAAATTATACCAAGGTTTCCGCACTTAGACTCATAGTTGAGCCATTGTAGGTAGCAAGCGCTAAGGAATGTAAATACCTTGGACACTAGGGTATTCTCACGATGTTTTCCTTCACAATTAGCGAGTGGTATTGCTACTACAACTTTACAAACGTACTAAAAAAACAAAGTCATTGGTATATGACAGGATTCGAACCCACGGCCTCCAGAATGAGAAGCCCGCTCTGCTACCACCGCTCAATTAGTTGGTAAAGAAATAAAATTCTTTTGAATTTTAGAGATGGGACAAAAAATGGAATGATCTTGAAAATAAGTTTGTATGTGTGAACTTGCGAAAAGAGTATACTTGAAGGACTTAAGAGCACTCTTTTCTACAATTTAATTAAGGCTTTATAATTACTACCCCAATGTGCCCTATTTATTTATTTATTGATACTTTTATTGCACTAAAAAAAAATCGTACAATGCGGCGGACTTAATGCCATAAGCATTTTCTACCAGTCAACCGCAGGAGGTAAGGAAAAGAGTTCATATAGGTATAATTGTTTTATTTCATTTTCAAAGTTTTCATTTCTTTTTTCCAGTGTCAGAAACATCTGCATTCATTGCCATGACTCTGCTGACCGTCCAGTGCTTCAGAAGGCTCTATGAAACATTCTACTTGCAAGTCTTTGCCAAGTCTAGCAAGATGAACGTGAGTCACTATGTCGCTGGGTTGGTGCATTACTTTGGCTGTATAGTGGCCATCGTTGGACAGGCTCCGTTGTTTTGTGGTACGCTGGAGATTGATTGACTTCTTCCAAACTATTGTCCCTCTAGAATTATAACTTACAACTGTTTGATAGTTAGAGTTAACATTGTAACAGCCTCGTGGTTACACATACATAAACTGTGTCCCGGAGGGAAAAGCAGAGATCAGAGTTAGTCATTTGCCACAATCCTGACAAACCAACAGACAGTGCAACTTACATCCGTATATTGTAGCTTACACTTACACAAAAAATAGATGATGTGAGTGATTTGGTCCAAATCTAGATGTTAAACTACGAATATTGCACCAAAAATGAATAAAATCTCAGTCTGTGTATGTATGTATCATTAAGGCACTCTTTCATCATATAGTTACTCCTGCTTGAGTAGAGAAGACTATTGTACACACATTTATTGTAAGAAAGTTACGAACATTTCTTAACCTAAGAGTACAGACAGGCGGCCTCACAACCAAAAGTGATCTATTCTACACAACTTTCGGATGGCTCTGTAATAATAAGTTGGACAAGGTATTAGATAATATACAAAGACAGGAAATAATAATATCCGATACATAATTTATATACCACCTGCCCCATGAATAGTGCGTGGTATTGAAGTCTTAGAATTGATACTAAAGGCCCATTTACGCCGGGGCAACACTGTGCGTCAGGCCACAAGGCCGCATGCTGCAATAATTAAATATGTCGCACATTGTGACAAGAAACGTGCGGCATAGCAACACCTTGCGTCATGCATGTGGCAGACTGTCGCAACTTGTATCCGAACACGATGTTGCCTCGGCGTGAAATAGACTGCCGGACTGCCGCATGCTACATCGGCCGCATGATGTTGGCTATAGTAGCATGCATCAAGGAGCCGGATGCCACAATTTGTAGCATGCCGCACTGTAGCACGATGTTGCTCTGCCGTAAAAGAACCTAGAAAGTCATTATAGTAGGTACTGTCTGGCAGCTATGAATTTGGCCCCTCATTAAGTTTAAGGACAACAGAGGTGTTGATATGAATTCAAATGAACAGTATGAGTACTGCTAGGTATAATTTGTATTCATCACATGCCTAGGCAACTTGTGGGAACACCTTCGAACCAAAGGTTAATTGCTGATATCGTAAATAAGGCAGTCTACCAGAATTTTGACGATAAAAATACATAGATAAATAAGATTTTCTCTTCTATATAGGCATCGTAATTATTCTCCTGTTTCATAGGTTTTTTTTACCATACTGCTGACAGATTAGCTTCCATTCTGGCACCATTCACACACACACACACACACACACACACACACACACACACACACACACACACACACACACACACACACACACACACACACACACACACACACACACACACACACACACACACACACACACACACACACACACACACACACACACCTTGGGTCTGTGTGGTAAAAAAAAACTATAAATCAGTAGAATGATTACGATGCCTATATTTAACACTTTGGGTGGGGTTTGTGTGTGTGTGCGTGTGGGCGTGCGGGCGTGCGTTTGTGCGTGCGGGCGTGCGGGCGTGCGTGCTTGCGTGCTTGCGTGCGTGTTTGTGTGTGTGTGTGTGTGTGTGTGTGTGTGTGTGTGTGTGTGTGTGTGTGTGTGTGTGTGTGTGTGTGTGTGTGTGTGTGTGTGTGTGTGTGTAACTATTTACATCTTAGATTATTCAGTACCTACATACCTCAATAATAATGTTTCCTGACATTTTTTTCACTTTTAGGAAACCAAACGAGGCAACAGGTTACTTGGCTAACACCCAGAAACATCTTCTACATACCATGCATTCTAGTGTACATGTTTGCTTGGTATGAACAGTATCAGAGCAACGTCATATTTGCTAACCTGCGCAAGGATAAAAAATCGGGCCGATTGGTCACTGAAGAACATGGTATACCTCTGGGACGTTGGTTCAATAGGATATCCAGTCCTCATCGACTCTGTGA
This sequence comes from Yponomeuta malinellus, assembly GCA_947308005.1. Lineage (NCBI taxonomy): Eukaryota > Metazoa > Arthropoda > Insecta > Lepidoptera > Yponomeutidae > Yponomeuta > Yponomeuta malinellus. Next base: position 2,485,525 of record OX370994.1, read on the forward strand.
GCTGACAATGTATACTGTATTGCTGATGCTAGTACCAACAAGGACCTTCTTCTGCATTTATCTGTGGGTTTTGGGTAACCAGGTACGTGTTAATGAAGATTTACTAACTTTTTTCTAATCATGGTCTTGTAATTTATTACGTAGGACCCCCTAAATAAAGGACAGTTTAAAAAAAATAGGTTACAGTTTCATTCATTTGGTGTGCATTAATCTCTTCTTTTTTCAGGTACAGACAGCAATTCAAGCTCATGAATGGTACAAAAAATCTTTTAAAACATATCCCAGAAATAGATGTGCCATTATCCCACAACTGTTATAGAAGACTGATTAGAAGGGATGTAAGTTACGTGAAAAATACAGGTAAAATTTATTTAAAAACTGGCTACCCATCGTTGATAGATATTTTTTCTCTGTACGCGCTCCAACAATGCCGGAGCCTGTGACGTATCATTATCCTACATACAAGACTGTCTATTACCACGTGGTTATAAGCATTTATCTCTCAAACAGCGTCAGTACAAAATAAAATAGAACCGTAAAACAAAAATTATCTAGAAAAAATAACAAATTAAAATGGAGAACTTGCAGTAAACAATGTTTTAATAGAATAGGAGAGGGAGGACACGTTAAAAGATAAATAAACGTGGTATATTTTTTTCTCTGCGAATAATACTTTTTATAATTTAACCAGTCGAAAACGCGCCATATAAATCGGCCTTAGACTATAACGTCACTCCCTAACGTAACGCTTATAATGTATGAAGCGTTTATCAATATTTGAGTTATCTCGTAAAATAATATTTTATGTATTGTCACCCTTATACGTGACAATACATAAAACGTTCAGAATTCAATGACAAAACGAAATCTCATACATAAGTGTTATGTTATTAAAGTATATAACTTTATTTTTCCTAGGTTTTTATATGATTTCTATGACATATGGTATGGTAAAGCAAAGTCACTCCAATCTATGTTAGACGCCAGTTCCCCATTCATTCAGTCCTGGATCCAAGTTGTTGCAAACATACCGGGTGGCATTTTAGTCTACTACCAAACTTTAACGGGGCTCTTTACTCATAAATATAGGTAAACCACTTTTACTATGGGGCCAAACGAATCGGAGCAAAAAATAAATGAGCTGTTTCATACATAAGATAGAAGCAGTTCTGCACCAAATAGCATAGTATAGCCCATAGTAAGTTGTTTGTATTGACGAGTAGAAAGATCCCTCAAAGTTTGGCAGGCTAGCTGGTGACCTATGGACTTGGTCAGCAAAGGTATCAAATTAAAAAGTAGTGTAAGTCAAAAAATATTTATAATTTATTTAGGATAACGTCTTATAGAGACTCATGTACATATTATGTTTAATAAAATTTACGTATGTTGATAGGCAACTAGATTGTTTATTTATACAAAGATAAGTTATCGATAAGTAAGAATAGAAGAAATTATTTTTTTAAAACAACCAAAGCGAAGTTTCATTTTATTGCATCACCAACTTAAAACCTAGCAGTGGCATTAAACTTGGCGCAAAAAAGTGGAGAGTACCTATGTCGGAAGAAATTAAACTACCTATAGGCAGTCTTGACACGTTAAACTCAATTTTCTTTTTAGATTTTCAATGTATAATCATCGGTGTCCTTGGGTGTCCTAGGGTGTAACTTGTTAGTACAATCACAAATAACACATTGTATCTACTTCACACTAACAAATTTAAAATCAACTACGTGATGAAGATCTTTCACATCAGTCCTGCGCCCAAATGTCCGTCAGAGGGTAACTGAAAAAGAATTATTTAATACGGAAACTGGTTAAACAAATTTAAAAAGTGGTCAATGCAAACAACTTCGCTGTTCCATGGTTTTTAGGGTTCCGTACCCGCAGGGTGCCAAACGAGACCCTATTGCTGAGACTTCACTGTCTCGATCTTTGTGTTTAATTTTGTATAGATAATGGTACGGAACCCTTCGTGGGCAAGTCCAGTTTTTATATATTAAAGGTTGGAACTGCCAAAGTGACCAATGTCGAAGTCCTTAGACGAATGCACAAGAAGGTGGAAGGAATTTCTTATGTAATGTCCTGTTATATGTTTTGTCTGCAATCATCATCATCATCAGCCATTTGACGCCCACTGCAGGACATAGGCCTCCCTCATGGTTTTCCTAACCATGAAGGGTTTTGCCATAATCGCCACGCTTGGCAGGCGGGTTGGCGATCGCAGTATGTGGTCTCAGAAAGACGCTGCTGCCGTCTCCTGGTAATTGATTTCCTTAGTCGCCTTCTACAACATACACGGAAGGAAATGGAATGACGCTATTCTTAATCCGGCGCCACACGGCCTTAAGACGGTGTTAAAGCCTTTTAATAACAATCAGTCCAATTATTAACCTGCTTTAACTTCTCGTATGTGTGTTTTAGTGGAATCAAGTTTTTATAAGTAATACTGTAATGTCTACATAGATGTCAACTTAAACTGGATTTGTAGAATGTTTTGAGGACTCGTGTTTTTTAGTCCGTAAGTAGGTACCTAAGTCTTTAAAACAAAAATCCCGTTCATTTTATAATGAGGAAGAACACGGTTTACTAACTCACCTATAAGGGTATCCCCAATTCTTGATGGCGTATACAGACATCATAAGCGCGAAGAAAGCACACACCAGCAAAAGCCCAACCACCGACTGGATCAACCGCCTCATCCCACAGCTTTGTGGCGCCCGAGGTCCGCTACTGGTCTCTTTGACCCCACCTTCCGCCTCTATGATCAGGATCATGCCTAGAGCTATGATCGCGTCTGGTTTCAATGAGTTAATAGCTTAATTACGCCCCTTTAGGTAACTACATAATCTTCGCTTGTACACGAGGTCCATAAAGGTCCGGTAAAACTTAAGAGGGCGCCTCACGGGGCGATTCTCATACAACGTAGTTTGATTATAATTTTCAAACGACATGCCGGGTTGAAACGGAACTTTGCCAAAATGCTAAGAGGACGAAAAAAAGGTTTGATCGTGTTTAGAATTGCGAATAAATTAATTAAAAATAAATTAAGACTCTTGTGAGAAGTTTCTATGAGAAGGCTCTAATTTCTCGTTCGTTCATTTATTCTCCAGTCTAAGCACGATCAAACCTTGATTTGTGTCCTCTTAACATATTAGTAAAGTATAATTGCTACCTTGCATGTCGTTTGTAAGTTAAAACCAAACTATGTATGGGCATCGCATCATGAGGCGCCTTCTACACATCAACATAATAACTTTTATAATGAGACCAACTCTGAAATCGTGAAAAAAATATCCGCTGTTTCATTTTTTCCGCAATTATTTCATAGTCGGTCCTGAATAAAATTTGTTTATATTTAGAGTAGAGACGCAAGATAGCAGATAAGAGGCTGGCGGCTTGGGTCAGTCGGGACTTCGAAGAGAAATTCGCATGTCCAAGCAGAAAATTTCAAACAAAACTAAATCCGACCTCGTGGCGACGTTGTGAAAAGGATACTTATAGCACTGACGATGTATATTTCCACTGCCCACTGCTCCTCAAAGTACGTGTGGAACCACTCTATAACTCCGTGGTCCTGTATTTTGTAGAAGGGCATCGCTTCCAGCTGGACATACATGAATCCTGAGATCATGATGTAGCAGAATGTCATAGCGGCGATAGCCCATACTGTTCTGCTTTGTAACATTTGCAGGCTTTGGCGCAAGTGGATAAGGAAAATAGCGAGAGGTAAAATCTGCGAGGCATCAGGTTCATAAAATGCGCGCACCTGGTTAGTAAGAAGGGAGAGTTGTAGAGTTGTCCCGAAAAACTACTCAACATTTAACAGCTGGATAAGTAAACATTCTTTACTTTCCTTTATCCCATATACAAATCTATGTACTTACCTACGGCGCAATCGGTAACAGAACCATGTCTTCTTAAGCTAGTGAGTTACCGGTAGACCAAAGATACAGGCGTATTGGTAGGTTCAAGCAGCTTAAAATCGTAGGTAGTACTTTCCTTTTCGCTCGCAAAATCAAATATTTTAATGATTGTATAATGCACCAGACACCAGACTTACCAAAGATTATTTATTTGATAAATCTGGTGTAGGCGAGGCTAGATAATTAAAAAATTACGGATATTTTAGACACCTGTTTTTGATAGAGAATGATATCGCCAAAATTCGTTTATGTAACTTTATTTTACAGTCTCGCCTAGACTAGATTTATTAAAAGTATAGATAGAAAACATTTTATTGACCACAAATAGGTACGCATACTTTTACAATCATTCAAAATGTATTGAATAACGAGGAAGAGAAAAGTAAATGGAAAGTGTGTTCGAGCGAACTCTTGCGCCGTCCAGCTGGACCGACGATCTGAGACAGATTGCCGGTAGCGGCTAGATAACGATGGCTGAGGACAAAAAGGAGTGCCGTGCTTTGCCTATGTCCAGCAGTGGACGGATGTGGGTCGACAAATAACATTACCAAATGCCGATAGAAATTCAGCGGATCCATTTTAATAATTTCAACTTGAATAGGCGGCGTCTCGCGAGTCTATGGAGCGTCAACGTTGTTGCAATAATCACTTGCAATACACTTAAGTTGGTATTAGTTTCAACGGGCATAAAAATTGTGATGGAGCAATTACTACGAAAGTATAATCGGCTTATAAACGATTTACTGCCAAGCAACTCAATGGTTGGTTGACGGCGTCTCGCGATACGCAATAAGGAATTCAATAGCACGAGTAAAGTTTTGCTCGGTTGAATTGCGGTTCTATAAATCCATTTGTGCAACGGTAATATTGAACTTAATATTAAATTCATGTCCGTCTTTCAAAATTAGAGGGGCTCTCAAGCCGCCATCTTCAACCCCAGAGGTCGAAAACTTGGACAGACTGGACTAAATGTGATATTTATTAGATATGATCATGTTATCAATTCAGAAAACGGCGGCGGCGGTGAGAGTCCATCTAATTTTGAAAGACACGACACCAAAATAATATTGCTTTCGGCCAAATAGAGCGGTAGTGAGCTCTCATTCGAGAAGCCACATTTAGGTGATAAGATAAGAATATTCTTTGTTGTTAGGCACGTTAAGCTGTTGGTGCCGGCTGCCGTCGATAGATGGCAGTCGTTAAGCCAAGTCAGAGGCCTTAGGGCGGCTTGACAAACTCTGACAGTAGACGAGCCACTAGTCTACAAGCCTCCACCAATCCGGACTTGGCCCCCGTGGTGGAGTATGGCCTATACCTTCCTCAGGGAAGAGACCCGTGCCCCTCGGTGGGGACATAATGGGTTGATGATGATGATGATTAAGAAGAAGAAGAAGAAAGACATTTATTATACCAACAAGATACATCACAGAAACAAAATAAGCACATAAGTAACATAATATGCACAACACAGAAGGAAAACTAAATACACAACAGACAAAACGAATAAATAAAACAGGAAAAATATTCTTTGTTGTACCAGGAAAAACACAAACATGAAATATTAACAAAAATGCAGTACAATTGGCGGCCTTATTGCTTCTAGCAATTTCTTCCAGGCAACCGACGACGGAGAGTTGTTGAAGGAAAAGTGAGACGGTGAATAATCCTGATAAATATTTATCTCTGCAACTAATACTTGCCCTAATTTACTCTGTCGAAGTTATTGAAATCAGGTGTTACAAAAACGCTCAATACAAATCGGACGCAAACTGTTACGTCTCAAGGTACGATTGCAAGAATGCCTGTTCAAATGACGCCTTATTATGTATGAAGCTCTGATCAATTGTTTCCTTTCGGCCGCCTTGGTAACTGGTGCTTCGTAACCAGTTGCGATCGAATATTTTTTCATCCTCGTACGAAACCAGTTACGATCGAATACTTTTTCGTCCTTGTACGTAACCGGTCCGCGAATAAACTGAGGCTTCGTAAATTCTTAATTATTAGCGAGGAAAATAAAATCCTTCGAGATCACCAGTTATCAACAAAGAATTTTTTTCTCAGCAGAGAAGTATTGAAAATATCAGCTAACCACAGTGAAACTAAATTCCTTGGAAATACAGTTATCTCTGAGAAGATAACCGGTCCGTAACCGGTCCACGAATAAACTGAGGCTTCGTAACCAGATGCGATCCATTACTTTTTTTTTTATAGAAAGTTCAATTATTCTATTTCTACAAAGTTTCGTTCGTAACTGGTTTCGTGCAAGGATAAAAAAATATTCGTTCGCAACTGGTTTCGTACAAGGCTGAAAAAATATTCGTTCCCAACTGGTTACAAAGCACCAGTTAAAGGATTTTTTGCAATTCCACGTAAGCGAGACTATGGTCATCAGCTAATACTGCTGTTTGTTCTTCTTAGTTCTCGGTTATCTACGCGGAAAAAAACCTTTCTATAAGTAACCAGTTATCCTGATGTAACATTTTCTAATTTTCTCATTTTTCTCTCGGTTACCTGCCCGCACTAAAAATAGTATTTTCTAACGACTCGCGATGCTCTTACATAATTATGGACCGCGATTAGAGGTAAATTATTCTTATAAAATACTTCGAGATCACCAGTTATCAGCGAAGAATATTTTTTAATACAGTTGCTCAAAAAGTGGCGTATTGCAGGGACGTACATATAGCGTTCGGGATGTGGGCTATTACACACTCGTGATTTTTTTTTACCTTTCCCGCACTCGTGCGTTCTCTTTCCCAACTGTCAAAATAATGTCTATTAAAAAGAATAACCAACCATGAAGTTTTTACTAAAAAAAATCATAGAAGTTTTTATGATTCATGCAAATACGTATATTTCTAAAAAGAAGCTACTAATTTGTTTCAATATCAGATTTAATTATTTGATTGAATGAGTTTGGTTAGGTTTCATTTAATTTATTCATCTCATTAAATTTCATTTTCATTTCATATCAATAAAAAACTTCTACTGAAGACTTGGCTGTATGGGCATAGTTCCCTTTGCCTACCAGAATGGGTGAAGAAAAAAAAACTCTGCTTATATTCTACGGTTGGCGCCATTTTTCAGAAATTTTCTTTGCGAGTTTAGTTGTTTGTTGCACAAGATGAGTAATTTCGACCCTAGTTTTTTTGAATTAACACCATCGGATCGCAGTATAATTTGCACAAAATGCTTCGGAGAACATTTTACCGGAAAAGTCAAAAAGTCGCTACATATCTACATACGACGAATACTGCATGGAGAGAAGAGAAAAAAGCAAATAGTTTTTCATTTTTTCGCAACTGTATTAAAAATAGTCGTTCAGTACACGTGCGGAACCGTCATTGCAACTTGTTCCGACTGTCAACCCTCGCCTTCGGCTGCGCCTCGGCTCGGGTAGACATTTGTCGGAACTCTTTGCAATGACAGCCTTTCCGCACTTGTAATGAAATATACTATTTCTCCACGATAAGCAGTGAAAATATCAGCCAACTACAGGGAAACTAAATTCCTTGGAAACAACCAGTTATCTCTGCGAAAAAAAATCATCACAGGTAAGGGGCTATCTAATCTAGCAGTAAGTGGCCGACATCTGGGGCCTGTTTCATAAAACTACAATTCATTCATTACTATGTTCATTCACTAGGTTCACTATGGCAATTCGATGTACATTGCAAGGTCGATTAGCCCACACATTCAACAAAACGACTCTGCCACGCAATGTACCTCGAATTGTCATAATAAACTACGAATTGCAGTTTTATGAAACTAAGCCTGTGAGAATGTAAATAAATACGTAACTGATGTTTAGTAATAATATATTAAACGGGTCCAACCGTGATTATTTGTTAGGTAAATTTTGATTTCCGACGTTATTATTTTACCTAATAAATAATCGCGTTTAAACCCGTTTAATATATTACTATGTATGAGCGTCGCGAGTCGTTAAAAAATATTAACTGATATTTTCAGTTTAACCATTCTTTTACAACAATTGCTTAGTAATTGAAAAACTGCCTCTCTCTCGTTTATACAGGGTCACTTTGAATTTGTTCACCGTATTTTGAGGGAATGTTACAAAAAACAGTATTATTTAATGATTAATCAGTAATGGTACAACATATTTCTAAATGTTCGTGATTTCCGACGTTTGTCTTCAAACTGTGAATCCTAATTGAAGTGTATCCAAGTGGTAGGAAGTACCGTAACGTTGAAAGATGTTTTCTAGTATGTTAAATGCTTAAGAGTCTGACGTCCGATACGCGTAAACAAATAAAAATCATTTGAGTTGGCCGGCGCCGACCATAAGACGCTAAAAATGAAGTTTTTATTCCTTTTCAATCCATTTTTGGACAAAAATAATTGAGTAATTTTGGGTAACAAAAATATTTTTTTTTAACTCCTAATTTTTTTTCAAAACTAGCACAATATGTGTCTAAATCATGGTCCTTTAAAATACGGTGAACGAATTCAAAGTCATCCTGTAGATCACAGCCGGCATTATTGTGTTCATTTTCTTACTTTAATTAACCTTACTGTTACTAAAAAAGTGAAAGACCATTCTAAAACGTGAAAGGAATTATTATTAAGTAACACTCAAAAAATAATCTACTCAGGGCCGGATTCTGAATAGAGAATTTCACTAAGTAAATACTTAAGTAACGTTCTGTCACGCTCCTTTCCAAGAAATTCGTAGAGACAGCACTACAGTTAACCATTTACTTAGCGAAATTTTGAATTCAGAAATTGGCCCTTAATTATTCGAATAAAGCAAGCCAGAAGATTCCACGACAAGTGTAAAACGTAATTTTAGTGTATGTTTAAATAATTTATGATAAGTTATTTACTTAATTATTCTTTTACTATCTGTATTGCAACTTACAACTTTCACAGCACTTTTATTGCACTCTACTTGAACAGGAAACTGAAAAAGGAGAAAACACGCTTTAGATCAAATATGATGAGACAAAAAACTGGCAGTCTTGTTAATAAAAACACTCCTCAGAGACAGTTTAAATCAGAAATCAGAAAACAATAATTAATTTCAACGTAAACAATTTACATTCTGTTTGCTGAATGTCAATGTACTATGTTACTATGTTAGCCGCTGCCTTCGGGCCGTATTTGTCTATGGTATAGGGAAAGACGTAACCACAGATAATTTAAACTGCCTCTGAGGAGTGTCTTTGTGAGTGTTTTATATGTAACACCATAAATGGATGTAACAATTTTTGGTTACCTCGAACTGTTAACAGCGGAGTTTAATGCCTTTCTGAATTCAGAGAGTGAAACCCTAATTTATCGACATTCGCTCTTACGCCATATGCAACAAGAATCACGAGCTGTCTTAGTAAACAGCTTCAGTACTCCCACAGTGAATTATTTCGGCCCTCGAATCGATCTCTGTAGACTCTTGTTACGTGCGGCATACGAGTGATTTTCGCTAGTTGCACCATTTTATTGACTTCAGATTAGTGTGCAGCCGGCCTTAGAGCTGTTGTTTTTTCTATGTTATGTATATTTGAGAATCTGTAGTAGAACCCTACTGTGAAGGAAAACATCGTGAGAGCATCCTCGTCTCAGTTAGTTTTCCCTGTGTCTATCCTAAATTTTTATAGCTATAAATTGAGTACACCATCTAAAAAAATTGCGATATTTTGACACAGGTGATTCAATGTTTCCCGTTTCCTTACAATTCATATGAAGCATAGTCTAAGGCCGATATTCAGAAACGATTTTGAGCGTGAGCTCAATGTGAGTCCGGGTCTTCCAACTGTCAAAATGAAAGTCTCAGGGATATTTTGTATTCACAGTTGAGTTTGAGATAACAAAAATTGAGAGCAAGCTAAGCTGAGACTGAGTAGTGGATTTCGGCGACTTAGCTAAGACTCAAGGTGGCAATGACGAAGAAAGTAGCGACACCTGTAGGCAATTCGGTGAAGTAACCTTTTTTTTTATTCACAATTTGACATTTTGCATGCTCATTTTCCTTCAAAAAGTTGTATAAAAATTTGTTGCCATCTCATTCACTCCTGTGGATTTTTGTATGCGTTTCATGTAGCGTTAACAGACAATATAAACCGGTAAAGTCAAAAACTGTACCACAGATTACACGCTCGAGTAAGTTTAGCTTGAGCTGTGGCTTAGCTGAGTTCGAGTCGAGATATTGACTGTGAATACAAAATTCTTGAGTCTTTGTTGAGATTGCTCAACCGATGCTCAGCTTAGTGCACGTTAAGTGTAGCTCAACGCTGTGTTTCTGAATATCGGCCTAAGGGCCATTGCACGGACGCATTTTGTTAAGACAGCAGCATAGGCTTAAAACGAGATTCGGTCGCAGCTATTGCACACGCCCACATATTAAGTGTTGCTTTATATCGACACAACCGCATTGATAAGTCGATACAGAGTTAAGGGAACTACCCAAACTACGTGACCCCGTAATGTTTTCTAAATTGATTATTAATTTTGAAAGTCTTTAAATTTAATATTTTTTTATATAATAATGTGTGACCCCCTGTCACATTATTATATGTATGTATAAAAAAATATTACATTAAAATATTTCCCAAATTGATAATCAATTTACAAAACATTACAAGTAAGTACAGAGTGATACAAACTTTAAACCATATAAAATATAATTTTATAATATTTAAAATTTTTCGCTATAATCAAAGTTTTGACTTGTGTGTAATACTTTACATTTATAAATGTGTTATCATGAAACTTATGACTCGTCCCCGCCGACGAAAAGAACAAAGAACACGCAGACCAGCACCAGTCCTACGATGGCCTGCAGTCGACGGGTTTACCCTTTGCGCCGTATGTGTTCTGACAACCCGCGTGCACAGAACGTCATCTGCGCGTTTTACGCGACGAGATAGATGACGACGTTTTGACGTTAGCCCTTAATCAACATAATTATAAAAAAACGTACTGCCACGTTTGTACGACGGTACGCGCGTTTGTATAGCATATCGCTCGTTGGTAAAGATACAAGAGCCCTAAGACAGAGGAGCGCCGACTCACCTGTAAGGGTATCCCTGCGTCTTACTACGGAACACAGAAAGGAGCAGCGAGAAGAACACGCAGACCAGCACCAGTCCCACGACGGACTGCAGGCGACGGGTCTTCCCCTCGGGCGGCGCCCGCGCGCCCCCCTCCCGCACCCCGCCCGCCGCCTCGATCATCAGGATCATCCCTACCACTACCGCGCCGTCTGGGGTCGGTGAATTAAGGAATTTTATTTTTTATTTTATTTAGACTTACATATAGACACACCCAACAGATGTTGAGTTACAGACACATTATACAACTTATAATCTAGCCTAACACCCAATTACAGGCGTGCAACAACAATCTTGACTGACAGTTACTTACAAAACAAATTATAATCTGGCTTATAAACTAAAGTGAGATCCGTTAATATATTTTCACAAGTTTTTGAAGTTTTCAATTTTTTTTACATACATTAAACTTATCAATCCTAGTAGCACGGTCGGCTAAGACTATGCTTTTATCTGCGCTAGCTCAATAGAACTCAATACGAAAAAAGTTATCTCCAACGCATGCCATGTTAGACCTGCTTCAGTTTCCTTTTAAGGTCCTTTTCCATTTAAGTTCCTTTTAAAGGTATTGATGGCAATCACGGAATCATATCAAATAGGCTTTGATGTATTAAGTTTAGGACGATTTGAGAAAAGATGGTCAGAGTGGAGTTTTTTTTTCCGCTGCCTTTTTCTCCACTACAAATACGGCCCGAAGGCAGCGGCTAACATAGTAACATAGTACATTGACATTCAGCAAACAGAATGCAAATTCTTTACCTTGAAATAAATTATTGACTCCTTTTTGATTTCTTCCTGTTTAGTTCGGGGATTTCGTGGTGCGCGATAAGTTAGTGGACTGTATGAGTGAATGCCGGTAGGTTCTTTATTGAGTGCGATTGTAGGTGGGGCTTTAGGAAGACTGAAAGACTTACCAGGTCCGATAGCGAAGGGGGTCAAAGGTCAGCGTACCTCGGGCGGGAGCCGCTTCCAGCTCCTCGATTTACCTTCCACGACCGCCCACCGTGAGTAGCGTCGCCTGACCTGACGACGATTGAGCCGGGTCCGTCCTTCAGCTTCCTTCAGCACTCAGTTCTCAGTGTTGGCTCACGAAATTACACGAGAGGCGAGAGGCGATAGAACGATAGCAATAATCGAAGATGGTGGCAAACAGCAGCGACAGGGAAAGTGCTGTTGCCTCGACAATGACTTTAAACCGACAGACGCGACAGTTGTCAATTCAAAAAGAAAGTAAACCAATCCCAGAAGAGGGGATTGTGTTGCCAGTTCAACAACCAAATTAATATTGAATTTAGATGGGAAAACTGAACATTCTGCCCACCTAAATGCGAGAGAATTTACAAAAGACGAAAAACGAAAATGAATTTAAGGGAACAACAACGAAAAGGGTTCGCTGGGGACTAGCACAAGTCGTCGGAGAAAGGACGTAGAGGTGGACGACCATTCGAGAATGCGGATCTCCACGAGTCCTTCACCGGCGAGCGGAGGCCACCGGCCTCGAGAGAGCTCCCCTTCTGGCCTGAGCCGAGATTGTGACGCTCGCGACGAGAGATAGAGCGCCGCCAAGGCTGCAGGACGACCTTTGTCGACAGTTCTGGAGCCAATGCTACACCTGCTGTCGGAATACCGGTACGTGCGCTACGCCCGTGATCGAGAGAGACACCGGAACGCTCCTTTGACTTCGATGCAGCACTGGAGAGAGGTTTGGCCTGACGCGACAAACCGTAAGCTTCCCATCGGTGGGGTCGAGGCGACGTGGACCGCCCACCATAGCGGAACACGGCTTTTCGATAGACGACGATAGATTGGTAGCAAGAAGGCAATGCTTGCCACCCGAGAAACGGGAGTTTTCCACCTTCTTCACCGACGGAGAAGAGTTGCCATCGCCGAAATGCAACAAGGTGTTATGGGAGTAGTTGCACTTCCCACAACGGCCTTTATGGCAACCCTTCACCGTGTGGGAGGGGGAGAAACAGAGGATGCATAGCCTCTTTTCCTTAACAACACGAAAGCGAGAATGTTCATCTAGCTGGAGAAAGTTCTCACAGCTAGTGACGTCATGCGGACCTGAACAGAGCGCACAGCGAGCCTGTGATACAAAAAACGAAAAATTGGTGTTTGAACACCTAGCAGGCTCACTCTGCATCTGGATGGGTCTAGGCAATACAGTAGGCACAGGTGCAGCATGACTAATGTTCTTGGCCCGACAGCGTTTGTCCAAGAACTGAGTGACAGCCTCAAACTGGGGTACATCATCCGAGTCATGTTGCAACAGGAATGCCTCCTGTGTGTCCCCGTCCAACTTCGACCACAACAGCTGAAGGAGCAAGAAGTTCTTATCAGGCAAACCAAACCTCTCCAGCACTGCAAGGTTGTCCGAGAACGCCCGGTAGACCCGCTCTAACTCTCCACTCACTTCAGGTCGAATCACTGCGCAGCCGACCAAGTTGTCATAAGAGGTTGTGGCGATCTGCCACCTCCTATTATAATACTTGACGAGAGCATTGTAGGCTAGCATGTAACTCTCCTGAGCGAGAGGAAAGCTTTTAATCAGGTCGTAGGCAGCACCATGCACCGACGACAACAGGTAGTGTAGCTTTTCTACCTCCGACAGATTCGCCCTACTATGGATCAGGGAGTCGAACAACTGTTTGAACGAAAGCCAGTTGTCGACCTGTCCATCGAAAGGGTGGATGACTATTTTTGGCAGTTTGGCCCCGGAACTGGGACACGACGCAGGTAACTGGGATGTCACCTTCACAGCCATCGACTACAACCTCGACTTGACTGCCCTCATCCTTGTGTCGAACGACACAGTAACCTCGAACTCATCCCGCCTTTCAGAGGGACTCAAACAAGCGAAAAGCCTCCGCTGCGCTGAATGAAAGTCGTTAGCGAGATCCTTCAAGTCCAATTCCGTATAGCCTACCAAGTCCGAATCATCCATAATCTCCAAACGCATTATGGTATAGTCCCTAGCTATCCTATTCGCGTCTAGCGCGGAAGTATCACAGCCATTATCCACTTCCATTGCGATAAAGCAAACAAACGAAAACGAAAAAGGGAACTAAAAAACAAACGAAAGCCGAAAAGCGAAAAGTAAACAAAACAACCACAGAGTAAGTGGAAACACTTGACACTGACAGTCGATGTTTAGTTACATAATGTATTTTATAAATTTAAGAGCCTGTTGGATTACTAAATAAATCAAATAAAATTAACTCATCATCACTTTGTTGTCTAAGTTACGTACATTTGTGATGTTATAGTAGCAATACCACACACTAACCGTGAAGGAAAATATCGTGAGTAAACCTGAGTGTCTGAGGTGTTCACGTCCCTCAGCGCTCGAAATTGCCAATCCGCGGTGGGCGCGCGTGGGGATTAAGCCCATATGCCCAGCCCGGTGATTACGTTTTTTTTTCATGTAGCCTATATTCGTACCAATGCAGGGCACAGGCCTTCTCTCTTTCTGAGAGAAGGCCTGTGCCCATCTCATCGGACATTAGCGCCTCCAGCACCAAAACTCCAATCGTTCAAGAAAAGGATACTCAAAATGGCGATAATGTAGCTCTCCAGTACAAACTGCCCGTGGGACCCGCTGTTTATGTACACGGGCCCGTTCTTCGACCGGTGGAAGAACGGCGGGCCTCGGATCTGGTTCCACATCTGACCGGACACCATAGCGAAGCAGAAGAAGACAGCGGCTACGGCCCACATTTGCTTGTTGTAGAGAAACTCCAGGTTGTTGCGACGCAGGTAGAGGAAGCCGCCGGCGAGGATGATCAGCATAGAAAACGCGACGGCGCCCGAGTAGTTGGGCGGACGGAATACGCGTACCTGCAATGGACAGCGAGGCGGTAAATACCGTGGGCGTACGCAAGTTGGGGGCATTGTTGCCCTATTTGGGAAGCCCAGACAAGCTAAGAAGGTACGAGTACCATACATTGACACATAGGTATAAGTAGCACTGAAAACCATGGGCGTACGCGTGATAGCCCCCACCTGGGACTTGAAGCTCAGGGAAGCGAATGACGTACTGTTATGTCCGGTCCCCGTCTCACCTAGATTTTGTACCTATCAGCACTATAGTGCATATAAAAGCTGTTGTCAGCAGTCACAGTAGTCATAGCAGTCACCTGCAGTAATTAGTATCAAGATCATGTTTTTCTTTCCACTTTGTTTCTAAATTATTATTCGTGTATTCTGTTTCCAAAAATAAACTGCAAAAGTGTACATCACTGATTTAATTATGGAACCCGAGGAGCCTGAGTTGCGTATTAGTACCATACATAACACATAAGCAGCCTACATAAGTCCTTCTCTCAGAGAGAGAGAGAGAGTGAGATATATAGAGATGGAGAGAGACAGAGAGGGCTTAATCACTACGGGTACCTAACGCGAATTAGCGATTTCAAGCGCTGAGAAAAAAAAATGTATACTAAAGTTAACTATTTATTTCAATATATTTATAGTAAAATTTATTCGATTTCATGAGTAGGTAGAACGAAAATATAGGCAGTAGAACCCGGTAATGAAAAAACATTTTTAACTCGTTTAATACTTTTGGCCCACCCCTAAGAAAATCCTGAGCACGCCCCCGGGTAAATGTATAATGACAATTCGAAACTTGCTTATTTACTTTTCAGTGCAGATCGAAATAATTTGCCACTAGCAATCGGAAATACTGACATTTTTAGTACTTAGTTGTTTTTGTAACTTCTAGATAAATTCAATTACTACTTGTTATATTACATGTAGAGTTTTCCTGTGTGTTTTCCTGGCGTAAAATAAAGAATATTCTTATCTTATCTTATATTCTATTACGGTCTCCCCTATTTTTGTACTTTCTGCATTTTTTTGTAAAACAACGTTCTGTAATTAGCTTATATTAAATTAAATTCTAGCTATTTTTGTAACTATGGTCCAATAGAGATACAGCAAGTTTACAGGTTTTATTGATAAAGGGACAGATAGAGAGCGTAGGAATTGTGATGGAGTAATGGGACTCGATCACTATTAAAAACAAGTAAACGAATACAGAACCCTAAAAACAAGGGAGTTCTCCACAGTATAAAAAACCGGCCAACTGCGTGTCGGGCCACGCGCAGTATAGGGCTCCGTAGAAAGAGGAAGTTTTATCTGCTTGACGGAACAACCAACTTCAACAAAGTAATTTTCAATGGATTTTGTACGTTTTCCTTTTATAAGTTGGACGCCTATTACTCGTTAACTTGTGAAGCCTACTCAGCCGTGATAGTTTTCCTTTTAAGTTCATTATACCTATGTGCTACCACCCTGAATTTTTCATGTCTCTACCGTTTAGCCAGGAGGGGGGGGGGGGGGACGACGCCCTACTCGGACAAAAATTTGCGCTTATTATTTCGCAAACGGAACTTACATCTATGTTTAATACGACCAATCCCACGATACCCCGCACTATGGTGTAAGCGAGAATAAAATTGCATCCCTAGTTTAGGTGCTGGGTACCCCCTAAAAAAAATTCACCGTTTTGTCAGCTTGATTAATATGTATGTCAATGCCAAATTTCAGCTTTCTCATAGTAATTGTCCTGAGCCAGGCCGCGGACAGACCGACGGACAGACAGATGGACAGACAGACGTACAGACAGACCGACAGACAGACAGACAGACCAACCGACAGACAGACACTCACAGACAGACAGACAGACGGACGGACGGACGGAACCCTAATTTTTTTTTTGTTTTCGCTCTAACATAAAAATAGTAACATTCAAGAGTCAAACTTGATGTGATTATAGTGCAAACTCTATTGTAAAGTACGACACACAAGGAATTATTCGGAATCATTGTGCTAAACTGAAATGGTTAAAGCAACCTTGAGGTACATCTCTTTCAACCTTGGTGTCAATGGTTTTCAAATTGTGTTGGTATCAATGGTTATTCAAATTGTTTTTGAATTGTCTATGCGTTAAGGCTGGGTACTCCGACATTACCGCTAAATCAGGTGATTTAAAATACAATTTACTCTGTAATTGTTAGTATTTCAAATCTAAAATGATATATTTTGCTTTTCAATGTCCGCATCTAGGGCCGTCGGTCACAAATTTTATGACTTTTTTAAAGTTTATTGCATTGAAAAAAAATCGCGAATATGACTCAAAATTATAACTAGATATGGATAGATAGACTAGATATTCTCATATGTAATTCCTGGTGTACATACAATAAAGAATATTCTATCTATCTATCTATCTATTTGAGCTGTACTGAGTTTTGGATAATATAAATATACCAAAATGAATGTTTTAGTGACGTCGTTCATCAAAATTCTATTAATAGGATTTGTATTTCCGTAATTTCATAAATGCCTACTTTTCCCACAACTCTTCGCTCGCATTATGTCCCATACAAATCCGTGCGCTCTGAGAACCTGGCCTTAATTGGATTCGTGTTGTTATAATATTAATCCCACTGTCGAATGCTGAGATATGTGAACTGAACACCTGAAACACTCAGGTTTCCTCAACGAGTAGTTTTAAGAGTTGTTATACCACTTGTGGGGTAAACCTGAATGTTTGAGGTGACAAATTAGCAAAGTTACATTTGAATATAAATTCTGAAGATAGCCACTGAGTGGTGGCCAAGAACGGGTCGACGGTCGGTTGGCAGACCACCAGCCCGGTAGGCCGACGACACTGTGAAAGCGGCTGGGAAACATTGGACGAGACTGGCAAGGGACCGGATGGGTTCGCGTGAAAGAGAAGAGGCCTATGCCCAACAGTGGGCTCTGTTTATGGGCTGATTAGATAGATAGATATATTCTGTACTTTTCGATTAAGAAATATGTGTGTAATTTCCTCTTTAATGTTCAATAAAGTGTTCTGTATCTATCACTATTAGAAGATGTCTCGGGGTGAAGCAAGTTTCATGTCCTGGACTGTATATTTTACTAGCAGTGCCCTCGACTACGTTCGCGTGGTAAACGGATTAGTCTATAGCCTATCTCCACCCTGAAGATCCATTATATTTAGAATAGAACCGATTTAAAAATTCTTTCACCAGTATTTACTGGTGAAATAATTTTTAAATCGGTTAAGAACTTGCGGAGATTACCCCTTACATACAAACTTATAAACATATAAACTCACAAACATTTCCTCTTTATAATATTATTGTAGAAAACGCAGCACTAGGAACCAGATAATTTCATATTTAATTAACACAACACACGCGCCATGGATATTTGGTCACACAGAGAGGGAGACTCAGTTTTGCCAACTTAAAACATTAAGAAACCGACCAAGTGCGAGTCGAACTCGCGCACGAAGGTTTTCGTACCATTATCTATACTACATTTGAATTATTATGAATATCGAGCAAAAACGGCAATAAAACCACGTTTGTTGTATGGGAGCCCCCTTAAATATTTATTTTATTCTGTTTTTAGTATTTCTTGTTACAGCGGCAACAGAAATACATCATCTGCAGAAATTTCAATTGTCTAACTACGGTTCATGAAATACAGCCTGGTGACAGACTGATGGACGGACGGACGGACAGCACTGCAGTCTTAGTAATAGGGTACAGAAAATAAAATAAGTAAAATAGAACCCTAAAAAAGGAAACATGAACGGACAATATACTTGTATTTTCATAAACACAGTCGAGAAATCAGAAGTCGCCCCTGACGCGACTGAGTAGAGTGCCCATGCGTACCTACCCACTGAATTATCACCGCTGTATGAAAGGAAATGACGATGATGATGATGAAGGATTACCTGAATGTCAGTCCTATCCTGGATCCACTTGGCGATGGCCTCAGCATGCAAGCCGGCACGCTCAAAGTCCATTGAGTCAGAATTCTTGGGTTTGCCCTTCGCCGGGAAGTGCATAATGACGGGAGCTGTGTTTAGCCTTAGCTGAAAGTTTGTTTAAACAGTATTGTTAGATTTTTGCTCTCGCAATCAGTCCATGACATTTAGCCAGAATTTCAGTCGTTTGAATTTATGTGTTTTCGTCAGAAGACTGGCTTACTAGCTTGGTGACTAGATTGTTAGATTTTTTTTTATGGTGCCTATATCTGTCCCACGGCCTTTTCTCATAGAGAGAGTATGGGCTTAACACCACACGTGCCCACCTCGGAGGTATATGAACGATGTTTTCCTTCACGGTTAAGAAGTGGTATTGCTACTATAACTTCACATAGTATGTAACTAAGAAATCAAAGTCAAAGTCATTGGTACATGGCGGGATTTGAACCCACAACCTCCCGAATGAGGTTAGATAATATTATAAACTAGCTGTCCCGGGAACTTTTTACTGCCACAGAATCCGACTTTTGCACAACGCCATCTATTTTTAAAGCACAACCTTCGCCCCATCTATTTTAAACTTAAAATAACTGAGTAACAAACATCTTTGCACAAACTTTCACATTTATAATATTAGTAGGATCTGTGGTAGGATTAATTAAATGTTGGTATGATGTTTATAGTGCGGGTAGATCTGAAATACATAAGATGTTTCGGCTTCCTATAATAAAGTAAATAAATGTTTTTAAGATCGTAAACAGTGATTTAAAGTGTTAAAATTGTAAAATTAACAGTGCCTAAAATAGACAAATGTTATTTAAAAGTTTTAAGTACTATTTATCACAATATTTGTGAAATCCAAAGTGTAACGGACCAACGGACTACTACGATCAAAAGTTCATAAATAGTGTTTAAAAGTGTCACAAATAAAGATAAAGTAGTGCCGAATGTGGACAGAATAATTTGGAAGTGTACAATCTCATACCATCTTAATCTAGTGTCAATAGTGTGGAACAGACAGTGCTGATTACTACACCGTGAACGATACCTAAAAAACAACATGTATAATACTCGGCTTTACGCACAGAAAACAAGTCTATGAGTACCTATTGTGCTAATACATAATCGTAATCTAGAAAAATTAAATACTAAAGATTACTAAATTCCTGAGGAAAACCAGTTTTAACGCCATCTATTGAATATCGTATGAACTAATACACAGGTTACATATCGACCACAATATTGAAGCTATCACTATATAGCCCTCCTAACCGTGCTGCTTGACGCTAGGTGGCGCCACAATATTTATCCTCGAACCATATCTGTATCCAACTACAACTAATCTAGAGGGTGGGGTGGTGCAAGAAAATGGAGGAAATTATGAAACTGTTACAAGGAATTGAAGGAGAGTTAAAGATTCAGAAGCAAGAAATGAACTTAATTAAAGAAGAAATCATAAAAGACATAAATACAAATACTAATAAAACTTTTGCAAGCCTTGAAGCTAAAACTAACGAATTGGAAAAGAAAATTGAACAACAACAAATCACTATTAATACGATGGAAAGGCAAATGAAACGAAAAAATTTAATATTTTTTGGTGTACAAGAAAAGGAAAAGTCATACCATGAATTAGAAGTTATCATACTTCAACTTCTAAACACCACTATGCAAATTAATTGCGAAAAGAATCAAATAGAGTCAGTAAGAAGACTGGGAAAGAAAGGTGAGAGAATCAGACCAATTGTCTTAACTGTCATCTCATTGGGTCTTAAAATACGAATACTACAGAACAAGAAAAACCTGAAGGACACGTCTATGTACGTCAAAGAGGACTTTCCTTACAACGTTATTCAGAAGAGGAAAGAGCTACAGGACGAGCTTCAAAACAGGAGAGAAAAGGGTGAAATCGTGATGCTGAAATACGACAAAATAATTGAGCTTAAAAGTAAAAGCTCACAACCAATAAAAATCCTAGAACCAACATCTTCGCCAAAACAGTCGGCATCCACTTCTTACATAAGAAACAATAAAAGAAAGCCAAAATCACCGCCCGAAACTCTACTTACCGCTCAAGATTGTATCCCAAATGCCAAAAAAAATAAAACCAAAACTCTAGACTCATATCTCAACCGAAACCCTTCATCAGCTGGAAACAATCAATGCGCTACAGAATCTTCTTACAAATAGCAACGACTACAGGCCTCCCCCCTGAAACCGAAACAAATACACAATGAAAGAAAAATTACCCCTATCTCTCCCAATACGGGTAGTCTCCGCGGGAGTAGTAGACTATCACCCTCCATCACTGATGCTAAAAAAGCTACAAAAATAAATCTAACACAAAATCTCTACATATGCACGTATAACGTAAGATCACTTGCTCAGGAATCTAGACAAACAGAACTTGATAATGCAATAAAAAATATAAAATGGGATGTTATTGGACTTTCGGAGATTAAAAAGAAAGGCAAAGAGATAATCGAATACGAAGATTACACTCTTTTGTACTACGGTGAAAAAGCTGGAAAAAATGGAGTTGGATTCATGATTAAAAACGAGCTGAAAACCGGAATACTGAACTTTATTACCATCTCAGATAGAGTCGTAAGGTTGGATATTAAAATAGGAACACGCATCTTCAATTTAATACAAGTTTATGCACCACATAAGAAGTCCAATGAAGAAGATATACTCCAGTTCTACGAACACGTCAGAGAAGCTTTACACAAGACAAACCGAGACACTTTTGTAATGGGCGATTTTAACGCGAAAATCGGACACCCAACTAAAGAAGACAGCACCGTCATGGGAAAATGGGGCTATGGCACAAGGAACGATAGAGGAAATATGTTGATCCAGTTTTGTTTGGAATATGAACTGTATATTATGAACACACATTTCAAGAAAAATCCAAAACAAAAGTGGACCTGGCTCTCACCAGACGGTAACATACGAAATGAGATCGACTTCATAATAGCAAGGAAAAGTAACAGACATAACACACAAGATATTCAAGTTATAAATACTACACACCCGACCGATCATAGACTTATTCGATCGAAGATAAGTCTTAGCCTACAAAAAAACTCGAGAAAATCATACACAAAAAGAATAACAAACCTTAATCCATTAGAGCAAGAGTCTCTCAAAAATATATTCACAGAACAAATTGAAAATAAAGGTAAAAAATCTGACGTGCAACAAACTTATGAAAACCTAGTTATATCTATTAATAAAAGTATCAGTAAATTGCCTAATATACTGCCACCTGAAAAACCCACCGTGTTAACGCCCGACATAGAAAACCTAATCATGCAGAGAGAAGAACTTAAAACAAAAAATAATAAGTCAAAGCAAGAGAAGAAAACACTAAGCAACCTTTACAAGAAAATTCAGCGGAAAATCAAAGCTAATATTAAGTTTAATAAAATGACAATAATAAAAGAAGAACTAGAAATGAGAAGCTCGGTCAAAAGAGGCCAAAAACGAATAAATAACAATAAACAATGGATATCATCTGTGGAAAATGTAGAAGGCGCTACATGTACTAACAGAAAAGATATTCTTAAAGTCGCTACATCTTTCTATCAAAAACTCTACGAAAGAAGCCTCGGTGACACCGACTCTACGAATAATTTATTAGCTGGAACATTGGACGAAATCTCGATACCTCTGCTGATCTCTTCAGAGGTAGAAAATGGAATAAACTCTCTGAAAACAAATAAGAGCCCTGGACCAGACGGCATAACGAACGACGTACTCAAGGCAATAAAAGAACCGTTAACTCCAATCGTCACACAACTATTTAATGAAATATTACTGACCGGTCACATACCAGTACAATGGGAAACCTCAGTGATTAAATTATTGTATAAAAAAGGAAGTCCGAATAACATCGGCAATTATAGACCAATAAGTTTATTACAAACGATATACAAGCTCTTTACGCATTTAATCCTAACACGAATATCTAAATCGCTGGAATTTAACCAGCCGGTAGAGCAAGCTGGATTTAGAAGAAACTTTTCTACAGTAGACCATATATTTACTCTGACCCAAATTATAGAAAGGTACTGTGAATACGGCAAAGGTCTCTACATAGCGTTCGTAGACTATTCGAAAGCGTTCGACACAATATCACACGAAGCTTTATGGAACGCACTGAAAGAACAAGGAATAGAGACAACCTATATATCCCTACTGAAGCATATCTATAGCAAGAGCAAAGCCTACATCAAAACAGAGAGCGCAGGAGAACCGTTTGAAGTTAAACGTGGAGTGAGACAGGGGGATCCCATATCCCCAAACCTATTTACAGCCCTACTTGAGACGATATTTAGAAAACTTACATGGTCTGGACTTGGCTTAAATATAAATGGACTCTACATAAACCATCTCCGTTTCGCCGACGATATCGTAATTATGAGCGAAGATCCCAAAAACTTAGAATTTATGTTACAAACTTTAGACATAGAGAGCAGAAAGTGCGGCCTAGAGATGAATCCGGACAAAACGTGCGTTATGACAAATAAATCAAAAGTGAAGATCGAGGTCCAACAAAAAGAAATGTCTTACACTGAAGAGTATGTATATCTCGGAAGAAACATATCATTCACACAAACAACGGCACATGAGGTAGAGCGACGGATCAAAAAGGCATGGGGCGCGTTTTGGTCCATGAAATACATTTTCAAATCCAAAATGAAAACAAGCCTCAAGAAAAAAGCGATGGACACGGTGGTAACACCTACTCTCATATACGGATGCCAGACTTGGGCTCTTACAAAAGAAATCATGAAAAAAGTACAAGTTTTCCAGAGAGCTACGGAAAGATGTATGCTGGGCATAAGAATAAAAGACAGAGTAAGAAATGAGCACATACGAAAAAGAACCAAAATTATAGACGCCGCTAGCCTAGTATGTCGTTTGAAGTGGCGATGGGCAGGTCACATCGCCCGCACCACAGATGGTCGCTGGAGTGAGAGAGTGCTGCACTGGCACCCCCACGACGCGCGCCGTCCCCGCGGCAGACCGCCTCGGCGTTGGAGAGACGACATAGAGGCTATCGCGGGTAAAACCTGGACTAGACAGGCCAAAGATAGGGAAGCTTGGCACCAGATGGAGGAGGCCTTCCTCCTAAAGTGGACATCACAATAATTTTAGTTAAATATTAAATAAATAAAATAAAGCTATAAATATAATAACATAAATACCTAGTTAATTTTATCGATTGAATTAATTTTTTATATGGACATTTTAATTTTAATTTGAATATTAATTTTTAATTGCTACTAATCATGAATTTTGTTGATAATATTGATATAAAGTTTGATTAATACATGCATGAAACTTAAATAGATTTTATTGATTGTATAAGAACCTAATCGAATTTTCTCGAATTTAAACCATATTATTATTATCAATGCACGAAATGTAACATTTATTGAAACGAAAATTAATTTAAAAGTAATTTCTTCTACAAATATTATGAGTTCAAACATGCACATAATTGGATAGTAATACTTAATAGATATTTTATGAAATGTAAAATAATTTGTGAAATAAAAGGCTATATTATATTATATTATATTATTATTATGATGTTTATATTCCGTTTATATGAATATTCCGTGTGGCGCCGGATTAAGAATAGCGTCACTCCGTTTCCTTCCGTGGATGTCGTAGAAGGCGACTTAGGAAATCAATTACCAGGAGACGGTTAGCAGCGTCTTCCTGAGATTCCAGTTGCATACTGCGATCGCCAACCCGCCTGCCAAGCGTGGCGATTATGGCAAAACCACTTATGGTTATGAAAACCACGAAGGAGGCCTATGTCCTGCAGTGGGCGTCAAATGGCTGATGATGATGATGATGTTTTTTTACATAACAAAAGCTGTCTGGAGGTATTAACATACTCTGGCAAGGCACAGGCCTTCCCTCAGAGAGCAAATGACATTAGCTTTTTGGAAAGAGAAGGCAGGCTGGAGTAGTATCACAGCCTAGCTATGTTCAATGGTCCAGCTATAAGGCTAAGGGTGGAAATAGGTCAAAATATAAAAATTCCACAATAATAGTGTTTCTTGTTTAGATATAAGGTCAGTCTTTACCTGCCAGACTATTTATTTAGTACCTATTACTTATTTTTATTTCATAAAAACCTAACTAGCTCAGCCTAGTTGGACTGTTTATCCTAAGTAGACATATTTGTCTACAACTTCGAGAGACGAGTTCCCCAATTTTATTGGGGTGGGCACAACACGGGCGTTCGACATGACCTTCGTTTTGTCCAAGTTCATTTTAAGCCCCATATGTTGAGAAACTCAACTGAGGTCTTTGAGCATTATGTCAAGGTCTTCCATTGTTTCTGCCATGACTAATATATCGTCGGCAAATCGAAGGTGAGTGATGTACTCGCCATTGATATTGATGCTGCCATTGCAGAAGCTTGAAGGCATCTTCCAGTCCGTTCATGAACAGTTTCGGAGAGATAACGACTCCCGGTCTCATGCCCCTTTTCAATGGAATTGCCTCCGAATTCTGCTCCTGTACTCGGAATGACATGGTGGCATTATTGTACAAGCACTTCAACACCTAGATATACTGCCCATGTCTCTATCGAATCGAAGGCTTTCTCATAGTCCACAAAAGCTATGCATAATGGCATATTATACTCCTCAGTCTTCCCTGCAGGACATTGGCCTCCTTCGTGGTTTTCATAACCAATATCGCCACGCTTGGCAGGCGGGTTGGCGATCACAGTACGCAGTTGGAATCTCAGGAAGACGCTGCTGCCCGTCTCCAGGTAATTGATTTCCTTAGTTGCCTTCTACAATACCCACGGAAGGATACAGAGTGACGCTATTCTTAATCCGGTGCCACTGATGGCTGATGGTGCTGAAAAGTTCTCGAATGGAGACCGCATATCGGCAAGTGCAGAGTAGGTCGACCAGCCACAAGATGTACAGATCACCTCATCCAAGTGGCAGGAAGATGCTGGATGCAAGCCGCTTCCAACCGGTCTTGGAAATCCATGGAGGAAGCCTATGTCCAGCAATGGAATTCTTGTGGCTGAATGATGATTATGATGATGATAACTAGCTCATATAATATACATTCCATTGCAAAGTATAGGCTTTCCCTCCTCAATGAGAGCATCTATCATCATCACCATCATCAGCCATTTGACACCCACTGCATCATCAGTAAGTTAAGGCAATTAGGGCAACAGTCAACCTCTAGCCAAAGCAAATTATGCTTGACACAAAAATAATGTTGGAACAATAACTAGCTCACTGTTCGTCATGGACTGATAACAACAGTTAAATGAGTTAATTTCAGAGTTAATAATTTTTAGGATTTTTATGGGCAGAGTTAAACTTTTTACAGTCTTTAAAGATAAAGAAACTCTGTAAGTTATTACGTGGAAATCTGTAATTAGCCATGTTATCTTAAATGTTAAGTCTTTTGTTATGAATTTCGCTATTGATTTTTCTATCATTAAATAAAATAAACCACATAATAAGCTGGCTGAAAAGCCTTCCTCCACTTCCGTAACCAACAAAGATTTGTACATATGAAACCAATTAGGTTCCAACTAAAACAGAACTTGGTTGGAGAATAAAGTAACTTACCATTTGGAATATATCTGATCCTTCGTCAAAGTCAACAATACCAAAGTAGAGCTTGTTGTTGTAGCCAGGGGAGAACCTGAAGGAGTTAGCCACGATCATAAACTCATCGTAGACGTGCTGGCAGATCGCGCAGCGTCTAGCCGGAGCCATCGCCGTAAACATAACTATGAAGGAGTAATCTCGCGGTGGAGACTTTACAAAGTCTTTAAACTTCTGGAGGTTGAGGTTCACTACCGACTTCTTCAGCGTCAAGTCCTGAAGTTGCTGTAGCTTCTCTTCTAGCTGGAATTTCGAAAGGTTTTGTTGTAGCAGAAGTTTCAACACCGGTTTCCGGTGTTGTGTCGAGGAAACTTACTCCTTTTACACGCGATTGCGCTTCTCCTTTGTAATATGTGAGGAGGACGAAGGAACAAAGTAACAATTTCAGCTTCATTTTGTTGATAAAGTTTCAAAGAACTACAATAATCCGTAGTTTTTCCAACACCGCTCGAACTGAAAAACGAAAATTGGTAGAATATGACAGACAGTGTCATCGCGTGTCACTTGTATTGTTGCTATTGTAAATAATGATTAATCGTATCAACACTCTCGAGCTGAGCTCTCAAATCTTGATGCTTAACAAAAATGGAGCAGTGTGAACATTACAAAATATATCATCACATTTGGTAAATTTTTGTTTTACTATAAAAAAAGTAGGCTAGTGTGACCAAAAACCTAATTACATATTAAGTAATCCACAAAAGAAAAGTATTTAAAAAAAACACCAATGTAGCCCACACAAATTGTATTTGGAAGTAAAATAGAATTATTTGTTTCTTACGTATTGGCAACACTTCATCATCAGCCATTTGACGCCCACTCAGCGTTGCCAGATACACTGTAATTACAGCAGATCTACTGTATTTTCACACCATCTACTGTTTACTGTAATAACAAAATTACAGTGTATGTAGAACACTGTAATTTTTCAACAGCAAAAAATTGAGTTTCTTTAATGTAAACTGAGACGCAACTTATGGGAAAAAAAAGAAAATTACGGAACGCAACCGAAACAAACCGGCTCCTAGTAACGCTCACGATCCACCTCCTCTCACACAACCCTTGTTCTTATTGGAAAAATATTTAGCCGGCATGAGTACCGGCGCCGCTCCGTGGAATTCCCCGTGATAGACTAGAAAAACTTCGTAGTATTAACCGCCCAAATTATATCAATCGTGTGCTAAGTAAGTTTTCAATCCTAAAACAAAATTTTAATTAGCAGTATAAATTGAATGTTTCGTTCGTTTCGCGCGCAAAGAACACAAAGCATTACAACTTTACTGTATTTGGCTTCTTTAGTTGTGAAATTGAAAAATTAAAATGCCTAATTCTTCTAGTGATGACAGTGATAAAAATAACCAAAGTGGACCATCGACTCCTGAAAAACCAAAAAAGCTACATTACAAACAAAAATTTAGAGATGAATGGTTAAAAGATAATAGTTTCAAAACTTGGCTGCAACGTGACCCGAAAGATCCTTACCGTGCAGTTTGCGTTCTATGTGATGCAAAAATTATAGCTGACAGAGTGGCGACAAAGAGGCATGGTGAAGGCGCTAAGCATGTAAAAAAAAACTACAGCAATTGCGCCAGCACAAACATCAATTGCCACTGCATTTGAAAAGTTTAGGCAGTCCGATGATGACAAATGCAAAGCTTCAAAGATTAAGTTGGCCGCTTTTGTAGCAGAACACAAAATTTCTGTTATCAAAAATCTGCTGTAAAATACACTGTATTTTTTTCTTACATTTACTGTATTTTTGTTAGTAACACTGTTATTTTGATCATGAAATACGGTAATTTCAATTTCCTCATCTGGCAA
Source organism: Yponomeuta malinellus (assembly GCA_947308005.1). NCBI lineage: Eukaryota > Metazoa > Arthropoda > Insecta > Lepidoptera > Yponomeutidae > Yponomeuta > Yponomeuta malinellus. Next base: position 2,513,807 of record OX370994.1, read on the forward strand.
CACTGCGCCCACTGCAGGACATAGGAGGCCTCCCTCATGGTTTTCATAAACATGAGGGGTTTTGCCATAATCGCCACGCTTGGCAGGCGAGTTGGCGATCGCAGTACCTATGTGCTTGGAATCCCAGGAAGACGCTGCACCCGTCTCCTGGTACCTACCTAATTTATTTCCTTAGTCGCCTTCTACGACATACACGGGAGGAGATGGAGTGACGCTATTCTTAATCCGGCGCCAGACGAATACCTGACACACGACTGCGGTCGGTTTTACTACAAAAGACATTACGCGATATATAAGTAGCCGTCGTCACGACGTTGAAAAATAAACTTGTATTGATGTCCACATAGAGTAAACCAATAAACGTAATGGGTTGTGGTGATTAACGACCCCGTCGCATGTCAAAGTGACAGTATTTTTTTTTGCATCCAATTAAAAAACAGACTTCAGGTTATTGACTCATCCTAGGACCGTTCATAATGTTTATTCCCTTAGAACTTTTTTCCAATGTCTCCGGTATTGCCGTTGTCCACTATTTCGTTTCTTATAAAATTTAAATAAACATTTTAGCGCAGAAATGGTAACTTAATGAACGAACGCTACAAATTAAACGTAGGTAAATGTCTATTTTCAAACAAGATCTAGGGCGTCCCATTGCTGGGTAAAGACCACCCCATGATATTCCACTCCTTCCTGAATCGAGCCATCCTCTCCCATTCAGGCAAAAAGGTTGAGAGACTGATCGTCCGGCTATGACATGGCCGACAACGTCTGCGATATCCGTCACGTGGAACCCAATCAGTGGTATTTTCACCAATCTGCCCGGGCCCATACGTCTGTTGCGACCGGCCCAGTTCCAGTTCTTAAATAAAAGAATTAAAATGCTTATTTTATAGCTTACAACTATTTTAAATGCCGGTTATCTTTGTTATCTAAATAAAATTCAATGTCATAAGCTCCTTTTGTACAGTGTGCTTATAATTATTTTGATCCTCTTCCCTGGTAAGCTCAATCTTTCTTCAGTCTTCAGAGATCTAAATGTAGATGCATGTACATACAACGTTCTAGGGCGTCTGATTCCGATATCCCGCCCTATTTTCCAGTCCCGCTTGTTGCCGGATTACGAGTGTGGAATTCAGCCAGATTTACGGGACTGCGTAGAAACATAATCGACCATTTGTGAGTGCGATCACTCGTTGTAACATGAATTAACTATATCGTCGTCACACTTGATACCTACCATCATAAAAAAAGAAATGGTTATTTATTATTCCACTCTGCTGAGGGGTCAAAGTGTAAATATCTAGTCCTGCACCAACTAGTGAGGTAGAGGAATCTTTAACTCGATTGCACAAAACTGTTGAAGTCTACGCTCCGACCAGTGCCGGCCTAAATCCAAAAATCTGAGAGCTTTCAAAACCGCATCGGAGGCCTGGACAATGTGGAAAACGTGGACGATATCAAAAACAGGTTCGTAGAAACCCACCGTACTGTCGAAGAGTGGCGGCAACTGAGGCTACAATCTTCACGTGATGCATCAGAATATCGGCAGCTTAATAAGCATCTCTCTGGATCGTTGAACAGAGACTTGCGACGCTTCAATACCGACCGTATTGAAGAGGCTATTAAAAATAAAAAGGGCTCTAAAGTCTTTTCCAGAGATTTGTCTATTTGCTAGAACCGACTATCGAAGTTGAAGACCAAAGATGGTAGCACCGTCTCGTCAGGTCGAGAAATTTTGAGGGAGGTCGAAAGATTTTATGGACAGCTGTATACGTCCTCACAAAAACCTGATACAGGTCTAGTTCATTCCGGACATCAGCATCTACGAGATGATAATGGCTCTTAAACAGCTTAAGATGACGGAGCTGAGCTATTAGAAACCGAGGGAAATCCGGTTGTTAGGGTTCTCCAAAAGTTATTTGGTGTGGTGATACTTTTTTTAAGACAGATGATAAACCCCTATAAAAGAATGATAGACCTATCTCACTTCTGATCCATGTCTATAAGCTGTTCTCTAGAGTCATCACGAATCGTCTCACATGCAAGCTCGATGACTTCCAGCCCCCCGAACAAGCCAGTTTCCGAAAACGCTTTAGTACGTTGGACCACATACCAAGGAGTATACCACTATGCTTAGCGTTTGTGGACTACGAAAAAGCCTTCGATTCGATCGAGATATGGATGGTACTTGAATTTCTCCAGCGCTGCCAAATCGACTATCGCTACATCGAAGTGGTGAAGTGTTTGCACAAAAACGCCACAATGTCACTCCAACTGCAGGATCAGAACACGAATTCTATTTTTTGCAGAGCAGAATAAGACAGGGAGATGTAATATCTCCAAAACTGTTTACAGCTGCACTTGAAGACGTATTCAAACTTCTGGATTGGGAAGAAGTATTCAAACTTCTGGATTCGGAACCTTCGATGCCGATGACATAGTGATTATGGCTGAGACCCTGGAAGATTTGAGTTCAATGCTCAATGACCTGAACAGAGCTTCTAACAGAGTGGGTCTTAAAATAAACATGGACAAGAATAAGATAATGTCGAGCATCCATGTAGCACTCACTCCTATCAACGTTTCCGGCTCTGACCTCGAAGTTGTCGACCACTATGTAGGTATATCTGGGACAAACAGTCCAGTTAGGTAAGTCCAACCTAGAGAAAAAGGTCACTCGTCGAATCCAACTCGGATGGGCAGCGTTCGGGAAACTGAAACACATTTTCGGTTTAATACCCAAAATACCTCAGTGTTTCAAGACAAAGGTTTTCGAAGAATTGCTGAATTGAAGTGGGGCACATAAAATATTTCGGAGAACTGATGGCCGTTGGGGCGAAAAAGTTCTGACCTGGCGACCGTGGACCGGATGACGCAGCGTGGGCAGGCCCCTCAACAGATGGTCTGACGACCTGCTTAAGCTTGGAAAACCATGGGGGAAGCATAATTTTCCGTAATTGGGTATCAAATGGCTGATGATGATAATGGTGAAACTCACTTTTTTACTCATTGCTACCAATTTTTCGACTTTTCACAAAATTTTATTGTACACAGCGAAAGATACCATTAACCTTTTGTACAAATACGGTGTGACGATACTCTTCTGTACATCCGTTTTATCTAGAAACTATAGACACAGACGTGGACTGGTTTTATATCATTGTCGTCTTCAGCTGCAAGCGGAGCGAGCAAACGTGCATCGCGATGTATGAGCGAGAGTGTAGATGCGGAATTTGGTTGACTGCAAAGAAGCGTTTCAAAATCATTTTATTATTTAAAACTTCCCTCAGTGATGTAAGATTACAATTTTTAGAACCGATATTTTCCAATTACTTAAAAAAAAACGGATTTTAGGTACTTTTTCTTTTCATCAAAAAAGTCTCATAATTCATGAAAAGCCATGAAAACGCATTTTTAAAAACTTAAGATAAAGTATAATTGTCTGTTTTGCAATAAAATCGTAATTTTGGTGCAAAAACAGGTCAACAGCATAATATTATAATTTGCTTAACCTTATAAATACTAATGACCGTCAGCAGAGGTCACAAAACATAAACAGAATTAAATTAGCTTTTATTCGGTACATGTCTTAGTTGAAAAATGAGGGTTTTATTTAAAAAAACAACGTGAATTTTGTCTTTTCTCTCGTCCGGACCCTATGAATTACACTATAGAAAGTAATCGATTACTTTTTGGAAATAGCGGTTAATAGGGGTTTATTCAAAAACCGGTCTTTACTAGTTTTCGTAGAATTGGTACCATCACTAACTTCCCTATTGATCTGTTACGTTGGTAACCCTGAAGAAAACTTTTTTCATCCGTTCGCTTGAAAAAGATTTTCTAAATGTTAAACTTTTGTATCGCTCGCTGGCCAGTGTTCATAATAAATAGCTACCAGAAGTGTTCTGAAGAGTATTCTTCATGATATAAAAAAAAACAGTCCACTGCTGGGCAAGAGTAAGTGCTTTCACATCACCGCCAGCTTCGACCAGTTTTCCGGACAAAGAAATGTCTCTAGCTGCTTTCACAATGCTGTCGAGCTGATAGTCCTCAAGGTAGTCACTGCGCACATCTACCACCATAACAGATCTGTTATGGTGGTAGATGTGGGCAGTTTTATTGTCTCGTCCACGAGTTGCTTTGCTTAAAGAGCTTCACAAGCTCTTGTTTTAGATATCTAGATGCCGGATGGATAAGATAGTTAACAGACTCATAAGCAGCCTATATACGTCCCACTGTAGGGCACAGGCAGAGAGTATGGGCTTAAACACATGCGTGTCCACCGCGGATTAGCGATTTCAAGCGCTGAGGTATGTTTTCCTTCACAGTTAGCGAGTGGTATTGCTACTATAACTGCACAAATGTACATAACTTAGAAAACAAAGTCATAGGTCACACTGGGAATCAAACCTGGGTCTCACACTGGACTCTTTATTGCACACCAGTACATAATAGAGATGGTCTGAGGAGAATGTTCTCTCAAGACATGCCCTTGTAGAGCAGTGGTAGCGGAGCGCTAGAATGCCAGCTTCTCATTCGGGAAGTTGTGGGTTCGAATCCCAGCATGTACTGATTAGTTATTTTTACTTTAATCCATTGTTATACTTTCATTAGAACACAGTCATATTTGGGTTAGATTACAGTAAGACAAAATAACTTTGAAAGACAATACAATTTATTTTTATCGATTTTAACAACCACAATTTATACTACCAATTTCGATTACTTGACAAACTATTGGTTTCCCAGAATTATTGAATGATTATCCCTACAACTGTACAAGACATTAAATTCACTGGCAATTACAAATCTTTACTTCCAAAACGATATTTAGACGAAACTCAGAAATATACATTCCAACGTAGCAATAATTAAGCTCTAAATAAGATAAAACAACATTTCGGACTAATACTTAGCTTTTTCAACCGATGCAAACCGATTTCCTCCTTTTTCTGAATTTTTAAATTCTCAACCGTTCCGCCAGTGTCCGAATGAATGATCACAGATAAAAATTATTTTGAATCATCGATTTGACAGCTTACTAAACGCAGCAATACAAATTTAAAGAATAAGTCCAAGATAGTTCCAATTTGACAGCTAACTAAACGCAACAATACTTGTTGTTTCGATGTTGACATTCAAAAATAGATAACTCGAATACAGTAGACACAATCAAAATATTTGTATAATATATGAATTAACTGTGAAAATGAACACAAACTAAGGTAATAGATGTTCCGATGTGTGAGTGAATCAGCCAAGTCCGAGTCGCTAGGGCTCCACCTCCAACAATCGTCCATCCTGACATTATTTGCGTCCCTGCAAATAAAAGTTCAATTTGGTCTCTATTCTATCATAAAACTACGAAGATCATAAGCACATTGGACATTCAAATACTCAAATGTTACTGAAAATATGGAAAATTTGGTGATTCCGATTATAGTTGACTCATAAATAATGCAACACCATAATATCAATTATTACCAGTATGTAATGGACCCATCAATTTCTCTGATTCCATTAAAATTACCCAGTGAAAAGCATAACATGCCTTTAATAAATCCAATGTCAATCGTTACGGAAAGGTAACGGCCCGAACAAAAGCTAATTACATTCTGACATCAATCGTTACTGATGAGTAACTACCCAGAGACAATCGTTACTGGTGAGTAACGGCCCAGAGACAATCGTTACTGGTGAGTAACGGCCCAGAGATAAGGATTATTGTTATCCAGAGACAATCGTTACTGATGAGCAACGGCACAGAGACAATCGTTACTAGTGTGTAACGGCCCAGAGACAATCGTTACTATCAAGTAACGGCCCGCGGTCATCAACCTTCAATAAAACAACATACCATATAATTAATAACCATAAAATCACCATCACGAGATATTCACCGTTTCATCCTTCCAATAAGTCTATTAGTTCTTCCGTACTATCAACATCGCTATCGTTTGATTCAGTATCACTGTCCTTTCCTTCCACAAATTTCCTCAAAGCATCAGAGGCCACAACAGCCGTAAACTTCTTGTAACCCTTTAAACCTTTTAGTGCTGAAATGAGGTACCTATCGTTTCCAAGACATTTCTTAATCTTATAAGGACCACTGAATTTTTCTTTTAGCTTCCTTCTCACATCTTTTGATCCAGTATCAGATTTTTGCCATAAAACAAGTTCGTTGACTTTATACTGTGTAGGTCTCTTCCTTTTTGCATCAAAGCGCTTCTTCATTGATAATGCGGTCTTATCGATATTCTTCTTAGCTTTCTCCGCATTTTCTCTCGCGCACTGATCAGTATCAGCTACATTGAACCCCATCCCTTGAAACAAACTACGACTAGCTTGGAACATCAGTCGGTATGGGGTGAATCCCGTTGTGGAGTTCAGTGTGTTGTTAGTACCCCACATAACCTTGCTTAAACAGAAATCCCATTCCCGCTCGTCATTTGTGCTTTTGTTAATTGCCTCTATTAGTGTCCTATTGTACCTCTCCACTTGTCCGTTGGACCGTGGAGAGGCAACAGCATTCTTTACATGCTTTATTTGGTTCCTCACACAAAATTCGCGGAAGCTTTTGCTGGTGAATGCAGTTCCGGAGTCCGAGATAATTCTCCTTGGATAACCAAATTCGCTGAAAATCTCCATGAGCTTCTCAATTACTTCTGCGGTCTTTGTGGTTCGACATGGCTTTGCCCAAACAAATTTAGTGAATGCATCCACTATTACAAATAGATATGAATTACCCTTCTTACTTTTACAAAATGGGCCTGCATGGTCTATGTGTAGCGTATCCATGGGTTTATCAGCTTTCTCGATAGGGTGCAGTTCGCCTTCGTGCTTCCCATATTGACCCCGTTTATACGCACAGTCTAAACACCCATTCACATATTTTCGTATAAATCGGGTCATACCCGAAAACCAACAGTTCTCTTTGATCAAAGCATGGCACTTTTTAAGACCTGGGTGACCGACGTCATCATGATACTTTCTCATGATGTTCCATTTGCAATACTTCGGAATGACGAGGCGAAGCTGGTCATTGCAACACTTTCGATAGACTTTATTATCCAACAGAACGTAGTTATTTTGTACGTCTGGATCGTTTTCCTTGTGTTCCAGCTTATCTCTTATGATGCAAATCTTGGGATCTTGATTTTGCATACAAACAATCCAATCCATGAGATCTAATACGAGCACGGACGCTGATATCGAGTCGTCAGTCGGAGCGCGACTTAGGGCATCTACATGCTTATGCGTCGTCCCAGGCCGATGTACTATAGTAAAGGTGTATTCCTGGATACTCAGCCACCAACGGGCTATTCTTGGAAGCAGGTCACGCTTTTCAAACGTCTGCCTGACGGCTGCACAATCTGTCACCACTTTGAAATCTATTCCAGCCAGATAGATTCTAAATCGCTTTAGAGATTCTACAACGGCGAGACATTCAAGCTCGTAAGAATGGTAGAAAGCTTCCTCTCTCGATGTCTTTCTACTAAAGTACGCAACCGGTCTCATCTCGCCTCCATTTCTCTGCAGTAGAATCCCTGCAACGCCTTTACTAGAAGCGTCTGTATGCACTTCGGTCTCGGCTTTACAATTGTATAATGCCAATACTGGCCCTGTCGTCAAAATTTCTTTTAGCTCGTTAAACGCATTTTGTTGTAGTTTTCCCCACATCCAAGGTTCGTTCTTTTTCAAAAGCTTGTACAAGTCATGTGCAATTAACGCATAGCCTTTAACGAATTTCCGGAAATAGCTGGTGAGCCCCAAGAACATCCGCAGCTCGTGAATATTCGTAGGTTCCTTGTATTTGGAGACTGCTTCCAATTTCTTCGTACCTGGGCGAATACCGATCTCGCTTATTTCATACCCCAAGTACTGAACTTCTTTTTGCAAAAAGCGACATTTTGACAAATTCAATGTGAGTTTAGCATCTCTGATAATGGCCAAAACTATGCGAAGGGTCTCAAGTGCCTCTGTCTCACTTTCCGATGCTATCAATAGATCATCCATATACGGCAACACTTGTTCGTGTCGCAGTGACCCTAGAATTGTGTCCATAAGTCTTTGGTAGACACTTGGCGAATTTGCGAGGCCAAAGGGCATCCTCAAAAATTCATAGTGGCCTTCTGGTGTCGAAAAGCCCGTTTTAGGTATGGACTCTTTCTCCAAAGGTATTTGGTAAAACCCTTGAGACATGTCTAAGTTTGTGAAAAACCGCTTGCCGCCTAATTTCTCGACTTGTTCTTCAATTATCGGTAAAGGGTATCGGTCTTTTACCGTTATGCTGTTCAATTTACGATAATCCACGCATAATCGGTAGTCACCATCTTTCTTCTTGACCAGCACAATGGGGCTGGAAAATGGTGAAGTCGATTCTCGTATTATGTTATTACGGGTCAAGTCTGATATCTTCCCCCTTACAACAGCTTTTTCGGCTTCCGACAATCTGTAAGGCCGATAGCAAATGGGTTTGTCAGAATTGAGCTCTATTTTCATCTTTATTTTGTCCGTGCAGCCTAACTCTTCAGTATTAGAAGAAAAACAGTCTGCGTATTCTTCTAGTAACTTTATAAGCTTTGTTTCTGCTTCGGAGCTACACGCACACTGAACTTTATCAATGTCGATCGCCAAAATTTGATATTCTGCCCGTGACTCCAAGGTTCCATCAACCAGTTCATAAACTGCATCGGCACACTGAAGACCTCTGGCAAGCAACGTACCCTTCTCTAATAATAGAGGAGTCTCTGAACGATTACATACTTGCAACGCTCCACCCTTACCGGAAAATAGGGCGGAGGGGATTGAATAATCCCTGTAGTCACAAAGACAGGTTCTAGATTCAATGAAAACCACACTATCTTCAATAATGCCTACACACTGAACATTAACGATCAGGCGAGTCTGGGGAGGTACTATTGTGTCTTCCTTGCAACGAACTTCTATGCGATTGCTGTTCAAATGAATGTCATCTATCATCATTATTTCGGTAAAAGGATCTTCCTGTGTCTTCTCAATATGGAGGGTATTACCGGTCACGATAAATTTGATATTGGGGTCGTTTATTATTGGTTGGCCAAGGATAACTTGTGGATTACGCATATCAGAGTCAACAATGACCAGCGTGGTGCTAAACACGATGTCTTTGATCTTCAGTGTCACGTGATGTTGACCTTTAGCTAAAACAGTGCCACCACCGAACCCAGCTACTACGTAGTCGCAGGGTAGCAAAGGAGACCTTAACTGCTTTGAAAATTCTAAGCTAGCTACATTAATTTTGGCGCCTGAGTCAAAATATGCTCGAACATTGACATCGTCTATAGTAACGTCCCTGAAATAAGTTTCATTTACCTCGGGAGAAATGATGTTTATCGGGGTAGTTGAAGGAACCGGCGGGATCACTCCAGCACCAGACCTGGACCAGCATTTTTCGGAGGAGTGCCCCACTTTGCCACAGGTAGTACAGGTCGGACGACTTGCGTTTTTAGGACACCGCCTGACAGTGTGGCCCGGTTCATTGCACAGGAAACAGGTGATGGGTTTCCTGACATCTCTGTTTTGGTTCACGTTATTGATATCGCCATCACTCCTAGGTTGTTCCGTACGCGGCCTAATTGGTTGATTATTGAATTTAGGTTTGTCCTCCATCATAGCTAAAAACTTCGAATAGAAGTCGGTTGGTGTCGCAAAGTTTCCTGCCCGTGCAGGAGCTTTCATGTGCGGGGGTAAGCCGTCGATAATGCACGCAACTGCTTTTTCACCCCAAATGTCTAACCTAGTAAGCAGAGCATTTTTTTGGTAAAAATATTGCGCCATGCTTTCATTAAGCCCCTTTTTTCGCGACAACATGTCTCTTAGTGACTCGGCGTAGTCTATATTGTATGGGAAAGCCTTGAGCAATTCAGCTTTCCACTCACTCCAGGTCAAATTATAATTCGGCAGAGAGGCGTGCCAGGTACGAGCCATACCTCCTAACCGAGACTGCATAAAGTAGCTTCTAGTACTGTCTGACCAGTTATGGATCACGGATAGCTGCTCGATTTTCTGTATCCATTGATAAGCAAAGAGATCGGGTTTTTCAGGATCAAACAGGGGTATAATTTCAGCCCTCGCCATGGTATTATCGTAATAGTGTGGAACGGGCTTACCAGCATCCGAGACCGCACTTCCAGTGCAGCCCGTAGGTACCGTGTCAGTTTCTGGCCTCAAGGTCACCGCTGTCTCAGGAACTAAGCAGTGGTCAGCGCTACTAGTGGGCGGTGGGGTGCCCGACCGCCAAGGTCGCCAACGCTTGGCATCGGGGCCGTCGATGCTAGTGAACTCCTCGACCACGAAGCCTTTCTCGCTCGTATTCTGTTTACGTTTTGGCATTTTAGTATCCCACTTCTGAAAATTGTTATACTTTCATTAGAACACAGTCATATTTGGGTTAGATTACAGTAAGACAAAATAACTTTGAAAGACAATACAATTTATTTTTATCGATTTTAACAACCACAATTTATACTACCAATTTCGATTACTTGACAAACTATTGGTTTCCCAGAATTATTGAATGATTATCCCTACAACTGTACAAGACATTAAATTCACTGGCAATTACAAATCTTTACTTCCAAAACGATATTTAGACGAAACTCAGAAATATACATTCCAACGTAGCAATAATTAAGCTCTAAATAAGATAAAACAACATTTCGGACTAATACTTAGCTTTTTCAACCGATGCAAACCGATTTCCTCCTTTTTCTGAATTTTTAAATTCTCAACCGTTCCGCCAGTGTCCGAATGAATGATCACAGATAAAAATTATTTTGAATCATCGATTTGACAGCTTACTAAACGCAGCAATACAAATTTAAAGAATAAGTCCAAGATAGTTCCAATTTGACAGCTAACTAAACGCAACAATACTTGTTGTTTCGATGTTGACATTCAAAAATAGATAACTCGAATACAGTAGACACAATCAAAATATTTGTATAATATATGAATTAACTGTGAAAATGAACACAAACTAAGGTAATAGATGTTCCGATGTGTGAGTGAATCAGCCAAGTCCGAGTCGCTAGGGCTCCACCTCCAACACCATAAATATATTGAATATACTTACTGTAAATTATTCCAAATAAATAAAATCTCACTGCCAATCAGTTTCTCATGTGTGAACATTCACCCCAACTATTACTGTCAAGCCGATTATTATCTAAGCCTCTGTAGGTACTTTTATATCGCGCATTTGTTAGTTGTAAAAAATAAAAAAACAATCTTTTAAATGTTACCTAATAACTTTAGGCCAACTTGCACCACTTTCGTGGCTTAAACAGTATTTAATTAAAAATCTTCATACAAAAGTCGATTTAAATGGCGACTTAATGGACATGATAACTGTGAAGGAAAACATCGTGAGGAAATCTACAGCTCCACATGTATGGACTTGTCTTTCCTGTCAGGTCAGACCAAGCTGACAGGTTGGTATAGGTGCTGGGCAAACCTACTCTAAAAACCTACATCCAAAAAACAATGTCCTAGGCACAGATCCCCAGACCCATCTAGTGTGTGATGGTGCCACTGGACACTGTATAAATTATCTCATTACGCAGATGCAAAGGCAAAAGTTTTAAGTGACAAAGAAGTGGTGCAACTCCTTTTAACCTTTTAAACTTTAGTAGTGGTGGCACCTTGAGGTTAACTATGTATAAAATTATATCAATATCCTAATAACGTGTTTGTCACAAACTCAACCAGGCATAGAGGGATGTCATACTGACTGAGAGCCATACAGGTAAACGAACAATAAATATCGCTTGCTTAAACAAGCTAAAGTGCCTTGCCATGATTGCAGTGATAAGGAACAATATAAAGGGAAATTCCTACCTAATGTTTCCATAAAGTATTAAACTGTATTGTGTTATTGAATTGGGTTTAGAAAAATCTTGAAATGGGTGGATTTTTTTGTTTTATTTTATCTGAATGCAATAGGTTCATTGTTGTGGTATATTAAAACAAACTGTGTTATCTGGCTCAAAGTTCAACTGAAACACGCGTTATTAATTCATAATTTACATAATTGTTTCCAAAATATTTTATTAACACAATTCATTCAATAACACCAAAGATTATAACATCTCTAACATTAAACCTAAAATAAAATACAATTTTTACCTAATGTATTTTACTTACCAATTTATAATCATTCAAACATCATATTTCAGACTATGAGGTATACATAATAAATAGTAAGTTGTCAGAAAATTTTGTTACTATAATTGTGATTAAATATGACAATGCCTTCAATAATAATATAAAGGCCTGCCTTTACTATATTATATTTGAATTTTTTCATCAATGAGGAAAATAAAACACAAACAATCAAGTAGAAACAAAATAATATGGAATGTACAAATCATGTTTATTTACTGATTCCTGGCAATACAATGTCTGTGACTTGCTTTACAACATTCTCAGTAGTTATTCGGTGAGACAAAAACATACAGTCCGTAACAGTACAATAAGAATAAATACGCCCACTATAACACTGAAAGCTATTAGCAAGTATGTAGTTAAGCCAGGTTTAACCTCAACGATTTTGCAACCGAAGTTGCGTGGTACACAGTACCATGGGGTTAACGGATCATAAATTATTTTAAAGATAACTTGTTTGGACTTAAATTTCTACTCTAACTGTACATTAGTTTCGCCTTAACGCTAAAAATAATCTAAAGTGATATCGTGATCGTCAGATAGGTTGAATATCGTTTGCGAGGGATGTAACGCGCAAATAAAATTGTTGATATGTTGGAAAAACCCCAAAAAACCTATAGTAACCGAAAAGTAACGTTAATTATGTCGGCAGTAATAAATTAATAGGACCGCTGTCATCGCCCGGTAGCGTTAATGAAACATGATTGAATTGAACACTGTAATCATTTTTATAAAATTGTAATAGAAAAATTATTTATGGAAGTCGCAACTCAAGGCACGCCACGGCCGCAGCATCAAGGCCGCGTCGCGCCGGAGATATAGCGACAATATATAAATGATTAACGTTCAAGTACTCAACAAGGGATACTATACAAGATGTTGTGTGTGCCCCGAGGTTCTATACAGGAGTTAGATAAAAAGTTTCGCTACCGGCGATGACACCCCTGTGCGCGATGAGCAGATTCGAAGGAGCATAGAACCCCGGGACACGCGCGATGTGAGAGAAGTGTGTTACGCAGATGATGTTTACTGCTGTTTCGTGTACAGGTAAATGGCAACAATGAGACCGTATAGACCCAACACTTCAGCGAAAATGAGGATAAGGATCATGCCGACGAATAATCTGGGCTGTTGTGCCGTACCTCGTACACCAGCATCACCGACGATACCTATGGCGAAGCCGGCCGCAAGACCAGAGAAGCCGACAGAAAGACCGGCACCGAGATGGATGAACCCTCTGAAAAACAAGAAAACACTTGCATCACATGCTGTTCAAAATAATAATATAAGTCTCATTTAACAAAACCCTTAAAACACGATTATCTGACAGCAACATACTTTTCGCACGGTTTTTAAAAAGTATGGAAGGGATTCGAACTTGGCTTTTTAAAAGTATGGGAAGATTAGAAGTGATTGGCCGCCTTGTTAAGCATAATCCTTTGCGATCGTTCTCAAAAGGATATTCAGATTCAACTTCCACGTGTCGTGTGTAAGACCAATCTCTCGATACTAATTAAGAACTGGTTCGTAAACTAAACCACATACAAAAACGTTCGGGTATGAAAAAGGTTAAGGTAAAAACAACATTTTACTTAATCGAGTTAAAGCCAAGCCAAGTTTGGCGATGCATTCGTGTGCGTGCCGAAATATACATCGCACGAGATATCCTAATGAAAGTGCTGCAATATCATCATGTTCTGTGTTAATTACGAACAAACTTATCAGCAGCATGATTGATCATTCTTATCTGAAATATTTGCAAAAATATTTTCTAATCCATTCAAAAAGTGTCCTAGTTTTGCAGTCTGTATAATTATGGTTATTTCGACTATTTTAAATGTGGAATAGATGGCGGTTACAAGACCTACAACGAATGCGCTCGTCCGTTACGCTAATTTAGTTTTATTTACTTCCGGGTATTACGGCTTAGTTATTAACGCGGTCTGTTGCACTGCATGACTGACATCTGACTGGCGAGCATGGCTTTATTTGGCTTGTGAATCTACAACCAGTTCTGCGCTAGCTAGTCGCAACGTTTGTGTTTATAACCAGAAATAATTACCAGCCAAAATGTCCAGCCTTAGTAACATGGCAGGCGTAGTCTCGACTTTTGTTTACTTCTAAGAGATATGATAATGTGTAAGTTTCGTAGGCTAGAAAGAGACTCAAGGCTGTAAGCATAGTCGACGCCTGTTTCAAACTTGAATATTTGGGCGACTCTAACCAGATGAAGCCACCACACAAATATTGCCTTGTCTGTGATTGCCTCATTGGTCTAGTGGTAACATCTCGATTCCCGCTTGGCCGTTTCGACCGCCGTACTTTGTTGAGTACAAAAGGACCTGGAGACCTTTTTATCCTTGTATGGTTACCATAACATAGGGTATCATAATATGGGGCCAGGATTGTATTGTGTGGATGAAAGTGAAAACTTCGTGCGATTACTATGTGGACACAAGGTACTCACTTGTACAGGCTGTAAGTCGCCGGGGTTTCCAGGGAACCGGCAATCAGGACAGCCACCACCAGCCCGTAAATGGCGATAATACCCGCCATAACGACAGGAATTATGGACTTCATGATGAGCTCGGGCCTCATCACCGACATGGCGGCAATACCCGTGCCGGACTTGGCCGTTCCATAGGCCGCCCCGAGGGCTGGAAAGAGATACGAAGGCATTGTTAGCTAAAGATGATTGGAAGACTTGTGGCTAACTAATGAGAGACCCGACGCATGGGGTACCTACTTAAAGCAAAACATTACGCTATCTACCAGTATTATTATTAGTAATTCTTTATTGCACAAAGACAGTGTACAAAAGGTCGACTTAATTTAATTATCATTCTCTATCCTTCTTTGTAAGAGAAAAAATCTGCTAAAAACAAGTTTCTCTTTTTAGTTTATCGTGCTTCGACAAATCATGTCGTAACTACCGTGCGTGGCAGTTTGTCTCGGTATGATTTTGTCTTATTCGTTTATTTAGACGTATCACCGCAGTTACCAAGTCGTTGACTTTATGCTTAGAAGCTTTCGGGCGAGATTAGGGGATAAGTCACCATCCGGCTATCATCCACAACGTGAGCGCAGCATGGGGCGATTCTATCTTTTGCTTGGAATAGGACTCATACTACCGGGTCTGGAGTGAACTACGGTAAAAGTAGATTGATATAGTTACGACAAGTGCGTGTGATTCTTCCGTGATCTAACCAAAAGTTGCATAAAATGCATTTTTATTAATTTTTAGGTTTGACTTGATGCCTGCTAGAGATTTTACCTACCAGCAACGCCCTCTTTTTTTGTTCAATTGCGTTGAAGAAAAATTAGATGCAGCGTTTTTGCTCGCCCATAGAGGAAGGTTTTGGTGCTCATTGAAGCTCGACGTCATGGTAGGTACAATATAATTGTGATGTCAGAGTTTGTATGGTTGCCATCTGACACGGGTCAGTGGCCATCTCAATTTAAGAGACAAGTTATACAATTTCTGTCGTGTGGAACGATTTGAATGTGCGATTACCAATGAAATCTCTTAATGTTCAGTAGTTAATACCCTTGGACTAAGCACTCACTTGACTATCATTAGGTTGGTATAATTTGAGTAATCTTGTATGATTTTATTAGTTTTCTCTATCGATCTGTAAATCCAAATATTATGCATAAAAGAAAGGCAAAACTATTCCAGTTTCAGTTGTAACCATTGCTTTAGAACTTAGAAATGGTTAAGTTTTGTGCGTGTCTTCTGACTTAATCACATGATGAGTCCGAATCATGTGATTGTGACAAAAAGTTATGATCAAACTGATATTAAACAGGTTTTCCGTAAACTTTTGTAAAAGTGTGCTAAAAGCAATATAAATAATGTTGCATATTATTAACACGTCTTGTCTTAGGTTGATATCTGCTATCACAATGACTTGCACGGGACTAAGTCATCATCATCATCAGCCATTTGACGCCCACTGTAAGACATAGGCCTCCCTCATGGATTTCTAACCATGAAGGGTTTTGCCATAATCGCCAAGCTTGGCAGGCGGGTTGGCGATCGCAGTATGCGGTTGGAATTTCAGGAAGAGGCTGCTGCCCGTCTCCTGGTAATTGATTTCCTCAGTCGCCTTCTACGACATCCACGGAAGGAAATGGAGTGACGCTATTCTTAATCTGACGCGGGACTAAGCCTCAGTTTCTGAAAGAATGTTCAAATGTAACAAGAGATTAATCTAAGATTAATTCAAAATACCGGCACGTGATTGGCTGAAATTAGCTTGACGTGAGATTATCATTTGATCGCTCTTCTAGAAACCGAGCGTAAGTAGTTCAGTGTAATTTAGGGTAACAATGAGAATGTGGCTTGATTATGTGTTGGCGATATTGAGCAATATTGACCGATATGTACTACACAATACGGTTGAGTTTTTCACGTGATATTATGTCTGCCTCGTGCTGGCCTTTGTAGAACTAAATGGGCAGCTTTGGCCTATTTTCACTTGTGGAATGACATCATAAAATGAAAGAGCGAGAGAGAGTGCTATAAATCAATGGCCATGATATCAATCATTAATAACCATGATTTTTGTGGAGGCCTTTTCATTATCAAGGATTCTGCTTTGCGTCTGGCAGTGCAGGGCTACCAACATACAATTAAGTCACATGACATCGCTGAACCCGGTGATTCACAGGGTTTTTACGGTCTTCCAAGAAATTGTTCTCCCCAGACAAGATAATAGAGGAGATAATCTTCTTCTCTAAAACTGTTCCAAATGTTACGAGCATGTTTCAGTAGACATCGATTTCTTCCATTAGTTTCTGGCGACTATGTAGGCGTATCGCGGAGAAGGCGCGGCTATCCCTATATTTAGGACGCCGAAAATAACATCACTAGATTCACGCTAACGACAAAATACTTTACTCTATACCCTCGAAATGACTAAAAAGCATGATTTCCAACATAGCCATACTGAGATCGATATCGCTCAAGACAGCCATTTCGAACAGGCAATGTAAGAGGGAAATACATACCACTGAAGATGATGGCTGAAGCCGCCCC
This sequence comes from Yponomeuta malinellus, assembly GCA_947308005.1. Lineage (NCBI taxonomy): Eukaryota > Metazoa > Arthropoda > Insecta > Lepidoptera > Yponomeutidae > Yponomeuta > Yponomeuta malinellus. The sequence goes on from OX370994.1 coordinate 2,531,055, forward strand.
CATAACTCCAAAGAAGGGTCCATAGATCGGGTTAGCATCCCCCATTTTGTATAAGAAGTGTAGGGTTATTACAGGTCCCAAAAAACTGCGATGTCTATCTGCACACACTCACTCCACGAAACTACTTTAGCACAGACAAATACGGCCCAAGCTTGCCGACTCGATAGAATGGGTCATATGACGATTGATGTTCAAGGCAGTGCTCGATATGCCCTAACTTCTCATTGGCTTTGATTTGTCACTTCCGTTATGCGCAACCAATCCTGAGCTGCAGATTTCGCAGATTCGTGACGTATATCATTGATGTGGATCGCTGGCCAGCAAACTTCATCTGCGCATGTAATTGTTTGTCATTTCAATCCTTTTATATATTTAATGGTCCTTTGAAATATTTGTTCATAAAATAATATGTTCAATAAAAATGTACAATTATATGTCTTTATTAATAAAATAATTGCATACTTGTTATAGTTCACTGGAACGTAAAAAAATTAAGAAATATTCGCTTTGACTTCAGTAAATCCTTGCCAAAGGTAAAAAAAGAAGAATATTTCTTTCCTATAAATTCTACGCGGGTCACCCTAAATTGCATCTCTTAGTAGGGTAAAATTTATGTTTTTGTCCCTCCACGATGTAGTTGCCAGCGACTGTGTTAACGTGAGATTGGAGTAAAACTACTTTAGTTATTTCTTAAGAATCAACATCGCTGTTGCATATTTACATTATCCCACAAAACTTAACATCCTTAGTTTGTCTCTGGGACCAATACCTAGAGGTTGCTCATTATTATTTACATTATGCACTGTGTAAAAAGATCTCCATAATAAGATAAGATCATTTTTGACAGTAGAGAAAACTCTGAAATCACAAAAAAATTATATCATTTGTCCCATATATTTTAATGCCGCATGCAGGTGTTAACTTTATTATGGAACAGTTGATATTTTTTTCGCCTTTTTGAAGTTTTCTACGTACTGAAAGTTGTTCAAATCAAATCTATATGGATAACGATATTCGTAATCTGTAGAATTCTAAATGGCCTGATCGGACCACCATAATGGTTTTTAATTATTCTTTTCGTAATCATAATCTAACCCTGTGCATAGGGTTATTTCTTATTATTGTCCCACATTCGTTATTATTATACTTGAGTTTCACTTGAACAGCATTTAGCAATATTTATTGGTAGCCAAGGAGCGTGCTCAGGGGCGTGCAATAGGAGAGGCCTATGTCCAGCAGTGGACGAGCGTTGACAGCACATTACACTTTTCATAATATTATGTACGTGCACTTTACTCAATGGTGATTATCGTAAATATTGACGATAGTTACCAATTATACTTAATTTTACATTTAATAAGGTCAGTGAATATGCTGCAATTATAATTAAATGATATTCACTGAATTCTTGTTTTTTGTGAATAAGTGTTTCACTATTTCGACCCTCTAACGTTCGTTTCATACGTGAATGAAAGTACCCTTAATATTTTTGAATGAAACACGCCAAGATATTGACATCTCAGTATTCCGTAAAAAAACAAATATACTTAATAATATAATTACAATCTTTTACGTTTGCCCAAATTAGAAGTCTTTTTAGTTTTGTTTATTAAAGAGTTCTTGTATCGAGCGATGGTATCACTAGACGACTCTGGTTCTTTTTTTTTCGCTCTTAAAATTAATTAAAACAGCCCAAATATAAAAACAGAACTTAATTTTTTTTGACAATGCCTATTACTTTCCGTCGAATTTACAACAGTTCAGCTGACCGTTGTTTGGCGTTAAGCTCAAAATTCTAATTGGTCATTGAACAGCGCTCTTACCCTAATAATAAACACGTGTTACATTAGTATGTTTACATATACACGCTTTCTCACGCGAATTTCTGCTTTTATTGTTGTCTCACTCTTGCAATATACTAAAGATTGTGACGGAGATGCCGAAATCCGACTTGTTTGTGGGATAGCGCTTATAGTGTAGGCATGGCACTTTATTGTCATTCTTGTGTCAAAGTGACCATCCATGCATTGAAAGCTGAGATCAGTCAGCGGGTTTTTATTTTTGTGTACCTATGAAAAAGTTTAGGAATTGTTTATAATTAATTAAGTTTTAGCTCAATGCTGTTTAATTTACGGGTCGAATGATTGAACGCTTCAAAAATGAAATTTAACTACAAGGTTTGTTTTACTGTATTATAGTAAATGTTGATAAACTTTTCTAACAAGTGAACCATTCCGGAAACATGTGTTTACTAACAACAAAAAGTAGTTTGGCGATATTCTAATAACACATAATTGTGAAAGCAAACGTGAAAATTACACTTTAAGTGCAACATGTTCATACAAACCCGCACAATATAACCTCAAAATGTATTTGTTTCAGTTTCAAAACCTTTTAGGGACCGTGTACAGAAAAGGAGACATTCTATTCACAAATGATGGGAACTGTGTTATCAGCCCTGTTGGTAACAGGATCACCGTTTATAACCTAAAGCAGTAAGTAGGAACAAAAAGTTACAGGAGGCCTCTATGTATGTCTCACTCTTGGGCACGAGCCTTTCCTGTATAAAAAACACTACGGGATTGATTACCATGCATGCCCACGATGGACTGGCGGTTTCGAGCACATCTAAACATTTTTTGTCAGATTATATTCTTATTGTTGCACTAACCCGTGCTGAGGACAATTTTAAAAACCTATTTAGAGGCTATCAATTCCACCTGCAAGTGATGTAAATTACTTCTGCCAGATGTCGCTGCCTGTACGTAATACAGAGAAGTTTGTAAAGAGGTTCGAAATTTGGCCGATGTCTGCACTTGCCTCAAGAACGTTTTACCCAATGGACACGACACAGTTGACGTTTTCCTAGTTTCCCCGCGTGCCACTTACCGAGTTAAAATCATCACGGTCCTGATTTTGTCTTATCAGTATGACATAAGAGATTATAGAGAAAACATCAGAAAAAAAGTGCAAAAACGAAAATACGAAATGCGTCCTATTATTCTGTAAAAATTAAAGAACCAAAACAGTTAATGCTTCTTATTAATCCTAATTTTGATTTTATGCATCTGTAAGCAGTATTTCTTTGGTAAATTAATAAAACGTGCATCGTAAACAACATGTAATACGCTGAAATAAAAATGGTTCCTGCTTAAGGCTATTTATGCCACTTTGACATTAGCTGTAATTAGTGGTGTAATATTGTTCATTCAGACCTCATTCTATTCTTTTTGGTTTTTTTTTCCTTGCGATAGGAATCGATAAAATCTTTCGATGTTTTAATTGACTTCTACACATGACATAGAAATCATTATTATCTTACTGAAATATCCATAAAATATTCGTTCGGTGTTTTATTTAAAACGTTTTATAGATTACCAGTTGATCAAGCTGTCAAGAAAAGTAAAACAATAGTTGGTAGCAGTTCATAAGGAACATTAATTTCAAACCGAATATTTACAAAACGCAAAAATCTGTGCAGGCTATACGGAGTTTTGTCTAAAATGTATAGAGGAAAATGCATTTTAACGGAAATTTGTGTTTGTGTTTTGTTGTAAAACACAAACACAAATTTCTATGATTTCAAATTTAATTGTACCAAATGTCGAGGTTAACATAATTTCACTTATTGAATTTGCGCTTATAGGATAGTACTAATGTCGCAGCTTCCTGTAAATCATTGTTTTAAACAGAAGTATGTATATCCATTCTATTTATCATATCTCTATGTATAAACTTTAATTGCCGTTCGTTAATCGCGCTAAAACTTGAGAACGGCTGGTCCGATGTAGCAATTTTTTTTATTGGTGACCAAAGATACCATAATAAGACCTTCATATTTTAATATTTCAGTCGCATTGCATAAGTGGCATTGAATTCAAATTACAAAGGAAGAGACAGAAATTATGTGGTGTGTAAAAAAATCTTCAAAATCAGTTCATTACTTTGTCAGATACAGCCTGTGAAACAGCTTTCAATAAAAAAATAAATTCAGGGATTTCATGAGATTTACTAAGTTCTCGGTGGTCAGTTTTAAAAACCACTAATTAAATGATTGCGAGAATAAGAAGAAATATTTTGCAGAAATTATCTTAAAAAACATTATATTTTCGTAACATTTGCGTGCGTGCGTGCGTGCGTGCGTGCGTGCGCGCGTGCGCGTGCGCGTGTGCCTGTGCGTGTGCGTGTGCGTGTGCGTGTGCGTGTGTGTATGTGTGTGTGTGCTTTAGACCATAATTTACTTTTTGTGTCATAGTCATACTTATTATTATATAATATGTCATAGTTACGAGGTGATTTGTAAACCAAATAAATAAACGAAATTTGCTAGAAAACTCAACTCGGTTAACCGACTGGGAAATTACATACAACTGGCCCGTGAAAATTAATAAAACAAAATGGAATTAATGGAAAGCAAACTATTTTAGAGAAATAAATACATCTAAATAACTACTTATTTGATATTTTTTATTGCCTTCAAACTTCTTATTACAGATCGAATTTCCGTTTCCGTTTTTATTCATTTCGTTCAATCATCACTTATCGGTAATATTTTTATCGACTTTTCCAAGCTCTTAAGTCATAATTTGACATTGACAGCTACCTCCCGCCCCCCAAAAAGTGGTCGTCTGTGTTTTCCTACAAATTTTCGGCCATGTCATATCCTTTGGCTAAAACATCCTTGACTTGCCTATTACCTCAGTTGGGAGCACAGAGAATATAATCACTACGTTTTAAGAGTGCTGACATGGTTAGCCAAAAGTCTGCTCAAGTCCCGGCATGGGTGGAATTTTCAGCCTCTAAATAGGTTTTTAAAATTTGTAATCAGCTTAGGATATATGCAATGTTTAATCAATGTCAATATATTATTGTTATCTTGCCAGCATCAACATCACTAGAAATCACTGACTTAGGCTACTTTTCATTGGGATCCCGTACAAATACAAAAAAACTTTGCTGTCATATATCTATATTTTTACATCTACGTAATGAGATGATTTATGCAGCATCCAGTGGCACCTTCACTCACACTAGATGGGTGAAGGGACTACTTGGACGCTGCAGTGCCTGGGACATAGATTTTTAGATGGAGTAGGCTTGCCCACCACCTATACCACCCTACTAGTCCGCCTAGCCCACATGAGAGACAAGTCAATACGTGCGGAGCCAACCAAGCTGCGGGTTTCCTCAACAAACTAAATAAACTACAATTATGTAAATAGATATGGTGGGTTTGATTCAAATGAAGTCACAGTTAGTTTGTTTATGAACAATAAAATTGTGGCAGTTGAATGGACAAGTGGGTTAAAGCTATGGAGCACAGTGTGAGCCTCAAATTAAAATTGCCTGTTTATTTCAGAAACAAAAGCAACACACTCTCTGTTGAAAGTCATTACAACTACACAGCAATTGATGTCTCTCCAAATAGCTCAGTGTTACTTGCTGTCAATGAGAGTAAGTTTCATGTTTCTATTTATTACACATCTTTATTTGTTTTAATTGATATACCTAAGTATCCATAAAATATGTCTATACCTTCCTCAGGGAAGCGACCCGTGCCCCTCGGTGGGGACATAATGGGTTGATGATGAACCATATTTATTTCTCCTCCAGCAAACTCTAATATGAGGTTGCCTGGAAGGAATTGCTATTAGCAATAAGTCCGCCAATTGTACCTTTTCTTTTGTAGCTACTGTTTTTGTAATTATTGTTCTCTGGTGTACAATAAAGAATATTATTCTTATCTTCTTAAAAAATGTAATTTTTAAAGAATAATAAATTATAGAGTACTTGTTGATTCGGCAACATTATTTGGCCATATTAATTACTGCCAAATATACACAAAACAATTAATAAAAATTGGTGAAGCTGTTTCGGAGGAATTCGATAACAAACACTGTGACATAAGATTTTTATATATTGGATGACCAGAACTACATAGACTGTTTATGGGATGAAATTAAACTATGTAATCTGATAAATTTTTCATATTTTTCACTTTCAGAGGGTGAGGCACAGATGATAAGCTTGCTAACATGCTCTGTAATACACCGGTATAAGTTCAAACAGCAGGTGAATGCTGTGCGATTCAGTCCAGATGGCAAATACTTTGCAGCTTGCTGTGATGACACTGGTATGTACTACCTTCTAAAAAAAATCCAGACAAGTGCGAGTTGGACTTGTCCACTGAGGATTCCGTACACATTTATAGGTACTTACATACGAGTATCATAGATAGTTTAGGAATCGAAATAAAACTGCGAGACTCGAGTCCTGAACTATTTATAATTGTAAGTACTGTAATACGCTCTACTTATTGAAATACAGATTTAAGGAGCAATATTATTTTATTCTAGTATTTTTCATCGATTCCCTAGCCTAGCTGGGGATCGACTGACATCTAAAACAAAACGTAACGATTCCCTTCAAAATATTTAAAATAAGACGAGAAGGCTCTGCCAGCCAGCTTCTATAAAGAGGAATCGTTACATTTCCCCCCCGGTTATCATAAAATTTTAATTACAATTAAAATTTACCCTAGCTAACACACTTCGGTAACCTAACGTCAGTCATCTGTCCTACAGTGTCGGGGAAATTGTACAATCCCGGCGAACGCATGACGCTCCGTTACTAATTCGGTCAGTGTGCCAGAACAATTCAAAGACCAATCAAGGCAATCTAGTCAACATTTATAAAACCTCCAAATTATTAAAAATTAAAACACAAAAGAAAATTGGTCTATGACTGAACGGACAGACCCCCTCTCGGCAAAACCCAACAAAAAACCGAGAAGACACCATCGAACGCCGCTTCAAGTTTCACAATTATAAGTCCTACCTACCCCATGAACTTAAATAAACTAGCTAGACATTCTACAATCTTAAAAACTTAAATAAACTATCGCACTTCACTTTAACCGAACCACACTCTACCTGCCTACTCCTGTTAAAGTTGTGAGGATTCCACCTTTGAAATAGTGAAATGGCAAAGCTTCTGTGGTCCGGACTTCCTTTTCAAGAACCCGCATCAAATAAGCAAGACCAATATCTCTAATCAAATGCACAATGCAACACTCTTCTAAATTCTTGTACGCCTTGTGCTCTACACACTGGGTGAGCACTATCCAGATGGTGCTCCACGCACTTCGATTTTCCTTTCGGTAGCTCCTCTTCGGGCCACTGCAAGAAAACTCGGGTATCTTCTTCCCTATTCATACGCGAGGCACCAACTCGTGCACACTTCGGGCGCGAACTAAATTTTTCGATGGGCACTTTAGGCGCCTCCACCAATATGTAATACGCTCTACTTATTGAAATACAGATTTAAGGAGCAATATTATTTTATTCTAGTATTTTTCATCGATTCCCTAGCCTAACTGGGGATCGACTGACATCTAAAACAAAACGTAACGATTCCCTTCAAAATATTCAAAATAAGACGAGAAGGCTCTGCCAGCTTCTATAAAGAGGAATCGTTACAGTACCCACAAATTTGTATGGAACCCTCCAAGGGCGTGTCAGACTCGCATTTGTCCGGTTTTTTTTTTAAAAACAATCTACAACTTGCTTGAAATGGACGCCTATTTTTATTTGCAGTTTGTGCTCTATAATATATAAAATATTTTGATTTTTCATAACTTAAAAAAGGCCCTTGCCGAAATAAAGTTCATTCAATATTCAAATATTGGAACTTTAAATTGAAACACTACCATTGGGACCAGTTCAAGTGATTGTACTGTGTGGAATTATTATTATTAATACCATTTAATAATTTCAGTATTCATAATGACTGCACCCTGCACATTTACTGGGGAGTACCGTTCCTTTGTCATGAAGCGAGTCTTCAAAAAGGCTCATGATGAGACAACTTGCTTGGACTGGTCGGCTTGCTCGAGACTCTTAGCGGTAGGCTCTAAAGACACTACGACCAAAATCTACACCGTTGACTACTTGGATAACCTTAACATGTACTCCCTGAGTGGACACACAGACAAAATTGTTGGAGTGTTCTTTGAGAAGAAAAGTCTGGACCTGATCAGCGTTAGTAGGAATGGACAGGTACGTTTATACTTTCTTTTTCTTTTTTTTTCCTTCTTTCTCTCTCTCTTGTTAGGGATGGACTTCTAAGATTCTTTTCCAATTACTGCTACCTACTTTACTGTCCCATCTGAACATATTTTAGGAGTCATAGTATTAGCACAGGGTATCCTAGCTTGGGACCAGGTCAAGTGATTGTGTTATGTGGAAGTTATGTTATTATTTTTTTCAGACAACTCAGGTCCAATTAGTGTTGTAACAGTTGCTTAAAACTATTTATTTATTTCCTTGTTTTGTATAGGACATTCGAAACTGTCTGCTATTGTGCTCAGGTTGGAACTGTCACTGTCACGGACTCGATTGAGGATGAACGCAATCCTTTTGCGAGTTATAGCGTGAAAGTCATCAGTGCGCGCCTCGGCAAATATAGCAGAGGCACTGCTGAAGCGTGGCAGTCCCAGTGGCATCCCGAACACATTATTGTATTTATTGGACTCGCAGGGCGCAGTAGGTCTTCAGCAGCTCATAATTGTTCAGCATAATTCAGCCGTTATGATATGTTATTCATGTTATATGACATAATAGTATGTAGATATGGATATTCGTGATTATTTCTTCCGTGTGGCTCCGGATTACGAATAGCGTCACTCCATTTCCTTTCGTGGATGTCGTAGAAGGCGACTAAGGAAATACATTACCAGGAGACGGGCAGCAGAGTCTTCCTGAGATTCCAACCGCTTACTGCGATCGCCAACCCGCCTGCCAAGCGTAGCGATTATGGGAAAACCCTTCATGGTTATGAAAACCAAGGAGGAGGCCTGTGTCCTGCAGTGGGCGTCAAATGGCTGATGATAATGATGATGATTATTATTTCTTAGGTAAAACTTAATTACCTTAATTGCCGACGTTTCAGCAACGTTGCAGATGGGATTTAAGATACCTAATAAATAATCGCAGACAATTTGACAGGTTTGCTTGTGGGAGTCGAATCTGGAGCTGGATGATCTGGTGACGTCAACAGTGCAAATATCACATGTCAAGCGGCGGAAACTACAGAAGGAAGAAGACGACAGCGAGGATGACGTCAATGAGAAGCAGATCATTGAGAAGGACGCTGAAGATGTGAGTATTAGAAACTAAGTGGACGTCATGCTCGCGGTCATCCTCTTCCTTTTACAACTCTGGCCACATAGGATGCATCGCCCTGGACGCATCGTCGTCTAAAAGCAGATGATTGAAAAGGAAAGTGAAGATGTGAATATTAGGCATCCTAAGATACAGATCTCTGATCTAGTTTAGGACCCAGTCTCTCCACAAATTGCTTCAGATTGTGCCATATTGTGCCACCTCTTTTGTACCTTATTTGTGGATGGAGAAATAAAGTTTATTTGTATTGTATTGTATTGTATTAGAAGTACAAGTATAAGAAATCGCAGAAGGAAGAAGATGACAGCCAGAATGACGTCAACGAGAAGGAGGTCATAGGAAAGGATGTTCAAGATGGGAGACATTAAAATTCAGTGCCACGTTTATTGGTAACGCGGTATGCCTTTATCTTTATCGATCCTCACGATGTTTTCTTTCACCGTTAGCGTGTGCTCACCCGCGGCATGGTTGGCTCCGCACGTATTGACTTGCCTTTCCTGTGGATTAGGCCGACTAAGCTGTTAGGATGGTATAGGTGCTGGGCAAGCCTAATGCATCTAAAAAGCAATGTCCCAAACACTGCAGCGTCAGAGTGGTCCCTGGATGGTGGATGCTGTTTAAATCATCTCATTATGTAGATGCAAACGCCAAAGTTTTGTTTATCGACCCTAGGTCCAAGACGGAAAAGCTACTGTAACTCCCAAACGAGAATTGGGTTAGTGCAACAAAAACAATGTAATCGTGTAGGTACAGCGATATAATTCCGATGTAAAAACCCAAATGCAAAGTGGGTTACTCGGGGCAAGTGATGTAAATTGACATGTTTTCATTTCTAGCCAGGTGAAAATTTTTAATGTCCATTGATAAAGCCATAAAAACTGACTACGAAACCAACTTTTATTATTTCTTTGTTCATTCGTTTTAGAGATTTTTAAAAAATAAATCAAATATCAAGGATGTGGGCTGAAGAGCTGCAATACCTTTGCCTAGAAGTAAAAAAAAACTAACTGTCAATGTCATGTTTACATCCGAATATAATCTGTGATCTTTCTGTGAATTTGACATTTCCAGAGCCGTTAAATCTATTAAAAAAAAAAGGATTTGACGTTTGTTTGACGCGTTAACATCAGTGTTGCCACTTTGATGGTTATAGTTTCCCACGTCTCGTAGGCTATAGAGGCATGTATGTATTCACTTCTTCTTCAAAATTATTCAGTATGATTTAGGTAGTTTTTTAGGGTTCCCTACAAGAAAAAAAATCCCATTTGAAATACATACGCCATTTTAGATTACTTCAAGCTGCAATGGCATAACAACTGAAACATAAATGGATGAATAGGTAATTAATAATGGGAGAGGGTAACTTACCCCTTCTTCGCATCTCAAGCCTAAATTCCTTTCAAAAGGGAAATTTCTCTCGGTACGGCAACACTGCTTGCTTCTTGTCTTTTAAAGTTTTATGGCAATGGCTCATGAGTTTTTCAGCCCACAAGTGGTTTTTAGAAAAAAAAAAAAATTAAAAATTAATATAAAATAAAAAAAAATATATTTTGGTAAAGGGTTGGTAGCAAATCCCTTAGTTTTTACCTACTTTCGGCTAAGCTATTAAAATATCCGGGTTACTATTTTGAAATGTTGTCAATTGCTTCGGCCAGATGTCGCTGCCTGTTCGTAATACAGTAAAGTTTGTAAAGAGGCTCTTGCCCATTAGCCCAGTTGAGAGAGCCAGAGGTTGCGGTTTCAAGTCCCAGCGGAATTTTTAGCCTCTAAATAGGTTTTTAAAATCGTCCTCAGCACGGGTTAGTGCAACAAAAAGAATATAGAGAATTGTGTCATTATGTTTAGAATAATTAACAATCTCCTAAAATTTACAGGAAGAGCGCGCTTTAGAAGACCTAAAAGTTGAAATCAAGACTGAAGACGACAAAAAGCTTCACTACAAGAAGTTGGGCAGACATTACATTGGTGACACGATCCGGAATGCCAGCCATAAAGTCAAGTTGACAGCCGCACAATATCATAAGGCGACAAAGCTCTTAGTTACAGGTACATGTACTTATATATCGGACTTTAATTATTAATAAAAACTTGCTATTCATCGTCATCCTGAATTCATCGAGTTGTATGGTTTTATAAAAATTGCTTATCTCTAAAATTTAATACTTTATTCAGATACTCAAATTTACATGTGGCAATGTTGTGTGTGCATGCTTTAGATCACAACTTAGTACTCATGTCATATTATTACTTTTATATCGTGTAATGGTTGTGATCTGTTTTGTACACCAAATAAAATAAAATAAAAATAAACAAAAAAAAAACCCAGCTGCTAAAAAGTCTTACACAAAACTAAAATGAGTATGTATAATGTAAATTCTCATAAGGTGGGACTAATTTTACCTACAAACAAATGGACTCATTTAGGCCTTGCTTGAGTTTTCCATTGTTATAATAATTTTTTAATTTTAAAATTTTTAGTGGTGTTTTAACAATATGAAACCGCGAGTTTGTTTTTCTTCGTAACGACATATAGCCACTGACATTGACACTCGTAGTCACTCACGCGACACCTCATTTGTCAAAATCGGGTTAGCTGTTTGGCCTTTGCATGGTCTTCATAAATAAATTATTTTCAATTTCAAACTTAATGTTACGATTTTTTTTTGGGAGGATTTACTTAAGGATTTACCCCTTACATTTCATAATTCCTCATGTTACAATAATATCACTAGTTTATGACAGGATAAAATATAATATTATATGCTACGATATATTATGACTCGATATGATATGATATGTTATGATATAATATGTTATGATATAATATGATATGACATGATATTATAAAATATGTAAATACAATATAAAATACCTGTATAATGTAAAATAAACTGCTAAATTTATGTGTTTTTAATAGAAGTTTTTCTATATCGTTACAGCTTAAAGAGTCACACGATAAGAATATTCTTTATTTTACACATCAGAAAACAATCACAGAGACAACAGTTACAAGACATACATACGCGCGAAAAACACAACCCCCCTTTGCTTTCGCAGTCGGCTAATAATTAACTTCCACACAACGCAATCACTTGTCCTGGTACCAAACTAGGATGCCCTGTGCTATGATTACCAGGCAAGGATACCACAAACATGATAATACACGAAGATTGGAGTCATTTCAATATGTTGTGTCGTTTATTGAAGGCTTCTGACACTGGGCCACACTTTCATTCTTACTTTCACTGACACATTCCTATACAGAGAAAGCGAACCTATTTGCATCTCTTTTTGCCGGGAATTCGCGTCTTGATGTTGGAACTAAGACTCCACCATCTTTACCTCGCTGTCATCTCTCGCGCACCATCATGTTCGTGGTCCAAGTACACCAAAGAGAGCTACTCAAGGTACTACGTAGCATGGACGTGAATAAAGCCAGTGGCCCTGATGCGATTCCAGCTAAATGGTCAGAGATCTACTCCAAAAGCGGTGGCGTCTCATGAACCGGCCGCGATACAGCGGTGAATGACGTCACTAGAACGTTGTCTATGTACCTACACAAAATGGCGCGGTTTCCTTGAGAACCGTTACGGTGTCAAAAAACGCTCTTTAGGAAACCACGCCATCCTGATTTCATGGCCAACGTTTCAGTGACGTCATTTCCCGCTAAATGGCGACCGCTACAAGACAGCTTTTGGAGAAAACCATAGCTTTACATTCGCCCACGCAGGTTTCTCCACGGGCATATTCTTTCTGCACGAGATGCCTGACGTGAACCTGATCCACACGCTGAACATCTCTGAGCACCGCATCAGCAGCGTGGCCGTCTCGCCGCCCGGCGACTGGATCGCCTTCGGGTGCCCCAACATCGGGCAACTGCTGGTCTGGGAGTGGCAGAGTGAGTTTACGTGCAAACCTGATAAGTTTGCTAACCAGCCCTTATATTACGCGCACCAAAACCTGACGATTCCAATCGTCTAACTGTGAAATTCCGTACTAGTTGTTATCGCAACCGTCAGGATTCCGACAGGATTTTGGTGCGCATATTAGGCCCGTGCTCTGAAATACACCGGTATAAGTTCAAGCAGCAGGTGAATGCTGTGCGATTCAGTCCGGATGGCAAATACTTTGCAGCTTGCTGTGTTGACGGCTGGTACCTTCTACAAAAATGTAATACCTGCAACCGAAGTCAACACATTTATGAAAATATTATGTACGTTAGAAAAATATCAGAAATTTCCTAAATATTGGTTGCCATAATAATATTAATTCTATAAATAAACATAATAATGTCATTACCGCGATTCATAAGCAGTCTATACGTCCCACTGTAGGGCACAGGCCTTCTCCCAGAAAGATAGTGTGGGCTTAATCACCACACGTGTCCACCGCGGATTGGCGATTTCAAGCGCTGAGGCATGTGAATAGTTCAGACACTCAGGTTTCACGATGTTTTCCTTCACAGTTAGCGAGTGGTATTTCTACTATAACTTCACAAATGTACATAACTTAGAAAACAAAGTCAAAGGTATATGCCCGCACTGAGAATCGAACCTAGGCCTCTCGCTTCAATGTTCGCAATGTTGTGTGTAATCTGCTGTGTAAACCAAATTTATCCGTGTATTGAATACAGACTACACCTTTTAAGCAACCTTCTGATATTTATTTGTGCCCATGCAGAACTATAAATTATCTCCTCTCTCTTTACGTAGTCAGTCACCCCCCTCCATTCATTATGGAGTACTTCATTAGGTTCTACAATAAGGTTCCTCATGATATACAAAGTTTTGCCGTCTGCCTTCCAGGCGAGCAGTACGTGATGAAGCAGCAAGGCCACTCGCTCGACATGACTTGCCTCGCGTACTCGCCCGACGGCCTCTACATAGTGACAGGCGGGTACGACGGCAAAGTCAAAGTGTGGAACACGACGAGCGGTTTCTGCTTTGTCACCTTCACGGAACACAAGTCGGCGGTCACCAGTGTCGTGTTCAGTGCGAACAAGAAGTTTTTCGTCTCCGCCTCGTTGGACGGGACCCTGCGGTGCTATGATTTGACTCGGTGAGTTTTTAAGATTGCTGTCATATCTGGCATGCCGTCTTGGTTGGGCATACTAACATTTTTTATTATTCACGGACCATAAGTCTGCGGTCACTAGTTTCGTGTTTAGTGTGAACAGGAAGTTCATCGTCTCCGCCTCGTTGGATGGGACCGTGCGGAGCTATGATTTGACTCGGTGAGGTGAGGAGAGTCGCTCTGAAATACTAACATTTTTTATGATGGCGGTTTCTGCATTGTCACGCCGTTACCAGTTTCGTGTTTAGTGCGAACAAGAAGTTTTTCCTCCGCTTTGTTGGACGGGACCGTGCGGCGCTATGATTTGACTTAGTGAGTTCTTAACGCTGAGACACACACATCTCCGTCCCCACGTTCACGTCAAGCACCCACTCGCAGGCCGATATTCAGAAACGATTTTGAGCGTGAGCTAAATGTGAGTCCGGGTCTTCCAACTGTCAAAATGAAAGTCTCAGGGATATTTTGTATTCACAGTTGAGTTTGAGATAACAAAAATTGAGCGCAAGCTAAGCTGAGACTGATTTCGGCGACTTAGCTCAGACTCAAGGTGGCAATGACGAAGAAAGTAGCGACACCTGTAGGCAATTCGAGAACTCTAAATAACCTGTGGCTGTGGTGAAGTAACCTTTTTTTTATTAACAATTTGACATTTTGCATGCTCATTTTCCTTCGAAAAGTTAAATTGTGTTTTTAGAGTAATGAGAAGTCAAAATAAAGTATAACCGCGCGTAAAAATTTTCGACATTTGTTGCCATCT
This sequence comes from Yponomeuta malinellus, assembly GCA_947308005.1. Classification (NCBI taxonomy): domain Eukaryota; kingdom Metazoa; phylum Arthropoda; class Insecta; order Lepidoptera; family Yponomeutidae; genus Yponomeuta; species Yponomeuta malinellus. Next base: position 2,546,067 of record OX370994.1, read on the forward strand.
CATTCACTCCTGTGGATTATTGTATGCCTTTCATGTAGCTTTAACAGATAATATAAACCGGTAACGTCAAAAACTGTACCACAGATTACACGCTCACGTAAGTTTAGCTTGAGCTGTGGCTTAACTGAGTTCGAGTCGAGATATTGACTGTGAATACAAAATTCTTGAGTCTTTGTTGAGATTGCTCAGCCGATGCTCAGCTTAGTGCTCGTTAAGTGTAGCTCAACGCTGTGTTTCTGAATATCGGCCTTAGGTCACACGGCTACGGGTCATGTCCTCATCCTCATCTACGCCACATGTCCCCAAGTCCACATCATACGTCCCAACTTCTATGGTTGCATGTGGGGGTCTTGTAACTTTTCTTTCTAACTCTTTCTTAAAGGCTATGTCTCATATAAAGCGTAAATTTGTTTGTCACGTTCATGACAAATGCGGTGTCGGTAGACGTGCGTTGGTAGAACGCTGGCCTCACATTAACAAATTCTTGGGTTCAATACCACGCTGTACCAATGAATAACTTTGTTTCTAAGTCACGTACCTTTCAGTCTTAGCGCTTGAAATCGCAAATTCGTAGGCGGGTTTCGTGTGTCTTTAAATCCTTTATCTCTCTTTGAGAGAAGGCCTGTGCCCTCTAATGCGACGTGTATTATGGCTGCTTTGCTTATGTTAAATTTCACAGTTAATTTAAGTTTAATTTAAGTTTGTGTAAAAACAAAAAAAATATTGAAGAACCTGTATGTTATTGAATTTGACTTAATTCTTTGACTGCACCACAGCACTCCGTAGTACAATTATGGGTTACCGGCACTGACTGAAAATCAGCGCTGAGGGATCACTTCCTCAGCACAACGCTGAGTCAGCTGCCTTTTGTGGCAATGTAGATACACCACAGGCTACATCTATAGTCCTGTTTTATTTATTCGTTTTGTCTGTTGTGTATTTAGTTTTCTTTCTGTGTTGTGCATATTATGTTACTTATGTGCTTATTTTGTTTCTGTGATGTATCTTGTTGGTATAATAAATGTCTTTCTTCTTCTTCTTCTTCTTCTTCTATTTAGAGGCTGAAAATTCCACCCACACGCAGTTGGGAGAGCGCTGGCACGGTTAGCCAGAGGTCGCGGGTTCAAGTCCCGGCACGGGTGGAATTTTTAGCCTCTAAATAGGTTTCAAAAAAATTGTCCTCAGCATGAATTTGTGCAAGAAAAAGATTATAATCATGTAGGTACAGCGATATCATTCCGATGTAAAAAAAGTGGATTGCTCGGGGCTGCAAGTGATGTGAATTGCTTCGGCCAGATGTCGCTGCCTGTACGTAATACAGAGAAGTTTGTAAAGAGGTTCGAAATTTCGTCGATGCCTGAACTTGCCCATTAGGTCAGTTGGGAGAGCGCTGGCACGGTTAGCCAGAGGTCGCGGGTTCTGGTCCCGGCATGGGTGGAATTTTTAGCCTCTAAATAGGTTTTTAACAATTTTCTTCAGCACAGATTAGTACAACAAAAAGAATATAATAACAAAAAAAATGTTATACATTGACGAAACAAACATATCGAACGAATGTTCGTGGAACGGCCGGGACGTCCCAGACTCACATACTTCGACCAAATAGGGGATGTGTTAGCAAAGGGCAAGATAAAAAGTACCCGAAACCGGCGTGCGTGCATGCAACGACTAATGACTGTTGAAGCGAAAGTGATCTGTCAGGATCGTGGCAAGTGGCAGTCCCTGGTCTCTGCCTACCCCTCTGGGATACACACTTGAGTTTATGTATATGTCTTATTTCTGTTGGTGATCACGACGCACTATCCTCATGTTTCAGATACCGTAACTTCCGCACACTGACGTCACCGAGCCTCGTCCAGTTCGGGAGCGCTGCGCTGGACTCTAGCAGCGAGCTGTGCGCCGCCGGCGGTCAAGACGTCTTCGATATATTCCTCTGGTCCGTCAAGTTTGGGAAGCTTCTAGACGTGAGTATGCAATACCTCTACAAGTAAATAAATAAATTATTATTATTTTGTTTCTGTGATGTGTCTTGTTGTTATAATAAGTCTTTATCTTTGTTTCTTTTCTAAATATTTTCCACAAACACCATTTCTCGTCCTGGTGCCAAACTAGACTAACCTGTGCTGTGGTAACTAGGCACGGACATCAGACATAATAATTATAACAATGACATCCACACAACACAAACTCTTGTCCTGAACCCAAACTAGGATACCCTGTGCTATGATAACCGGGCAAGGACATCCCAAACGTGGAAATACGCCCAAACTGAGGCCATTTGTACACATCAAGTACGGCCGTGTCCAGTGGGAATCATACCCACGACCTCTGCGTTGGCAGTCACGGGCCTTAACCGCTAGACCGACGAGGCAGTCCCAGCCGAAAAATAAACAACCGCTAACGAAACTAGTTTTAAAATTATTCCGAGAGCAATCTCCAATTTCCAAAACAGAAACAGTATTAGGGGTTAAAGTATGAAATTGCCGTTTTATTGCAATAGGTTCTTTGAATTGACATAGAATCTTCATGGTTTGAGGTTTTCGAATGAAACTTTTTTCAAATGGTTTCTATGATGTTCTTTTTTTAAAAAATGTGAAACATTTGAATATCGACTTTCAATTGTTTTTGTTATTCAATTTAGAGAAGAAAGATGGATACTGCGAAAATTCGAGTGATTATGAGGCACCCATTTTTCGTATTTTTTTTATTTTATTGATTTGACGCAAGTGAGTCATTATTGTGGGTAAGGTAACGTTAAACCATGCCGCTAATTCCTGGGTAGTTTGACTAGGGTCGGCTTCCACTATCTCTCTTAATTCATCGTTATTCACCTGTGTGGGCGGTCTTCCTCGTGGCTCGTTCTTTAAGTCGAAATTTCCATCACGAAAGCGTTTAAACCAAAATCTCACGGTGCGTTCGTTAGTAGACCCCTCTCCAAACGCAGCATTGATATTGCGGGCTGTTTCTGCCGCGTTAGTTCCGCGTCGGAACTCGTATTCAAAAATCACTCGAATTTTCGCAGTATCCATCTTTCTTGTCTAAATTGAATAACAAAAACAATTGAAAGTCGATAATCAAATGTTTCACATTTTTTAAAAAAAGAACATTATAGAATCCATTTGAAAAAAGTTTCATTCGAAAACCTCAAACCATGAAGATTCTATGTCAATTCAAAGAACCTATTGCAATAAAACGGCAATTTCATACTTTAACCCCTATTACCATAATGGTACAGTAGATATGATATCTCTCTTGATGATCAGACTAAACTATACCACGAATCATATTTCCTTTGATGGAATCATCGCGTATCGCCACCCGTCCACATATGCGGTAACCGCATACATACACGGACGAGGATTCACATGTTCTACACACGCACATTAGTAATTGCAAAATGTTTTCATTCTGTAGGTACTAGGCGGTCACGAGGCCCCCGTAGTGTCACTCTCCTTCAGTCCGTCGCCGGGCAGTTCCCGACTAGTCTCCGCCAGTTGGGACAAGACGGTCCGAATGTGGAACTGTATGGAGAGTAGCGCCGAGAGCGAGCCCATACAGCTGACGTCGGATGCACTGCAAGCTGTGTTTCGGCCTGATGGGGACGAGGTGAGTGTATTCTTTCTCTTTTAGACCGAGCCCGGGCACCTCCCGTCTGGTTTCCGAGAGTTTCCGGGACAAGATGGTCGGATGCATTGCAAGCTGTGGCCTGATGGGGACGAGGTGAGTGTATTCTTTCTCTTTTAGACCTAGTCCGGGCAGCTCTCGTCTGGTTTCCGAGAGTTTCCGGGACAAGATGGTCGGATGCATTGCAAGCTGTGGCCTGATGGGGACGAGGTGAGTGTATTCTTTCTCTTTTAGACCTAGTCCGGGCAGCTCTCGTCTGGTTTCCGAGAGTTTCCGGGACAAGATGGTCGGATGCATTGCAAGCTGTGGCCTGATGGGGACGAGGTGAGTGTATTCTTTCTCTTTTAGACCTAGTCCGGGCAGCTCTCGTCTGGTTTCCGAGAGTTTCCGGGACAAGATGGTCGGATGCATTGCAAGCTGTGGCCTGATGGGGACGAGGTGAGTGTATTCTTTCTCTTTTAGACCTAGTCCGGGCAGCTCTCGTCTGGTTTCCGAGAGTTTCCGGGACAAGATGGTCGGATGCATTGCAAGCTGTGGCCTGATGGGGACGAGGTGAGTGTATTCTTTCTCTTTTAGACCTAGCCCGGGCAGCTCCCGTCTGAGTTCCGAGAGTTTCCGGGACAAGATGGTCGGATACACTGCAAGCTGTGTTTCGGCCGAAAGAGGTGAGTGTATTCTTTCTCGTTTAGACCGAGCCCGGGCACCTCCCGTCTGGTGTCCGAGAGTTGGGACAAGTTGGACGTGGAACTGCATGTAGAGTGAGCCCATACAACTGACTTCGGACGCTCGGCGGGCGGTGGCTAGGGATGATGGGGAAGAGGTGAGGGTAATATTTCTCTTTCGGTCCGGCCCCAAGCTGTTTCCGTCTGATCTTCGCCATTTGGGACAAGGTGTTCCGTATGTGGAACTGCATGGGGAATAGTGCTGGAAGGGTGCCCATACAACTGACGTCGGACACACTGTGCAAGCCTTATTCCGGCCTGCTCCTATATGACGTGCACAAAATCCTAAACGATAATAAGAATATTCTTTATTGTACACTAGAGCACATGACATAATTCAAATTGTCTAACTGTCAAATTAGTATGAAATGGAATCGTTCAGGATTTGGTGTGCATAATTAGGCCCCAGAGGTGAGGGATTTTCCTCTTTCAGTCTCTCCCCAGGCAGTTCCCGTCTGGTCTCCGCCAGGAACAAGATGTTCCAAGACGCGTGGAACTGCATGAGGAGGAACTGCTGGAAGCGAGCCCGTATAACTGACGATGGACCCTCTACAGGCCACGTTTGGGCTTGATGTCCCTATCTGGCTTAAACATCGCTTGTTTGGGACTTTTATGTTTGCAGTCTAGGGTATGAATGGGTAAGAACGATTGGCCAAGAACGATTCAGTGTGCCAATCAGAATATTGATCGATATTCGGTTTAGTGTGCCCTGATTGGCACATTCCTTCATTCACATCGTCGGTCAGCCCCTCTGCTACTCTCGACGTTATTGTGTTGTATCTTGCGCCAAAATTAAATGGAATATGTTAGAAATAACGGCTTATTTGTTATTACTGGTTCAAGTCCTATGATCGTTGGAAATTATAGGCACTTATTGCATTTAAACATACAGTTTGGCACATAGGCGAGCTTAATGCTACTTATACCAACAGATCGCAGTGTCAACTCTCGACGGCAACATTTCCTTCTTCAACGTGCAAACCGGAGAACAGTGCGGCAGCGTCGAAGGCCGTAACGACTTGGGCTCCGGACGAAGCGACACCGATCTTGTCACTCCGGAGACCATGCTGAAGACCAAGTAAGTTAGGATTGCTCCAATATCTCGCCCCCCCCTATTCCCAATATCTCACACCCTATTCGCAATATCTCACTCTCTATCCGCAATATCTCACTCTAATAAACATAAGCTCACGCCTGTATCCCAGAGGGGTCGGCAGTGACCAGGGACTGTCACTTGCCACGATCCTGCCAGATCACTTTCGCTTCATCAACATTCATGCGTCGGTGCATTTACGCACGCTGGTTTTGGGTATTTTTTATCTTGTCCTTTGCAAATACATCCCTTATTTAGTCGAAGTATGTCCGCCTGGGACGTCCCTCACCGGTCCTTCCACTCACATTTGCTCGATATATTCGTCTCGTCAATCTTTCTTCCGTCATCCTCTTCGCAATATCTCACATTCCGTATATCTCACTCCCTGTTATCAATATGTCACTTCGTATTCTCAACACCTCATTCGCTATTCACAATATCTCACTCCCGATTCCCACATGTCACTCCCTATTTCGCATATTTCACTCCCTATTCGCAATCCTCAGAGCGTTCACGACGATCTGCTATTCGGCGGACGGAACATGCATCCTCGGCGGCGGCAACTCTAAGCACGTGTGCCTTTATAGTGTCAGCGAAGGCATACTGATCAAGAAGTTCGTCATCACGCAGAATAGGTCCTTGGACGCGATCAATGTGAGTTCAGCTTACAACTTTCATTGTATTTTGTACATAATATATACATACATAAACTCACGCCTGTTTCCCAGAGGGGTAGGCAGAGACCAGAGACTGACACTTGCCACGATCCTGACAGATCACTTTCGCTTCCTCAACATTCATTAGTCGTTCCATGCACGCACGCCGGTTTCGGGTACTTTCTATCAATTTTTTTTTTGTTTTTGTATTTTGTGTTTTCAAAAAATATGTTGAAATATCAGGGTTTACATAATTGTGTTAAATTCGCGCTTAACGTGCTCTATATATATATAGCAGACTTCTGTCTTGTCTTGTCAGCCTTAATAAAAAAAAAGTCGTGAAAGTGTACAAAAACAAAGTCTACAAAGTCTAACCTACACGTTTGAGGAATTGTGCATTTTAGAAATAGAACTTATATACATCACATAGGTATGCGTATGTAATTTAGCTACATAATAGGTAGGTATGCGTTTGTCTGTCTTGCCGGCGCTTGCACGCACGTCTGATTATCATGCCGGAGATCGTGGGTTCGATTCCCAATGGGGTCGCCCTACATTGGTACACACGGCCTCAGTCTGGGTGTATTTCCATGTTTGTGATGTCCTTGCCTGGTTACCGTAGCACAGGGTATCCCAGTTTGGGACCAGGGGCCTCATTACGCGCACCAAATCCGGAGCGATTCCAATCGTGTAACTGTCAAATTCCATACTATTTTGACAGTTAGACAATTGGAATCGCTCAAGATTTGGTTCGCGTAATATAGGGGGGCTGGACAAGTGTATGCGTTGTGTGAAAGTTATTAATTATTTATCTCCGAACAGGACTTCATAAACCGGCGGTTGCTAAGCGAGTTCGGCAACATGGCGCTGGTGGAAGAGAGAACAGAGTTGGAGGGCGGCAACGTTGCCATCAGCCTGCCCGGGGTCAGGCAAGGCGATATGGCGGACAGGAGGGTCAAACCCGAGGTGAGTTGAAATGAGAAGCTCTAAAGTTAGTCTTATTAATAAAAGAAGAAGATGAAGAAAAATATATAGAAGAAAAAGAAGAAGAATAAGAATAAAAGGAAGAAGAAGAGAAAAAAATACGTTTATTTGCAACAACAGTCACACACACCAAGGTACAATGAAATAAACATAACAAAATGCTTACAAAAAAGCCACAAGTGCCAGTCTGACTCGCCGACCGAGGGTTCCTTACAAATTTGTAGTACCAGTTTTTTCGAGATTTTTCCTAACTTCGAAGACGACTTTTTTATGATTTAATTACAAATGTACAGTACTCAGATTTTACCCTGTACTTGTAGTATATAATAATAATAAATTTATTTATTTCAATGTAGTAACACACTGGCACAATACAGTTATACTCAACTAAGATTACAAAATATCGAGTTGGCCTCCGTTGCCGAATTAGGTATGAACCTGTATTTCAGCAAGCAGCGCTTTCCCCACAGAAAACAATTATAGCATCAAAAATGCAGCAAATAAACAACTTTAAATTCTAGTTTAAATTAAATAAAGTGTGAATGTGACCTCTCGGTGTGTGGAGTGTGTATGTGTATGTATGAGTGTGAGAGGGTGAGTGTGTTTGTGTAAGTATAAGAAAGGCCTCATTCCAGAAAATAATTATAATTTTATAGTTGTATTTTTAAACATCCCCGGTATCATCGTACGAGAGTTTAAGAAAATGATATTACTTGCCAAATTTTATAGTTCTACGTCAACGGAAAGTACCCCATAAATTTTGATTCCCTTGAGAGTGTCGAAATATACGTTTTCTTAAGGCGTAAACGGCCGTATCTTTTGTTTACGTTAACTTAATGAACTTTTACGACCTGAGTATACGGTTTTAATTTTAACTCGATACCTCCAAGCGTTCTCGAGATAAAGGGTCTTGACAGACAGACAGACAGACAGACAGACAGACAGACAGACAGACGGACGGACAGACGGACGGACAGACGGACGGACGGATGGACAACAAAGTGATTCTATTAGGGTTCCGTTTTTCTTTCTGTAGATATAAAACCATTGTAAATTTGGAATGTTTCTGCGTAACAAGGTCCTTTTATCCTTCTAAGTCCATTAAAAACCATTGTTATTTTCAAGGTCAGGTCGTATATTACGCGCACCAAATCCTAAGCGATTCCAATCGTCTGTCAAATTCTATACGATTCTGATAGGATTCTGTGCGTATAATGGACATTGTTCTAAATATTCACAAGAGTTAGTTAGGTTAGTAAATATAATGCTACAATTATAAATTAATAGTATTCAATGATTTCTAGTATTTTTTGTGAATAAATGTGTGATTAATTCGACCTTCTAACGTTCGTTTAACAGAAGTAGGTTTAATATATTGAAATAAAAAACGCTAAGATATTGACATCTCAGTATTCCGTAAAAAATTATGTAATATTTTACGTTTTGGTTTTGTTCATTTGAAGAGTTCTTGTATCGAGTCTTGGTATCACTAGAAACACTGACAGCTCGTAGGGTCTCAGCTGATGATGGCGTTCTTCCGTGCGTGACGTACTTCCGGTTTCGCGGACTTTGGTTCTGCTTTTCGCTTTAAAAATTAATTTAGCACAAGGCCCATTAGACCTCAGGACTTCGGAGGTTATGAGATAAAATAAGAAGTGCGCTATAATTCGCCAACAACCTGCCACGCAGTTTGGCGAATGATTTGTTTTAGAGAAACATGTATTAACTATTTATAAATAATAATGAAAAAAAAACCGGCCAAGTGCTTGTCAGACTCGCGCACGAAGGGTTCCGTACCATTATCTATACAACATTGGACACAAAGATAAAAGAAACAGCAAAAAAATCACGTTTGTTGTATGGGAGCCCCCCTTAAATCATTATTTTATTTTTAGTATTTATTATTATTATTATTAATACGTTTATTGCACATAAGTAAAAAATACAATGGTAATGTGGCGGAATTAATGCTATAAGCATTTTCTACCAGTCAACCACAGGAGGTGCAAGAAATTAACAGTATTTGTTGTTATAGCGGCAACAGAAATACATAATCTGTGAAAATTTCAACTCTCTAGCTATCACGGTTCTTGAGATACAGCCTGGTGACAGGCAGACGGACGGACGGACGGATCGCCCGACAGACATCGAAGTCTTAGTAATAGGGTCCCGTTTTTACCCCTTGGGTTCGGAACCCTAAAAATGAAACAAAAATCCTCCAGGTGCGGGTGCACTGCGTGAGGTTTTCCCCAACGGGCGACAGCTTCGCAGTAGCGGCCACTGAGGGGCTGCTGGTGTACAGTCAGACCGCTGGCATCGACGGCACTTTCCGGTGAGAGGCCCCTATTTAATAAAACTACAATCTATGGTTTACTATGACTGCCTCGTTGGTCTAGCGGTATCACGTCTGATTTCCATGCCGGAGAACGTGGCGTCGACTCCCTCTGGGGGCTGCCGTACATTGTACAAACGGGCTCAGTCGGGGCATATTTCCATGTTTGTGACGTCCTTACCTGGTTACCAAAAAAACAAGGTATCCTAATTTGGGACCAGGTCAAGCGATTGTGTTGTGTGGAAGTTATTTATTTAATTGTTATGAAAATTTAATGTACATTGCAAAGTCAATTAACCCATAGATTGACAAATAGGATGACTCGGCTACGCAATGTACGTTGGATTGTCATAATATACTTTGAACTGTAGTTTTATGAAACGCCCAGGTCAAGTCTCTCTAATGCGAGTGAGAGAACATACCATACGTAACATCAGTCGTAACATACGCCTACATACATACATAAACTCGCGCCTGTATCCCAGAGGGGTAGGCAGATACCAGGGACTGAAACTCGCCAATCCTGACAGATCACTTTCGCTTCCTCGACGTTCATTAGTCGTTGCACGCCTTAACACCTCCACAATAATTCGCAGGCCGTTCCGCCTAGAAATGGACTCGACGCCCCACGCGGTGAAGCAGTATCTGCGACAGCGGGAGTGGGGACCAGCCCTGTTGGCCGCCCTGCAGCTGAACGAACAGATATCCGTCCAGGAGGTCGTGGAGACCATTCCGCCTACCGACAGTAAGTAGCCGCTGGTAATTCAATTCTTCACGTGGCTCCCCAATCACGCCGTAGGTCGCCGGTTCGAATCCGGCTTCTTCTTCTTCAGGTGCCTCTCCGACTAGCGAAGGTTGGCAGTCAGCTCAGCATATTTCTCTCTTTCTCCCGCTAAGTGATAAAGTTCTGCTGCACTTGCAATTCCAGTCCATTCTCGTAGGTTCCTTAGCCAGGATTTCCTTCTTCTGCCCACGCGTCTCTTTCCAGCAACTTTTCCCATCATTATTAGTTGCAGGAGGTTGTATTTGTCATGTCTGAATACGATGACATGTCCCAGATATGCAAGTTTTCTTTTACCGTTGACATCCCGGCTCGAAGGACCAAACTGTACGAGCAGAGGAGAGCGTGTGTAACTCAACTCTGTCGCACAGGCAGATGTAGATTGTTGGGCGGTGGTGGATGAAGAAACTAGATGTGGGTGTTCAGGTCTTCGTGGTGTTTATTAGATACATGTTAGTGCACGGTGCCCGTACACTACGGCCTCAGCGCTTTCTTCTCCATTACAGACCCAATAGCGACGGTGGTCTTTATTGTACCTTTAAAAAACTCTGATTCTGTTAATACTACGGATCGACTCACCTCGGTAATCGCGATACAAGCTTGCTTAGTGTGGGGCCACAGAAAAACTAATTGTACAATGGAAATAAACCTGAGCTATGTCCATCTACTATGCTATAGTCATCATCAACCCATTATGTCCCCACCGAGGGGCACGGGTCTCTTCCCTGAGGAAGGTATAGGCCATACTCCACCACGGGGGCCAAGTCCGGATTGGTGGAGGCTTGTAGACTAGTGGCTCGTCTACTGTCAGAAGTTGTCAAGCCGCCCTAAGGCCTCTGACTTGGCTTAACGACTGCCATCTATCGACGGCAGCCGGCACCAACAGCTTAACGTGCCTTGCGAAGCACGGAACCGCTCGGAAAAATGCCACTAGCGTTAGGCATAGACGGCGACCCATCCATGCACTGAACGCGCCCAGTGTTGCTTAACCTTCGTGATCGTTTAAGATCACTCAGGCAGCCGGGGCTACGAGCGATTCGATATGTTACATACCTTTGCTGAAATAAAACAAATTGTATTTTTATTTTGTACTTGTTGACCTTGAAAACTCCATAAGATATCATCCAGTCGACTTAAGGCTGCTGTTACGTCGAGCATGCTGTCTCGCTCGCACAATATAACATTTTCGGTGATTGTAGTAAAATGAGTATACTTTTGATAAATTTATGTGGTCTGAGGGTTTCATATTACGGACATTTTAAACCCATTTTTGTTTTCTTATCAGTAGTTTTTTTTTTTTATAAAGAAAAGTTGTTTATAAAATAATTAATTTTGGAATCAAATTTTCTTAATTAAAAACTAGGTACAGGATAATGAAAATATGATCTTGAATGTCCGCAATTTTATTATCTATCGAAGTGTACTCATTTTATTACAATCACTAAAAATGTTGTATTGTGCGAGCGAGACAACATAACCGACGTAACGACAGCCTTAAGTGTTTCCTTTCCAGTCCAACTCACAGTGACGTCTCTCGACGAAGAGTTTACGGACCGGCTGCTGGACTTCCTAGCGCATCTTCTAGAGGAGAGCCGCCATCTTGAACATCTCCTGCTGTGGATCCGTTCCATAGTCACAGTGAAGAGGCGGAAGTTTCCGCCCAGTGTGCTACTGGCCTTGGAGAAAGTACTCACTGTCAAGTACTCGCAGCTCTCAAAAATGTGAGTAGATATAGTTACAAGATTTCCTTAATGAGACTGGGCTTATGATGCAGAATTTCCATCCTTTCCGAGATCGAGTGAAATAGGGTAAACTAGTTTTGAATTCGTCTTACGACGGTCTTAGCCTATGGCCTAGTAAATAAGTTTGAATTTTTAGCGCTTCTATTGGTCCCACTTAGGACAACGTCATTGTTCAAAATTCCGTGGATGTCGTAGAATGCGCCTAAGGAAATCAATTACCAGGAGACGGGCAGCAGCGTCTTCCTGAGATTCCAACCGCATACTGCGATCGCCAACCCGCCTGCCAAGCGTGGCGATTATGGCAAAACCCCTCCTGGTTATGAAAACCGCGAGGGAGGCCTATGCCCTGCAGTGGGCGTCAAGTGGCTGATGATGATGCACAATAAAGGTGTTCTCTATTTATCTCTATCTATTTACGACTCGAGTCGGGAGTGATACGCTGTACCGCGCATTGCATAACATAAACTCACGCCTGTATCCCTGAGGGGTAGGCAGAGACCAGGGACCGCCACTTGCTACGATCCTGACAGATTACTTTCGCTTCCTCAACATTCATTAGTCGTTGCATGCACGCACGCCGGTTTCGGGTACTTTTTATCTTGCCCTTTGTTAATACATCCCCTATTTGGTCGAAGTATGTCCGTCTGGGTCGTCCCTTACCGGCCTTTCCATCCACATTCGCTCGATATATTTGTTTTGTCAATCTTTCTTCATCCTCTCCACATATCCAAACCAACGCAACATTCCTTTCTCAATTCTTGTCACTACATCCTCTTTCAGTCTACAACGTTCTCTAATCACACTATTGCGTATCCTGTCATTCAAAGTAACGCCAGACATACTTCTCAAGGACTCAATTTCTACTGCATTAATCGCGCATTGGACATAGAAAATTGGTGGTTGATCCCATTACCTTCAGTGTCTCGATTCTGTTCATTGTAGATGAATGACAGGTACACGATCGGGTTACGTGACGTGTTTGTTCTTACCATTGACGCCTAGAATTTAGACTTGGTGTAATGCCTGACGTAACTTGAACAAAAATCCGCGCAGTGAGACTGAGTTTGCGATGAATACGTTACAGCATTTTTTTTTTTTAAATTATTTGTTCGTTTCAAAGTCCGAAGAATTCGAAATCACATCCCGCGTCCATTGGCGGAAACGGCCAATGAAACCCGAAATACTTCCATGCGATTTGTTTAAGTTATCTGTGGGGCATTATACGTGTGCGCGAGTAGTCTTGAAGCAACAATGAAAGAGAGTCGGCCCGGTCATTTACTACGTTGCATACACGCATGTGTGTTAAAATGGAAATCAGAAATCAATAATTTATATCAACGTAAAGAATTTACATTCTGTTTGCTGAATGTCCTGTACTATGTTAGCCGCTGCCTTCGGGCCGTATTTGTAGTGGAGAAAATGGAATAAGTTATTTTCTATATGTGAGAAGTTATTCTCTATAACTACCTGTGATAAGTTTTTATAAAAAAAAAATGTTATTGGCGGCCCTAATTCTAAAAGTAATTTTCTTCCAGACAACCATGCATGTTTTTATGTATGTACTTGCACAGTAGCCATATTTGTACGCCTGATATTACGTTACATAACAATATCAAGTATACAATATCGGCCGGGTTTTATCTCACACGTGACCTTTCAAGATAACAAAAGATAGATTCCCTTTTATATCTTAGCTCGAGCGGTTTCTGATTAGGGTCGCTATTCTCAGGTCCTCGAGTCCGATTCGTACATATCAACCAGAGCTCCGCAGAGCGGTGGTAGCCTAGCGGGTAGAACATTGGACTCGGAAGCGAGAGACCCAGGTTCGATTCCCAGTGCGGGCATGTACCTATGACTTTGTTTTACTAAATTTATGTACATTTGTGAAGTTTTAGTAGCAATGCCACTCGATAACTACGAAGGAAAACATCGCGAGGAAACCTGAGTGTCTGAGCTATTCACATAACTCAGCGCTTGAAATCGCTAATCCGCGGTGGGCACGCGTAGTGACTAAGCCCATAGTCTCACCTTGTGAGAAGGCCTACTGTGCCCTAAAGTGGGACGTATATAGGCTTATGTAACCAGAGTTCCACTAAGTATTTTCTATAATAATTTCCCACTTTTGTTTTGAGGTACGGAACCCTAAGAAGGTAACTCAATGCGCCATTACATTTTGTGTTTTTCCCATCTCGTATCCATGTCTGGTTACCATAACACAGCTTGGGAACAGGAAAAAGTTATTACGATGTACCTATGGATGTTATATTGTTATTATTTACGCCGGAATCGCGCCCGGCCAGTTTTATTAGTCTAATGGTCCTAACGACGTACCATTAGACACATGAGAATAGCCGCCCAAATAAACGACAGCTATCAATAACTCAAACCTGTTCGATGATAAATGAAGCATTGTCACAAATCTTCGATAACAGAAAAATCTTCAAAACTTTTGGCCAGCTTAGAAAAGTTTTCATCGCCTTCTTGTGAGTGAATGGGATCTTTAGGATTTCTGATTCGAATTATGTAGATTAGGTACTGGAGGTCTGACAAGTCTGGAGATTTTTTGTGGCGTGTAATAAAAACCACAGTCCGATCTGTGAATAAAAATGCACAGTGTAAAGAATTGGAAATATATCTTTGCTAATATTTAATATTCTTTGCAAAATTTCGGAGCTATGGAATCTCTACTAGTTAATAATAATATCCGAAAGTGTGTCTGTTACCTGAGACGCCGTTTAAAAATGTATAAAACACACTTTGGACCAAAATGGTTGTTATATAACTTTAAATATTGGCAAAGATATCTTGGCAAAGATATCTACCAACCAGTTCAAAGCACAAGGTAAGAAAACAAGATAAGAATTATACCAAAATCTTGAAATGCTCACCTTGCATGTTTAATTTGTCACAGTTTCCGTGCTACTTTGAATAAAATTACATTTACTTATGAACGTAATTTTTAAACCAACGTAATATGTATGTAATTCTGTCTCAAAGCAAACAATTTCCATATTAGCGGTCTAGGGACCGGCGCACATATGGCGAAGCGCAGCGCAGACTATTTTTCACTGTCAAACTATTATCGACATTGCCCTCAATGAAATAATATCCAAAATCAATTAACACAACACTGAATGCAGTCGCTTTGATGCGCTTAGGAATTAAGTGTTAATTTTGGATATTCGTTAAATGAGGACAACGTCGATAATACTTTGACACTGAAAAGTACTCTGCGCTGCGCTTCGCCATATGTGCACCGGCCCTAGGAGAAACATTTCGCTGTCTGGAATTTTTTCCTACGTGGAATTTGATTGTGAAAAGCTTCTCCAAGATCCAAGCAATGTAAAAAACGCAACAAACAAAATACAAAGCAGACTTTCCGTAAACAAGAATTCAGGAAGGACGAACGGATAAATAATTTGTTATAAAAATTGCATAAGTTTAACCAGTACGCTTTAAGGCTTTAAATTTGTCTGTATTGTTCATGCTTCCTAGCTTCCCAATGCTATGCAAAAGGTACCTATCCAAAACATGCTCTGAAGGTACATCCCGACGGTTTCTCATGACAGTTGCGACTCTAAAATGTCAGCAATAAAGTTTGCAATGGGTAGCAATGTTCTTTATATGAAATTCGTGGATTTGCATCACAATAGAATACGTATTTATTCTAATTGCTAATACAGGTTTCAGACTGAGGGAGCAGAGCAGAGAGGACGAATCTAAACCAGCATAGGTATAACGATGACGCGGGTCACGCGTTTTGTAAGAGCGAAAAGGTCAGAATTTGACAATTAATGTACAAAACGCACCTTCGGTAGTACAAGGGCACAACTTACAAAAAATTATAAAATGAGTTAAATATGCAGAAAACACCTCAAAAGCCTTGAAAACACTTCTCTATCTGGTGGGATACAGACTCCCATTAAATTAATTTAAAAGCTACTTTTTAACTGAATCCGATGGGAGTCTTTATCCCACCAGATAGGCATTTTTCATTTCAAGGCATTTCTGCATACTTAACTCATTTTACCATTTTTTGTAAGTTGTGCCCTTGTACGTTATGAGGCGCGGCTCGCGTCGACGTGTTCCCTACACTGATCGATCAATGCAAGGGCGTGGGGCTGTCACCTTTTGTCAAATATCGATAAAAAACAATCAATCAATCAATCAATCCTCTGCTGGACATAGGCCTCCCTCAAGGCACGCCACATCCTTCTGTCCTCGGCCATCCTCGTCCAGCCACTGCTAGCAGTCTGCCTCAGATCGTCGCTAGACGCTGCATGGCTATCTTTAAACACCCACTAACTTCATTATTTTCCCATTGCAGTTGCGACTTTAACAAGTACACAATAAGGTGCATCCGAAGTGTCGGCGAGATGGCGCCCAAGCGAGAAAGTGGCGGCGATATAGAATCCAGTGAAAGAGGCAGCGGATCAGAATCTGATGATGAATAAACGTGGACAGTTATGGTGCTCTTTTACTGTTTTTATTAATTTAATTCCATACCTACTCTGAAAAGATCGTAGATGAATGGTAAAGGACTGTTCATTCATTACGTATTACAACAATAATTATCCATCAAACACTCAGACCGCATTTATCAAAAGTTTCCTCATATTATCACAATAATTAAAATGCGCTTCGCCAAATGTGCGCCGGGTTTTCCACTAATCCCCATTGAAAATTCCCATTGATGGGGATTTGTGAACTTTTTGTTTACAATTCTCCATTGGCGTGTCTTACCCCAGTTTCTCGTACACTAACACGCTATTAATCTACTATTAACAGCTGTCAAATGACGTAAGCGCACACAAAAAACCACTGACAGCTCTGTTAACAGTAGATTAACAGCTTGTTACGAGAAACGGGGGAGTTAGTATTGGCAAAGGGGATTTGTGAACGAAAAGTTCCTAAATATAGCCTAAATCACAGATTTTCAGTTTCTAATTACCTAGTTATTACATTAAAGTCACATTTTCACAAAACGAACCGGTAAGCCATTTGCTTTTGGATATCCAAAAAATCCAAAAAAAATATTGAAATAAATAAAACTTACCAACACTATTTGCCGTACTTCAAAAAATTTGAGTAAGTCATGAGTTTGTTTTTTTGTTAAAAAAATATATCCTGAGTCAGCCACAACCATTGTAATAATAAACATTAAATGAACGTACGGACGGAAGGTCGGATGGATGGATTCTTATTTTACTATTCCACGTAACTAGAAAATACCTACAATAGATATTTGAAGAGACTACTCAGATGCTGTAGTGCCTGGGACATATTTTTAGATTGAATAATTAGGTTTACCTATCACCGAATAAGGTACCTAGTAACTGATATTTGTCTGTGTTAATATATGACATTGAAATTCTATTAGCTGTGTAGGCTGAATCTGTAACATACATAATATATGTATAAGGATTTCCCTAACGTTTACATCAGAGCGTTAGTGGAATTCTAGTGTTTATCAATATCTCATCAAGTACGCAATAGAGGCAGATATCTGGGTCAGGCGGTGATTAGATAAAGGGTTACGTAACAAACTAGATAGGCAGTACAAGTGGGTAGGGTAGTAGGTACTCTGCCGCGACAAAGGTACATTGTTACTATAGGGGTGAAAGTAACTTATTTAGTCCGGAGACGGGGCTTGGCGCCGGGCGACAATAGTTTGAGGGACTAAATAGGTCATTAACCCGAGGTAATCACTGCTTTTCAATAGGAATAAGAAAAGCAAAAATAAAAACATGAGCTAGCTGAAGAAAATATGAGTAATTTATTTTATATAAATCAACAACTTTGGTGAGAAACAAAATTATGACCAACTTGATGTATTAGCGATGGGCCGAGTCACATTTTTTTTAACTCGAGTAGCTCAACTCGAGCTACTCGAGTTAAAAAAAATGTGACTCGGCAAAAAAATAAGGGCTGATTCGACTAAAAACTCGAGTGAACTCGAGTCAGCTATGTCTCAGCGCGCACACAGCCGTCAAGTTGCGCGAGTCGGTCGGACCGGACACCAACGCGGTGGCGGTAGCGGTCCATACAAACGTCCATATAAATAGTACTGCAGGAAATGGAGTATATTGTAAGGACCGCCACCGCCACCGCGTTGGTTTGTTATGCACAGCCGCGTTGACACTGTAGCTCGAGTTGCATGTTGTACTGTTCTCACTCTGACACACAGCTCGGTTACATAGTACTGACTCACACTCGCGATTCAGCTCGCTCGCGCACCCGCCGAGTAAACTCGGTTGACGGAATTTTCAACTCGAGTTTACTCGCTGGCAGCCCAACTCGAGTAACTCGAGTAAATTAACTCGAGTCGCCCATCGCTATAGTAAGTAACAACGAGCAACCTGCATACATTGATCTATATTGCGTAGCCGAATCTTCCTCCTTGTTAATCTGTGAGTTAATGACTTTGCGATCTTAGCCTAGTGGTAGAACATTGGATTCGGAAGCGAGAGACCCAGGTTCGATTCCCCGTGCGGGCATGTACCTATGACTTTGTTTTACTAAATTTATGTACATTTGTGAAGTTATGGTATCACTCGCTAACCGTGAAGGAAAACATCGTGAGGAAACCTGAGTGTCTGAGCTATTTACATACCTCAGCGTTCGAAATCGCCAATCCGCGATGGGCACGCGTGGTGATGAAGGCCTCTGCCGTATGTAGGCTGCTTATGCTAACGACTACAGCGGACATCGAATAGTAATTTATATGAAATAGGGCTCTGTCAATTTACTCTCGACGTTATTAGCTCTAAATTGAGCCACAATTAAATTCAATATGTTAGAAATAACGACGTAATAAAAGTTTTAGTGAAGAAGAGAGGCCTGTGCCCTGCAGTGGGACGTATATAAGCTACATAAAAAAATGTTTTGGTCATTTAAGAATTAGCATTATACTACTTAAGACTAGAGTGCATTGGAAATTAAAGGCATCATCATCATCAGCCCATCGCTGCCCACTGGTGGGTATCATCAGCTATTTGACGCCCACTCTGCCGTGGTATGACAAAACACTCTATAGATGTATCTATAGATACAGTGTTTTACGGTAACATGAATAATTCGATTCTTCGCCCTTCGGTACATGGTATTCCATAAAAAAATATTGAAAAAGTCTTAATAACACGGAAATTAGCCTACCATGGCCTTAAGACTGTATTCCCAATTTTATAGAGACCGATTTTGACAAAATACTGCTTCTATGGATACAGTGTTTTGCCATAACAAGCTGAGTGTTTTTTTATGTCAGGTAATTGTAGATGCAGTGTTTTGTGATAACAATCTCACAACGTGCAGCCTACCTCTTTCTTTACCAACTCTTTGCACAAAACACTGCATATGTAGTTGCAGTGTTTTGTAAAATCAATTATTCTACTTAGCTGGGCCTTTACGTCATAACATAACACGTTTTATGCTGTAAATTCAATAAATAACATACTTTTTTTATTTCTTGTTGCGGCACAATTATGTGTACTATTATTAAACACATATAAAAATTTCAATGTAATCTGTTTATATTTGACGTATTTATGCGTACTTTTCGTAACAAAATGTTTTTTGCGTTTTCTGGAAAATGCCTGTTTTCAAATTACAGTGTTTTGTCATGACACGGCAGCACTGCAGGAAATAGGCCTCCCTCATGGTTTTCCAAGCTTCCCGGTGTTGTGCCGCCCGCATCCAGCGACTTCTCGCCACCGTAACCAGGTCGTCAGATCATCTGGTGGGGGGCCTGCCTGAACTTTTTCGCCCCAACGGCCATGCGTGCCCCGCCCACTGCCACTTCAACTGAGCAATTCTTCGAGCTATATCAGTAACTCGGGTTCTTTTGCGGATGTCCTCATTCCTGATTCCATCACGCAGTGAAACTCCTAACATAGTTTTCTCCATTGATCGTTGGGCGACCTTGAGCCTTGGTGGGTGTAGTATATGCCTTTTCCCCCAAATGCGATCGGTCACGGTACCTTGCCATCCGTATCCAGGAACCTTCCGCCGACCCAGCTAGAGAAAGACACGCCAAGCGAAGAATTCCTAACGTGTACCTGTCCAATTCCATACTAATTAGTATCGCTAACATCAGGATTGCGACAGTGCGCGCTATATAGGGGCTGCTGCGTTGACTATGATAAGACAAGAAAATTATTAAATATTATACACAATACGGTATTTGACACGATCAACAATAAATTATTTCATATGCTCGATTAAAGCAAAAATTACAAAATATCTCGGAAAATATATCTCTTTTAGTCAATTACTAGTTATTACAATTTTTTAATAGATTAAACATAAAAAGAGTGCTCTGAAATGTGACGTCATAAGCAAGTTTTTTCATACAAAATTCCGTTTTAAAAGTAACTCATTTGATATTTTGTCAAATACCCAATTGGGTCGGTCGGCCTTTACTAGGCTTTACTAACATCGCGAGTAGGTTCAATCCATCTGGCATTAGGCGTATCTGACATTATACAGCCCCTATATTACGCGCACCAAATCCTGAGCGATTCCAATCGTCTAACTGTCAAATTAGTATGGAATTTGACAGCTAAGCGATTGGAATCGCTCAAGTTTTGGTGCGCATAATTAGGCCCCTGATCTGTCAATAAGCGTATCTGTCATTTTGCGTATCTGTCATTTTACGAATCTGGCATTCTGCGAATTCTGTCATTCTGCGTATTTGTCATTTTGCGTATCTGGCATTATGCGTGCAAATCATCGAATCAGGTTCAATTGTCAAGTCTGTCAGTTGTATGGATTATCTACCTATTACAGCTGTAGCCAGTGGTACAGTTTTTTCATCTTACGAGCAGGCTTTAGTCCCTCAAGGTTGTTCCAATGATTGAAAGCGCACGTCGCAAGCAAAATGTAACACGCTGGTATTATTTGCTCAGCTTATTATGGCAACCGCGCGCCGTTATTACTACACTGTTGAGAAATGAAGAGAGTCACCGGTCCCCTGTGAAAAAGTGAAAGCCTTCACTTTTCTTTCGTTTTCGTCGGATCTTTGTATTAGATCATTGACTTTAGAAAACACTTTGTACATAAAAAAAGACGATAACGGAACATCCACACATAGCAATCACTTGTCGTGGTTTCAGAGTACAAAGAACCAATACAGATAATCCGCGATATAAGTATGTACCTAAATGATCGCTTTTTAGGTACCTAGGTATAGGTATGTAGGTAGGTACCATAAGTGTAAGTATAGAAACAAAAAAACGGCCAAGTGCGAGTCGTACTCGCGCACCGAGGGTTCCGTACAAATTTGTACGTATCTACTTACATATTATTATAAATAGTTCAGAAGTTTTAGATTTTCCCCTGTATTGTATTGACGATATTACTTGCCTTTCGTAAGTCTAGGTTAACGAAAAGTACCCTATAAATTTTGATTCCCTTGAGTGTCGAAATATAGGTACATTTTTTGCTGCATTCACGGCCGCATCTTTATTTTACGTTAACTTAGAAGTTTGATTTTTTCCCAGCTTCAAGAGACCGTAGACCTGAGTATATGGTTTTAATTTCAATTCGATACTTCTACGCGTTTCCGTGATAAAGGGTTTTGATAGACAGACGGACGGACGGACCGACGGACAACAAAGTAATTCTATAAGGGTTTTCGTTTTTCCTATTGAGGTACGGAACCCTAAAAAGATATGCCCTATCAAGTTACTGACTATAAAGAAAGAAGAATGACATTTGTTGCAACAAATTAACATATCACAAGAAAAGGAAAAAATGCAATAATTACGGAAGTTTAGTTATCTACCTCGTTATTAAAGTTAATTAGAGCGCCTGAAAGTAACATTGTAGCAATTATGATTATTTTACATAACAATGTTGCGTCATAAATGTGTTAGGCGCCGAGCATTCACTCTCAGCATTGTCATAGTAACGTTTGTGAATTCGGATTGAAAACTTTATTTTATTTTATTAAGGACATCAACAGCGAAAACAAATAATTTGAACATAATAATAAATTTACAGTTCACAAGGCCAATAACCGATCTCCACAAATAGGCAGTTCATAAATTAATACAAATAAATATGCCACGATAACACTAACAACATAACAATACATGCATTTTTTAAATTTAAAATAATGTACCTTATAATAATTTATACTAATCAAGATTTGCCACCTTTATATTTGTGACTGTGTGTGTGTATATGTGTGTGCGTATGATGTATGAGTGAATAGGGGAAGGGGGGTTTCTCCAATAGATTAGGTACGAATTATCATTGAGTATTGTTAAAGTACCTACTATGTTTAAAGGAAGCCTTGGATCCTAGGAAAGGGTCGGCCGGACAAAAACTTTTATTATAAAGGCGAACTTTACTAGACGTATCAGGGTCGAGTTTTGGGCATAGTTTGTGTTCACAGACGGAACGTGACACATTTTGTTACAAGTATGGCGAGTTCGGCGAGTAGGTACGAATAGGGACAATGCCGAGACGAGTGTCAAGTCTGCCTGACTTGGAATTATTATTTATTCAATAGACTAAGTTAAGTTCGGTTCCGAAACTGAAATTCTCAAGTCGCTACAATGAGATGGATATATACAATAGGCTAGTAGAGTGTAGGCACTCTAAGTAAGTTGTACTAGTTTCAAAACTAGATATTTTCACTTAATTATAAGTTGAGCAATTTGGAACACAATAACGTCGAGAAGTCGAAGGGTAGAAGTCCTTGAGGGCAGGGCTTAGTAGGTACAGTCGGCAGCACATCAACTTAACAATCGGTGCGTTATAGTCAGCTACTTTACACTTTACGGACGACTTTGCATCTAAACGGCCGGGTCCACACCGGCCGATCCAACGCGCTCCGATCGCACGCGGCAGGAGCGCGCTCCACAGTAGTGTGGACTGGACTGTCCAGTCTGGACACGTGGACGTGCCCCGCGCGATCCAAACTACGAGTACAAAAGTATGGAGCGCGCGCTCCTCGCCGCGAGCGACCCGAATGTCGTCGGTTTTTAGGGCGCCGTTGCCAAACGGGACCCTATTACTAAGACTTCAACTTCACTGTCCGTCTGTCTGTCACCAGGCTGTATCTCATGAACCGTGATAGCTAGGCAGTTTTGAAATTTTCACAGAAGATGTATATTTCTGTTGCCGCTATGACAACAAACAACAACAACAGAATAAAGCACGCTGGAGCAGCCGGTCAGGATCGCAAGAAATTGTCACAGGATCGGCCGATCGAGCGATCATCAATCCAGGATGGATCGTCTGGTGGGTTGACCGTCTGTCGACCGTACGTTTCTTCGGAGAAGCTCCTTTCTCAAACCGAAAAGACGCCAGGGGCCTGATTCATAAAACTACAATTCATGGTTTACTGTGACAGTTGGATTTCGATGTACATTGCAAAGTCGATTAACCCACAGATTAACAAAACGACTCTGCTACGCAATGTATCTATCTGGTATTGTCATAACGAGCGAGTTGTAGTTTTATGAAACTCGCCCCAGAACGGCTGAACGGATCTGGATAAACTTTGGTACTGAGATAGATTGTAGTTTGGAATAGCGTCGTAGGTTGTTAAAATCCCACTATGATTTTTTTACGTTTTATTTTATATGTTTACATAACATAAGCAGCCTATATGCGTCCCACTGTGGGGCACAGGCCTTCTCTCAGGGAGAGAGAACGTATACGTTTATTTATTTTAAATGAAAAACCTTAATATTAGGTAGTACACAGTTTCGCCAAACTGCATGATACTTACATGTGAATTTGTAGTAGCAATACCACTCTGTCGACACCATTCTGAAGTCTACGCAGATGAAGTCGTGGGCAGAAGCTAGTTATTACTATAAATTATAATCTTGGTCGAAGGCGATCATTAGAAAAATAGCAACCGACGTGCCACCAGCCATTCCATAGGTACTTGATGTTGGGCTCAGCTCATGTCCCGCGCATCATAAATAAGTATGAGAAACAAACAAAGATATTTATCTCCGAGTGTATGCGTTTGTTTACTGTACCTATCCATAGAATTTTAATTCAATGCTGTATCTTACTTCCTTGTTAAAATGATTGTAGAACAAACATACATACATACCTATTTACTCCCCATTTTCTCTTCGTCAACATTCATTAGTCGCCGCATGCACGCACGCCGGTTTCGGGTACTTTTTTCATGCCCGCTAATATATCCCCTATTTGATCGACTTATTTCTAAAGAATGTCCGACATATGCCCAAACTACCAACCATTGTGACAGGCCATAGAAATATCTACCGCGGAAGCTTCGTCTATGTTGAATTAAAACCGTGCAGATGGGAATGATGTACCGAATGTTCTCGACACGACCACAGTATCACGACCTTACCATTGTGCCATTGATGCATTGTTCTAAGCATCCCATGTGGAACGGAAAATCCGTTGGTAGTTATAGGTAATGAATATCGGATTATACTTGTTAGGTATAACATGGGCAGCATAAGTATACTCGTGTAAGATTGGGGAATGTGCCTAGGAATTAGATTTGAGTGGCATTATATTTATTCTATAAATAAAGAAGAGAAAACGTCACAAAAAAAGCGCGAAATTAAGTTGCCCTAATAATAAGAAACTAAATTAAACTAAGGTATTTACGAATCGCACTGAAACTGCCGTACATTTGTCAATACTGACCAAGTGCGAGTCGGGCAAATTTACACAATTAACAACTTCATAAAAATAACTTTCAATGGAATTTGTACGAAGTTTTCCTTTTCTAAGTTAGTCAAAACCGTCAAAACCCGGCTTAATATTTGTAAGTCGATTAATAGCTCGTAGATTCAATAGGCTTCACGAGTGTGAGGTCCAGGGTGCGGATCCCGGCAAGCACCAGCACCGCATGCACAAATCTACACTAATACTATTAAGAAGATACATTTGTAAGTTTATATGTTTATAAGTTTGTATGTAGGGGGTAATCTCCGAAAGATAATCCGATTTCGCATATTCTTTCACCAGTCTTGCTTTTTTTATTATTTATATTACAAAGATACTACGTTTTAGAACAATATGTAAACTCTGTTAATTAAGGAACTTATTTGAAAAGAAGACTGAGTTTGGACTTGTTTTGTCCATTTTTTCTCCAAAATTATGTGATGAAAAATTTTTAAAATGGACACCTAGTTTTCCTTGTAAAGTAAAACCTTAATTATTTGGGGTCGGCTATCCTCGTTCTTTCGCTCTAGGATGTTTTGTTCTGAGACGTCCCTTTGCCCAATTTTGCTAAGGTAGATGGATATCGATACACTTTATCGATATAATATGATATCAATACTTCCAAAAATATTGATATTACGGCACAGTAATCGATTTAGTTAAGTTATTTTTATTCACAGAAGATGCTCGTGTGCAATTTAATTGTTATAATCACAATTGCAAAAAATGTCCAGTCCATTTCTTTGATTTTTAATTATGTTCGAAGCGAAGGAAACTAAACCCATACAGCCTACAAAGTCTTTTTTCTAAAGCTCTGATTGGTCGTATACGTGATACGCCGCTTGAGCAGAGCTCTTAAAAATATATCGATTTCGATAGCCGAAAAGAAATATCGAAAATCGGTAAAACCTATATCGGAAAATATATATCGATAACTTTCTGCAAAAATATCGATACTTCGAAATTTTTTACCCAAGCCTAATTTTGCTTGCTCTAACTCCTTTGCTATCGTGGACCACCAGGTAGTTTGTGGATATATTCTGCCTTGCCTGATATTTGAAATCTGTAGTGCCAGGGGCCGCCGTACATTTGTACAAATGGCCTCAATCTGGGTGGATTTACATGTTGGTGATGTCCTTACATGGTTACCATAGTACAGGCTATCCTAGTTTGGGACCAGGTCAAGCGATTGTGTTGTGTGGAAGATAATATTATTATGTGCTGTCTGTCGACTGTACCTACTAAGTAGATGCGAGCAGCCCCAAAATCAGGAAGCGCCGTAGTAGGTGCAGTATTTTTTTTCATATGCTTGGGTTACACACAGCGACTAACCGCTGCGAGTGCCCACTCGCCGCGAGTATTCACTGTGTATGACAGGCGTGTAGATTCACTCGCCGCGAGTTGAAGCCACTGCTACTAGAATTAATAATAATAATAATAAAAAACTTTATTTCGGACCATATGTCCATACAGGCAGGCGATACAAAAAATAAACTTAAATTGTTGAAATTAAATTTAACAAAAAGTTTCTTAGCAATTACTTGTACAACAAAGTAGGGTCAGAGTGTATATTAGTACTTAGATTACAAGCTACTTTTGTCCAGCTCTTGTATGTGTCGGTCAAAAAGAGCCTGTCAGACAGCTCTCTAATTATTGAGTTTCAGAATTGAGCATGTCCAATTTTACTCGCTGCGAATGCGCACCGACAGTCGAAATTCTCGTGGGGAACTCGTGGTGTGTGACAGGCAGGCAGCGAATTGTCGCTGCGACTAGTATTCGCGGCGAGTGCACTCGCAGCGACTAGTCACTGTGTGTGACCGAAGCTTAAGATGCTTACGTTCGTGACGAAACGTGTATCAAAACCATTTAGTTCCCATCCGGGTTTGCTCATACATCGTACAATAGGAGGCGCAAAAACAATTTAAGCAGGTGACGAATGTGATTGGATCAGCTATCTTGCAGTAAACAAGCTGTGATGTTAACTTATCTCAGACGACGGCACATCAAACTTTACATTTTAGTTGCAAGTCGTCCGTAACGTGAGTGAATAAAATGCACGCAGATGTAGCGCGGTCGCTGGAATACTTCGCTCACTTTCGACAGGTCGTGAGTTTGAATCCCGGCGCGTACATATATGGGTAAGTCTGTTATATGGTGTAAATCGAATTGTGATAGCAAACTAAGAATTGTAGTTCTCTGAAATAGGGCTCAGGTGAGGTGAGACAGTCTTCTATAGATGCAACAGATAGTTCGATAAACAGCTGTACCTTAATGGGCATAGGGTTCCTACTCGGTTGGTCAGAACAAGAGACCAAGGCCTTGGTGGAGCGGTCACGGCCAACACTATAGTTAACATTTACATGCAAGGCGTGGGTTGTTGTGTTGATTGTCCAACAAGAGGAAAGTGGAACAAATCACTGACCTTATAATGCTTATATACTCATTTCAGAGAACTGTTAAATTCACATCAGTGCGGAGTGGAAACTTAACTCCTTAACCTTTTTTCGTGCCTCTGGCCTTAGAAACGACTGGGGTCTGGGGTTTTCAAGGGTTAGCCTCTATAAAAGAGGTAGGGCGTGGTCTGAGGAACCGCGGTAAGGACTACCGCTCTGGGGCGTATTTGATGCGTAGGATCTCCTTCCTGTGCATCGTTATGGGAACCCTTGGGTCGGCCATCCTCCTCCTAAGTCCTGACTTTGAAAATAACAATGGTTTTCTACTGTTATTTTTAAGGTCAATTTTGGGTAGTTGAAAGACATAGCAAAATAAACATTTTTTTACGTCTGTTACCAGGCTGTTGGCATTTGATGAACCAGGCATTTGATGAACCGTGACAGCTAGACAGTTGAAATTTTCACAGATAATGTATTTCTGTTGCCGCTATAAACGCTAGAAATAGAATAAAATACATATTTAAGGAGGACTCCCATACAACGAACGTAATTTTGTTGCGCGTTTTTTGCTCGATATTAATAACGTCAACAGGTAGACGCTTGAAATATTCTTGGCCGGTTTTTTAAAATGCTTTTCCCAGAAATATCTTGAATCAATGAGAACCATTACTAGCCAGCCAGAGCGGTGCGTGCGCGCCGCGGGTCCGCGACACATTGAGGCAGAGGCGGTAGGTATTAATTGTTCTTGAATATTTTGAAACAAGATTTCTCAAATATTTTTTTTATCTCTACTTAAAAGTAATAATCTAAATGGATGGCATTTTCATATTACTAATTACATAACCTTTCAAACTACTCAGACTTCAGATAACGGGTCATACATAAAGTACGTCCCACTAATTTCGTGATTTTTTAGCCCCTTCCCCGTCCTTGTCACAGTTGGTCACATTTGTGACCCAGTGTGACGTCATAGGTATATTTTGCAAATTTACATCTAGAAATTATTAAATTAAAAGAGCAGCTCCGAATTTAGTTTTTTATGTCTATTTAATTTTTTTTAAATATAATCAACATCATTTCAAAATTTAACAAACAAATTATTAGCCTATAAACGTCTCACTGTAGGGCACAGGCCTTCTCTCAGGGAGAGAGTAATTACCTATATCCTACTAATATTATAAACTAGCTATCCCGGCGAACTCTGGTCTGGTCTGGATGATAGACTAAATTTTAGACGAACAAATTCAATATGGTGGAAGTCAAATCCGAAGAAGTGGGGGGTCTCTGGTTTTTTTTTGTTAACATTTAAAGTCGGATGTCAAATGAAAGAGGAAAAAATTCTGATTTCATCATCATCATCATCATCATCAGCCCTTTGACGCCCACTGCAGGGCATAGGCTCATGATTTTCATAACCATAAGGGGTTTTGCCATAATCCTCACGCTTGCCAGGCGGGTTGGCGATCGCAGTATGCCGTTGGAATCTCAAGAAGACGCTGCTGCCCGTCTCTTGGTAATTTATTTCCTTAATCGCCTTTTACGACATCCACGGAAGGAAATTGAGTGACGCTATTCTTAATCCGGCGCCACACGGAGACGGTTCATCAATATAATAATAATAAGTAATTTATTGGCTATAACTTACAGACATATTATATTTTAAAAGTTACATGTTAGTTAAAACAATGACGTAAGTGGGCAACCTGTAACTTAGGAATTAGTTCCTTCCTTTTTACATTTAGCACATAATACCGTATATTTGACACAATCAACAATAAAATTATTTCATATGCTCGATTATAACAAAAATTACAAAATATCTCGGAAAATGTATCTCTTTTAGTCAATTACTAGTTATTACAATTTTTAAATATATTAAACATAAAAAGAGTGCTCTGAAATGTGACGTCATAAGCAAGTATAGGCATGTACCTCTCACTTGGTTTTCTAAGTTATGTACATTTGTGAATTTGTGAAACTGCACGATAGTAGCAATACTACTCGCTAACGGTGAAGGAAAACATCGTGAGGAAACCTGAGTGCCTGAGCTATTCCAATACCTCAGCGCTTGAAATCGCCAATCCGCGGTGGGCACGCGTGGTGATTGAGCCCATAATCTCTCCCTGAGAGAAGGCCTGTGCCCTACAGTGGGACTTATATAGGCTGCTTATGATGAAGCAAGTATTTTCACACAAAATTCCGTTTTAAAAGTAACTCATTTCTTATTTTGTCAAATACCTAAATAAATATTGTTTTAATTTATCTCTCTGGAATATAAAATCTTATAAAATATTTCAAAAAATACATCACTCTTAAGGGGTAATAAAAAAAGAATTAATTAACTGCCAGCAGAAAACTATTTTACCGTACCTATTCCAGCAATTATAAAGAGTCGCCATATCGAGCCCATAGCCTAGCGCCATATACTCGCAGTTCTGAAGTCGATCATCTTGTAAAAAAAAACTATTTTCCGTAGTCAGAACATAGTTTGTAAGCTTTTGCTCGTTTTCAATTCAAGGTGATCCAGACACCGTTCCACCCGTCCCATTCTTCTCAAGCTTCCTTGTAATAAACGCAATAATACCGGCGACGAGCAACGATCATCACTCAAAACCCCTACGGCTTAACCAGCTCACCTCGTCTTATTTATTATTCAATAATACACAAACAGCTTTAAGCTGATGCGTGTGTATCTCTTTCGTCCACTTGTAAAATCTTTATTAACTCTGTTTTTACTGAGTACTGTAAAGATACGTCTTCGTGGTGGGCGGCACAGCCCTCTGGTTATATTTTAAATTGCAGGGAGATCGTTACGTTTTGTTTGAGGTGTCAGTCGATGACTCTTTTATTCTGTGGACTAGCTAGGAAATCCATGGGATGTTAGTACAATAAAGAAGTACTTAAATCACGTCACATTTGGCTAGGGCGCCACAGAATGTGAACACCTCAGACATTCAATATTTTGTGACGGTGTTTTTCTGACAAAGTCATTGGTATTTTTCGGGAATCGAATACAAAAACTGTGAAGTGCTTTAAGGGGCTCCATAGACTAACACTAGCGCTCTAACACTCTATGGAGCCCCTTAACTGAATACTGAAGAATAGGTTTTTAGGTTTTGCGTAGATAATTTAAATGACACGTTCTAAATGAGTATATGTAGAAGATGGATATTAAGGAAGTAACTCTACAAAAGGAAATTCCATTGTTATACCAAAAGTACCCAAGTTACTAAGTCTACTGTAAAGTTGACAACAGACGAGTATACGACCGATTTAAAAGTTTTGTCGTTAGAATTCGTCAACATTTTCTTCCTCAGCTTCCTTTTCAAACGTCGCTCTACCTTCCCTGTACTCTGGTTTTCTCGTCCATAACAATTTTCACACGGTCGACACTGATTTTTATCGGAAAGTCCCCATTGGCGTATGTAACGATTATAATATTATTACATATTATAACATATCGGTAAAGTTTCATTGCGATATCCGGCAAATACCTAGTTTGTATATTAAATCCAACCTCCGTTTGTGTGCCTATTCGGCTCGTGAGAACCCCTTTTAATGAACGTTATAAAGTAAACATAGGTAGGCGTAAATTTCAAGCAAGATCTAGATTTTGATACAGAAAAAAATACAAGAAAACTTCATACTTAGACTTTCCGAACACCTTCCAAACATTTAATTAGGCAACAGACCCAGGTAGTTAAAACAAATTTATAGCTGTGTATAAAAACAGCATCTGAATGATTAATGTCGGGGAGGAAACGCGGCAGGCTACTAAGCTTCCATAAAAGTAAGCTAATCCGGTTCATTACGAAGACTTTGGATAACATAAAGAACATTTGATAACAAAGTCGTGGCTTTAATGGCCGAAGTAACGAAATAAGAGGAAAAACAGAGCTCAATTGGTTTAGAGGTGTTGCATTCGCGCGTAGAACAATCAAGATAACGGCTAAGATAGGGGCTGTGCCCTACCAGTGGGACGTATATAGGCTGCATTAGGGGCTGAACGCATTTGCGGGTATTTACCCGCAACCTTGTGCGACCGTGTGGCGAACCGTGTGGCGCCGGATTAAGAATAGCGTCACTCCATTTCCTTCCGTGGATGTCGTAGAAGGTGACTAAGAAAATACATTACCAGGAGACGGGCAGCAGCGTTTTCCTGAGATTCCAACCGCATACTGCGATCGCCAACCTACCCGCCAAGGGTGATGGGCGATTATGCCAAAACCCCTCCTGGTTAGGAAAACCATGAGGGAGGCCTATGTCATGCAGTGGGCGTCAAATGGCTGATGATGATGATTGTGCGGGTGATGGTGAACAAAATGAAAAAACAATTGTATACATTTTCATACAAAAGAGCTTCAATAGATTTTCATAAATTCTATAAGTGCGGGTACGTAAAATACTTGAAAGCAGCGTGCGTGCGCGCAGACTAATGAATGTTGAGGAAGCGAAAGTGACCCGTGAGGATCGTGGCAAGTGGTAGTCCCTGGTCTTTGCCTACCCCTTTTGGGACACAGGCGTGAGTTTATGTATGTATGTATGTCTATAAGAGTGGGTGTTACGCTCGAATGCGGAAAACGCGGGCGCTCCGGGGAAAACTTTCACTGAGAAGACTCCTCAGGTAGTTTAATTAATATGTGGTAGCGTCTTCCATTTACCACAGACTATTTGAACTGCATCTTTGATATCTGAAACGTGAAGGCGGTTAAAGTTGGTTCATCGTCATCGTCCACTACTGGACATAGACCTCTTCTATTGCACGCCACTGGGCACGGTCCTCGGCTACTCTCGTCCAGCTCTTGCCAGCCGCCTTGCGAAGATCATCGCTCCACCGAGTGTGAGGACGTCCTACACTACGTTTACCGATCCGCGGTCTCCAATCAAGAACTCTTCTATCCCATCGGTTATCAGTTCTTTGGGTGATATGGCCGGCCCACTGCCACTTTAGCAGGCTAATTCGGTGGGCTATGTCGGTGACTTTGGTTCTCTGTCGGATCACACAGAGTTAGTTAGAAACAAGAATATTTATTGTTTTTTTTTATTAACATGAATTTTTGTATTTTGTATCCGTGCAGGTACCAATGAAACTGGTTTTAAATACTTACTTGTACCTACTTTATGTATCTACTGCTGATGTAAACGACCCACGCCGTTTTTCTGTCAAATAATTTTAAAAGGCACCCACTCGGGGCTCCTGGGTCGGGTTGCATAAAACTACAATCCATAGTTCATAATTGACAATTTGATTTTCATAGCGTAGCCGATTAGTACAATTAATCTTCCTACTTTTTAATCTGTAGGTTAGTAGGCGATGAAATGTGCGTCGAATTGTTTAGGTGGTTCCCTTTATACGCTATTTAAAATTACGACCCTGTATTACTGGGTCACTCTGTATATTTTTAATGACTCGATTTTTTACGTTGTTTACTAGTTAAACACTATTTATTTACCAAATTTCAAGGCACTACCTTAATTGGAAGTACCCTAGACTTCCATCAGTGAGTGCCGAAAAGTGCAATTTTTGGCGCCGCTAACTTTGGAACAATGTTTCTTTTTAGTAACTTTAAGCACTCAGGAAATTTTCAATCCTCTAATGGGTTTTTGTAAATATATAGGTACACAATGCTGGCCAGCCGAGAACTTGGACTGGCGCACTCTGAGCGCCTTGATTATGTATATCCATGCCAAAGCTTTCTAGTAATAATCGTCTCTGAGCTAAGCCGCGGACAGACAGACAGACGGATGGACACGGGGAACCTATAAGGGTTCCTTGTTGACTACGGAAACTCAAAAATGAAGATATAAGAGCACGTCGTTCAAAAATAAAAAATCAAAACCGACTTCAAAACACTACAGCACTAAAAAGTTAGAAAAAAATTTGAAAGATTACCTTTAAATTTTTGTGGTCGTTTTTTTTAAATAAAATCTATCTTATTTCTAACTTTTTAGTGCTGTGTTTTGAAGTCGATTTTTGTTTTTTATTTATTATTTTTTAATATTTGTGGGGAGCGGGAGTAAAAAGAAATCATATGCCTTATAACCAAAACTGACCCTACTCAATTCTTTGCTTTAAAATTTGAAGTTCTCAAAGTTCCATCTCCGAAAGTCTTCACCAGAACATCACCAAATTGCCCTGGGACTACTTTTACGCTATATTTTATAATATGTTGCATATTACTAAAGGATGGGCTCCATTAGGCCTTATTTGCTGCTGTCCATTCGTCCATGAGTTCCGTTCTCCATCTCTGAAAGTCTTTATCAGATCTTCACCGTATTAAAATGAAACCAATGGGACGTTATATCTATTGGGAAAAAAAAAACGATTTATCGAAATCGGTTAAGATTTGACAGAGTTATGAAGGAACATAGCCAAAGAAAAAAGGAATATACGCGTCGAATTGAGAAGCTCTTCCTATTTTTTGATGTCGGTTAAAAACGGGCGTTAAGAGGGAACTGAGCATTTTTCGATTCGTGAAATTAGCTCTAGTATCATCGAGCTCAAGTCAATTTCTTACTTAGTCAAAAGTTGACGTGCTATCCATCGACTGTAGGTACCTGCTACAAAAGTTTTTGAGATTACTTGAACCTTCAACAAAACTAAAACAACAATAATTCCAGTACCGGTACGAGTGCCAATGAACCAGTTCAAAACCCCAACTCTGTCTACACTGTTTTTGCTCACAGCAGCATCCAAAAATAATAAGGAGTCATTATTAAAACCTTGAGTGGCCACCAGTGGTACATGACCCTCACTTACCATTTGCAAGTAATCATGTTGTAGGTCGTCCAACACCGGTAGTTGTTTTTCGAGTGTCCAGTGTGTTGAGAGTGCACTCGATTTCAAGGCTTGTTATAAAGATTTTAAGGCCTCTGTCTCATTCGTAAAATATATTACATTTTGAGGGTTCCCTTCCAGAAGAGGTACCCTTGCAGGTATCCTATTTAACCGAAACAAGAATACAAACTTAATTGATAAGTTTAAGAATCTCACACAACGAATTTAGTTATGGAATGTATCGAATAAATTATCATCATCTACCCATTATGTCCCCACCGAGGGGCACGGGTCTCTTCCCTGAGGAAGGTATAGGCCATACTCCACCACGGGGGCCAAGTCCGGATTGGTGGAGGCTTGTAGACTAGTGGCTCGTCTACTGTCAGAAGTTGTCAAGCCGCCCTAAGGCCTCTGACTTGGCTTAACGACTGCCATCTATCGACGGCAGCCGGCACCAACTATATTTTATGATAATTATTACCTGAATAGATATTCTCTTTTGATACCGCGGTGCGTAAACCTCGATTAATTCAAGATAAGTATAAGAACCTTTCATTGTGTAAAGTCGACAGAAGATCAACTTTTACATTTTGGTTGCAAAGTCCCCCGTAACGTGACTGAATAGGCTGCACGGGTGTAAAGGTTGACATGCTGTCAAGTGTATAAGAAAATAAACAGCACATATTGAGTATAGTAAAACAGAAAAAAAACTGTAAAAATTTAATGGACCTGGCCACACAGAAGGGACGTAGGGCGAGGGCGCGGAAAAGACGCGACGCGTTGTATACTTTCGCGCCCTCACTCCGTCTCCTCTGTGTGGGCTTCGTCTAGTCCCTTCAGTACATTTCATATGAAAGTTTATTGAAAAGACAACGCAACCCCAACTACTGCATCGCAGTTCAGCGTCATTTGTACAAGAAAATACGTAAAGATAATTATGCACAAATAAATATAAAAACACTTGGCCGGCCACCTTCACAATTTCGTTACAGTCACCCGTACCGTAACTGTATAGAGTGCACGGGTATGAACATTTTGACGAGACGAACTCTTTATGTTCGGAGGACTATGAACTATGCAAAGCAGTCCAAAAGGAGGGTAATGTGTTTAGCTCGTATGTATGTATGTAAGTATGTCCGTTTCTGGGTTCCCTAATAACTCCTCATAATAGTTATATTTCAACAAATAACATGTCGATCGATTCGTCGTGGTGCGCGAGTGTTACATAGGCTTTGTAAAATCAATATAAATACAAAAAAAGTAAACAATGAGGGCTTTTCAAAGCGGCATTAAAAAGAATACAGTACCGCAAGTTACCGATAGATAGTGCTGACGTCACATAATATGTCAAAATTGACATGACATTTGTTCTCCTTGCAGCGCCATCTAGTTTTTTTTTATGAAACTCAACTGGCAGCTGTCATTGAAAAGCCCTCATTACTAAAAAGACTAAAAAACAAGCATTAACTACTAAGCAGGCAGTACCTTGCAATGAGTTACATGGTTGAATTTGGGTCCCGCCTGCTAAGTAGTTAATGCTGAGTTGTCGGATTAGTGGTTATTTTGTTAATGCAGTTTTTTTTTCACCCAGCTTTTGAATATTCATGCAAATTGAGATTGAACGAAAAATAAACGAAATAAAATTGCGCATATTAACGTTTCATTGGATAAAATTCTGGGATAACGATTGAAATATCTCCCAGGCTTATAAGGCACCCCCCCCCGCCCCTGAATGGATCGCGTAGTATGGGTACGTTCCCTAAAGGGGGTATTACATTTGGCTGGATTTAGATAGGCTAAATCAATATACATTGCCGGGTAGGTGCCACTTCCATCCAATACCCTTACTCCAACTAGCAATGTACTATATTGAATTAGTCATTAAGCCTGGCTGACTTCAGCCAAATGTAATTTCCCCTTAAGTGGGCGGCCGGCCGAAGGTCCTGCGCAGCCTGCGCGGGAGTTTCGCAAGGCACGCTGCGCACCATCACCAGCCAGTGTCCACGAAACAGTCGCCGCCGACAGCCGCGGTGCGTGACGCGAGTGTTACAACAATTAGGAGCTGTTGACGCGATTTTCCGCAGCGCGGTAGACGGAGCGCTGTTTGTGTATTTAAAGAGTGAACTAAAAGCGAGAGGAGAGGACGGCGTTGGCGTTGGCGCTTGCATGCTGGGACTGACGGGTTGGTAATATGTCTTTCTTGTGTTCTCAAGTGTTTTCTATCTAGGTACACAGAGAATAGTTCAATATTGTACACAAAAAAAAAACAAATAAAAATTTGAATGCGTATAAATACGTATGTTTGTTGAAGTGAATGTTGAAACTACCTCCGATAACCGTTCTTGTTTGGGACATATACATTTTCAACAGAACAGCTCCTACGTTAAGCGCAACAAATACTTCCGTGGATATAGTGACTAGAACTGTGAAAGGAATGTTGCGTTGGTTTGGACCTGTGGAGAGGATGAAGGAAGAAAGATTGACGAAACAAATATACCGGACGAATGTTGGTGGAAGGGCCGGTAAGGGGCGTCCCAGGCGGACATACTTCGACCAAATAGGGGATGTATAGCAAAGGGCAAGATAAAAAGTACCCGGAACCGGCGTGCGTGCATGCAACGCTAATGAATGTTGAGGAAGCGAAAGTGATCTGTCAGGATCGTGGCAAGTGGCAGTGCCTGGTCTCTGCCTACCCCTCTGCGATACAGGCGTGAGTTTACGTATGTACTAGCTGTTGTCCGCGACTTCGTTCGCGTGGTAATTTTGATGTGTATTTTTCCAGGATAAAAAATACTATACATACTATAATCTATCTCTGTGCAAAATTTCATCCGTATCCGTCCATCCATTTTTGCGTGAAAGAGTAACAAACATTCATCCATACATCCGAACTTTCGCGTTTATAATATGATGCATGTAAGCAGATCCTTTCAATCGTCTAACTGCCAAATTAGTATGGAATTTGACAGGTAGACGATTGGAATCGCTCAGGATTTGGTACCTACGCATAATTAGGGCCCTAACCCTCCGTCCCCCGGCTTCTCCTACATTAACATCTGTCCTTGTTTCCTGTACAGGCGACAGCACAACAGCTTTTACATTTTAGTTGCAAAGTCACCCGTAATGTAAGTGAGTAGAGTCCACGCGTGTGAAGGTCGATGTGCTGTCAACTGTACACCAACAATCCTTTAGTATCATCATCATCAGCCATTTGACGCCCACTGCAGCACATAGGCCTCCTTTGTGGTTTTCATAACCATGAGGGGTTTTGCCATAATCACCAAGCTTGGCAGGCGGGTTGGCGATCGCAGTATGCGGTTAGAATCTCAGGAAGACGCTGCTGTCGGTCTCCTGGTAATTGATTTCTTTAGTCGCCTTTTACGACATTCACGGAAGGTAATGGAGTGACGCTATTCTTAATCCGGCGCCACACGGAATCCATTAGTATACACTCGACAAAGTTACCAGTTGGCCACAATACAGTTGTAGTTTAGTGGGTAGCGGTGGTAGCCCAGTGGGTAGAACATTGGGCTCGGAAGCGAGAGACCCAGGTTCGATTCCCAGCACGGGCATGTATGTAGCTATGACTTTGTTTCCTAAGTTAGGTACATTTGTGAAGTTATAGTGGCAATAAAGTTCGCTTACCGTCAAGGAAAACATCGTGAGGTAACCTGTGTCTGAGCTATTCACATACCTCAGCGCTTGAAATCGCCAATCCGCGATGGGCACGCGTGGTGATTAAGCGCATACTCTCTGCCTGAGAGAAGGCCTGAGCCCTACAGTGGGACGTTATAGGCTGCTTATGACAAAATATAGTTTACTAGCTGACTCGACAAACGTTTTTTTGCCATATTTATTAGTCTACGACATATTTTCAGACCTCTTAACAGTTGATGTTAATCAACTCACTTTGTCGTCTGTAAGGGCCAGTTTCTGAATTGAGAATTTCGCTAAGTAAACAGTTAACTGTTATGCTGTCTCTTCGAATTTCTGAGAGAAGAGCGTGACTGAACGTTACTTAAGTATTTACTTAGTGAAATTCTCAATTCAGAAACTGGCCCTTAGTTGTCTAAGGTCCGGTTTCTGAATTGAAAATGTCTCTGAGTAAACACTTACGTAACGTTCTGTTTTGTCCGGAAATTTTCAATTCAGAAACTAGCCCTAAGTTACCTACGTAAGTAGCACGTGAATTAACATCGTGAGGAAAAATGAGTGTTCACTAGCAAGCTGATAATGTACTGTTAACAGATGTAAGTAGTTTTTTTTTGTATGGACTCTGGCCGTTTGACAACTCTTAGCAGTTGATTATCCGTTTTGTGGTGTGTGAGAACCAAGGGGAAATTACCAATCCGTTAATTTACTGAAAAACGCTGAGAGTTCACACTATCAGCACTGTGCTGAGTCTGCTGCCATTTGCAACAGTAGAGACACACCGCGAAAAAGTCTGTAGTTTTTAGGATTTCATAGTGGAGAAGGAACCCTTATAGTTTCGCCATGTCCGTCCATCTGTCTATCTGTCTGTCCGTCCGCAGCTTGGCACAGAGACCGGGAGTACTAGAGAGCTGAAATTTGGCCTTAAATTCTTCTTCTTGTGTTGACAGTTGACAGACAGATTAGCCTCAGAGCCGGTTTAATAGTAAATACTTAAGTAACGTTCTGTCACGCTCTTTTCTGAGAAATTCGAAGAGACAGTACTACAGTTAACTATTTGAAACTGGCCCGTAGCGTATCGATGACAAATAAGGTTCGCTATCGCGGTGAAAGGATTTGCCAATCAGCTTGCGGATCTAATTAACCCGGGGTGATTCTACTGATTGGCTTCGCAATGTACATTGAATTGTCATGCTAAGCCATAAATTGTAGTTTTGCAAAACGAGGCCCAAGGCCCGTCAGACGTAGAGGAAGCTGTCTTATAAAACAAGAATTTATGAATTAATGAATGAATAAATGATTTATTTCCATAAACAAACATGCTTACATACAATAATAGAAAATAAAGAAATGTGCGTGTGACAATGATACTATGATAATTCGATGTACATTGCGTTGTGGAGTCTTCCCACTTGTTAATCAGTGGGTTAATCAGCGGGATGTGAATTAGAATTCTTCGGACATTGGTTAAGTCAATTTAAAAAAAAATGCTTGTCCTTGTCCATTGCAAGCTCATCCCCACTGCGGGGATTTTTCTTAAAGTCATTTGCCGGGCAATTAATAAACCCATATTCTTTCTCTGAGAGAAGGCCTGTGCCCTGCAGTGGGACGTATATAGGCTGCATTACTATTATTCATAAAAACCCTCCTCAGAGGCAGTTTAAATAATCTGTGGTTACGTCTTTCCCTTTCGTCTTGTTCTTTTGTTTTAGAGGAATTGTGTGTTTGTAACTAAGACCGTTTGTACTTTTGTTTGTTTGTCGTTGTTCCATTAAAACACACCTAAAGGTCCTGAATACGGTTTAAATAGTATGTTGTAAAGGGAAAGACCAACTTAAACTGCATTTGAAGAGGGACTTAGTGCCTTGGGCTTAGTTAGTTAGTTAGACCTGACATTTCTGAGCTCAGCCTCACAGTTGGGCCATTGTACGTAGCAAATCTTTGAGCTTACTCCAGCCAGCCTTGTATCACCACAAGTCACCAGCATGGATAATGCTAAGTAGCATTAAGCTCGCCCATGTGCAAAACTGCCGGTTTTAAATGCAATAAAGGATTTAATAATAATAATAATAATGGATTGGCAATTTTAAGCGCTGAGGTATATGCTCACCTGACACAGGTTTCCTCACGACGTTTACCTTTACCCTTAGCGATTGGTATTGCTACTACAACTTCACATATAACTTAGAAAACAAAGCCTTTGGTAACTGCGAATCGAACCTACGACCTCCCGAATGAGAAGCCGGCGTTCTACCGCTCTCCGCTACCACCACTTCATAAATTATACCCTTATTTTATACACTGTTAGTACGAGTATAAGAAAGGGACTGAGTAACTGTTTGCCTCTCATTCACACAATATAGACGGCCATATCGTACGAGTCCCTATAACTAACAGTGTTATATCATTTGATTTTTCACATTTTTTAAAGTAAGTAAGTAAGTAATAGTACATTATGATACAAGTGTGGTATGTTGGTCATTACACTCGAGTCGGTTTTTAAGCCTGAGCCGAAGGCGAAGGCTTAATGGAGACGAGAAGTGTAATGACCAATGCTCACGTGTTTCATACGAAGTTTTTCAACACACTTGCGAGGAAAAGTAAATAAAAGTTCACATTTATTTAAACTTAACAAACAGAAACCCATTTAAAAGATGGCGGCCGTAATTTTATTTTTTCGCGCGCTCAGCGCTGCATGCGCGCGCAAGTCTGAGATAAGGGCACCGGCAAAGTAGCTAATCAGCCACATATTTATAAATTTTGAAATTGGGTATTTATAGGTAAAAATACACCGTCAAAATATAAATACCAACAAGCTAACAAGCAGTTTCATGAAATTCTTTAATTATTTATCACATTTTGAATTGAATTTTATATTTACGCAAATAACTACTTAGCTGTTTTCGAAACATTAATACTTCTTGCTAATATTTAAAAAGATATGTAATGAAAAGGCACTAGTGCGATAATGTAATGTAAAAGGCACATCATGGGTAATATTCTGCATTATCAGTGTAAATACGCTGTAATAAGACATACTTTACGAGCAGGTGTGTTGAAAATTATTTATTTCCAAAAAGATAATACAAATTAAGGCCGCTTATAAATATTTGTAATATTTAAACATTTAAGTTTGGAATGAGTAAGCGAGAGTGATGTCAGCGGGAGAAGCAGCCTTAAGGGGCTCCGTGCGGTGACACTAGCCAATGGAAAAAAATCAGATCTTTATTACAGATAACTTTTGGATAATGTCTGATCAATCTCTCAATCATGTTACCAAATTATATTAATTACTTTGGACAGCGAACGTGGGAGTATATTCTACCTCAGATATTTAATGATTTATCACCAGAAACGCTTGAAAGCATACAGAGGAAGCCTCTGCAATGTTAACGTGTCTGCAAAGTTAACGTGAAAAAAAGATACGGCTGTTTATGCCCCCCAAAAATAAAACTATGTTTCGACACTCCAGCGAATCAAGCTTTAAAGGGTACTTTTCGTTGAGCAAGTGATATCGTCTTATACTACAAATACAGGGAAAAATCTGGAAACTATATATTTATAAAAAAAAGACAAAATGTATAACATTCACACTACCAAATGTCAAAATGGTTGACAGCAATGTTATATTGGGGAATGATAAACTAGACCTTGTAGAAGAAACTGTATTTCTGGGTATCACAATTGATGCAAAGCTTAAATGGGGTCCTCATATAGGAAAATTGACAAATAGGCTCAGTTCTGCGGCATACGCAGTTAAAAGAATCCGGGAACTAACTGATGTCGCAACTGCTAGGCTTGTTTATTTTAGTTACTTCCATAGTATTATGTCCTATGGTATACTACTGTGGGGTCGGGCAGCAGACATTGAGACCATCTTCGTCCTGCAGAAGAGAGCGATCAGATTCATATATAAGCTAGGCAATAGAAATTCGTTAAGAGATTTCTTTAAAGAAACTAACATCCTAACAGTTGCTAGTCAGAATATCTATGAAAATATTATGTACGTTAGGAAAAATATCAGTGACTTTAAAACTGTAGGTAGCCAACACAATGTAAATACTAGAAATAGACATAAACTTTCGTTCCCAAAATTTAGGCTGGCAAAGGTTAATACATCCTTTATGGGGCATTGTATACGTTTCTACAATAAGATCCCTGAGGATATAATAAGCTTGCCAGAAACGCGGTTCAAAAAATGTGTGAAGCACACTTTGTGCCAAAAAAGCTACTATAACATTAAAGATTATTTAGATGACAATGATTTATATTTATATAAATCCTGTAAATTAAGGACTTGAAAAGACAAAGTTTGGAGTACATTTGTCCATTTTTTCTCCAAAATGATCTAGATTTTGAAATGGACACCTAGTTTAACTTGTAACGTTCATTAACTCGCAGTTCCTGTGCTACTTTGAATAAAAAAAATTGATTTTGATTTTTGATTCTATAATTAAATCATTAAAAAAATTGTCTGAGGTTCGCGTAAAGCTCGAAAAAAGTACCAGACTCCTACAAATTTGTACAGACCCCTCGATGCGGGAGTCCCACTCGCACACGGCCGGTCCTTTTTCCATTGGTGGTGCTTTTTGTGTTCTGAGGTGTTGCTAGTGTTACTACACGGAGCCCCTTTAAGTCGTAGTTCTTGCACGCTACAATACTTAAACTTAAAAAAAGCCGGTCAAGTGCGAGTCAGACTCGCGCACGAAGGGTTCCTTACCATTATCTATACAACATGTGAATATTTCAAAAGTCTACATGTTGCCGTTATTAATATCGAGCAAAACACGGCAAAAAATCAAATATGTTGTTTGGGAGCCCTCCTAAATATTTATTTTATTCTGTTTTTAGTATTTCTTGTTATAGCGACAACAGAACTACATCATATGTGAAAATGTCAACTGTCTAACTATCACGGTTCGTGAGATACAGCCTGGTGACAGACAGACAGATAGACGGACATAATTTAATCTTAGCCCCTTACCCTTTGGTTACGGAACCCAAAAAAAAAAAACTTCGTCTTAGAGAGCAGTCTCTGAAAAGATGCTCCAAATTCCAAGCAGTGTCACAAACAAAACATTTCGGCGTTGCGATAAACACTAACTACCTCCAGCTAGACGTACGTTAATGGGACTTTCACCAATCGCACACTAAGAGCTGAGGCTGTAAAATTTCATCACGTTTTGCTCATAAACTCGGCGGACTCCAAATG
The DNA here is from genome assembly GCA_947308005.1 of Yponomeuta malinellus. Lineage (NCBI taxonomy): Eukaryota > Metazoa > Arthropoda > Insecta > Lepidoptera > Yponomeutidae > Yponomeuta > Yponomeuta malinellus. The sequence goes on from OX370994.1 coordinate 2,588,707, forward strand.
TGAATACCCACCATAATCGGAATCGGATATGACAGAAGGTTGGTTTTGGGCTCCATCCGAAACAAATCATTATAAACACTAGCTGACCCGGCAAACGTTGTTTTGCCATATTAATCAGCCTACGTTTTTACGTTTTGTGATTTTTATGACAAAGAACGATGATTCGATAAAAATCTTTGTGATCGCTCGCCATCTTGCAAACGCAGATTGAAAAGAAAAAAAGAAAAGCCGCAGCGCAGGCAGGCCCCTCACCAGATGCTCTGACGAGCTGTTTACGGTGGCGGGGAGTCGCTGGATGCGGCACAACACCGGGAAGCTTGGCAAACCATGAATGAGGACTGTGCTGCCCTACAGTGGGCGTCAAATCGCTGATGATATAATAGGCTATTTAAAGGTTGGAGGCAAGTCATATACGCTCTGTGATGTCACATGTATACATTTTAAATATTAGAACTTGCACTACAGGTTTTTACTTCTTTCTTTTTTTTTGGCGCGAGTTTATGGTATGTTTACTCCTACTCTAACGAAATGGATTTCATGAATAAACATTTTAAATAGAAACGCATAAATCATTTTTGTAATAATGGTTACATTTACAAATTTAAAACTGCAAAACATGAGATGTAACACCAAAGGAGGGGATAATGCAAATGTTAACATATGTGTCATAGACTCCAAGAATAATGAAAGATAAATTCATGATGTAATTTGTGGATGGCCTTAATTAACCGGCTATATGTAGCGACTGAAATGGGTGAAATTCACCGGATTTACTCGGTACTACGTGACGAATTTAAACACACATTAAACCTCTCATTAGGTATTACGTTAAGCGGCGTGGAAATGAACGGCCGGGCTTTATGCTAATGTGCCAGTGTACACGGTATTTCCTTTCGAAATTGTTCTTCATCATCATCATCATCATTCAGCCACAAGAAGGCCGCTGCTGGACATAGGCCTCCTCCATGGATTTCCAAAAAGACCGGTTGGAAGCGGCCTGCATCCAGCGCCTTCCTGCCACTTGGATGAGGTCATCTGTCCATCTTGTGGCTGGTCGTCCTACGCTGCGCTTGCCGATATGTGAATTGAATTGTTCTTCAGTTGATAGTAAAAAAATACGAAATACATCTAGAGTTGAGGCATATTTTACAGAACTGTTACTTATACTTAGTATGAAATAGTAAATGAAGTTACCAGTATGCAAAATACTTGTTATCAATATATTATTTCTCATTCTAACGTGTACTACGGTTAAATATTAATGGTCTTATAGAAACACGATTCCTTATTCCGATTCCTTCACGAGACACTCGATAAACGCCGATTAAAATATATAGTCTGCGGTGGTCATTTTACAAGTGAAAGACGTTTATACAGATTAAATAAACTGCCTCTGAGGAGTGCTTTAGAAGAACTGGGTTTTGGGTTTTCACGAACAACGCCGTAACAGTTTTTCGCTTTCACCTCTGTCAGAGTTAAACGCCAAAAAGAGATAAACTTCAGTCAGATAGTCACTCAAAAATTCCCTCCGGTGACTTAGCCACAGTGCCGGTCTATATATTCCCGACTAGACTAATTGTAACAAAGTGATAAGTGTCACTCACTAAATCGCGCGAAAAGGATTGACATTAGAGCAACAGTTCCTTTGCAATACGCGTGTGGGACATGTTTTAATATCTTTAGTATAAAAAAAAAAAATTGCGACTAATTGAGAACCTCTACCTTTTTGTAGTCAGTTAAAACATAAAGATATAATAATAACTTAACTTCCACACAACCCAATCACTTGTCCTGGTCCCAAACTAGGTCCTGGTCTGGGTGTATTTTCAGGACTGTAACGTCCTTGCCTGGTTACCATAGCACCCTGTGCACCCAGACTGAGGCCATTTGTACAAAGATACAATGTTGTCCAGAAAAATATACGTTTTTGCACATCATGCGCTTAGCGGTTGCACGCCCGCGCGTCGTCGCTCCTTTATCTGAGTTTCTGACTTAATAACCAGTGGTAAACTTTGCACTGTAATATAATGACAGTAGTGAATTTTAGGACCCATGAACGTAAACCTAAGACAAAAAACCCAGGCCCTATTTGGCATAAATTCTTTCTAATCCCAGGTCCCTGATCCTAGATCCGAGGTCGTGGGCCCTAAAAGTCACTTTGAGGGATGATTGAGGGATTGGTTTGACATTTTCTTGCAAAACCGGTCAGTAAAAAGGATACGATCTTTTTCCATTGGTGCGCTATTGCAAGGAGTCTCTTAAAAGGCATACAATTTGAAATTGATTTTTTAAAAGAAAAGAGTCACTTTTGGAAGAAATCACCTTATTTCTATTTAGGTGCCAACGTAATGATCGAGCTATCTGGTGTCTGCCCGCAGACTTTAGACGTCTACGTGTCTGTGAGGTAATCAGAGATTTTACGAAACTTGCGCCGTTTTGTTTTGAGTTTCGACACATCGAAATGCTCGAAATTGTGTTAATTGGTCTCGTCAATGATTTTTATTGACACTTTGTTAATTAACATTTATTGATCACAGTTTTAAAACGGTCTCTCCAAAATACACACTAAAATAAAATAAACTATGGTTCACGGATTTTAACACTAGGTGGCGCTGACAGTATCTATTCTTTATCACAGCACGATTGTGTGACAGAAACGCCGTCAAGATGCCTTTGCAAATTGAAGAGTTTGGTGATTTTTTCGTGGATCCGTCAGCAGATAATTATTTCAAACAAAAAATAAATAAATTTGACATCGTGGTAAGGAATTATCCATGAACATAAACCAAATAGATATCTAATAGACGCATTGAGAACCTCCTACTTTTTTTTAAGTCGGTTAAAAACCACTTCCAATAAGCAAAAGTTTTAAATTTAAATTTCTTCGTACATATTATTAAGTTCAGTGTTTCCAAGATTGGTTCCGTATTTTCCTGAAAAATATCCATGTGATTGTTTGCTAAATGTTAATGTGGTTTCCCAAATGCTTAGAAACAGGGTGGGCCGTCCAATGCAGTGATGGAATGCCAGCATGAGTCAACAAGCCTGACCTTAGGTATTGTGTTGACTAACCCCGGTTTCTAGTGCCGCTAACAGTCTGTTATTATAACGGCAACAGTAAAGTTGTAAGTTGCTTTTTTGGTATGCACTTTTGCTAAGTGGCTTTTGTGCCAGTCCCTGGTTTCTGCCTACCCCCCTGGGATACAGGCGTGAGTTTATCAATGTATGTTTTGCTAAGTGGCAGTTGTTAACTGTAGATTATCAGATTGTTGACTTACTAGAAATTGGAGGTTAATAAAACGTAATTCATAAGCAGCCTATATACGTCCCACTGTAGGGCACAGGCCTTCTCTCAGAGAGAAAGTATGGGCTTAATGTCCACGCGTGCCCATCGCGGATTGGCGATTTCAAGCGCTGAGGCATGTGAATAGCTCAGACACCCAGGTTTCCTCACGATGTTTTCCTTCACCGTTAGCATGTGGTATTGCTACCATAACTTCACAAACGTACATAACTTAGAAAACAAAGTCATAGGTACATGCCCGCACTGGGAATCGAACCTGGGTCTCCCGCTTCCGAGTCCAATGTTCTACCCACTAAGCTACCACCGCAAACGTAATTGGAGGTCTATAAAACATTAGCAATTAAAATGGCGGAGTGTTTAATTTTTGTAAAAAAACACGTATATTCAATTAATCGTTTCGTGGCAGCTCTCCGTTAATGTAATAGAGATAATAAAAATCTTATGGACTAATTTATTAATAGGTTTTTTCACTGCCGCAAAATTTTGTGTTTCGGACTTATGTGCTTTATTCCGCCGACCCTAGAATTGTTACCCCCGGTTTCTTGAACATCAACAATCCGATAATTTCCTGTTAACAGCTGACAGTTGGCAAAAAAAAAAACAACTGTTAGAAAACAGCAGATAAACAAAAAAATTGCTCGATCAAAAAGACTGCCTCGTTGGTATAGCACTATCATGTCTGATTACCATGCCGGAGGTTCGATTCCCACTGAGGCCGCCGTACATTTGTACAAATGGCCTCAGTCTGGGTCTATTTCCATGTTCGTGATTTCCTTGCCTGGTTACCATGGCACGGGGAATTTTAGTTTGGGGCCAGGGTGATTGTGTTGTGTGGAAGTTATTTATTTATTGACAAATTCTAAAAATCAATCAAATTAACAAGACGGACATACTTCGACCAAATAGGGGATGTATTGGCAAAGGGCAAGATAAAAAGTACCCGAAACCGGCGTGCGTGCATGCAACGACTAATGAATGTTGAGGAAGCGCCAGCGATCTGTCAGGATCGTAGCAGGTGGCAGTCCCTGGTCTCTGCCTACCCCTCTGGGATACAGGCGTGAGTTCATGTACGTATGTAACAAATTCTAAGTGGTACAAGAAACCGGTGGTCACACACGTGTCTTTCGCGAAGACACAATGCCTGCTAAACAAAGGTAAACAACCAACATAAACAGAAACTCGTTCCTATGACAATGTTACGTCATGAATTTAAATTGTTGATTAGAGAAAACAACACTGGGGACTCTTCTATTCTCGTAAAGTCGTAACACATAATTATGTACCAATATATTTTTATACAGGGCTTTAGTATTTTATACAGGGCTTTAGTATAGAAATCAAGCAATTGTGTGTAATACTCGTACCTGGCAGATAACTTTACGAAAAATCCGCACGGTCGGGATGAGTAAAACGTTCTTTAATTATTTATTTTTTAATTATAGCGTCACTCTATTTTCTCCCGTGGATCTCGTAGAAGGCGACTAAGGAAATAAATTACCAGGAGACGAGCAGCAGCGTCTTCCTGAGATTCCAACCGCATACTGCGATCGCCAACCCGCCTGCCAAGCGTGGCGATTATGGCAAAACCTCTCATGGTTATAAAAACCATGAGGGAGACCTATGTCCTGCAGTGGGCGTCAAATGGCTGATGATGATGATGATTTTTTAATAAAACATGGTTTTCATATTTTGCATTCTTTCAATAAAACTAAGTAAGGAAAAGAGGACATTAAGTTGATTATGTAACATAGGCATGTACTAGTATAATGTATATGCTATCTCGCTCATCTCGAGCGACGTTAAAAGACACAATATTATAATTTGTTGTCACCTGGTTTTTACCTTCCATGCTCTAATAAATGCCAACAAGCTACGACTTTTTGAAGTATTCGTAGACAATAAGTGTGGTAAGCGTGTAAAATAATTTCTCTTTGCCTCCCTCTTAAGGTTTTCTCATGAATGGCATGTATGCGTACCATTGCAGGGCACAGGCCTTCCCTCAGAGAGAGAGAGAGAGAGAATAGAGGCATCACCAAGGGTGCCCACCGCGTATTGGCGATTTCAAGCGCTGAAGTGAGGTGAGCTCCTCAGACACTCGCAGTCCACGTTAATATTAAGCCCATAGTATCTTCGAGAGAAGGCTTGCTGTGCCCTGCAGTGGGACGTATGCTTACACTATATCAGTTTTCAACGTGTATGGTTCTTAGATAGCCACATCCATGATCTGATGACATTTTTTAGGAGTTGTCAGCCGCTGTGTTTGTTAAAAGTGGCTTTTAAATCGCGTTACTTTTAGGAGCCCCGACCGAAAACCTGCTTGATACTAACCACACTGTTATATTCTTTTTGTTGCACGAACCCGTGCTGAGCACAATTTTAACGGGCAAATGCAGGTATCGGCGAAATTTCGAGCCTCTTTACAAACTTCTCTGTATTACGTACAGGCAGCGACAGCTGGCCGAAGCAATTTATACACATTTACATCACTTGCAGCCCCGAGTAACCCACTTTACAGTTACGCTTTTACATCGGAATGATATTGCTAACCACACTGTTTTTATTTTTTTATTTTCTTATAGTAAAAAGAGTTAAATAAAAAATAAAACCGACTTCGAAACACTACAGCACTAAAAAGTTAGAAATAATTTAAATAATTAGAAGTATGTATACATGCAGGTATTGTAGAAGTATAATTTGGAGTCGGTGCCCAAAATATATGTGCTGGTCATGAAACTGGGCACCGACTACAAATTACCTATACTACTAATCGTGCATACATATTGTACATTCTTCTAATTATTTAAATTATTTCTAACATTTTAGTGCTGTAGTGTTTCGAAGTCGGTTTTTATTTAAAAGTTTTATTTTTCAATTTTTAGTGGGGGAGCGGGAAAAAAATTAAGAAGACCCTTGTAACCATAATTTACCTTACTTAATTCGTTGCATTAAAAGACGTTCTCAATTTCCATCTCCAAAAGTCTTCACCAGAACATCAACAAATTGCCAACTACTTTTATGCTATTTTATGAAACATACAGATTTTACGAAAGGATGGACCCCATTATGCCTTATTTACTGCTGTCCATTAAAGAGTTCCGTTCTCCATCTCTGAAAGTCTTCATCAGATCTTCACCAAATTAAAATGGAACTAATGGGACGTTATATCTATTCAAACAAAAAAAATAATTGTTTAAATCGGTTAAGATTTGACGGAGTTATGAAAGAACGTAGCCAAAAAAAGTATTTCGCGAGGAATTGATAACCTGCTCCTTTTTTGAAATCGGTTAAAAAGTATTTAGTATTGGCGTGTAGGATTCTCATTACACCCTGTATATGGACTTTTGCTAAAAGATATGGTGACCATTTGTCAGTTTTTGTAGCGATTAAGAATGTTTCCATTCAGAATTTTGGATTTTTTTAATTTGGTGTGGATTTGACATTTTCTGGTAATAAGTATAGAAGATACATTTTTAGTCTAAGCGTTTCAATAAATAATTTCCCCACAATACAATACTTGCTCTGGTCCTAAGCTGGGATACCCTATGCTATGCAGAGCTTAGATATTATTCTAAGACCTAGAACTTATGCATTGGACTGGCTTTAATTCAAGACATCTTTGCCATCTAAATAATCTATAATGTTATAGTAGCTCTTTTGACACAAAGTGTGCTTTACACATTTTATTTTGTACCGCGTTTCTTGCAAGCCTATGATATCTTCAGAGATATTAGCGTAAAAAATCCTATACAATGCTCCATAAAGTATTTAGATCCTTTTTATTTTTTACTAGCTGATTCGATAAACGTTGTTTGCCATATTAGTTAGCCTACGACCTATTCTTAGACCTACCAAATATGCACAAAAAAGAATCATAAACATCGATGAAGCCGTTTCAGAGGAGTTAAATAACAAACACTGTGACACGAGATTTTCATGCATTATAAGACCCCTTTGCTAGCCTGAATTTTGGGAACGAAAGTTTATGTTTATTTCTAGTATTTACATTGTGTTGGCTACCTACTGTTTTAGTTCCCCTAGGAGAAGAAGAAAATTAGCGATAGCTGACAATCTTCCGCCGCATTACTGTATTCGAAGTCTTTCGCAAAGTCTTGAGAACGAGAACCTTGGGCTTAGTATAATGTAAAAGATTAAATATCCCTAAGTGCTTGCCAACCTGTATTTAGGAGACACCTCGTTACCTTGTTATGACCCCAGATTGTGTTCCTTTCTCTGGTTATTTTCTCGCTGTTTACGTACAGCTGCAGGAAAAGGAAACATCAGCGATGCTTTTTTAAGAGGTTGCTTGTTGTAATAACAAGTCTTCGAGCTAGAAAATGGTTTCATGTTGGAGATAAGGATCTTATTACAACCTCATATAACTTTGATCTTAGGTGATGCCGGGTTTTAGTATCACGTAGTTTTACCAGCTTGAATGGCCTTAAAGAACTTAAAAAACAAACATCTGCTATTTTTTCACAACATTTACCCTCATTCATCTGTATTTTATTCGTTATAGGTTGCTCAGTGAAATTCTGAATTCAGGTACCGGCGGTTACTGTTGGATGATTAATTTTCAAGGTGGATCTATTGATTAATGGGTACAAGTAGAAAACCTAATTACCAGTAAAAATTTATCATTATTAAAAAAAACAGGTAACCGTGGTCTAAAATCTATCTGAGTCAATGCGTACTAGGAGAAATCAGAACGTTTCCCACGCTTTTATGTGCGCAACATTTTTCTCCCAAAATTAGTAATTTATATTTTATTAGCCTGCGCCATTGTTGGGCAAGAGGCCTCCCCTTTTACACTCCCAATCTTATCTCCCAATTCTGCCTGTTTTTTAAGGAAACTATCTGGCCAATAAGTATTATCGTCAAAGTATTTTATCTCCTGCTCATCTATCGACATTACGCGCGCGGTATGCCCGAAAATGACGAAATTCATAATGTTGTGATGAGGACACCAGTTCAAGTGTCAGTGTTGCTCAGTTGAAGTGGCAGTGGGCAGCGCACAAAGCTTGGAGAACTGATGGCCATTGAGGCGAAAAAGTTTTGACCTGGGGACCGCGGACCGGACGACGCAGCGTGGGCAGGCTCCCCACCAGATGGTCTGACGACCTGGTTACGGAGGCGGGGAGTCGCTGGATGCGGGCGGCACAAGACCGGGAAGCATGGAAAACCATGAGGGAGGCCTATGTCCTGCAGTGGGCGTCAAATTCCTTACTAATGAAATTACGGTACCTTTGCGTGCCAAAATGTAAGTATTATGGTTAGTAGTAGATACAAACATATGAATTTTGGTAACCGTACCAATCATATGGTACTAAATGTACCTTGGCGCATAACATCACTAGTGGGACGCGGAACGCTACCGCAGACCGCCACCACCATCGCTACCGCGTTGGTGTGTCTTATCCTTCAATCCACCCCGATACAGAAGTATACTATCCGTTTAGCAGTTCTCGGAAATTAGCATCGATATCTCCATGTTGTTTTTTCGCGTTTGCAAGAATTTGCAGGAAACTGAATAAAATTTACTTGTCACTTTATAACCGCTTTAGGGCACAGTGGGTAATGAAAAAATCAACAATATTTTCATGGAAAAATACTAGTGTGTTCTTGGTTGCTTGAGACAACAAAAACCAAATCAAAGGCTGGCCTCATATATCCTGAATCGCTTTCGGAATTAATATCTTTCTAAATTCAAACACATGGCCTCTCACGTGGACACTGCGGACGGACAGACGGACAGACGGACAGACGGACAGACGGACAGACGGACAGACGGACAGACGGACAGACGGACAGACGGACAGACGGACAGACGGACAGACGGACAGACGGACAGACGGACAGACGGACAGACGGACAGACGGACAGACGGACAGACGGACAGACGGACAGACGGACAGACGGACAGACGGACAGACGGACAGACGGACAGACGGACAGACGGACAGACGGACAGACGGACAGACGGACAGACGGACAGAGAGACGGAGATGGCGAAACTATAAGGCTTCCTTGTCGACTACGGAACCCTAAAAAGATTGTTTATCAAGTGGGTATTGTGTGTTCGATAAAGGCGCTAGTTAATGTTAGTCTAAGAGGAAGATGTAAGTCAGGATCGTGGCAAGTGGCAAACCCTGGTCACTGCCTGCCCCTCCGGGATACGGGCGTGAGTTTATGTAATGTGTTATGCCTACCCCTCTGGGATACAGGTGTGAGTTTACGTAAAGTACCAACCACTCCAAATGTGCTTTGTCAGCACTTCTCCCAATTAGGTTACACGTGTCAATGCGGTACTGCTAAGTCTCTCATTAATTTTATTAAATTAATTGATAGCAATAAGTAATATTGTATTAATACTCTGTCAGTCAAATAAATTGTTTTTCAAAACACCTCCGGCTTAAGTAACTAAATTCACTTCTGCTAAAAAACATTTCTTTAAATAAAAAATAAAAACCGACTTCAAAACAGTCTTACAGCACTTAAATTCGAAGTAGGTACGGTACATTCATTTAGGTATTGTAGAAATATAATGCAGGCATGTATGTACCTACTTCAAACTCAAAGGTACAATCAATACAATTACACAATCCTTAATCTTTATTTACATAAATTAAAATAGATAAGCCTTAATCCTTATTTACATAAATTACTATAATTAAACTCAGTATATTTGTGTATCTCAGATCACAAGGTCTCGTCATGCAGAAACATTCCCAGGGAATATTTTGACTGTGTCGTTGGTCTAGCGATAAATTACCATTTGGGACCACAGCACATTTGTAAAAATGGCCTCGGTCTGTGTGTATTTCCATGTTTGTGATGTTCTTGCCTGGTTACTAGCACAGGGTGTCCTAGTAGCAGGATAACACCTGCATGTACCTACTTCGAATTTAAAGGTCGCATTCGTTTAAATTATTTATGTGTTGTTAGTAGTGTTTTGAAGTCGGTTTTCATTTTTTGTTAAAAAAATATATATATTTCGCGTTTTTTGTGAATATCACTACGACTCCACCAAAGTGTGTTTTCTGAAAGCAAATGCACGAGTCACTCACTATAAAAAACACCCAAATCGCTTTGAGATGGCCTTTAAAATTTTAAGATTTCCCTCGATTTCTTCAGGATTCCATGATCGGATTCTGACTTGATGGCTGTGGGACCACCTTGAAAATGTACCACTTTCAAACAAAAAAAAATCCACATCTGTCCAAGCCTCTTCAATTAATCGAGGAACATACTTTATGGTTTATTGCATACATAAAAGACATAGAAAACAAAAAATATATATACAAAATAAAAGAGAATCCGAAGAATTGAGAACATCCTCTTTTTTTGAAGTCTGTTAAAAGTAGACTCTTTAATAGTTCCTATTTTCTCTTCGAATAAACTACTTTTCAGTCAAAAATTTTTTTTTTTAATTTTAAAATATTAATTATTTGCACCACCTGTGGTTGACTGGTAGAAAATGCTGATAGCATTAAGTCCGCCACACTGCCATTATATTTTCTTTACTTATGTGGAATAAACGTATTAATAACAATAATAATTTTCAAGACGTAATGCCAAGTATTTGTTTTTGAACCTTGATTCTTTCAATGCTGCTGATGGAATATTTCCACAGTGACGAATCACCAACTGCCGTCATATAATATAGGACCAGTTTTTGTTTTTGTTTTTGCGAGCAAACGGTACACACATAAACCTATCGATTTATCTTACCAACTTGCAACGGTACAATTCTATTTTGGCCGACATTCCAATTCAGCAAGACACGGTATATTAACACGCACCTAGAATGTCTGACTCATAGTGACTCGTAATCCCAACCCTACCCTGATTTGTAGTTTCAAGTCTAATTGGATTCGATTTTTCTTTTCAAGGATACACATAAATTCAGGCCTCAAAATTAAAATAATCCTAGTATTGTTGGCTGAATGGGTTCAGATGGGCATATCACGGGTCACAGTGGCCTTAATGATCTCGTATAGGAGATGGTACCATAAGAAGATATTGACAACACAGCACATTAACCAGTACTGTAAAGGCCCACAGGGCGAAAATCGAAATCGCCTAAATGGTTTCCTACACTTACAATATATTTAAACTACCAATCCAAGGATTCACTATGGCGAAGGCAAAACAAAAAATTGGATCACTTAATTGAGGTGTATGGGAGGTACCTTAAAAATTATATTCTAAAGATTTTATTCTACCGTTTTGTCGACGTGATTAATATGTATTATGCCAAATTCCAGCTTTCTAGTACTGCGTAGCTACACCGCGGACAGACAGACGGACAGACCGATGGATATGGCGAAACTCTTAAGGGTTCCTTCATTCATTCATCATCAACCCATTATGTCCCCACCGAGGGGCACGGGTCTCTTCCCTGAGGAAGGTATAGGCCAAGGGTTCCTTGTCGACTACGAAACCCTAGAAAACCCGGTTCCCCTGATATGCCCGTCGGCCAATCGTCGGCCGCTTTTGCTTTGCGCTAGTATTATAGTCTCAAACTCCTTTAGTATTTAAGGTTTGGTTCTCCGAGCGCACGGATTTTTATGGGATTTATTGCACTGCGCGAGCGAAGTTGGGGGAAAAGTAGGCATTTTTGAAATTACAGAAATACGAATCCTATTAATAGAATTTTGACAACCGACGTCACTTACACATTCAGTGGTAGTCATTTTAATATATTTTTTACTATCCAAACTCAGTTCAGCTCAGATAAAACCATATCTGGTGTATGTTTGTGATTTTTTTTATGCTATAGTTTAAAAAGTACAGTAATATAATAAGTCATACAAAAAGTGACCGACGGCCCTAGGACATTGAAAAGTAATATATATTTTGGTCAGATTTGAAATAGAGAGTAAAATAGAGAGAGTAAAACTAGCTATTAGAGAGTAAAATATAATTCAAAGTCAAAAGTTTTTTTTGGTCTTAAGGTCTATTTTAGTTAGTATCGTAGCGCTCGCACTGTTATCCTCAAACCGCAACAGTCCGTCGTCGGCCCCTTGTAATATGGATAGTCCTTTAACGTTGTCGACAGAACTATGCTTCGTGCCAGATACAACCGTGATGTAAACAAATCATTGATAAAACCATGAAAATACAAAGAAATAATGTCCATGAAATATAAGTACATTTTTATAAAGAAAAGACGGAGTATACTCTACAGTAATAAGTCATAACAATCAAAATGGATCAGTAAAATTGATCACTATCAGACGTTGCGTCATAACTCACAAAGCGAATAGCTCCGTGTAACAGTAAGGCAATAAAATATTACATATGGCTTACAATAGACACTTGAAACATATATACTGAGAATATTAAATGTTCCACGTGCGTTGGCAGACTACTTTGCAGACATCCCGACTGGAGCTCAATTATGTAAGTTATGAAATTTTATTCGCCATCCGAATTAAATTTTTGTTCAGCTCAATAAACATTTTTCATTTCATTTTTCATTTTTAAATTTGCTTGTAATTTGTAAAAATAAAAACACATGTTTTTTTAGGATTCCGTACCTCAAAAAGAAAAACGGAACTCTTATAGGTTCACTTTGTTGTCCGTCCGTCCACCCGTTTGTCTGTCAAGACCGCTTATCTCGGGAACGCGTGGAGGTATCGAATTGAAATTAAAACCATATGCTCAAGTTTACAGTCCCTTCAAGTTGTGCAAAAATTAAACTTAAGTTAACGTAAAAAAAGTTACGGCTGTTCATGCCGAAAAAAACGTATATTTCGGCACTCAAGGGAATCAATTCCATTTATAGGGTACTTCCTATAAATGGTCGTTGTTGACCTAGAACTACGAAATTTATTTATTTATTTATTTAAGGAGAAAAAACAGAATTGACAAACTTATAGCATAAAAAATATTAGAGTCAATATAGTACATTTTGCCAATTCCTCAGCATTTCCCACAGATAGGTAATACTTAATATAATAAATAAGTCTTATACTACACATACAGGGAAAAAATCTGACAACTCTACATTTATAATTAAATCTCGAATCGATTCCTGAACTATTTATTTTATTATTATTATTTTTTTATTTGTAAGGGGCACAAACTGTATAAAGTACATCGCATTCTTAGACTTAGTTTTAGTTTTACATTCTGTTACTTATACTAATAACATGCGTCCACAACGCTCGCCAAACAAGTGGATGTGAAAGTAAATTTATGTTATTTTTTTTTTCTACAAATTTGTACGGAACCCTCACAGACTTCAACTTCAACATACATAAAAAAATGTCACAAACGTGGCGGGCGTGTTTCCCGTCACACTGACACAATGACTGTGGCCTGCTTACGAAATTACTCCAAATTACATAAATTAGCCATTTTTTGCATACCGGCTGGCGATGGCGTGGCGATCAACATAATCGGAGCCATGTGGCACCCACACGACGGCCTCAGACTATGATGGCTTATTTATAGTAAGAATAAAAAGAATAACAATAAAAATGCGTGTTTTATAAATGATCTAGATTTTGAAATGGACACCTAGTTTAACTTGTAACGTTCATTAAGTCGCAGTTTCTGTGCTACTTTGAATAAAAAAATTTGATTTTTTAAATTAATCTTTTAAAAATAATATTTAAAGTAAATGAAAAGCAAATGTCATTCAGAGTTCACATACCCGCTAGTTTCTGACTCGATAATTCCACTGCGCCAAGAAGCAAAAAAATTATAATTATCTTCTTTTATAAAATGACAATATAGTTTTAGACATGTCCATCTTGAGACCGATTTTCAGAGATGCTTCGTGCAATTTCCGAGCGTACACTGGAGATCCGCGACGTTATCCGCCATGATGATGAGTCATCGGCAAAACGCAGGTGCGACATATCAGCGCCGTTAATATTGACACCCTTTTAACTCCAGTCTAGTCTTCATTACGCCTTCTACGACCTTGGTGAAGAGCTTGGGCAAGATGGTATCACATTGGCGTACTCCCCTGTTAATATTTACAGGATTAGTCAGCTCGTGTAGTCGCACCTGCGGAGTGGCGGATTTCTAAAGATGGATGAGGATGAAAAGGGACCGTGAGTGATGGCATTTGGGAGAAAATGCCTATACCCAGCAGTAGGCGGCGGTGGGCTGATAACGATGATGATAGTTTTCGAAAAACGTGCCTTACAAATCTCTCAATCATGTAAAGCTAGCTAGACCGATTTTTACAAAAAAGGTATTCAAGTATGATGAGATTTGAGGGTTCTTGGTGGTCAAAACGTAGGATAAGTTTACACGTTTATTCTTGTGTAGTCGGGTAGAGAGTGCATCCAGTTCACGCTGCACATCTTATTTGAAAAGCAACTTATTGCTTCCTTTTTTCCTCTGTGTTATTGCTAACTTAACACTATTCGTCGCTGTGACGCAGTAACTACGCAAATAATTTACATTGCTACGTACCATATTATGTCATCTTCCCTTTAAGGACCCTTCAGTGTAAATTAAAGGTTATTGACGGCGCAAGTGTCATTGGCCAAATGACGTCATGAAAAACAACACAATGGCGGACGTCAGCTAGTTAATGCTAGCAAAAAGACACTAAGGCCGACTTGCACCACTTTCTCAAATGTGGCATTTAACTGGAGTTCTTCATACAAAAGTCGATTTAAATGGCGAGTCTGCTTTAAAAGCTTCAAATAAGGAATACTTATTATAACACAAAAAAAAATGCCTGTTCAAATGTCTCTGAGTGTCTTGATATTGTATCTTAGGCACTCAACATCCGTCATACAGAATTAACTGTAGGCATTGAATTTTAAAATTTTAATGCTGTAGCTTATGTTACCCGGACCAAAATAATAAAACGTTTGACACCTCCATCATAAAAAATAGCACGAGTAGTTTAGACGCTGCAGTGGAAAATCCAGAAATACATGCTTACATACATCCGTGCAGACCGTGCTATGTGCACATACATAGACTGCCAAAATCGCAACCCATTCTTATGGCTCTGTCATAGTTGGATAAAAATAAACAATGATAGTTCTGGGCCGCAACTGTTTAATAAAGACTGATGAAAGTTGTTTTCTCATCGACACGCTAAGAAAGGGAACAATGATAGCAGAAGGCAGAAAAAAATTAACCAAAAAATATAAATTCCTGCCGCTATGTGGACGAAGCATTCATTTAGTACAGTCCACAGCAAAGGTAGACTTTTACATTTTTGTAGCAAAGGGGCCATTCAAGTATTACGTAAGCACTACAGGGGTACGGGGGGGGGGGTGGTCTTTGCTTTCCTTATTTCTGATGACATGCGCGGTGGGGGGGTCTGGGTGGTTACGGTGAATGATTACGTCAGCAGTAGGTATATATTTTTTTTACAAACTTTTTTTACAATATTTTGTCGAATTCGCTTTGAACACATATGGCAACCCTAATTGCCTATGCATAAAACGAAAAGCATTTTAATTGTTACCCAAAAATAATGGATACGTTTAGGTGCTCGCTTAGAACCCTAAATTTCACTTGTCTAAATTTCAGATTTCCAGAATTATAACGGCTGCTCATGAGTCAACAAAAAAACTAGAATGCATAAAAGAAAAATGCATAAAATTATAGTGTTATAATGTTTACGTAAGCATGGGAGTGGGGGGTTAAGAGCTTTGCTTACTTTTGCTGACCAGGGGGAAGGGGGTAAATAATTGTAATACGTAAATCTGCTTACGTAATATTTGGTCGGCCCTAAAGGCGCCTTTGACGTAAGTGATTAGAGTAAATGTGTGTGCTGTCGACTTCACAACGCGCGTAACGTAACTGAGTGCAGTGAATGAATGTACTCGGTAGTACGTCAAATATGAAATAATAGCTACTCTAACATGCGATGATTGGGCAGTTAGGAACGAAGTCATCATGTCGAATAGGCCAGGTTTGCTTTTAGACAAAGTATTGGAACATAGGATGTCCTCAGACTCGGTAGAGCGATGATCTCCGCAGGGCGGCTGGCAAGAGCTGGGTGAGAGCAGCCGAGGACCGTGCTTAGTGGCGTGCAATAGGAGAGGCCTATGTCCAGCAGTGGACAAGCGTAGGCCGATGATGATGATGATGATGATGATTGGAATATTACCACAGGCACTTTAGCCAGCTCCCTCACGGAAGTCGAAATCGGCTACAAATCTTATGAAGGCTGTCCAAATGACTCGCCGCCTTTATCTGAAAGGAGTAGTTTGCAAATAATTTTTTTAAGTATGTTTTAGTTCAGACAGGTTACAAGCAGCCTATATCCCTCCCACTCAGGGCATCGGCCTTATCTCAGTAAGAGAATTTTGGATTAGTCACCACGCGTGCTCACACCGGATTGCTCATTTAAAGCACTAGGGTAGGCTTGCGCGTTTTGTGTCTGGATAGGGAAAAGAATGACATGTCATGTATACTTTCCACTTCTGGAACTACTTCACTCCAGTTAGTCCAGCAGTTCCTTTAGTCCCGGGGCTCTTGTAGTCCCCTATATGCATCCAATTCTATTTCGTACCGACGTTCTGAACGAGTTAAAATGACATGGTTCTTTTTATAGTTCTATTTTTCGTCATTTACGTGATTGCAAGGACACTCGCGCAATATTGTTATCTAGTAATGTATCGGATTATTCTATAAAAGCTAACTTTACTAACTTTGTTTGCCATGAAGTCAATTTTATTGCATCTAGTCGAGTTATTATTGCATTTGTTTTCATTGCATGGAAGAATGCTTCCTGCTAACCATTAATACAAACAAAATTATCCTTATACGCACGATTTAAGATCTGCTTTCACTTACTCAGCTTCCATCGGGACTAGATTGGAACAATGATGCAAATAAAATTAGACCCTAAGCGTAAGGACGTAAGCTCCGTTTATGCATTTTGCTGTCTGTTCCGTTGACCTCGAGCAAGAGCGCAAAGGAAATATATTTTTAAAGCAATGAGAACGAGAAAGAAAGATCGGCGTTCCGGGCCTTGAGCAGAAGCGAAAAGGAAGTAATTCTTTACAGAAGTAAGAGCGAGGGAGACAAGTTGGGAGTTGGGACTATACGGAACGATAAACGAATTGAACGAGCATGGAACGTGTGAGAAGCGTAGTCCCTGGAGTGGAAGCATATCATTTGATGAAGCCATAGATGTGCCATTAAATAATTTAGACTCACGGATTAATGGGAATCTAAATAAAATCAACTCAAGTCTCAATATAAAAATATACTATGACGAAAATACTAGTAGTATTAAGTCGTTTTTGTACAAATTTGTTTTAGTGCAATAAATAATTTTCATTCATTCACACATGATATAAACACACGCCTGTATCCCGGAGCGGCAGACAGAGACCAGGGTTTGACAGATCTCTGTGCTTCATTCATATTTAGTGAAATTCTCAATTCAGAAACCGGCCAGAGTGTAGTGCTGTTTGTTGCCCGCATTACAGCATGGCGACATGAGGCGGGTTTCTCATAAAGTTACATCATCGACTGTCCAAAGTACATAAAAAAAATGAAACACTCTTTAGAAGTGCCAATCTCTATTAGCTACGGATCAGTCCAGCCATAGTACCACTCATCGTAAAATATAACGCAGTAATAGAACGTTAAGTGGAGCTTAAAATTCTAGTTCAAAAGCGCTAGATATATAAATAAATAACTTCCACCCAAGACAATCACTTGTCCTGATCCGAAACTAGAATACCCTGTGCTATGGTAACCAGGCAAGGACATCACACACAGTGAAATACGCCCAGACTGAGGCCATTTTGTACTGAACTACGCCGGCCCCCAGTAGGAATCGAACCCACGACCTCCAGCGTGGTAATCAGACGTGACACCGCTAGGCCAACGAGGCAGTCTGTTTGCCCTTGTCGAGGCTTTTTTACGCCCACCCAGTTCACATCGAGCGATGCTCTTTTGGAGTAAGATTTTATAAAAGGACATACAAAGACTCAATTTGGTGCTACAGGTCTCAAAAATGTAAAAAAACAAGTTACTGTAACAAATAGAAACCTCATTTAATTTAGTTTTTCAATCGCCTAGAATGCGACTTCAGAGCAGCTCCAACGCGCCGCTCAGGGTAGTTGCTGACAAGCCTGATAGCCCTTTTATTCGACACTGGGTGGATCATCATCATCATCATCATCATCGGCCTACGCTTGTTCACTGCTGGACATAGGCCTCTCCCATTGCACGCCACTGAGCACGGTGCTCGGCTACTCTCATCCAGCTCTTGCCAGCCGCCCTGCGGAGATCATCGCTCCACCTGGGTGAGGGTGGGTGTGCACACGCAATTTAAAATAACTTAGTGTAAATAAAAAGCTTTAGTATAGTATACGTAGTTAAGTTACTAACATAAGCGTAAGTTCTTATTTTTTACTAATATAATATGGATACGTGTGTCTAAAATAAAATACATTATTACTGTCATTATTACATTCTTAATAAGAACGTTTCTTAACAAGCTTGCAGACATAAAAAGATATTTGTTAGATTATGACATTGAAAAGAACAATTAATAACAAAACCGGCCACGTGCGACTCGGCGTCGCGCACGAAGGGTTCCGTACCATTATGTATAGGTACAACATTTGAATATTTCCAGCGTGCCTGTTGCCGTTTCTAATATCGGGCAAAAAAGTTACGTTTGTTGTATGGGAGCCCCCTAAATTTTTATTTTATTCTGTTTTTAAGAGGTAAGAGACCCTATTATTAAGACTCCACCGTCCGTATGTCTGTCTGTCTGGCTGTCTGTGACCAGGCTGTATCTTATGAACCGTGATAGCTAGCCAGTTAAAATTTTCGCTTTGGGTACGGAACCCTAAAATCCATTGTTATGGTGGGCCGATCGGGTCATTTAGAATTCTACAGATTACGTCGAATATAATATAATGATGGTCTCATCTTTATTCGTACACTTTCGCTCGAAATTTGCCACAGTTCTTACACTATTTGTATGGAGCATCTTTGCACCACTTCACAAGAATTAATTTTTGTCAGATATAGAAATCTTTTATATTCTTTGTTGCACTAATCCGAGCTGAGGATAATTTTTAAAAACCTATTTAGAGCCTAAAAATTCCACCCATGACAGGAATTGAGACCCACGCCGGCGCATGGGTGGAATTTTTAGCCTGTAAATAGGTTTTTAAAAAGAGAAATCTTTGTCAAGATTATTTATTTATGTTTTAAGCAACATACAGGATTCCATCTATAATGCACGATTCGTCAAGCATGTCGGTAAGAGCTTGTCGTTTACGACAACTTTTGTTCTACGATTTTTGTTTAATTTACAATTTAAAGACAAAAAGAAAATCGCGGTTTTTGTTTGCCTTATTGCAGCTCTGATTGATAGATAATGCTAAAAACTACAAAGTGTTACATAGGATGGGCATTCTTCTACGTAGGACAATGACTCAATGGAGGCTGCAACATTGGTAAAGCGCGAATATAAGCCCTGATATTTCGAAAAATATTAATCTGAGAAGGTACTCCTAGAACATTAAAGCTGTTGTCAAACACGAACTCTCATTGGGGTGTCTCAGGAATTGTGCATTTTAGAAACGTAATAACCCTGTATATTGTCAACTAGCCACTATTACATCGTTCGTATAGTGACCATTACCGCTTGCACTTTCACTAACCGCTGCGACTAAAAGCATTGCATCAGAGCGTGAGTGTCTAACATAACACGATAATGACTTGACTGACGTTGGTAATCTATGAGTCACATTTGAATAACTTTGAATCTGCGATTCTCACAAAAAGCCATGTTAAAATACTAGAATGAAATGAAAGAAAAAACTTTATCATAAAACAGGGTCACAATTCGAATAGTTACTGGCTCCAAAACTAGGATTCTCTGTGTTATGGGAAATTAGTTTTACAGTAATAATTCGAAACCACGGCTCATGATGAGTCCTCTTAATATTGTACGTGTGCTTATCGTGCTTTTTTAACGTTTTTTTATGCTCTATCATAAAACCACAGTGTAGGGTTCCGCAGAAAGAGGGGGTTTTTATCTGCTTTACAGAACTAACAACCTCATCAAAGTAATTTTCATGGATGTTGTACGAAGTTTTGATTTTATAAGTTGTTCGCCTATTATTCGTAAGCTTGTAAAGCCTTACTTAGCCGTGATAGTTTTCCTTTTAAGTTAATTATATGTGCTAATGCCCTGAATTTCTTCACGTTCCTACAATTAAACCGCTAAACTAAACCGCGCCCTACTCTGACTAAAAAAATTACGCTTTAAAGCAATTTCGCAAACGGAACCCTAATTCGAAAAATGCTCTTGTCACACTTAAAATGTGTTTAAACGACTAATCCAACGATATCCCAGACTATGGTGTACGCGGAAAAAAGAATGCATCCCTAACGAGATTTCGAGATTTAATAATCGAGATAATCGAGATTTTATTGTACCTTTTTGTCGGCGTAATATTTTTTTATATTTATGCCAAATTTTAGCTCTCTACTACTTATCGTCTCTGTGCTAAGCCGCGGACAGACAGACGGACGGCCATGGCGAAACTATAAAGGTTCCTTGCTGACTAGGAAACCCTACAAATGGTAATACACACAACAAAAGTACGGATTCCCACCAAAGTGCCATAAATAAAAAAAAAACTTATAGTTTATAAATAAGTACATGAAATAAATAAATTAATTTAGGCGGTACGGACCCCTCTGTGCGCGAGTCCAACTTGCCAGTTCTTTTTCTTTCCGTGTGTAGTTGATTTATCAAACCTGACATGGGATGGGCGGAAGTCATGTTATAAGTGAATTGACGTAACACAAACTCACGCCGGTATCCCGAAAGGGTAGGTAGAGACCAGGGTCTGCCACTAGCCACAATCCTGACAGATCTCTTTCGCTTCATCAACATTCATCAGGCGTTGCTGGCACGCACGCCAGTTTCGGGTACTTAATATCTTGCCGTTTGCTAATACATCCCCTAATTTCGTCGAAGTATGGCCGGCTGGGACGTCCCTGACCAGCTCTTCCACTCACATTCACTCGATATATTTTTTTTCGTCAATAGAAACGTGAACGTATGTAAAGGTCAATCTATTGTGACTACCCACAGACCAAAAATCTGTGACCGTACGTAACTACGTTAGTAGAAGTTCAACGGCATATTATCCGATTTATCTACATACGAGCCGGAGTAAATACGGACCTTTTCTAAAAGTTATTTTCGGAGCGATTTTGTTAACCCTGGGTAAGGGCCTAGGGTTAACAAAATTTGACCCTATCCTATAAAACTGAGCCTAGGGAGTCTAAGGCTTTCGCTGGAATTTAACAAAGAGTAATTTCATTAAGCCCTTCATAAATCTAGCTTACATACTTGTTTCATGAAAATTTGGGCGATGCGTTAATTAAGAGGAAATCCGACGAAGGCCCCGTTTAAAAGAGGGAGGGCCGGTTTCTGAATTGAGAAATTTACTAAGTAAATATTTAAGTAACGTTCTGTCCATCCAGAAATGAATGTTGCGTTCGTTTGGACATGTGGAGAGGATGAAGGAAGAAATATTGACAAAACAAATATATCGAGCGAATGCGAATGTTATGTTCTGTCCCGCTCTTTTCTGAGAAATTCGAAGAGACAGCACTACAGTTAACCATTTACTTAGCGAAATTCTCAAGTCAGAATCTGGCCGTGAGCAGCCTACACCATGAATTTTGGATGGTTTGAAAGCCATAGCAAATTGAACGTGCCTAAACAATAGCTGTGGAATACGCTCATTTGTTCTTTAGGGATCCGTACCCAAAGAGTAAGGGACCCTATTACTAAGGCTCCACTGTCCGTCTGTCTGTCTGTCTATCTGTTACGAGGCTATATCTCATAAACTGTGATAGCTAGACAGTTGAATCATGTATTTCTGTTGCCGCTATAACAACAAATACTAAAAACAGAATAAAATAAATATTTAAGGGGGGCTCCCAAACGACAAACGTGATTTTTTTGCTCGATATTAATTTCGGAAACAGGTAGACGCTTGAAGTATTAAAATGTTGTCTATATAATGGTACGGAACCCTTCGTGCTGGAGTCTGACTCGCACTGGGCCGGTTTTAAAAAAAGGCATTTCTCAAAATATTCTCAAAACAAACTCCAAAAAACCATTAGTAGCCAGCTTGAGCGGTGCGTACGCGCCGCGGGTCCGCGGGTTATTATTCTGATAGAAGATGAGGCGGTTACTATTGTTCGCACATTTTTCGAAACAACATTTCTCAACTCGAAGCAAGTTCTCTCATTCTCAACTCAATATTTTCTTTTATTTACGTCTATTTTCAAAAGTAATAGTCTATCTAGATGCCTTTTTTATTCCTATTCACATAACCGTGACTTTCAAACCACCCAGATTTCAGGGTATATGTGCCAAAACCCCCAAGTCAGGGCACTGGTGTTCTCTCAGAGAGAGAGGGTTTATGTATGTACGTACGAAGCGTTCAACAGTAGACAAAGATTGAATTTGAGAAAAGCGCCATCTATAGAAACCAACAAGAAGCGTTTAACGACATTTAACGACATGACATAGGCGCATACGGAACGCATACGTAGTTAAATCTTTAAAAAAATTGTCTTTGAAGTTCAGGAAAAGCTCGGAATTAAACTGCCAGACTCGATTCCTAAACTATTTACAATGTGTAATTACCTACAAAGTTTATTGGTATGTAGTAAGTAGTAGTAGCAGTAACCGATCTAGCAATAAACTTTACTTTGTCTGATTATAGTTGTTGTTGTTGTTTTATTGCTAAGTAACATTTTGGTCGCCAACATCTCCAAATTTACTGATTCAACTGTGAGGTCACCAATTACTTCTGAGACAGCAGAGAGGCTATAAGAGATGCAATGCAATTTACCTTGAAGATAGAAACTACCATTAAAGTAACGTCTCACGATTCACAAGTACTTACCAGCGAACTACCATTGAGCACAATGTCAGTGATTACAGCTTTAAGGTCTGTCCACGTTTCATCGGACCAACAACGTGCGGGCGGCATAATTTCAATCTAAAATAACCCTTAAATACTTAAAAAGATAGAGACTACAATGCAAGTGCAAAAAAGCCCGTTCCCGTGAGGTGATCGTCGGTCGTCCGTCAGCCGCAAGCGGCGGGGCTTGTTTGCGCTAATAATTTAGTCTCTATGAGTAAATAAATAAGGTTTAATTTAGTTAGTAATCTATTTTTATTTAATATGAGTCAGCAGCCCGTTGCAATATGAACAGTCCATTAGCTCTCTCAGTCCCTACTTGTCGAATACGACATACTTACTTGTAATGAGATATATATTGTGATTCCTCGATTAGACAGATTATGCTTCAAATATGTTTCACCGGCGGAACAGCCGAGTGTAAACAAGGCTTGAATAATTCGAGGCTCAGTTTTAAAGGCAAATACTTTTGCTATTTTGTTTATCACTGGAGTGATGAAATAAATATCTATTTATTGTGAATTATCTATTGGTTTCCGCAAGCCAAGCGCCCGATTGCCAGTGGAGGCTTCTTTTGGTTTGTTGCTATTGTTGTAAATGTTTTTCTACCCGCTCTTCCTTTTCTCTAAGGTTAAGAAATATCTGCATAATTTACATTTTTATGTACAATAAAGTGTTCTCTTTCTCTATCTATCTACCTTCTAAAAGATTTGGTAATTTTCAGCTAAAACTTAGATACCTGGGGCCTAATTACGCTCACGAAATCCTGTCGGAATCCTGACATTTGCAATATAAATTTGCAGGGGATTTGGTAATTAAACGATTGCAATCGTGTAGGATTTGGGGCGGGTAATATAGGAACAGATTGTTATTAAGATGTAGTTTTCACTAGATTTGCTTTCTTTGGTATTTAATTTTAATTGACTAACGATAACCGAAGGGGGGCGTTGGAAGCCATAGTACAGGATCTAACTAGATTGGTTTCTAACGTGATAAATACATTTCGTATACTTAACATCTAAGTCAACTTGTTAGTTAGTCATAACTGTACATGTATACCGATGTTTTTTTATGAGACAAAGATTATAGAAGATATTGAAACCAGATAAGTAGTTTTGGAGATGGTTTATTTTGGAGTAGTTTCGGAGGCCTTCTATACGCCATGAATTTTGGATGGTTTGATACTCATAGCAAAATAAACGTGCCTTAACAATAGCTATCGAATACGCTTATTATTCTTATTATTATACAAGTTTGTTAAGAATTACTTCATGACGAGAGATACTGTGTACCTCTCTAAAAACAGTTGACGTAAGTTAGCCATTCTATTGGCTTATAATATTTTTGACTCAGTTGTTATAGGAATTATAACACAAACCAACGAAAACGACAACCGTGTTACTAGTATTAGTAATAATTTAGGAGCGGGCTCAAACACAGAATCGATGGATTTAAACGGCCATCGCAGACAAAGGAAAACCCTAAGTTAGGTCTAAATTTAGTTGCACAAAACATACAGGGTTTTTCCGGCAAAGACAATTTAATTGAACTATTTTTAAAGGATTTTAATGTAGATATTTTGTGTTTAACAGAGCACTGGCTGAAACAACCTGAAATGTCTTTCACTTTAAAAGACTATTTAGCAGTAAGTACTTTTAACCGACAGCACGCAATAAGAGGAGGTTCAATGATATTTGTAAAAAGTAGTTTTAAAATGAAAGAAAGAAAAGACATTGTCAGTCTATCTGTTGAACGCTTAATTGAGATCTCGTGTGTGGAATTGGATAGGTACATAGTTATGTGTGGTTATAGGCCGCCACAATCGAATTATAATGAATTTGAATTAGTTATGGAAGACGCCTTAAAACGCCTATTTACTAGCAATAAGAGCATAGTAGTATGTGGTGACTTCAATATAGATTTGTTAGTTGATAGTTCACTGAAAACTAAACTCACTAGTCTGTTCAGGTCATTTAATTTACATTATTTATTTACTGAACCCACTAGGACAACAGCTACTAGCGCTACTTGCATAGATAACGTTTTTTGTAATTGTCAATTTATAGAAAAAAAGGTCATACATTATTTACAGTCCGATCATAGCGGGTTATGGGCAGTTCTACCGTCAGTACTAGAAGAACCTTGTAATGAAGTAATTTGTAGACCAATAACAAAAAAAAACTTTAATTATTTAAAAGAAAATTAGGCACACAGTTAGTTTCTTTAAATTTTGATAACACTGATCCGTATACATTATATGAAGTTCTGTTTTCGACCATATCAAAACAATTTGAACAGATATTTAACGTAAAAAAAATTACAAGGTTAAATCGCGGTTTTTCAGAATGGGCAACGCCAGGTTTACATAGAAGTAGGAAAAGGTTTTATGAATTGTATGAAGAGAAACAATTTAATCACGATCCGACGTTCAGAGAGTATGTTAAAAAATATTCAAAAACGTTTAGGCAAACTTGTTTAGCAGCCAAATCCATTAGCATAAGTAAACAAATTATGGCGTCAACTAATAAAATCAAAACAGTCTGGCAAGTAATTAGCAAAGAGACAGGCAAAACGAGACCTAGGGACCAGATGTTTGCTTTAAAGGTAGAAGGGAATTTAGTCAATTCAAAGGAAGACATAGCAGAAATATTTGAAAATTTCTTTAAAAACATACCCCTCAAAATAACGGCTAGCTTAAATTCTTCCCCTCAATCATCCGAAACTTTACTTCTGGAAAGTATAAATACATGCAAAGCTGACTTCCAATTCACCCATATAATTCCCTTTGCTATTGTCAAAATATTTAAAGAGTTAAACTTTAAAAAAACCGAAGATTTGTGGGGATTATCGGTTAAACCTATATCCACGGTTATCCATATTCTAGCACCTTACCTTGCTACAATTTTCAATAAATGCATTGACCAGGGAACCTTTCCTAATCTATTAAAGTTAAGTAAAATAGTACCCTTATTTAAATCTGGCGATAGTGAAGATCCCAATAATTTCAGACCAATAGCAATATTGCCCGTCCTAAGTAAAGTTTTTGAGAAAGTAATTTTGCATCAATTGCAGACTCATTTTAGTATAAATAAGCTATTTCATAAGAAACAGTTTGGATTTACGAAGGGCCGCTCAACGACGGACGCAGGCATAGCATTAATAAAGCACATCTTTGATGCGTGGGAGGAGGCGCAGGATGCCATCGGGGTGTTCTGTGACCTGTCCAAGGCGTTCGATTGCGTCGACCACGAAACGCTCCTTATAAAATTACACCGATATGGTTTAAGTAATAAAGTAGCTCTTCTTCGATCTTACTTAACAGACAGAACCCTAAAAGTAGATATCAATAGAGTTAAATCCTCAGGATCTGATGTAAAAGTAGGAGTTCCTCAAGTTCTATACTAGGACCGTTCCTTTTTTTGGTTTACGTAAATGATTTGCCCTACCTAGTAGAAAAACTATCGCAGATAGTACTGTTTGCTGATGATACTTCCTTAATTTTTAAAGTAAAGAGAGGTTTAGGTAATGTTGACGATGTAAACAATGCTCTATCTACAGTTCTAAACTGGTTCACGGTGAACAATTTGATGTTAAATGCGAAAAAGACAAAATGCGTCAAGTTCTCCTTGCCCAATGTTAAAAATGTTGGCACGTGTCTAAAAATATCTGGTGAGAAATTAGAGCTGGTAGAGTCCACACTATTTTTAGGCATAACAATAGACTCAAAACTGCAATGGGGTCCGCATATTGAAAAACTATCGGGTAGGTTGAGTTCAGCTGCTTTTGCAGTTAGAAAAATTAGGCAACTTACAGACATATCGACTGCGAGGCTGGTCTATTTTAGTTATTTTCACAGTATTATGTCATATGGGCTGTTATTATGGGGACGGGCAGCAGATATAGAAACAATATTTATTTTGCAAAAAAGAGCAGTAAGAGCAATTTACAACTTAAGCAGTACGGAATCGCTAAGGGAGCGTTTCAAAGAAATAGGAATTCTTACACTGGCTTGCCAATATATATTCGATAATATAATGTATGTTCGTAAAAATATAACAATGTTCAAATTAAATAGGGACGTCCATAACGTAAACACTAGAAATAGAAATAAGCTTGCTTATTCTAAATTTTGTTTAGCCAAGGTAAATACATCGTTCGTAGGCTATTGCGTTCGTTTTTACAACAGAATTCCAGAACATGTTCTATCCTTGTCTGAAAATAAATTTAAAACATTCATTAAAAAATCGCTATGTAAAAAAGCCTATTATAGAATAGACGAGTATATGAACGATATAAGCCCTTGGTAGTAAGCCAATTCCACTGCGATTTCATTGTTATTTAATTATTAATATTATAATTTATTTAATTTTAAAAACGTGTACTGACGACGTGATTGCACATTAATAACTATAGCACACATTTTATAGCTGACAAGAACTCAATCTGCAGGTTTGCTAAAGGTCATTCGAATGGTGGCGTGGTGGCCGGGTCACCTATCTCCCTCTAAAATGGTTGAGACTGGTGATGGCTGACCCCTGCGTTATGCTCGTGAACGGGTGCTGTGAACGGGTGCTGTTCGTGTGTCTGGCCGCAGCATTACTGTTTTTCCTACTTTTGTAAGAAGTGTTATTTTGGCTTTTAAAGTTATTAGTGGCTATCACGGAATCATATCATATAGGCTTTGATGTATAAGTTTAAGATGATTTGAGAAAAGATGGTCAGAGTGGAGTTTTTTTTCCCGCTGCCTTTTTCTCCACTACAAATACGGCCCGAAGGCAGCGGCTAACATAGTAACATAGTACATTGACATTCAGCAAACAGAATGTAAATTCTTTACGTTGAAATAAATTATTGATTTCTGATTTCTGATTTCTGATTTCTGATTTCTGCTTTCTGATTTCTGATTTCTGATTTCTGATTTCTGATTTCTGATTTCTGATTTCTGATTTCTGATTTCTGATTTCTGATTTCTGATTTCTGATTGTTCCCGCATTTTTTAAACAAGATTTCTCTAGTCGAAACAAGATTTCTCAACATTTTTTTTATTTACGTTTAAGTACATATATAGTCTTAATAGATCCTATTTTTTATTACTAATTACATAAACGGAGCTTTCGAACCACCCAGATTTCAGCGTGTATACAAACTTTCAAATAGTTCCTCTTTGTATTTTTCAATTTGTACGAAAAATTAAAAATACAGAAGGAGAAATTTAATCTTTTGTTTACTGGAAGTGGTTTAATTGTCGGCACTGATGATCATTTTAAAGGCTGTGTGTTATTTAAATACATGTCGTATGTTAGTGCCTCCGTGCGCACTAGTTGGCAATGTGCCCGCACGTCACACCTTTGTTTCGTTCAGTGCATGCAAATTTGTCTCAGTAACCACACTGAAATAATGTTCTCCTGAAAGGATATCTTGTTCAATCACCAAAGTTTTTCCAAGAATTGAGTGTTTAAATGATACACAAATGCAATAAATAAGGTATTTTTTTTACAGAAACGTTTTGATAAATTATATTTCATAAATAAATGCCTGTATCACGGAGGGGTAGGCAGAGACAAGAGTTTGCCACTTGCCACGATCCGAGCAAACTTCTTTCGCTTAATTATTATAATATAATAGTCGTTGTATGCGTGCACGCCGTATTCTTCTTCTTAGCATGTCAATGGCAAACAAATTTTACTGACGCTGGGTTCTCCGAGCGCACAGATTTGTATGGCACTTATTTTACTGACGCTGGGTTCTCCGAGCGCACAGATTTGTATGGCACTTATTTTACTGACGCTGGGTTCTCCGAGCGCACAGATTTGTATGGCACTTATTGCGCTGCGCGAACGAATAGTTGGGGGAAAGGTAGGCATTTTTGAAATTATAGAAATACAAATCCTATCAATATAATTTTGACGACCAACATCACTAATACTTTCAATGATATTCACTCTAGCATATGTATTATTATCCAAATCGCAGTACAGCTGAAATAAAACCATATCTAGTGATATAGACTCATGTTCGCGATTTATTTTTTTGATGCTATAAAGTTTAAGTTTATTATGGCAAAACCCCTTATGATTACGAAAACTACGATGGAGGCCTATTCGTATGTCTTGCAGTGGGCGTCAAATGGCTGATGATGATGAAGATGAAGGTGTAAAAAATCCTAAAAATATTGACCGACGGCCCTAGTCAAAAGAAATATATTATTATGTATATTTTTCAGAATCTAAATACTTAGGCCATTACCATAAGAGAGTAAAATGTATGTTAAAACATCTTATTTAGGGGTAATGTTGGATTAAACAGTTGCGGCCCAGAACCGTGACGCTGACGCCGCCGTATTGAAATTTTATAGCAATAAAATTGAATATTGAATTACACAGTTATTTTTTAGAGTTAGACATATCAATACGTGCTTATCTTTTTTGTGGGCTAGGCCAATTATGCTGTCAGGATGGTATAGGTGCTGGGCAAGCCTACTCTGTCTAAAAAACAATGTCCCAGGCACTGCAGCGTTAGTTTGGTCTCTTCACCCATCTAGTGTGAGTGAAGATGCCACTGGACGCTGTATAAATCATCTCATTACGTAGATGCAAAGGCCAAATTCTTTTATTTTTTTATTGTAGTTAAGAAGAAATATATCTGATATTAAAATAATATTTAAATAGTAACGTTTATGAACACTAGAACATATTTAGAAAATAAAAATGTTGCGTGCCCTACAGGATCCACAGAGATACAGATTAAGTTTAAATAAAAATCAATGCATCTACTTGTGGAATGCAATAAAATATTGAGTATAGAGAATTCATAATGCCTAGAAGAAAACTGTCTCGGCCGAGTGTCGTAAAACTACAATTAGTAGTTTATTATGACAATTCGATGTAATTCGATGTTGCGTTGCCGATACTTTCTACTTGTTAATCTGTGGTTTAATCGACTTTGCAATGTACATCGAAATGTCATAGTAAACCATGATGTGTAGTTCTATGAAACATGGTGATAAGAAAGTTATGCGATATTTCTGCTGAATTCCGCGCAAATGAAGCCGAGGTGAACGAGCTGGGTTTTCCACAATGGCCTGTCTCACATACGAAAAAATATGCGAACAAATCTTCTACAGCGAAAAACTTATTCAGCGTCAAAAAAACAAAAGAGCGAGGGAAATTCGAAAATAGAAGAAAAAAGTTTGAAGACACCGTTTGCACCTTGATTCTAATACATACATAGATTTTCAATAAGCACGACAATAGATGTTGTTTGTCTCTATTTGGTAGTCTACTAAGCAATACCAGCACAGTGTTATTCCGATGGTATAACCTGCGCAAATTAAAAAGGCATGTCTCGCTAAGGAGGTCGAATCGCGTGAGGCGCCGAGTCCAGTTGCACGGGTTATATCATTGGAATGCCAATGCTTACTAGACTACCAATAATGTTAATGAAACATCCGTTATGATACTAATATGACCCTACTGAACAACTATACATTTTAGAGACTCGCCCCCGTAGAGCAACGACAATGGCCGGTTACACTTCGTAACTGCACAGTATCGTTGGACTAGTATTCATACAAGGCTCATTCAGACCAACGTTCGCACAGCGGCCTTAGTAAATGTGTAAAACTACCAGTCCGATGACGACGTGTCGTTACGGTATCGTTCAATGTGAAACTGGCCAGTGTCCCAATGGCAAATGACGTAGTTATTATAGTTTACGAGATGATAAGGAGATACACTAATCATCACGTTTACATCTGAAAGCGATAAGGGCATCACGCCGTTTATTGGTTTATTAATTGATTAATAATTCCGTAGTACTAATTATAATCTTATAGTAGTTTGATGTCTGGTGATATTGTGAGTTTAGAACAGTGCATAAACATCTTTACTGTTATTCTGATTGGATACTAAATGGGTCGTCTTTAAAGTCATGAAAACTGGAGATCGCGTTGTGAGGTTTTAAAATACGAAATTAGAGTTATAACCTCTATAGTACAAATATTAGAGGCAAAAGAGGTCTCTCAGGATCAAGGCAAAGCGGCAAACTCTGGTCTCTGCCTACCCGTCCGAGATCGCCTCCGAGATACAGGCGTGAGTTTTTGTAATGTAATGTACTAATGAACGAAAGATTTTCGGACCTTCTTTACCTTTTTTTTTAATTGACCTACTTAATACTATTAGGTACCTACTTTAGAGATTCATACAGATCTTTATGTATGTGATGTCGCTGTTTCTGGTTCTCACGACACAGGGTATCCTAGTGTGGGGCCAGAAGCAATGTATGTATGTGCCTGTATGTAAAATGTAAATGTAAATAAAGGTTTTTTTTATATAAAAAATGATATCCATATAATAATTTTATTAATCTGTGTTTCAAAAATCTAACAACTTTACCTACATTTAATTCTATCAAGAGTTTAAAAACAACCCAGTCATAATTCATCATCATCATCAGCCATTTGACGCCCACTGCAGGACATAGGCCTCCCTCAAGGCTGTAATTATAATTATCAATAATAATCTGTGGTTACTTCTTTCCCTTTACCACAGACTATTTAAACTGCCTCTGAGGAGCATTTTAGAGGAATCGTGTGTTATAAGTAAGACCGTAAGTATTTACTCACTGTAATGTCCAATTCAAAAACCAGTGATAAATAAAGTATAGACATTACAAATTTCGCAAGCATCACAAAAAAGGAAATATACCCAAACTGAGGCCATTTTTACAAATAAAATAGGGTGGTCCCCAGCGGGAATTGAGCTCACGATCTCTATTTTAGTAGTCAAGCCGATTGGCCTCTGGGTGGTCATAAAGTTACATAATACATATACGCGCGAAAAACAAGGTTGCGGCTTTTAGGCTTGCATTTATCACCACAGTCTGACCTATAAACAATGTGTGGGTGGTTATAACCTTGTCTTATGCAACCAATAAAGCTGAACCCACCGTCTAAGCATATTGTATAAAATTGTGGGTTCAGATTTAGGCGGTTCATTGTTGCCTACATGGAACAATTTATGAAATTGATGAAACCAACAGACTTATTCATAAAGCTTAAGGTCGATCCAAAATTATATTTTTGTAGTTATTGTGTCACCTGAGTAATATATATTTTTTAAATTCTTATGTAGCTTACATGCGTCCCACTGCAGGGCACATGCCTTCTGTCAGAGAAAGAGAGTATGAGCTTGATAACCACGCGTGGCCACCGCGGATTGGCAAGCGCCAATCGCCATGATGGCGACGCGATGAAAAACAAGCCGTCTATTGCGGTGCGGTTCGAACTAGCTACTTTGACAAAATAACTTTAATTGCGATGTGATGTGATTGCGAAGGCAGTGTTTTATTTTTCTGATAAAAGGTTGTGCTGCCTTGTAATAAATAGTTAAACCAACCTGGAGACTATTATTTGAATGCAATGAAATGTGTATACAGACGTAATTACTGCATTCTTAATTATTGTCATTGATCTCATATTCAAAGCTCCTGAAAGCGGGTGGAGCACCAGTTCTTCAGAAGCTCTTCAATTCCGTCGTGCTCGAAGGAAAAACGCCAGAAGCATGGAACAGAAGCGTGGTGACGCTGTTCATCAAGAAAGGGGATAACACTCTATTGAAGAACTACCGACCCATCTCGCTTCTGAGCCATGTCTATCAGTGCGAGTCGGACTCGCGCACGAAGGGTTCCGCACCATTATCTTTAAACAATTAGACAAAGATCGAATTTGAGAACAGCTTCATCTATAGAAACCAACAAGAAGCGTTTAATACATAGACATTTAATGACATGACATCGGCGCCGTGAAGATTACATAGATGGCCGCTAGATGGCGAGAGCTGTCTTTAGTCTATGTATACTGATAGTGAAAATATTTATTTACCATAAAATCAATTTTTACATCATAAAAATCAGTGACTGTTTTTATTTTTATGGCAAAAGGGAAGGGGCTCAGCGTATTGCTATGACTGCATGCATAGTCAGTAGCGCTGGTTTTCAGCCCGTCCCCTTTATTCGCATTTTTAAAAAAATCTCTTAAAAAAATAATAATTTAACAATGCTGAATACAGTCCAATGCACCAACCATTTTATAAAAATTATGACATGATTTACAACATACAAACTTGTGATGTATAAATTTATTAAAATAATTTTTAAAAGAGCAATAGAAATGAAATTTGATCGGAACTAAAAGAAATTTAAATTGATTAAATTATTATTATGTAAATTATATTGTACTTAATTAAATAAAGTTGGAAAGAAATTTTTATTGATATTGAAATTTAATACAAATTTATCAAAATTCAGCATTAGAATCGTAAATTATATAAAGTTGAAACCATTCTTTTAGGCATAAATTAAATTTTAATAAATACAGTAAAATTTTTCGAATAGGTATGTTAAACCGTGCGTGACTAGTTTGGAGTTCCACATTTTAATTTAGTTATTAGTTAAATTTATGTGTAACAGCGACTGCTTTACAGCTGCAAAGACTTTTGTTGGTCGATAAGTAAAACTTTTAGGTGTTTCTTGTATGGGAGCCCCCCCTTAAATACATCATCTGTGAACATTTCAACTGCCTAGCTATCACGGTTCATGAGATTATACAGCCTGATGACTGACAGACCGATAGACGGACAGACAGACAGATAGACAAATGGATAGTGAAATCTTGGTGATTGGATCCCGTTTGGCTCCCTTAGGGTACGGAACCCTAAAAATAAAATGGCGGTGGGATATGCCACAAAGGTCCAATCTCCTTTACATAAAATAAGAAAAATTACGCACGTTTCACATTAAATCAACATAGGACGATGTACTTGCTGCAATTAACATAAAAATAGCCCACTTCTATGGTTTATAATACGGTATTATCTGCTAAGTAAACTGACTTACATTAGAGTTCTTTGAATTCAATTTCACTATTTACAGGTACGATACCGGTGCAAAATTACAAAATATGATAACAAGACTTAATTATAACTGGAATTTCAAAAAACCATTGCGTATAAACGCTAATACAAACTAAAAGAAATATTTATAAATTAAGTCGGGCCACGTCCGATTGTGATTCTGCCTGGGTCGGACACGCAAAATATCTATTTTGCTGTACGCTTCATCCGTGTGGCGCCGATTAAGAATAGAGTCACTCCATTTCTTTCCGTGGATGCCGTAGAAGGCGACTAAGGAAATAAATTTATTACCAGGAGACGGGCAGCAGCGTCTTCCTGAGATTCCAACCGCATACTGCGATCGTCAACCCGCCTGCCAAGCGTGGCGATTACGGCAAAACCCTTCATGGTTAAAAACCATGATGGAGGCCTATGTCTGGCAGTAGGCGTCAAATGGCTGATGATGATGATGTACGCTTTATGGCAGTGCTAGGTCGTTCGTCTACAACTTTTAGCATTTTCCGTGTGGCGCCGAATTAAGAATAGCGTCACTCCATTTCCTACCGTGGATGTCGTAGAAGGCGACTAAGGAAATAAATTACCAGGAAATGGGCAGCAGCGTCTTCCTGAGATTCCAACCGCATACTGCGATCGCCAACCCGCCTGCCAAGCGTTGCGATTATGCCAAACCCCTTCATGGTTAGAAAACCATGAGGGAGGCCCTGCGTCCTATGTCCTATGTCCTGTTATGTCCTGCTATGTCCTGCAGTGGGTGTCAAATGACTGATGATGATGATGATGATGATTATCTTCCTCGTTGACTGAGTGACTCATTGACTGCCTCGTTGGACTAGCGGTTAAGGTACTTACTACCAAGATAGAGGTCGTGGGTGCGATTCCCACTGGAGGCCGCCGTAGATTTGTACAAATGGCCTCAGTCTGGGTGTATTTCCATGTTTGTGATATCCTTGCCTGGCTACCGTAGCACAGGGTATCCTAGTTTGGGACCAGGTCAAGTGATTGTATTGTGCAGAAGTTATTATTATCGTTATTAAGTTCGCCTTTGTGCTTTCATTTTTATAAGTGCAATAAATAATAATAACAATAATCGTTTTGGCGCAAAAAGTTTACTTTGCTAATTGCTGAGCAGAATGCGCTGAAGCGGCAATAGCATTCTGTGCTAACAATTTCTTCAATGTTAACAATAGGCAAGTTCTATGTTTATTGCTATTAACACAATATTGGATCATGTTGCATGTAAACAAATAAATAAAAATGGTCCGAAAAGTTGCCGCATCCCCCGCCAATGAGACTCAAAGTAGGGCGAAGCGAAGTCACAGTCGTTTGTTTAAGTTATTTGTCGGGCATTGTACAAGACCGCATCGGTGCAGAATATTAAAATTCTGGCCCGAGTACGTCTACACATACGTCATTTACTGAAGTAGTATTTTGTATGGACCGCCACCGGTGGTGTGTATCATCCTTTAGTAAGATTGACCAACAGCTTCCAAGGTTACTCGTAGTTATATATAGTATTCAAGTATGATATAGGTATGTAAGTTTATTATTATTATTACGTATATTCGTATTTGCACCGACTACCCGTGTCTATTTCTCCTTCGGCAAATCTCCGATATGGGGTTGCCTGGAAGAAATTGCTATTAGCAATAAGGCCGCCAATTGTATCTTTTCTTTTGTCATTGCTGTTTCTGTAACATTTTTTTCCGGTATACAATAAAGAATATTCTTATCTTATCTTACTCGGAATAATTATAAATGTTAATACCGAACCCGGATGTAAGGTATGTCACAACAAACCGCGACATAATAATCATCATCATCATCTCAAGCCTACGCTTGTCCACTGCTGGACATAGGCCTCTCCTGTTGCACGCCACTGAGCACGGTCCTCGGGTACTCTCATCCAGCTCTTACCAGACGCACAACATTATAGTGCCGGAAATTGCTTTCCATCGTGTCTTGACAACAAACGACAGTTATCATTTGTCAATTTTTCTATTCATTTTTTCTCGTCCATTGATCTTGTTTTCCTTAAAACGGTGACTTAAATAACGCTTATTTTACTCATTCTCACTTTTAGGGTTGCCTACCCAAAGGGGTAAGGGATCCTATTACTTAGAATCCACTGTCCGTCTGTCTGTCTGTCTGTCTGTCTGTCTGTCACATGAACCGTGATAGCTAGATAGTTGAAATTTTCACAGATGATATATTTCTGTTGCCGCGATAGCAACAAATACTAAAAACAGAATAAAATAATTATTTAAGGGGGGCTCCCATACAACCAACGTTGTCTAAAGACAGCGCTCGCCATCTAGCGGCTATCTATGTAACCTTCACAGCGCCGATGTCATTTCGTTAAATGTCACTGTTAGACGCTTCTTGCCCGTTTCTATAGATGGCGCTGTTCTCAATATACCTAATCTATCTTGTCTCGATCTTTGTCTAATGATTGTTGTACGGAACCCTTCGTGCACAGGTCCGGCTCGCACTTGGCCGGTTTTTTTGCTTTTCATCTTCTTTAGTTACTGCAGTAGCATGAGTGGGGCGAATAAAATTTACTAATAGTTTTGGATCTAATAAAAAACGACTGATAAACCTAAATTCAAAATAAAAATCTTTAACATTTTGCAATTGATGACGAATCGTCGTATGTATTAAGTAGGAGTATTAACCTTTTATGATCAATCTGCGTATGTCGTATGGAGGAATCCATTCTTTCTTAAGATGTCTGGTATTTCAATAATGTTAACGGGGACGATTGTGTCTAGTGTAGTGTAAACTTTAAGTTAAAAACTCTGTTAATCAAGTAAACCTGCTTTGAAAATAATAAATGTGGAGTTTCTTTGTTTGCTGCTTCTCCACATAAGATATTAATGAAAGTAACAGCTTTCACGTTCATTAAGTAAACATTTTATTTTTATAGGGAGTAAAATTTTGGCTTTGTCTTAGACTTTTGACGAATGTTCTAAATCGGTCAGTATAATTAATAAGCATGTACACAATGCATGTAAGTTAAAATGAGGCTTCTAAATAAGATAAACAGTTACATACATATTGTCAAAAGTAATAGATATCGGAACAGGAAAGTAAATTGTTATTCTAACGAAAATTCCTGGGGAATCCCCAGTGTGTTTTATGTTTTCAATTTGTGGTCGTCACTTGGAAGCTTTAGCATCTATCGACTAGTCGAGGTCATTGCCGGCCTTATTATGCGGGGTATTCCGCTTCGATCCATCGGACAAAGCACATGAAAAAAAAGACATCAACCTTCTTATTCGAGTAAGGGTGATCAAGCGGCCGTGTTTTGGATTTTGTAAAATTATTTCATAGAGATATCGATATTATTTCTGCCACTCATGACGCCAACATGCACGCAATGTCACAGTGCCCAATGACTTGCACCCGGGAAAACCTCACGAGGGCTAGACCCGGTGCGATAGAAGTGGCGATCATTTGTACGTAGAGCATCCAATCCCGGTATTCCGAGATCTCGTTATTCCGAGATCCCGCATCATTTTTCAGTCCCGCACAATGCGGGATTACATGCGCGGGATCCCGCGGGATTTGCGGGACTGATCTGCAGCAAAGAAACACCCTCCTACGCGCGCTGCCGCGCGACTACTGACAAGCGAGCGAAAAGAGTGAATCGCCGCGGCCGTGTCGCGCCCCCCGCGCCCGCGGCAAAATTCGTTTTCTAACATAGTTAATTGTTTTTTGCGTTTACTAACATTACTAACGAACATTACTAACATTATTTACGAACTATCGAATCGAAAATGACAAGTGCAGTGCATAAAACGTATACGAGTAAAGTTTGGACATACTTTGTAAAATCAGATGACTTGACTGCCAAATGTAAAATGTGCAATTCGGTATTTAAAACTACTGCTAGATCTACAAAGGGATTACACGTCCATTTAAAATCAAAGCACGGAATACAAGATTTAAGTGGCAAAGCAGCAAGTTCGGGTTCGGAGTCTTCGGAGTCGGGGGCGAAGCCGGGGCCTTCTTTTGACGCAGGTTCGTCTCTTCAATCTCCTCCGAATAAAAAAGTCAAGATCTCAGACCATTTTCCTGTCCAAAATAGAATTTCTATGGAAGAAAGCTATGCTAATAAAGCTATGTTGATTTTTATTTCTTTTGTATCCTTCAATCCTTACACTATATTTACTAATATACAATTTAATGTACCACATACACACTTGCGGGATCCCGCCAATACCGAGATCCCGCGGGATTGAGAAATATCAATCCCGCAAATACCGAGATCACAAAAATGCTGCGGGATTGGATGCCCTATTTGTACGTATTACATCAATACAAATGAACTCGATCTATACTATAAAGCATAATCTACGAATAAAAAAAAAGTTTATGGGGAAATTTGTTTATTTTTATGTTATGCCATGTTCACTTTAATAATCATTTGGCTATTATTGTAATAATTTTAATGTTTGGCTGTTTATCATTCTGTAACGGCCTTATTAGCCTCTACCGTTTCCTCTTTCAACTTTCAAATTATCTAAAGTCTCTCAATTCTATCTATATTGAAATTTCGAGTCTATCACATAAGTAATGTGGTTTTGCAATAAAATAAATAGTAGTAAATACCTAAGGATTTTTTAAGCGAAAAACTGTATTCTAAAACCAAAGATCAATCCTCTAATGAGAGTATTCATTTTTTTGCTGACATTTGAAACCAACTCACAATGAATTAGTTGGGAAAGAACCTGAAAGAACAAGTCGAAGCACTGAAAGCTGTTACCCTATCCTCCAACAATATCTGACGCCCAACAGGGCAACAGCTGACACTATCGTGAAGGCGTTCGTAAATACTTTACGCCCTTACTTGTGTTGTGTTTGTCTTTTGACGGAAAGCTAGTTTTGTACATACTACTACTATTATAGATGGGAAGCGAGCTTACTATAAATTAGTGTTTTCATTCCAGTACGCTGGTTGTTTATTTAGGGGAGACAAATTGAAGTTTGGTCGTGTTTTGGATTGCGATAAAAATAAGAAAAAAAACTTTGGCCTTTACATCTACATAATGAGATGATTTATGCAGCGTTCAGTGGCACCTTCACTCACACTAGATAGTTAAAGGGACCAGTCGGACGCTGCAGTATTTGGGACATTGTTTTAGATGGAATAGGCTTGCTCAGAACCTATACCATTCTGACAGCTTAGTTGGCCTAGCCCACAGGAAAGACAAGTCAATACGCGCGGAGCCAACCAAGCCGCGGGTTTCCTCACGACGTTTTCCTTCACAGTTAGCGTGTGGTATTGCTACTACAAATTTGCAGATGCACGGAACTTTGAATATAAACAAAGTCATAGGTACATGCCCGCACTGGGAATCGAACCTAGGTCTCTCGCTTGTGGGTCCATTGTTCTACCCACTGGGCTACCACCGCTTCTTTAAAATAATAAAAACAGAAATAAGGTCCTCATAGGCCTTCTTATAGAAACTCCTTACAAGGTTCTAATTTTCAATTACATACACATACAATAATTTTAAATAAAAAATAAAAAACAACTTCAAAACACTCAAAATATATGACTTGGTCATGAAACTGGGCACCGACTACAAATTATACTTCTACAATACCTACAAGCATACATACTTCTAACTTAAAGGTATTCTTTAAAATTATTTCTAACTTTTTAGTGCAGTTTTAGTGTAGTTTTTTGAAGTCGATTTTTATTTTTTATTTAAAACTTTTTATTTTTCAATTTTTAGTGGGGGAGTGGGAGAAAAATAAGCAAGTCCCTTCTAACCGTAATTTACCCTACTTAATTCGTTGCTTTAAAATTTGAGTTTCCATCGCCGAAAGTCTTCACCAGAACATCAACAAATTACCTTGAGACTACTTTTAAGCTATTTTATGAAACATACGGATTTTACTAAAGGATGGGCATTATTTACTACTGTCCATTTTAGAGTTCCGTTCTTCATCTCTGAAAGTCTTCATCAAATCTTCACCAAATTAAAATGGGACCAATGGGACGTTATATCTATTTGAACAAAAAAAGAATTGTCGAAATCGGTTAAGATTTGACGGAGTTATACAGGAACAGCAAAAAAATATATATATATATATACGCGTCGAATTGATAACCTCCTCCTTTTTTGAAGTCGGTTAATAAACTCCCGCCAGTATCACGGAGGCTCTACTTGCTTTTAAATTAATTTATTCCAAATCCTAAATACAAACAAACTTCTATTTTACGTTTTCTCAAAGTAACATAGCGATCCGGCGCATACGTAGTTTGTTAATTAAAAACAAACTTTTTCTGTGTGGGACGTACCGTGCCCGGAAATATTATGCCGATATCACGCCCCGTTTTTAGTCATTATCCGCTAAGATGACATAGGCAAAGTGTTTTTATTTATTTTTTCTCTAACGTATTCGTAAGAACAGCAGTGCCGTCAAGAGCAAGTCAACCATTACTACGAAGACTATGCAGCCAAAATATACAGGTGGAGCTGCTGCCGACAATACATAAAAGTGGTAAACTTGGTGTCATTATAGAGCAGAACCTAAAACCAAATAATAAAATCCGGCCAAGTGTGAGACTCTCGCTGAAGGCCCCGACATGATTGAAAACACATTTTTGCTAAACTCTTAACACATTTTTAGGGTTACCCAAAGGGTAAGGGACCACATTACTAAGACTCTGTCCGTCCGTCCGTCCGTCTGTCACCAGGCTGTATCTCATGAACCGTGATAGTT
The DNA here is from genome assembly GCA_947308005.1 of Yponomeuta malinellus. Classification (NCBI taxonomy): domain Eukaryota; kingdom Metazoa; phylum Arthropoda; class Insecta; order Lepidoptera; family Yponomeutidae; genus Yponomeuta; species Yponomeuta malinellus. Next base: position 2,629,578 of record OX370994.1, read on the forward strand.
AGATAGTTGAAATTTTCACAGATGATGTGTTTGTATTGCCGCTATAACAACAAATACTAAAAACAGAATAAAATATATATTTGAGAGGGGCTCCCATACAACAAACGTGTTTTTTTTCAGTTTTTTGCTCGATATTAATAACGGCAACAATCCATTTCCTTCCGTGGATGTCATAGAAGGCGACTAAGGAAATCAATTATCAGGAGATGGGCAGCAGCATCTTCCTGAGATTCCAACGGCATACTGCGATCGCCAACCCGCCTGCCGAGCGTGGCGATTATGGCAAAACCCCTCATGGTTATGAAAACCATGAAGGAGGCCTATGTCCTGCAGTGGGCGTCAAATGGCTGATGATGATAATGATGATGATGATGATTTTCTTCCGTGGATGTCGTAGAAGGCGACTAAGGAAATCAATTACCAGGAGACGGGCAGCAGCGTCTTCCTGAGATTTCAACCGCAAACTGCGATCGCCAACCCAGCCAAGCGTGGCGATTATGGCAAAACCCCTCATGGTTATGAAAACCACGAAGGAGGCCTATGTCCTGCAGTGGGCGTCAAATAGCTGAAGATGAAACCCTGGTGTGCGAGTCCGACTCGCACTTGGCCGGTTTTTCTTATAAAAAGGAAATGACACAACACCAAAAGAAATAAAAATGAAACAAAATGGAACATTTAATATATAAAAATCTCGTGTCACAGTGTTTGTTAACGAACTCTTCCAAAACGGCTACACCGCCTTTTACGAATTTTTATGCGTATTTTGTGTATATAGCTCAGAGAACATAAAAAACCGGCCAAGTGCGAGTCGGACTCGCGCACCGAGGGTTCCGTACAAACCTGCAAGGTTTACAAAGTTCGTTCATTACGACAATCGAGTCATAACTATGGTATTTTTATTGCAAAACATGAGGAAAAAAGTAATAAGTTTATATTTATTAAAAAATATATATTTTGTAATGTAACTAAAAATTTAAGGTTTTCGGAATTTTTCCTTTATGTGTGCTATAAAACGTTGCTTCATGCCAAATTTCAAGATTCTAGGTCGACTGGAAGTACCCTTTAGGTTTTGATTCCCTTGCGAGTACTTGCGAGTTTCAAAATATGCAGCTTAAATTGCTGTTTCTTTTGATTGCGTTGACATAGAAGTTAGATTTTGTTACAGCTTAAAGGTATTATACACCTGAGTATTTGGTATGAATTTCAATTTGATACCTCTACGCGTTTATGAGGAAATGGGTAGTAAGTTTAAAATTATTAAAAAAAAATATATTATGTGATGTAACTAAAAATTTATGGTTTTCGTAATTTTTCCTTTAACTATGCTATAAGACGTTGCTTCGTACCAAATTTCAAGATTCTGAGTTCACGGGAAGCACCCTGTAGGTTTTGATTCCCTTGCAAGTGTCGAAAATTTGCGGCATAAACGGCTGTATCTTTTGATTGCGTTGGCTTAGAAGTTTGATTTTTTCACAGCTTCAAGGGACAGTAGACCTGAGTAATTGATATAAATTTCAGCTTCATACCTCCACGTGTTCCTGAGAAAAAGGGTCTTGACAGACGGACGGACGGACGGACAGACGGACAACAAAGTGATCCTATAAGGGTTCCGTTTTTTCCTTTTGAGGTACGGAACACTAAAAACAACCAAAAAAAAAATGTAATACGAGCCAAAAGAATGTTGTTGTTCAATTAAGGAGTTTTATTTATTTAATGGGTATATCTAATATTTATATTCCATGAATTCAGTTACCCCCGTCATGAAATAAAAAGAAAATATAATATATAGTAACCAGCTGACTCGGAAAACGTTGTTTCGCCATATTATTAGCCTATGACTTGTTCTTAGATCTACCAAATATACACGACATGTGACACGATATTTTTATATATTAGAAGATATAGGGACAAAATGCCCTTTAACACAATTCCGGAAACACGCCATCAGATCGATATAACATCGACATTACAAAGTACCTAGTTCGTTAAGAACATTATTGTCTCTGTATGAACTATGTCATACCTCTTGTGTGTCAGGGTTACTGCCATAAGCCTTGCTGAACATATCAAGATGGTACTTGTCTACCTTGAATGCGATAAAGATCTGCGGCTTTGAAAATCGTATTGTCGTCACTTCGAGATTATTGCGTGGCCACACCACAGCCACACTTTGTCCAACTGAATAATAAATTCCATTCAAGTCCATATTTTTTATTAACATTTTCGTAAGCCCTACACATTATTAGCTTCATTCCGGATTTACTTACTTGATTTTTTGTCGCAAGAGTCCGACCAGGTTTTGCTCGGATTCGCAGCGATTAAAATCATGGTCAGCAGAGACAAAGCTCGCGTGGTCGGTTGGGAGTCAGAGACAACAACCAAATATGTGAATACGGAAATAAGCTAACAAGTCCATATTATATTCTTTTTTTTTGTACTAGCCCGTGCTGAGGAATATTTTAAAAACCTATTTAGAGGCTAAAAATTCCACCCATGCCGGGACTTGAACCCACGATCTCTGGCTAACCATGCCAGCGCTCTACCAACTGGTACCAAGTGCAGGCATCAGTGAAATTTCGAGCCTCTTTACAAACTTCTCTGTATTAGGTACAGGCAGCGACATCTGGCAGTCCATATTGTTGTTAAAGCGTAAATGTGTGACAAACATTAAAATATTTAAACGCAAAAACTACTAGCTAATATGAGTATTCGTACCCTTAATCCATGTCCATATTAAAAAACCCCTTTTGCAATTGTATTAAATTGCATTCTGTTCCACCTGCAATGAGTTTGAGCTCACGCCTTACCGCGCGCTACTTTTCTGCGTTGTACGTCGTCTGCTCAAGGTAATTTCAGGTACCTACTCGAAAACTCGTAGAATGGTCGATATAATACAGTGATTAATTATTTGACTCTTTTTACAGAATAATTCCTCCAGCTCATAATAGTAATTCAAACCTAATTGTCTCGAACTTTACGTATAGTAAAGTAAACTAATAATCCATTCTGGTTAGCTCAGAAACATGGCGTTAAGAGAGCATGTGGTTACATGTAAAAAGTTGTTTATAAAAACACAATTCCTCTAAAGCACTTCTCAAATAGTCTGTGATAGTCTTTCTCTTTACTAAATACGATTTAAACTGCATTTGAAGAGTTTGGTATCTGTAGGAAATCTGTTTTTTTATAAGACTGTCTATGAAAATTTAAATACGTCTAAAATGACCGTTACAGATTCCATTTAATTTTGCTAAGACCCAGAGGTATACTCGATTTTTACTTTTTATTAAAAAATTTTTTAAGGACACTGGTATGTGTCCTTAAAAAAAAATTTATAAAAAGTAAAAACCGAGTTCAAAGCACAAAAAATATAGAAATTTGAAAGAATCCCTTAAAATTAGAAGTATGTATACGTGTAGGTATTGTAGAAGTATAATTTGTAGTCGGTGCCCAAAATATATGTCCTGGTCATGAAACTGGGCACCGACTACAAATTATACTTCTACAATACCTACATGTATAGATACTTCTAATTTAAATGTATTGTTTTAAATCATTTCTAACTTTTTAGTGCTGTAGTGTTTTGAAGTCAGTTTTTATTTTTTACTTAAGTAATTTTATTTTTCAATTTTATTGGGGGAGCGGGTAAAAAATAAACACGTCCCTTATAACCATAATTTACCTTACTTAATTCGTTGCTTTAAAATTTGAGGTTCTCAATTTCCATCTCCAAAAGTCTTCACCAGAACATCACCAAATTACCTTGCGACTACTTTTACGCTATTTTATGAAACGGATATCACTAAAGGATGGGCCCCATTCGGCCTTATTTACTGCTGTCCATTGAACAGTTTCGTTCTCCATTTCTGAAAGTTTTCATCAGATCTTCAATAAATTAAAATGGGACCAATGAGACGTTATATCTAATCGAACAAAAAAAGAATTGTCGAAATCGGTTAAGATTTGACGGAGTTATGCGAGAACAGAGCCAAAAAAAAAAAAAAAAAACATCACCATCAGCCATTTGACGCCCACTGCATTACATAGGCCTCCTTCGTGGTTTTTATAACCACGAGGGGTTTTGCCATAATAAAAAAAACATAAGCGTTGAATTGAAGACCTCCTCCTTTTTGAAATCGGTCAAAAATTAATATCATAGTGAGAAGGAAAGCTCGCTCTAATCTAATTTTCCCTATTATGAATGATAATTAGGGAGTTCGAAGAACGAAAAAAATTGTGTTCAAAGAGATATGAGGAGCATATCTCGAGGTCTTTCTGATTCCTTAACTACACCATTCTCTGAAGAAAAAAAAACAGAAGATGCTTTCAGCCTTTTACTGAACAAAACACACACACACAAAATAAAATACAAAAATATTTATTCATCCAACACGCACACAAATTTAATAATGACACATCTAAAATCTTAATTTAATTTTCATAGATTTGTTTTACCTTGCTAAAAAATAATTTCATTAATTAGGTGAAAGTTAATGTTAAATTGTATTGTTTCACTCACAATTTTTACAACACCATGTTAGTTGTGGTAGAGCGGTGACTACTGCTACATTTGTTTTTATACTTAGGTACAGGTAACTAGATACCGTCTATGTATGTAGTTTAAGATGTAGTAGATAACGAAATAAAGAATTTTGTACTTGCATAATAAAGTTATATCGAAATTGTATGGACGACCGACGTTTGGTTTTCAGCGAAAAACCTATCTGAAGGGGTTCGCCGGCTTTAAAAAGAAAATGTTCTTTTACCGATCGTTTTCGCAAAAAGTGGCCAGTTTGTTGTGACGTTTAAGACCGACGCCCGAGAGAAAATCTATATTATCTTCGACCAAATAGGGGAATTATTAGCAAAAGGCACGATATAAAGTACTAATGAACGCTGATGAAGCGAAAGAGGTCTGTCAGGATCGTGGCAAAAGGCAGACCCTGGTCTCTGCCTACTCCTTCGGAGTACAGACGTGAGTTTATATTATGTTATGTTTATCTATATTACTGTGAACTATGAGCCTCATAAGAAGGCTCAAGATCGCCCGACGAGCAATGGAGAGATCTATGTTATAAATTTCCGCAGAAGAACCCGAGTTTCTGATATAGCTCGAAGAATTGCTCAGTTGAAGTGGCAGTGGCCGGGGCACATAGCTCGTGGCGGGGAGTCGCTGGATGTGGGCGGCACAACACCGGTAAGCTCGGAAAACTATGAGGGAGGCCTATGTCTTGCAGTGGGCGTCAAATCGATGATGATGACTGTGAACTGTACCAGTTTTTTCTAAAGTGCCGTAGACAGGTCTGATGAAGTTTTCTGGAAGAGGCGACCGTCCCTTTTACGTCCTGATCTAATTATGGTTTTTGCCATAGAGACTGCGTTTACGAAAATCGCCAACATCCCGCTGTAGAGAAGGCGGAAAAAGGGCAATTAATAAATTCCCCGCGTCAATTAAACAAGGCTCGGTCCCAAAAAGGTAAAGTGCGCCACTTGTCATACTTGCTCAATTCTAGTAAACTTGACGACAGCTCAGCCTTTACAATTTTGATGTAATAGACACGTGTGAAGGTTTAAGCCTTAGCGGAATATTTATAATAGGTACGCTTAATTACTTCAAATTCTACTAAGGTTATACTTGTGGTCGGTTAGTCGGCGGCGACTGTGTTCCAACTGCCGAGTTGGAACACACTTTCCAGCTTCCAAAAACCTCTTCAATAATACGTATATTGCATTGTCTGTATGCACTGCACAAAACCAACTTGCCAACGTGCCAACGGCATTTGAACAAATGGCTGAAATCGCATGGATGCATGTCAGGGCCGCGTTTCATTAAACTGCAATTCACAGTTTATTGTGACAATCCGATGTGCATTGCGTAGCCGTTGATAATCTGTGGGTTGATCGACATTACAATGTACATCGAATTCTCATAGTAAATAATGAGTTCTATGAAATAGGGACGTGAGATTTGTCTTAGATTTCTTTGGACTCTGACTCAGTAAAATAACAAAAAAAAAGCTTTTAAGTCTCCGTCGAAAACGCTGCTGCGCGGATTTTCGGTCAAGTTCAGGAACACTGAGAGAACTTTATTAAAAAAAAAAAAAACGGCCAAGTGCGAGTCGGATTCGTGCACGTAGGGTTCTGTTCCATGTTCTATACAACATTAGACACAAAGATCACACTTATTGTATGGGAGCCCCCCTTAAATATATTTTTTAATGTAGTTATTTATTTTTGAAACGAATACAGAACTAAATATTCTGTGAATATTTCAAACGTCTACCTGTTGCCGTTATTAATATCGAGCAAAAAAATGGGAAAAAACTTACGTTTGTTGTATGGAAGCCCCTCTTAAATATTTATTTTATTCTGTTTTTGGTATTTTTTGTTATAGCGGCAACAGAAATACATCATCTGTGAAAATTTCAACTGCCTAGCTATCACGGTTCATGAGGTACAGCCTGGTGACAGACAGACAGCCAGACAGACAGACAGATGGACAGACAGACAGACGGACAGTGAAGTGTTAGTAATGTAAAGTCCCGTTTGGCACCCTTCGGGTAAGGAACCCTAAAAATCGTATGTGGCTGGACTGTGGCGAAACAGACCTTTGACTGAGCCAAACAGAAACTCGGGAGGATCTCCCGAATTTATTTTTAAAGCAAAGTTTACTTCTAAATATAAACTTCAACAGATAAAAGGCCCCAAACGATCGAAGCATCTGAATAAACCCGCATATCAGCTCCAAACAAACTTCACATACTTTCGCACTTTTGTGCCCCCTTCGATTAATCGAAATCACTTTTATAAGAAGTTAAGGTGAATGCAGGAGGAGTGGCCTCGTGGTAATTCTTATGTATAGTCAACAGCACGTCAACCTTTACATAAGTGTACTCTAATAAAAAATGTACAGGTTGACCTGCGGTCGACTGTACAGTGTACATAGTCGGATATAATAGAGTTGTCATGATAAAGATTCATGGTAAAAAGTTTCTTTTATGATGAAAAAACGAAACCATTCTTGTCGAATAAGATTCTGGTGTGTGTCAATAGAAGGGGGAGATTTTCAATTGTCTTCGCTTATGTTCAGCGATAATTCATTACCACGTTGTGGGTTCTATTCCATTCCGTTCTATTCCATTCCATTTTAAACTCACATGTAATTTTTGTTGTTCCAGAATAAACACACAAAATGGGAAACGAAGAGAAGAGGGCAGGCACTATTGTCCTAGAAAACTTTAATTCCACGTAAGTATGTTTATGTTTATGTAAGACGTGAGTGAAATTCATCATGTTAATAGTGACATCAAGTTAATAGTGATTTTTAGGACCCATAGGCGTGAACCTAGGGCAAAAAACCTAGGAGATAGCAATAGCAAACGGCCGTTTTTGGCATGAATGCTATCTAGTCCCAGGTCTGTAATCCTAGGTTCTCTGTCCTGGGCCCTAAAACTCACCATTAACATGATTGAGAGATTGTACAGACACTTTTTGCAAATACGATCTGTAAAAGAAGATATATAATAGGGGTTAAAGTATGAAATTGCCGTTTTATTGCAATAGGTTCTTTGAATTGACATAGAATCTTCATGGTTTGAGGTTTTCGAATGAAACTTTTTTCAAATGGTTACTATGATGTTCTTTTTTTAAAGAATGTAAAACATTTGAATATCGACTTTCAATTGTTTTTGTTATTCAATTTAGACAAGAAAGATGGATACTGCGAAAATTCGAGTGATTATGAGGCACCCATTTTTCGTATTTTTTTATTTTATTGATTTGACGCAAGTGAGTCAATATTGTGAGTAAGGTAACGTTAAACCATGCCGCTAATTCCTGGGTAGTTTGACTAGGGTCGGCTTAAACTATCTCTCTTAATTCATCGTTATTCACCTGTGTGGGCTGTCTTCCTCGTGGCTCGTTCTTTAAGTCGAAATTTCCATCACGAAAGCGTTTAAACCAAAATCGCACGGTGCGTTCATTAGTAGACCCCTCTCCAAACGCAGCATTGATATTGCGGGCTGTTTCTGCCGCGTTAGTTCCGCGTCGGAACTCGTATTCAAAAATCACTCGAATTTTCGCAGTATCCATCTTTCTTGTCTAAATTGAATAACAAAAACAATTGAAAGTCGATAATCAAATGTTTCACATTTTTTAAAAAAAGAACATCATAGAAACCATTTGAAAAAAGTGTCATTCGAAAACCTCAAACCATGAAGATTCTATGTCAATTCAAAGAACCTATTGCAATAAAACGGCAATTTCATACTTTAACCCCTATTATATTTTTTTTCATTAGTGGCGCTAGAGAGCCAACCGGATCCCCTTAAGGGGCTCCATAAAGTAACACCAGCGCCACCGAGGCGAAAAAATCATATCATCATCATCATCATTCAGCCACAAGAAGTCCACTGCTGGACATAGGCCTCCTCCGTGAATTTCCAAAAAGACCGGTTGGAAGCGGCTTGCATCCAACGTCTTCCTGCCACTTGGATGAGGTCATCTGTTCGTCTTATCGCTGGTCGACCTACGCTGCGCTTGCCAAAAATCATACAATTTTTTACAATTTGTATTTGCAAAAAGTGTCAGTAAAATCTCTCAATCATGTTAATAGTGAGTTTTACAAACGATCTGTAAAAAAAGATTTATACGTTTTTTTCCTTGCTGACGCTAGTGTTACTCTATGGAGCCCCTTAAGTGGTCTCGCCTCTACTCTATTTTAATAATTAATTTGTACGCCCTAGATAATAATATCTAACCTCTTAAAGAGTCTAAGTACTCGAACGGATCTAGACGCTGAAATAACCCTCCAAATTACTTTTTCAGGGCGAATCTAGCCGCTAATCCGGGCTTTCAGTCAACTCTGAGCTTGGGCTCGAAAGAAGTGATCAATGAGAAGGCTTACGACCCTTTCGAGCATCGGCAGGTCGAGCACCCAACTTCGTAAGTAACAATACAGAGATAATTTAGAAAGCTATTGGCCGAATCGTACGATAAAGCCACGAAACCATAGAAGGCTTCTAAGATTTCACCGCATTATTGTACAATGTCCACGATAAGCGGCTGATTATAATCAAATCAAATAGTTTTATTCACTGTTAACAAAAGAACTGGAGATTAAAAAGCCCAATTTAATTAGTAGACCTGGCCTCTGCCTACCCCTCCGGGATACAGGCGTGAGTATAAGTCATCATCATCAGCCACTTGACACCCACTGCAGGGCATAGGCCTCCTTCGTGGTTTTCATAATCATGAGGGGTTTTGCCATAATCGCCACGCTCGGCAGGCGGGTTGGCGATCGCAGTATGCGGTTGGAATCTCAGGAAGACGCTGCTGCCCGTCTCCTGGTAATTGATTTCCTTAGTCGCCTCCTACGACATCCACGGGAGGAAATGGAGTGACGCTTTTCTTAATCCGGCGCCACACGGATCGTGAGTTTAAGTAATGTAATGGAAATAGTGCTGTCAGATAGCGTTAAGAGTAAAGGCGTTAGGGCATCGCCTGAGGAACCCTGGCATGTACTACCACTCTCGTTAAATTTGTGTATATTCTTGCTTCTTATGTATATTTTTTTAAATGCTTTGGATAAAATAGGGGATGTATTAGCAAAGGGCAAGATAAAAATTACCCGATACCAGCGTGCGCGTGGAACGACTAATGAATGTTAAGGATGCGAAAGTGAACTGTCAGGATCCTGGCAAGTGGCAGTCCCTGGTCTCTGCCTACCCCTCTGGGATACAGGCGTGAGTTTATGTATGTATGTACTTTGGATGAATCGTTTGTAGATGTATTGTTTTATGCTTGTGTAAAAAAATGCTCCGTATTTCTTGAATAATTATCAGCTTCTCTGTTCTGTGTTATCAGCGTTGGCATAAGCCGGAATAAATATGTTTATCTTTTCCCAGGTCACTAGGATCTCTGGCCCACCTGCTCAAGTCCTCGCTAGGGTCTGGCATCCTGGCGATGCCGGCTGCCTTCAAGAATGCGGGGCTGGCGGCCGGCGGCATCGGCACCATCGTGATCGGCTTCATTTGCACGCACTGCGTTTATGTTTTGGTAAGTCCTGGTCCTGTTTTATTTATTAGTTTCGTCTGTTGTGTATTTAGTTTTCTTTCTGTTGTTGTGCATATTATGTTATATCTGCTTATTTTGTTTCTGTGATGTATCTTGTTGGTATAATAAATGTTTTTCTTCTTCTTCTTCTTAAGTGGAGTGAACCCCGTGCAAGTACCTACTAATGGCTATGTTTTCTAAGTTACGTACGAGTATATTTGCGAATTTGTAGTAGCAATACCGCTCGCTCAGGTTACCTCACGATGTTTTCCTTCACAGTTAGCGAGTGGTGTTTCTACCAACACTTCTCAAATGTACGCTACTTAGAAAAAAAAAGAGTCATTTTCACCTGCCAGGATTCGAACCCACGACCTCCCGAATGAGGAGCCGGCGTTCTACCGCTGCGCTACCACCGCTATAAAATTATAACTATTCTTGTAATTGAATTCGTAGGTGAAGACGTCCCAAGAAGTCTGCGTCAACGCAAAGAAGCCTTCCATGGGGTTCGCGGAGACCTGCGGCGCTGCATTCGAGTTTGGACCTAAGCGCCTAAGACCTTGGGCCAATTTTGCCAGGTAACACACACTTTTCGAGGTAACTTTTTCTACTATTATGCCGGAGCAGAGATACTTACACCGATTTTCAGCTTTACCGTATAACGTCATGAAATACTGATAAACAGATTTTTATGTGGGTAGGTACTTAGTTATTTTATAAATCAGCTCTGGGATTCCCCGGTCTGCGGCACGCGTGATAAAATCATTCTCTCTCTCTCTCTCTGACAGAAGGCCCGTCTCCTGAAGTGGAAAGTATTTCTATGCAGGTTTACCTATAAAAGGCTTAATTCCTTAAACACCCCAATTATAATCTGTGTTTTGTGAGGGATGTTCAATAAGTAGTGAGAATGAGGTATAAACTCCTTGGACACAGAAAAAAAAATACTGGCAGGCATAGCCCACTTATTTGTCGGCATAATTAAAAAAAAAAAGTTTGATGCTCTTCTGTTTTTTCAATCATAGAAGGTTCTTACTTGTGTTCTGTCGCAACGAGTAATCGAAGATGGTGAAAAGTTAAGTTTGCGCGGTAATTAAATATCTATGTTTGAAAAATTTTACTACGGAACAAGTAAATAAAGATTTGCAAGATACGTTAGGGCTTCATGCTCCTCTTTATTATACCTCATTATTGCGCGTTGGTGTGCAAATCGGCCCAGGCGTCTTCGAGTAATCGGGGAACATTCATAAAAAAAAAGATCCCGACGAATTGAGAACATCCTCCTTTTTTGAAGTCGGTTAAATAAGATAAGATTTTTTCCATTGCTGACGCTATTGTTACTGCATGGGGCTCCATTAATGGCTGGTACATAGGTGGTTCTTTTCTGACTTCCGTCCTTTTCCTTTGCAGTTTCTCTAGAGGCCGCCTTCCCAGACTTGGATTTGGACAGAGAAAGGATTTTTTGATTTTTCGTTTTGACTTTCGTCGCCTTTCCCTTTTCGTATGCCGCCCGGGGTCATGGCACCCTCTACACCAGCGATTCCTAAAAGGTGGCCCGCAGAACCCTGGGATTCCGTGGAAGGGTACACAGGGGTTCCGCGGTCTGCCCTAGAGAATAGATCTTCGCGTTACATTGTCAGACATAAAGCCTAATTTTAGTACTTAATGTAGTTATAAGAAAATATGTGAAAAAAATAATTCATCCTCATCATCATCAACCATCAGACGCCGACTGCAGGACATAGGCCTTCTGCGTGGTTTTCATAACCATGAGGGGTAATTATTAAAAAAAAAATATTCACATTAAATAATTACTATATAGTATTTATTTGCTGCAATCTAACGGCCTTATTTATTAAAACACGATTTCTCTAAAGCACTCCTAAGAGTCAGTTTATTTCATCTGGTTACGACTTTTCCTTGTAAAATCTCCACCACAGATTATTTTAATCGGCGTTTTAAGATTGTTTTTTTTTCAAAATAAGACCGTGAATATTTTAGAAATAGGTACATAATTAATATTCTTCCTTCATAATTTGTTCTGTTTTCGAGTCTAGCATAAATATATTCGAACCACAAGGTAAATGAACACTTAAGTTATCAAATAGCCAGCTAGGGCTCCGCCAAGTTATGATCAATGTTATGGCCAAATAACATTGGGAACCGCTGCGCTAAGACCTCCACGCTACGCTACTGAATCTCAGTGCAAAGCTTTTTGCGAGACAAATTCCAAATTTCAAACAAAGAATCATTAATCGTTAGCAATTTTCACCGCCTGCCAGGGAGAGAAGGCAAATATTTACAAAGCGACTTAACGCTGCTAGATTTTGAAGATTACATTGTAAAACCGAAATAAACCGTGTTCGTTCACGAATAGATAACTAAAGCAAGATTTTATTAAGTTTACTGGCTATTACTGTAGATTACTGCTACTATCTACTGTGAAAATGTCACGTAATGCCACTTAGGTGTTAGAGTAGAGCACAAATGGGATACCTACTTGTAATACTTAGTTATTATGGATGTACAACACAGATGTGGCGTCTAGGAAAAAAAAACATTAGTTATTTCGTTTATTTCTTTATTCATTAATTACGTAATTAAATCAGTTCACACAATTTTACGTAGAAAACTTATTTATCTACAAAACTAAATAATGAGCATCATCTTAAAAATTAAAACTCCTGCTCGGTAATTTCAAGAGCCTTGGCTGAATCTTTAGACAGGCCACTTTCTTCTTCCTTCCTTGAGCGACCAGGAAGAATCTGTGTTTACGAAACCGGAAGTACGCCATTGCAAAGGAGGTTGTACCTATGTCATCGACTGAGATTCGATAAAAATAAACTTACAAGCTCTGTGGCAGGCTGTCAATGTCTAGGCTATACAATCTATCGTTTTATGATTCGTTTATGCAAAAAGTGACTCCGAACTCCCTCAGTCATTTGAGTTGTGATTTTTAGAACTCACCTAGTAATGTTAAAAACCAAGGACTAAGTAGTATTTCCGCTAAAACGGCCACTTTTGGCATAAATGCTATCTAATTCTGATTACATCCATGTTAACCTGTTATTGGCTTTCACTTTAATCATCGCAATTTTGTAAATATGCCTTTCGTATAAGCTGTTGGTTTTCCAATAGAAATTAAAAACAATCTCAGGTCTTGATCCCAGAAAGATACCGTTCTTTTTTCATTATTAGCGCTCATTGAATCTATTGAGTCGCGAAAAACTTTCATAGAATGGTACGCTGGGGCGAAAAATTACTGAAGCGAAATCCACGAGATCGAATGATTGAATTGAATGATAGCTCATTCGAAACTAGGTACCGGATCTCATCCAGACAAAGTCGCTAGGCGTCTCAAAATCAAACATTGTGGCGAAAATAAGTCGTAGCTTAGCGACAAACATTGTGACAATAAATAATAGCTTAGCTTAATTACTGACGCATAATTTTTTTCTGTTATCTACGTACTACGTACCGGACCCAAATAATGTATCTCTTAGAAAAGGGCAAGATCACCAAGTGTGTCCAACGAAGATTGGCGATTTCAAGCGTTGACGTATGTGATCGCCTCAGCTACTCAGGTTTCTGCACGGTGGTTTATATTTTGTTTTATATAAAAAGGGAGACGAAAGGGAAAGTGGAGATGGCATTTGGAGGAAAAGGCCTATCTTTACCCAGCCGTGGACAGCCGAGCGGATGTCTGTTGATGAAGATGACTTTTTGTTTGAAGAAAAATATTACATTTAAAGTGTTTATTTCAGGACGTTCATAGACTACGCTCTCACGTGTACGTACTTGGCGGCTCTCTGCGTCTACGTCGTCTTCATAGCGGAAAACTTCAAGGAGGTAACTTCTTTAATGTTCAGTTTAAGGTAGAGTGATAAAAAAAATTTAATTTTTAAGTTGATAATATATTCATAAAACTTTGGAAAAAATGTTAAGTTTTCGTGAAGTTTCACAGAGAAAGAAATTTATTCCACCGAAATATTTATGTAGGTTTATAATAATTTCTATTATCTCCCCCCCCCCCTCTCCATTTCCCTAGGTTTACGTAAGTTTATTATTGTATTTAATCTTCTTCTTGCACTACCCGTCGCCAGTCTCTTCAATACCAAAGGTTTGCTGGAAGAGAATGCTTCTTGCACTAAGCACGCCCTTGTACACTTACAATGTAATTAGTGCAATAAAGAATTGAAATAAATAATACATGTGAGAACCGGGCCGCTTTCTATTTCTAACAAAACTTCATGCACAAGTGTAGTTACGGTATACAGCTTGGAGATTACAATTGGCAACTTTTCATGTATGACCATCTGTCTACGGCTTAGCTCAGAGACGTTTAAAACATAGACATACATGTGGGACTGGGGCAGCTACAAATAAGAAGATTCTTTAAAAAAACACCAACATTTGTTTTTCACATTCAGCACCGCCATGCTGATTGCATGAAATTTTTTTCTTCTATCCCTTTCACTACTTGTTTCACAGATTTTTTTCAGCTTAAGTCGTGTGTTTATGTCAAAGACGCGTGTGTAAGCGGACGCCGCATCGTTTAGAAGCTCGTCGTTGATGCAATAGATACAAAGTTATTTATACTTAAAATTCAAAATCGACCCGATATATGGGATACATCGAGCTTTTAGTGTATTCTCCGTATAGACATAAAAGAATAAGCAGAAAATTCTGAATATACTTTATTTTTCAATTAGTCCCCAATCACCTCAGTAGATACACTTATTTGAGAGGAAATGTAACTTTTCAATACCCTCTAAGAAATATTCTTCTTCCTTGAATGAAAAATGTTCACCAAAGGCCGTTCAATTCTTCATAGTCGGAAAAATGCTTACCTCGAAGATCTTTCTTAAGGTGAGAATGCCTTTAAATAATTTTTATGTTACGTTCTCTAAAGCAGTAAAGAATATTCTTATCTTATTTTATCTTAAATTAGAAGTACGTATACACATGTAGGTAGTGCTCGAAATATATGTGCTGGTCGTGAAACTGGACACCAACTACAAATTTTTCTTCTACAATACCTATGTATACATACTTCTATTTTAAAGGTATTCTTTTAAATTATTTGTAACTTTTTAGTGCTGCAGCGTTTTGAAGTCGGTTTTTATTTTTTATTTAAGAGCAAAATCAAATCCCTTATAACCATAATGTGCCCTATGTACTTAATTCTTTGCTTTCAAATTTGAAATTCTCAATTCAAATCATCAAATTACCCTGGGACTATTTTACGCTATATTTTATGAAACATAATTGCATATTACTAAAGGATGGGCCCCATTAGGCCTCATTTACTGCTGTCCATAGAAGAGTTCCGTTCTCCATCTCTGAAAGACTTCATCAGATCTTCACCAAATGAAAATAGGACCAATGGGCTCTCATAGATTTGACAGAGTTATAAAGAAACATAGCAACAAACAATGCGTCGAATTGAGAACCTTCTCCTTTTTGAAGTCAGTTCAAAATTTAAAACAATCTTAAAATGAAGAAATACACCCAGACAAGTCATTTGTAAGAATGAAGTGAATGAATGAATGACATCCGTAAACCAACTAAGCATGCTGTGATGACAGCGTTTCATAAAACTACAAGTCATGTAGTTTAATATGACAATTCGATGTACATTGCGTAGCCGACACTTTCTACCTGTCTGCAGCTTAAACGACTTTGCAATGAACATCGAAATATCATAGTAAACCATGAATTGACCCAGGCAGGCATTTTAGGAAATTATCATCTAGAACCTTGTGCATGAAGTTACGTCAGGGCTTTATTCAATATAACTCTTATTTATTTAGAAACAAAAGCCCAAATATAACATTCAACTAAGCTTAAAACAAAAACGAATAAACTCCAAAAAAAAAACTAAAACTGGATGAAAATAAATAAATTTTCCTAAAACATTGATTTTTTTAAACGTTTATTTGTTCAAAATCAAAAAACCTTAATATTAGATTCTCTCGGTCTCGCTCGTATATGAAACAGTTGCATGCATAGTTTTTGTAGCTCAGAAACAATCCGGAGGCGAAGAACAGATAGGAAATAGGTTTGAATTTCCTAGAAAGTTACTAGAAGCTGCATAACTCCGAACTAAATTAATATCGTATCTTCTATCCTGTCATATGAACTATGTGTAGGTACTCACGCCGACATAAGAAAAAAAAAATCCTCTCTTCTCAGGAACACGTTTATTGTGTTTTCGTGTAGACACACGGCAGGGTTCAAGCCAAGTTTGAGGCGAAACAGGTGACGCAGACGTGTGTTATTTTAGATACGTGGCGGGTTAATTTAGTTTAGTAGTTTTATTTCATATATTGATATATATTTTATATATATTGATTGATGTTATTCATGTCGATCCGGCTACGGCGACTTTTGTTGGTCCGTCATGTTTCGTTGGAGTGGCCGAGTGTGGCTCCTCATACGACATAAATAATTGTGCGCGGACCGTCCTACACATTGCACATCCCTTGTAGAAAACTTGGCCACTTGTCCACATTAAACATTTAGAGGGATTCATGTTTACTGCCAACGATAAAAACAAGGTGTTTTTTCCGCAGGTCCTGGACCAGTATTACCCTGAGTATCAACTCTCCGTCGCGGTGTACTGCGCGTTGACTTTAGTTCCCTTAGTCCTGATCTGTCAGATAAGGAATCTGAAGTACCTGGTGCCTTTCTCAGCCATAGCCAACGTCATGCTGGTCATCTGCTTCGCGATCACCATGTACTATCTGTTCTCGGATCTGCCGAATCCTAAGGAGCGGCAAATGGTAGCCAGCGTTACGCAGTGGCCGCTGTTTATTAGGTGAGTGGACGACGTTATCATTTTTTAATCCAGGTTTCCAGGTTTTCAGTGAGCTAATGGCTACTCGAGGGCTACTCGTGTCTTGTAAACCGATCTTAGTATACTCTGATGAAAACCGCCAATGCTGAGTCAGATGCTCTTTTCCTTATTTTTTTTTTGTGATATGTTAATTTGTTCCAATAAACGGCTTTCTCTGTTTCAATTTTTGGTACTAAGCTCGCCGGTGAACACGATTCGAGGAGCATAATTTTCAGTTCATTTATTAGCAATTGTTTTGAGAGTATTGAGTAAAATAAAATAAAAAATAAAAAAATTTTTACTCGTTAATAAATTTTCCATAGTAAAAGTTGTTATTAACGTGTAAAGCCCACCATTTTCTGAGTTCCCCTAACTGTGAAGTCTGTGATCTAGAAGAGGACCTACTGCACATATTAATGGAATGTGACCGAAATATAGACAAGAGAGACCATATTGTAAAATCACTGCAACTAAAAACATATTATATTAACATATTGTTCTCGAATGGAGACCACATATCGGCAAGCGCAGCGTAGGACGACTAGCCATAAGATGGACAGATGACCTCATCCAAGTGGCAGGAAGACGCTGGATGCAAGCTGCTTCCAACCGGTCTTTTTGGAAATCCATGGAGGAGGCCTATGTTCAGCAGTGGACTTCTTGTGGCTGAATGATGATGATGATGAAACATATTAGATGTAAGCATATTCCAGAGCATTCTAGCTGAATCTTTGTAAAGGGCAGCTTGAATGTTGTATACTCTTCTGTAATTTTTAGAATTTAGTCATATAGATAAGCAGTATTTAGTACAAGACACGATGGGATTGACATCGTCACTTTAAGTGTACAAAAATCCCTAATAAATAAAGATTAAAAAAAAAGTCCACCATTTTGAAAAGTGTGGGGATTTTGTCACTCTTTGTGCACATATTAACATTTATCTTATATGATTTTAATGAGATGATTCTTAAATGAGTTCTTGCTAAGATTAAATCAATCTAATTGAAAAATATCCTTACTAATATTATAAACGCGAAAGTTTGTATGTATGGATACTATGGATGTTTGTTACTCTTTCACTCAAAAACGGCTGAACAGAGATAGATTATAGTCTGGATTAGCACATAGGCTATTTTTTATCGCGGAAAAATACACATCAAAATTACCACGCGAACGAAGTCGCGGGCAACAGCTAGTATAACATATTAACGAAGTAAAATCACGCAGCGATTACAGCCAAAGGATTTCAGGCTGTTTCAGATCAACTCTATGTAATTCAAACCAAACCAAAAACGCAATTTCCTGTTACGTTCATGTTCAAATAAGGTGGCTTACGATTTAATTTCGCTTTGACCTCGATTTCAGTTACGATATGATTTTGTTTTGCGACTTATGGTTACGAGTTTATACTTACACTGAAAAGGACAATAACCTTTATTATTGGTTACCTTTGCCACAAATTAGAAAAAAAAAATCACTCCGTTCGTACAGAACCATTAATTGTTTTATTTTTTTAACTAGATTTTTTTTCTAGACTAGTTATTTATTAACCATGAGTTACATTTCGCATTTAAAGTTTAGGTCAGCAGGTACTACCTTTTCAGGTGTACATTTATTGTACTAAGTGGTTTTTCTTTATATATATAGCTCCAAAATATAATATATATATATATATATATATATAAGACGCGCGGATGTGCGCTCATCCTAAAATTAGATTCGATTTGACTCTACGTCTGTGTACCTTAACTCTCAAAAAAAGGAAGATCTCTTGAGTGAATGTTCATTCGACCGAATCGTCTGATATCGCCTTAAAGCGTACTGCTTAATTACAACCTTCTAAGTCCTGACCCTGAAAATAACAACTTAAGCAGGAGGCCTAAATCATGCGCACGAAATCCTGTCATAATCCTCACATTTACGATAGCAATTAATATGGAAATTGACAGTCAGATAATTGGAATCGTTCACGATTTGATGCGATATAGGATCAAGACTACTGAAAAACCTATACCCATCTCTTTCCAGCACAGTGATCTTCGCCATGGAGGGCATCGGCGTAGTCATGCCCGTGGAAAACGAAATGGCAAAACCCGAACAGTTCCTTGGCTGTCCGGGAGTGCTTAATATTGCCATGTTTATCGTGATCTCTCTTTACGGACTCGTGGGGTTCTTCGGGTACATCAAATACGGCGATGACGTCAGAGGCAGTGTCACGCTCAATTTGCCGCAGGATGAGATGTAAGTCTTTTTGTATTGTATAGGTACTCGTCCATACGAACAACTTTTATTGCGAGGAAAACATAAAAATCCCGAAAAAATATGTTTTTACTGTTTTTTTATTTACCTTTCCACAAAAAGTTACTGCTATCGATTTTAATTCTTTTCCCCATATTCAAATTTGCTCGTGTAGACCAGTGGAACCCACCTTTTACGGTTGTTTTTTATGTAGCAGAGGCATGGGCTTATTTAGCACGCGTACCCACCGCGGATTGGCAATTTCAAGCGCTGAGGTATGTGAACACCACAGACACTCAGGTTTCCTCACGATGTTTTCCTTCACTGTTAGCGAGTGGTATTGCTACTATCTATACCTAAATTCACAAATAAATGTACGTAACTTAGGAAACAAAGCCATTGGTACATGCCGGGACTCGAACCCACAACCTCCCGAATTTTTACTATCAGAAAAATGTAACAACCTTTACTATAATATTACTAGGTATTATTTTACGTAAACAACTTTTACTATTAGGAAAACGTTGAAATCGAAAATTTTATTAGCTGTTTCATATCACAGATAGATAGAGAATATTTTATTGTAAATAAAAAGGGAAATATTATAGATATTTCTTAACTTAAGAGTACAGACGGCAGCGGCCTTATCACTGAAAACGATATCTTCCAGATCACCTAATTCATTAATGATTTAATTTGATTCAACATGGTGGTGGTAACGTTCGAATGGAACAGCTAAAATTAATTTTTATCGTGGTTTCGAAGTTTCCCCCACAGTAAAAATGATTGTATTGACGAAGAGAAATCTACGTTTTCGGATTATATATGGGAATTTTCTTTCACTTTATGTAGAAGGAACGACCGTACCTACGTATTAGAAAACATGAAATGTCTAAGAACAAAGCAGTGGAGGCGATAGCTAACTGAAATTAATTTTATATTTGTGCAATGGTAACAAACGGGAATTTAACAAGCATTTGTTTCTTTGAGACTGACTTAAGCCGGGTTATGACGGTCAGTGCGCTCGGACCGAGTGCGTCATTCCGATTGCGATAACGTGAATGGATCAATTCGGAACGATATTTATTTGTGATGTGACAATGACATAAGTAAGTTTCGTTTTATGATCTAAAAATTAGATCAAAGTGAAATAATTCCGTTCCGTTCCTTACCAGTAATTTACCAAGTTCAGCGCCATCTATGGAGCGACTAGGGAATAATAAAAAAAAAATAAAAAGAATATCTCGGAGATTTGATCGTAGACTATACAGAATTGAATGTCTCGTCGTGGCAGAGTTTGCGCCTGCCAAAAAGTCTGTAACCTCCTTGTTAGTTCTAACTTATGATCATTCGTCGTTTGTTTTTTCTCCAGCAATACGATTCGAATATGAAAACCATTGTGTGTGTTGAAAATTCGTCGTATTTTTTCTGCGAGGATTTACAGAAGAGGTAAATCTCTTCTGGCAGCAAAAAACGCGTTTTTTGACAATTAATGAACCTGTTAGTGCATTTATCAGTGTTTTAGCGAGTTTTTTTTTATGAATATAAGTTATGCATTGGTTATATGGCGTTTTACTTAAAGAGTCTCTGAGAAAGGCATTAAATATTTTTTTATAATTAAGACTTAGCCTCTAAATAGGTTTTTAAGACTGTTAGACTGACTTTGTAGATCGGCCATTAAGCATTCATTTAGAAAGAAAGATAGTATAGTCTCTTTTGTAGAAATAAATAATTCAAATAAATCATTCGTCTTTCTCCCACTAACAGCCTCGCACAAAGCGCCAAGATCCTGATGGCTTTGGCGATCCTGTTCACCTACAGCCTGCAGTTCTACGTGCCCATGGAGATGATTTGGCGCCAGATACACACCAAGATCTCGGTGCGATACCACAACATCACACAGATCACGATTAGGACAGTTTGTGTCGTCGGATCTGGTAAGTTTTCCTGTTTTTACGGTTTCGTATGGTTTCCGAAGGGAGCAAACGGAACCTTTGCGGCCCCAATGAAGTCATATCTATTTTTATACACGCCGAAATCCGGGTGGATTGAAAGCCGCGGTTATGAAATTATTAATTAAAAATGCAATTTACTTAGGCAGACGTAAAATAAAAAAAGAGTCCAGAAATCTTGCTTCGAGTTGAGAAATCTTGTTTCGAAGAAAATCAGTACTGCCTCTCCGTCTATCAGAACAATGACCCGCAGACCCGGGGCCCGCACGCACCACTCTACATGGTTACTAATGGTTCTCACATATTCGAGTTAGTGTCTAGAAATTTTTGGTAAACGCCTTTTAAAAATAACAGTCTAGAATATTCGATAGCTATTGCTTAGGCCCCATAAATTGGCTATGGCTTTCAAACTACCCAAAATTCATCGTGTGTATGTATTTGCAAAACGTGTACATGGTGTTAAAGAAGCTCGAGTCTAAGCATTTAACTGATTCTCGCTGAAAACTGCCGTTTTCGACAGAACCTTAAAGTCCTAGGTTCTTGACCACATGTTCTTGCCTGTAGGTTCTAAAAATACCCTATCACGATAATTGAGACTCACGATGTTTATTGCGAAAACGTGTCATGAAACAAGATATGATTTTTAGGGTCCCTTACCCTTTGGGTACGGAGCAGAGTCTACTTGTTAATCTGTGGATTTATCGACTTATATTTGAACTGTAATTGTATGAAACAGGTCCCTGAAGGGTGCTAGCAAGACCCTGCTAATATTAACAAGTATATTGGGCCGACGACTATTGTCTGATCTATAAAATGTTTTATCTTTTGAACCGTAATAGGAGCTAGTTAAAAATTTTAACAAAATAATTATATTTTTATTAGATTTTTCTATAATGAGCCGCGCGTCCTCGGCGGGCTACAGCTGAAACTAATTGCTTTGCCCTTAGGCAAATACGAACTAGTACATAGTTGGCACCACAGAACAGTTGTCAAATTGATTCTTAATTGTTTTTCTATGCAGTTTCAGTTTTTGTGCATATTTTAAGGTTTTCGTGTGTATTTGTTTTCTATTGTAGATTGCCTAACAAATACAAAAAGTAAATAAATAAGGGGACCACATACATGACTATTAATCTAATCTAATCTAATATAGGTTAAGGTTTTAATCTCCTCAGTCCCGACCTTGAAAAAAATAATTGAAAACCATTTTCAAGGTCAGGACTAAACTAACTAACTAACTCTCTATGAAATTGCCTATGTTATTTAAGTGAATTTGAAATAAATATTTTCAATTTCAATTGCGTTTTCTTTGTGGTGTTGCTACAGCCCTTACTCGCACTCCTGCGATTCTTTTCTAACTACCGTCCTTTTCCTTTACAGTGGCCCTAGCAGCCGCCTTCCCCGATTTGGAGCTCTTCATCAGTCTGTGTGGCGCCATCTTCCTGTCAACCCTCGGCCTCCTCACGCCAGCCATTATCGACACCGTGCACAACTGGGATCGAGGTCTCGGCAGGTTGCGGTGGAAACTCTGGAAGAACATTTTCATTGGCATTATTTCACTGACCGCCTTGTTCGCTGGCTCCTATGTGTCGATCAGAGGAATCACGGATAAGTTTGCCGCACATTCGGTGTTGGAAATGGTTGGAAACAGTACGGGGACTGTGTGATTTGATAGTTTCGAGTGAGAAGACAAGCCTACTCAGGGTTTTCCGCTTAATCTCCTCCATAATGGCCTTCTGGACTTAGGAGGGTAATCTCACTATATCGATGGCAATCAAGGTACAGATAAGTAAGCAAAACGTTGATGTTGAATGTATGTTAGTGACGTTGACATATTTTTAATTAGGATTGTTTTTGACCATTTTAAGTACAAGCAGAAGAAATATGTAATTTTGAGGTGTAAATGGAGTGAAAATAGTGGGCCAGTGCTGTGAGCTTCATTACTGATGACATACAACTAAGACTTTAGAAATATATAGGTGGGTTAAGTATATTTTAATCTGGTCTAAGTGTTTGTGTTTAATATATGTTTTATTTTTTACATTCAACTTCTGCGGTTAGCCAATTATGTATATTATATTATGTTAAGTACGACTCTGTCAAGCATTTCTTGTTTTAGAATGATACAATTAGGTAATACAGGGTGTAATAAAAACCCATATAAATCACGAAATCCATATACTCGTCCATACGAACAACTTTTATTGTGGGTGTAAACTTAAGGATTCCGAAAAACATATCAAATAGTCCATAATAAAGTTACTACTCGATTTAATTTTTTTCCCTATAGTCAAAGTTGTACGTATAGACCAGTGGAACCCACCTCTTTCGGATTTTTTTATTTTTTGCTAGTATATACGTCTCACTGCAGGGCACAGGCCTTCTCTCAGAGAGATAGAGTATGGACTTAATTACCACGCGTGCCCGCCACGGATTGACAATTTGAGGAAGAAGAAGAAAAAAAAATTATAAAAACAGTGCACACGCCACAATAACAAAACAAAAATAACAACCAAGAAAATATTACAACATAAATTTTATAAAAAAGAATGGAAAAAGTCACGGCGTGTCACTGTTGCTACACATGGCAACTGACTCAGCAGAATGCTGAGGGTCAAGCCTTCGTGCTGCTTTCAAGCGCTGAGGTTTGTGAACACCTCAGACACTCAGGTTTCCTAACGATATCTTCACAGTTAGCGAGTGGTATTGCTTACTATAACTTCGCAAATGTACGTAACTTAGAAATTAAAGTCATTGGTACATTGGCCGGGATTCAAACCCACGACCTCTCGAATGAGAAGTTGGCGTTCTACCGCTGCGCTACCACCGCTCTCGGACCACCACCACTTTCAGATGCTTATGAGGATTTTATTACGGTGCATCGAAATTAAAAGATGATTTTGAAGCAAGATGCAGCAAACCGTGTAGAATTAACGCGAGTACTTGTTGATTAGCGCTTGTAACACGATAACGGTAGTCTAGTTAAGTTGTGGATATATTAATACGATGATCTCAAGTTTTCAACCATTCAACTTGAGGATGATATCGCCACTTACAACAGTACTGAATATTATGTGTTTATCTCGGTAGCTATTTCAATTCGGATTAGGTAATGTTGTTATTTGGTTGGTCAGGAAGACATGACCAGTTTAGGTTATTTTCAACACAGCTACGTAATTATTTGGCCATCATCGTAATGAAAGAAAGACAGATTTTATTGTACACAAAAAAGAAAATTACACAAATATTTCTTAATCTAAGTGTACAGTCGGTGGCCTTATCACTAAAAATGATCTCTTCTAGCCAACCTTCTAATGTAGATCACGCATGATAGGTATTTCCTAAATTCAGAAACCATCCATACTGGAATTGCTTACACTTGTTCCGAAATAAGTCAGACTTCCTTTTGAGTGCACTATCAATATTATGCTATTCTGAATAAAATTGTATTTTGACTGTGCACTCAAATCCATTTCAGCGGTGCCAATGCGGTCCTTAACGTATGCATATGAGAGTTGGATTTCGTTTAATTAATCCATTTTAACGTGGACTCGTGGAATGTACTGTCATGGTTTTTAATGTTCTAATGGAACATTCACAATGGATAAGCTGAAATGGCTTATTCTTGTTCAGTTGCTCTGAGATGAAACAATCCTTTTGTTTAAGTATATAAACGCCGCTTTTGTATTTCCTTAATTAAATGCGTAGAGGTTTTGAAGTATGTAATTATAATTTGGGAGAGTTTTTGAGATATCTTGCGAGGTTTTATTGAGAGTCAGTCAAGAGCTTGTGGTACAGTGAAATGGAGATACGTGCGCACCATGAATTTTGGGTGGTTTGAAAGCCATAACAAATTGAACGTGCCTAAACAATAGCTATCCAATACGCCAATAGTTGTTTATCCAATAGTTGTTTGAAAAAAGGCACTTTCCAAAAATATCTCGACACAAACTGGAATCTGTGAGAACCATTAGTAGCCAGATAGGGTGGTGCGTGCGCGCCGCGTGTCCGCGGATCATTGTTCTGATGGACGGAGAAGTAGTAGGTACCTACTAATAATAATTGTTCGCAAATTTTTCGAAACAAGATTTCTCAACTAATTTTTATTATATTTCACGTCTATGCTCAAAAGTAACAGTCTAAATAGATCGCATTTTTAATGAATAATGACGTAAACGCGGCTTTGAAACTACCCAGATTTGCATGCATGAAAGGCAACCGTTTGTTACTGATTGACAAACAGCTCAACCACTGAATGGATTGCGCTGAAATCTGTCATAGTATTCGAATATTTTAATTAAGTAAGTATAATTAATACGCTGGTTGTGATAGTTCAGTTGTGTGACATTTAACTTTTTAAATTTTATTACTTATGTAGGAGGTTATTTTAACCTCAAGTTTTTCGATACGTGTGAAATATTAACTTTGTGATTTCTTTGTCGGGTTAGTATAATTATGACAAGCTCGGTGACGAATGTGACAAGGTGTTTCAGAATCGTGTCTTTTACCTATACCAATACCTATATGATTACATCACTTCAATTTTAAATGTGTAAGACTTAGCCTCAGTTTCTGAAAGAGTGTTCAAATGTAACAAGAGATTAATCTAAGATTAATTCAAAATACCGGCACGTGATTGGCTGAAATTAGCTTGACGTGAGATTAACATGAGATTAACGTTTGATCGCTCTTCTAGAAACCGTGGGTTAGCAACTTAAATTTTGTAAATATTTCATGTTTGTGTTTTTACTGGTACAATAAAGAATATTCTTATTTTATCTTATATATATTTTTAATAGTAACGCAACGTGTCGACAAATATCTGTTTTATTTCCTGTAATAACACTAATTAGGACAAAGACCGATTACCGATTAAAAAATAAACAAACATAAAAAACTAAACTTTGAAGTCTTGTAAGACTACGGCCCAGTTGCACCACTTCTTAAATGTCACTTAAGTCGCCATTTGAATCGACTTTGTACGAAGAGTTTCAGTTAAATGCTGTCTAAGCCACGTTTAAGAAAGTGGTGCAAATCAGCCTAAGTCCAATGGAACTAAATGTGACATTAAGTACTTTTTAATAAATTCAGTTTTGTTATGTTTAACTCCTGAACTGCCCTCGCGGAATGGAATGTATAGGTGGCCCATACTAAGTTGGACACAGATCTGTGTCGCGGCAGACGAGTGGTTAACATGTAAGTAGTTGTAATTGACAACAGTTTTAGATTATTTTGTAAGAATTGATAAAAATGCGACTACTACATATTTCAATATATTCTGCTAAATCTCTGCTTGTGACGCGGAATGTAACTACAGTCGACAGCAGCTCAACCTTTACATGCGTATAATCTACTTCGTTACGTTACGGGTCATTTAGCGACAAAAACGTAAAGGTTGATGTGCTGTCGACCGTACCTAAATTTTTTTTTTATAACTTTTTTATATTAGAAAACAAAAATGTGATATTGATTAAATAAATAAGCTAACACTTTTTAAAAGTATGTACTTATCTAGATGATTAACAAGCAAAGCAAAATAAATGTTCATTTTATGAAATAAAAACTTCGTAACGTTTATTTTATTTTAAAAATTGCCAGTAATAAAAAAGAAAAAACTGGCTGTTAATTAAATTGAATCAAGTAACATACGACGAGACCAGAATATGAACTTTCTAAATCACTTAAGTCACTCAGTTCAAAAGTAGGAAAAGTTTGATTTAGTACAACCTCAGAGCAGTGAGTACAACCAACAGTACCTACACCAACCTTTGCATTTCAGTTGCAAAGTAGCCCGTGACATACAGAGTTGAGTACATAGATGTAAAGGTTGCTGAAATTATGTACCACATTAAAGAAAGGGCTTCCCACGCGTTCAAGTTTCAGATAACAACATACAGGGACGTCGCGACTTTTGACATTTAAATCGCACGACTCTCTTTGATGGCATGTTCACTTTAGCAGGGCCAGTCTCTTTTTTTTATTTAGTTTCATACAGGCACAAGGTAAACTTAAATCGGATATCTTATTCTACCAGCGGGCGCAAACCACAACAGGTTTATCTGAATCTGTTATCGCTCGGTTAGGTAACATACATTTTCATTTTCTTTTTACATTGCTGAGGCTTGCTCTGTATGCTTTCTAGGGTTTCTGGTGATAAATCATTAAGTAAAACCTAAAAAATGTTCAATAGAGTCAGATACAGTAATGGCTATTTCATTGGTACTTGTGGTAGCCTAGTGGGCAGAACCTCGGACTCGGAAGTGGGAGACCCAGGTTCGATCCCCGGTGCGGGCATGTACCTATGACTTGGTTTTCTAAGTTATGTACATTTGTGAAGTTATAGTAGCAATCATCATCATCAGCCATTTCACGCCCACTGCAGGACATAGGCCTCCTTCGTGGTTTTCATAACCTTGAAGGGTTTTGCCATAATCGCCACGCTTGGCAGGCGGGTTGGCGATCGCAGTATGCGGTTGGATTCTCAGGAAGACGCTGCTACCCGTCTCCTGGTATTTGATTTCCTTAGTCGCTTTCTACAACATCCACGGAAGGAAATGGAGTAACGCTATTCTTAAACCGGCGCCACACGGATAGAGTAGCAACACCACTCGCTAACGGTGAAGGAAAACATCGTGAGGAAACCCCTGTGTCGTAAGTGTTCACATACCTTAGCGCTTGAAATCGCTAATCTGCGGTGAGCCCACCCATACTCTCTCTCTAAGAGAAGGCCCGTGCCCTACAGTGGGACGAGTACCAATAGGCTGCTTATGTATGCCGGGAATCGAATACGGGCCTCTTAAAGGTCTCAGACCCGTTCGTCCCGCATGTTTCGTCCTTACCTATAGTAAGGTAGAGGGGTGTTGCGACCTACTCAATTATGATCCTTTGTTCATCTCGATTTCATACATATATATGTACCGTATTTGGTACAGTCAGATCAAAATGTCATCCACATTTTTTGTGTTAAGAATATTTTGAAGCATAGGTCGATATATTTTCTTACTTTGACTATACTTCAGGTGTAATTCGTTTCTTTGAGATAAGATGGACGAATGGGCCCTTTTAAATCAACAGAACCGCTTCGGGTCGAACGTGTAATTAAGTCGGGACATACGGGCACTTTTAAAATTCAGCCAAGTGCGGGTCGGACTCGCGCACGAAGGGTTCTGTACCATTATCTATACAAAATATCAATATTTCAATCGCCTACCTGTCGCCGTTATTAATATCGAGCAAAAAATCACGTTTGTTGTATTGGAGCCCCTCCTAAATATTTATTTTATTCCGTTTTTAGTAATGGTTGTTATAGCGGCAACAAAAATAAAAATATGTGTAAATGTTAACTGTCTAGTTATAATAGTTATAGCTATTACGGTTCATGAAAGAAAGCCTGGTAACAGACAGACAGACAGACACAAGTCTTAGTAATAGGGTCCCTTACCCGTTGGGTACGGAACCCTAAACACGGCAAAAATGAGTGGGTCGAACGGGTCCGAGACCCTCTTAAATTGTCCGTTCCATGACTTTACACCATAGTATCTATCGAGTGTTCAAATTGCGCCACCACAATATATTTGCCTTTCATCAATTGCAAAGAGTTACAACACAGCTAGTTCAACTTACGAGTACTTTTTACATAAGCTTGAGCAGAACATTATTATTATTGTGCTCGTTTTGTTCATTATCGTCACAGTAAATCGTTTAAACTCTTTTAGTTTTACGAGTCTAGTCGCGGTTAGAGTTTTCGATTGGATCGTTACGTACGGACGTAAAACTGTGTGTTAACATCGCGTCTCATTTAAAGTTTTGGACTACAGTCGACTGATCAAGCTTTATATTTTTGTTGGAAATTCATCCTTACATAAGCAGCCTATATATACGTCCCACTGTAGGGCACAGGCCTCTCAGGGAGAGAGTATGGGCTTAATCACCACGCGTGCCCACCGCGGATTGGCGATTTCAAGCGCTGAGGTATATGAATAGCTCAGACACGCAGGTTTCCTCACGATGTTTTCCTTCACAGTTAGCGAGTGGTATTGCTACTATAACTTCACAAATGTACATAACTTAGAAAACAAAGTCATAGGTACATGCCCGCACTGGGAATCGAATCTGCGTCTCCCGCTTCCGAGTCCAATGTTCTACCCACTAGGCTACCACCGCCCCGTGGTTCATCCTTAACGTAACTGATTAAAGTGCACGTATGTAAAGGTTTGATGTACGGTCGACTGTACCTAGAGACTGTCCTTAAGAAAGGATTTTTGTTATACCTTCCTACTGTAGGTGGGTAATATTATGCGCATTATTAGTTACAGTGGTTACAAATATTACATTTTCAGGTATTACTTATGGTTTACCCAGTTTATAAGTCGAAGGCTAAATTAATGAATCAACTCGGTGAGTGCATCGGTAAGCCCCAACTTTAGAACCCAAACCGCATGTTTTCCTTGACAATGTACCTTGGGAATAATCAATCAGTTCATTGGAATGCTCTATTTAATTTATGAAAATGAGTAGCATGTGACATTGAACGTCATTCGCTTTAGGGGGAAAAAAATATTTCGTGCCAGATTCAGTAGATATAAACCAAACCATAACAAAAACATTATTTTAAAAACATAGCATAATAACTTCCACAAAACACAATCGCCAGTTCTAGTCCCAAACTAGGATACCCTGGACTATAGTAACCAGGCAAGGACATCAGAAACATGGAAACACACCCAGACTGTGGCAATTAATAATTAATTACTTGTAATATTTTGTGATAGAGTCGAAGTTGTGAGTGTATGACTGTTACAATTGAGTGATAGACGAGTGATTTGCCACTGGCTCGATACAGGCGACAGTACGTCAACCTTTACATCCGTGCACTCTACTCAGTTACGTTACGGGCGAATTTGCAACTAAAATGTAAATGTTGATGGCTATCGACTTTTTACGCGCTTTTATAAGCTTCACTTATAATATGATTGTAACTGAAAAACTTAAATCTAGAGTAACAAATCTAGAAATTTACTTGTGACCGTCGCTAACTGGCTTATCTATTTGATACTTTGCGAGTGTATGTAATTCAGTGGCACGTATTATTTAACCACTCGTCTGCCGCGACACAGATCTGTGTCCAACTTAGTATGGGCCACCTATACGTTGCGTTCCGTGAGGGCAGTTCAGGGGTTAAATCACAAGCCTATGTACGTCCCACTGCAGGGCACACTGTGGGGCCTTCTCTCAGAGAAAGAGTATGGGCTTGCTACTATAACTTCACAAATGTACAAACCCTTCATAGTTAGGAAAACCACGAAGGAGGCCTGTGTCCTGCAGTGAGCGTCTATTGGCTGATGATGATGATGAAATGTACTAAGAAAACAAAGTCACAGATATATGCCCGCATTGGGAGTCGAACCTTGGTCTCTCGCTTCCGAATCCAACGTTGTCCCCGCTGGGCTACCACCGTATTATTAAATGTTTTCATGAATCTTTTTTTTAAATATTTTACATAAAGCGCGTTGAAGATGATTTACGACAAGGTAATCTAATACATTTTAGTGCATACACAAGCGTCATTATTTTTAGTTTTTCAAACTATATTT
Organism: Yponomeuta malinellus; assembly: GCA_947308005.1. NCBI lineage: Eukaryota > Metazoa > Arthropoda > Insecta > Lepidoptera > Yponomeutidae > Yponomeuta > Yponomeuta malinellus. Next base: position 2,660,243 of record OX370994.1, read on the forward strand.
TACGTTTATTACAGTTAGGTAAACTTTCATCTTTTAAGAAAGGAATATGAATATTGATGGAAGGTGCAACGAGGAAGTACCTACTACTTTGTTTTCTTTATTTAAGGACCATGTTTACCGCCCGATTACAATGCGGTTCGTTATAGTCCACCATCCTCTAGGATAGACAACTAATCCAAAAATGCATAGTTGCTTAAAACGCATACCAGGAGTACCGGTTCTAGTTCCGCTTATTTTCGGAAAAAAAGGAATTATTTATTTGTTTTTTTTTTATATAAATAAAACCGATTCGGAAAAGTGTTCCGACTTGAACAGCAAAAAATTTCATCGATATATATAATACTCCATTATTGATAAACACACACCAAAAGGCAACCTTAATGAGGTTAAAGCGTTAAAAAGAAAAAAAAATTGATACGGGCGAAGTGTTGAATATCAAAAGTGTATTTTGAATTCTAGCGAACTCAAGTTTACCAAACTCTAAGAGGAAATTAAATGGTTTGCGAAACTACTCCTTAAAGCGATTGAACTTATATGATCGCCCCAGCAAGCACATACAAAATATTCACTCTCCTATAGTTCATGTAAATAATAAACATTCATCAGTGTTTTGCAATAACAGACATTGTTTATTGTTTTGCGGAAAAAATGAAAGCGCAAATCAAATGCCTTTTCATCAATACATGGGCAGATTGTATTGTGGGCATATCCACAATACAATCTGCCCTGGGATAATAATGACGCTTTCAATTCAATAGAATTAGGTCACGGTGACGTGTTTCGATTGGTCGGGGCATATGTCACTTACAGTCGACAGGAGTTCCACTTTTCTTCAATGCGACCTTGACGGTAACGTAACTGAATAGAATGGAAGGACACCTCTTAAAGTTGATGAGTCGTCGGAGGCACCGTAAAACGGGGTGGTTAGAAACTGGAGGATGAATAGAAATAAAAAGTCGAAAAAGATTGTCATCGATATCCTTTGAACTTACAACTGTAGCGACTTTTCTTGACAGATTGGTCGATCAGATCAGATTGTGAAGAGAAGTTGTAAGTTCATTAGGAAATAGTTTTTCCACTTTTTGTTTCTATTCATACTCACGTTTCTAAACACCCCGTTTCACTGTACTCTAAGAGAACATGTGTAGTTTCTTTGTTAGTTTCTTCTTCATATAATCTACTTTTATGAAACTGAAAATCAAGTCATAAAATTTTAACGTTCAAGTCATGATATATTGTGATAATTTGATAAACAAAATTGAGTTTGATAAACATAATTGAGTCAAAGTACCTGGGAAAGTAGCCCTGGACCGTGTTTCATAAGACTACAATTCATAGCATACTATGACAACTTGAATTACATTGCGTAGCCGTTTTGTACAATAGTCTACCTGCCTGTGGGTTAATCGAATTGTTGTAGTAAACCATGGATTGCAGTTCTATGAAATAGACCTATAGTCATTGCCTTCGAGTGCAAACCAAACACAGTTATCAGGTGGCTCGAGAAGTGGATCGTCGACTACAATCGCATGCGCAAGGTTGATGGCTGCAAGAGAAGGCCAACGAAAGGGAACTGATCGTTGCGACACGACCAGCAAGCGTGACCTATCACGAATGTAAAGACTCCATAAGACAAACTGCATCAAGAGAGGCCTTGGAGACTGGTCGGTGTAGTGTCAAACAATGCGAGACTGATGTTTGTACTCCCGCGCAACGTTAAAACCTTATTTGAGAACGCAACGCTAGCACGCGTGTTAGGTAATAGAATCGGTTCCTGTGAAAAGTTGTGATAGTTTTTTTTTCGTTCGGTTTGACTGTGATATTTTTTTTTCTAGTGCGTGATATTTTTAAGTGAGACTTTTAAGTGTAAATTCTTTTGGTAAGTTTTGATCTCTAAAATTTATATTATGAGTATTTTTACATTTTTTAGGGTTCCGTACCCGAAGGGTGCCAAACGGGACCCTGTTTACTAATACTTCACTGTCCCTCTGTCTGTCTGTCTGTCACCAGGCTGTATCTCAGGAAATTTTCACAGATACAGCCTGGTGACAGATGATGATGTATTTCTGTTGCCGCTATAACAAAAAATACTAAAAAAAGAATAAAAGAATAAATTAAGGGGGCTCCCATACAACAACCGTTACCTATTTTTTTTTTGCCGTTTTTTGCTCGATATTAATAACCGCAACAGGTAGACGAGGCTTAAAAAATAAATAATGAAATTGAAATAAAATAAATATTTAAGGGGGGCTCCCATACAAGAAACGTGATCTTTGTGTCTAATGTTGTATAGACAAAGATACGGAACACTTCGTGCGTGAGTCCGAATAGCACTTGGCCGGTCTTTTAAAAAAACGCTACCTTTTCAATTTAATTTCTTAAAAATAAAAAATTGTAATTAAATTATGATCTTTATGACTTTCAACTAACGCTTTTTTAACTCTACGCAATAGAAAGCAAAAAAACGTTTTAGTTACGGTATATCTTCTATTGATGTTAGTGTAAAAAATTAAATCTGAAGATTTTCCGCTAAAAACTATAATCGACCAAGTTTGAATGGTAAAAGTCCGATACATGGCCACTATTACGATAAATCTCTTTCGCTTCATCAACATTTAAAATACAGATTACAGATCTAGTTTAGGCTCCAGTCTTTCCACAAATTCTACTGTCACATCTACCATTCGTATCTACAGAGTGACTTTGAATTCGTTCGCCATATTTTGAGGGAATGTTCTTTTCATTGTGAAAAACAGTATTCTTAATGATTTATTAGTAATGGTGAGACATATTTGTAAGTATTCGTGATTTCCGACCTTTGGATCCAAATTCGAAGTGGTAGGAAGTAGGTACCGTAACGTTTTTTAATATGTTAAATGCTTACATCCTATCTTACGTCAGATATAGGTAAAGAATAAAAAAAAACAATTGATTTGGCCGGCGCCGACCATAAGACGCTCACACACGCACACACACACACACACACACACACATGCTCTTGTCACACGCACACTCCTTTATTTTCTATTATTGTATGTATAAGCATGTTTGTTTGTGGCAATAAATAATTCATGCATATATTCAAACATAGTATTTTTTATGTTTATTACTTTTTGTCCTGATATTGTGTGTTTATGCGTAAGTTAAGTAATTTTGGGTAACAAAACTTTTTTTTGACGCGTAATTATTTTGAAAATTTGCACCATATTTTTCTAAATTATGGTTAGAATATCCCTTAGAATGCGGTGAACGAATTCAAAGTTAATTTGTGGATTAAGAAAATAAACATATTTGTATTTTGTATATTCATTAGTCGCTCGCTGTCAGTTTTGGATTTCGTTTATTTTACTTTGCGCTCTCTTAATAAATAATTAGCTGTCGTTGTGTCAAATAATTATTTTAATATTTATATTTTATTATATATTTTAACCTGTTGATTTAGATTTGTACTCTAGGGTAAACTTATAATACCTTTTTGAGGGGTCGCGCATCGCATACACTACGTTACATACAATATCATCAGACTGTAATACATTTCTAAGAAAGAACCAGTACAGACGCCAACATAAAGAATGATAATACAATGAACTTTAATATATTTTTTACCTTGTGTCCATTCAACATGCTTTTGTATCCTTGGTGGCGTGTCTTATAACTAAATCATTTCTTACTGTTACCTATATCATGATTGCCTATTTATACTTAATAAATTAATGTTTCTATTATTACTAATATTAAATCTAAATGAAGAAGCTTGTAAAATTTCGATTGCATGCAAGTGAGTCGCTAATCCAGTTGTTTGCTAACCTCATATTCACGAGTCACCCCAGATAACAATTTCGTCTGAAGGATTTCAGTTTGTTCAATTTGTCACTATGAATATTTTGTAGAATATTCAACTTTTAAAGGGGGACGGTCTGTCAGGAAAACGTACATCTGTAAAAGAATGTCCCTTTGTTTTACTAATGCCAACACATTCTCACTGCTACTAAACTTCGTCGACCCTCAGCAAGTAATTTAATCAAGGGGATCCGTGAGGCTAACTAGCGCCATCAATTAAAAATAATAAAACCTACTTTTATAGATAGTATTTGCAAAAAGGGTCTGTACAATCTCTCAATCATGTTAACAGCGATTTTTAGAATCCACGTCAGAGAATCTACGATCACGCACCTGGGACTAGACAGCATTCATGTCAAAAACTAGACAGAATTTATGTTAATGCTATCTAGTCCTAGGTTTTTTGTCTTAGATTCACGGCGATGGGTCCTAAAAATCAATATTAACATGACTGAGAGATTGTACAGACCCTTTTTGAATTTTTTTTCTTTCGTGGCGTTAATGTTACTCTATGGAGTCCCTTAAGAGCGTGCTTCGCAAAGGTCCTGATGAACTAGATTTTAGTCATCAACAGAAACAACTTTTATTACGAGACCAACTCTAAAATCGCGCTTCAGATTCTAATCTATCTCATATCGAAAGCCAACCCTGAATCACCCTGTTTAGATTCCGCCATCTCCAGATGTTGGTACTCAGAAGACATCAGTCATGTGGAATCGTCACTTTTATTTAGGTACACGTCAACGGTGCATTACCTCAAATTCTAAATGTATGCAAATACAAAATACAAATTACTTACAGTCACTAGAGAAGATTCTGCAGTGCGGGAGACTGCAAACCTCGTGGCGCTTATCTGTAATATTATTTAATAAACAATTTTATTTTATGATGATCATTTGACTGCCTCATTGGTCTAGCGGTATCACGTCTGATTGCCATGCCGGATGTCGTAGGTTCGATTCCCACGGGCCGCCGTACATTTGTACAAACGGCCTCAGTCTGAGTGTATTTGCATGTTTGTGATGTCCATGTGTAGAAGTTATTTATTTTGAGAGAGAGAGAGAGAGAGAGAGAGATAGAGAGATAGAGAGAGAGAGAGATAGAGAGAGAGATAGAGAGATAGAGATAGATAGAGAGAGATAGATAGAGATAGATAGATAGAGAGAGAGAGAGAGAGAGAGAGAGAGAGAGAGAGAGAGAGAGAGAGAGAGAGAGAGAGAGAGAGAGAGAGAGAGAGAGAGAGAGAGAGAGAGAGAGAGAGAGAGAGAGAGAGAGAGAGGGCTTAGTCACCACGCGTGCCCACCGCAGATTGGCGATTTTAAGTGTTGAGGTATGTGGACACCTCAGACACTCGGGTTTCCTCACGATTTTTTCCTTCTCGTTGGCATAGCTGCTATGTACGTAACTTAGGAACTTTGAACCTACGACCTCTCGAATGTAATCCGCGCGGGCACGCGTACTAACTCTCTCTCTATGAGAAGGCCCGTGCCCTGCACTGGGGCATTTATAGGCTGCGTATTATTATTTCAAGATAGGTAGGTAAAAAAATAGAAAGATCTCTTCGTAGCAAAATGGTTCAAGTTGCTTTTCTGATAAGGTTTATGACGCGTTACTTCTTTTTCAAATTAAATTGTGAATTATTCGATAAGCCCGAGATATTTTGCGAAATTTCGATAGTTTTTATCGATAACTGATGTTCACAAAACAACCACTCCTGCTGGTCCCAAACTAGGGTAGTTACCCTGTAATATGGTAACCAGACAAGAACGTCACAACATGGAAAAACACACCGAGCGGGATATACATCTCCCACCGCGGATGTGGGTGGAAGGGACGCTAAGAGACATTCCAGGGGCCTCAAAATTCGCACACAAAGTTGCGTACAAAATTCTGCCGGAATCCTCAAGTTTGCGAGAGCAATCATTACATAAAACCACGAAAACCTTTTATTTATTTATATTAAAAAAAATATATTTTAATTTCCTAAATATTTCAAATTCACAAATAGAATTAGAAGTAATTATCCAAGCAATTTACACAATTGAGAACGATACGTAAATTCTGGAGGTTCCGTTCGTCGTAGTCGTCGCCGTGGAAAAGAGGCCGGGTACAGTGTTGCAAACTCCAAACTGCAAGAAAACAGGAGAGGGTAAATGAAAAAACCAGGAGACAGTAATAAAAATCAGGAGGAAAATTAAGTACCTTTTTTTCCCGAAATAAGCAAACAAAAGTTTTTTCATCACCGGCCGTTTTGTTTATTTATGTACCAAAAACCGCCCAAAAGCAAAAGCAACACACCATCCAAAAAAAAAGGCCAAATCAAAACTTGACTGTTGCGACCACAGGTCCGACACACACACACAACACCTAGCACTTACTTTATGTTATTACAAACAATGTTTCAAATTACCGCTACTATTTATTAATTTCAATTCGTACTCGCTTACTCGCAACTCAACTCCAATCCAACTCGACAGATTAGACACAGCAGACACTTATATCCCACAGCACAGTTACGAAAAACGTATTGTGAATAATCGAACTCACCTCACTTGACAAGAAAACGTTCCGTTCGATGCGATGTGATGAAAATAATAGTTGCTAACATAATACAACCACAAATTCCTAAAAATCAGTAGATTTTTTCTATTTACGAAAAAAAAACCAGTAGACCAGGAGACAAGGCCTAAAATCATGTAATCTCCTGATACATCAGGAGACTTTGCAACACTGGTCGGGCGCTAGGCTGCGCGCGCTTTTATAGTGATGCCGTCGATAGATGTCCGTTAAGTAGGCTAACATTATTAATATCCGTGTGGCGCCGGATTAAGAATAGCGTCACTCCATTTCCTTCCGAGGATGTCGTAGAAGGCGACTAAGGAAATCCATTACCAGGAGACGGGAAGCAGCGTTTTCCTGAGAATCCAACCGCATACTGCGATCGCCAACCTGCCTGCCAAGCGTGGCGATTGTGGCAAAACCCCTGGTTTCATTAAAATTACGGTCAACGGCTTGTTTACATTTGAGGAACGTTTATTTGGTACGCAGTATAGCTCAGAGGCTCAGCAATTGTATCCATCCATCCATTAAATCATCTCCTGGGATCTACACATTTTTTGACGCAATTTTTGTAACAATACTCAACTGGGTAATGATTAACATAGTTTCCACAATTTCTCTTTTCTTAGCGTAAGTATAGCCATATATTTGTCTAGTACACAACTTTTACAAATAACTCAAAAAATTAATTTAAAAATGCAAAACTTTAAAGTTTAACGTTTTTTCAATAACACAACAACAACAAAAATAACATAAACTTACGCTTTCAACCCGGAGGGGTACGCAGATACCAGGGTTTGCCGCATGCCACGATCTCGACAGATCTTTTTCGCTTCATCAACATTAATTAGTCGTTGCATGCACGTACGCCGGTTTCGGGTATTTCTCATCTTGCCCTTTGCTAATAGATCCCAGTTTATCGAAGTCTGTCTGCCTGGTACGTCCCTTACCGGGCCTTCCACCCGCATCTGCTCGATATAACAAATAACAATAATACATTGAACAAAAAGAGCAATGGTGGAGCAATAGCAAGTTGGTTGACATTTAATGATGTTTCAAATGCAATTTCATAGGTTTTACTGTAAATCCTAACAAATAACGTTCACATATTAATTCAATGAATATAATAATGTGTAGTTTTCACTTTAGCCGAACATAATGAATACAATGAATATGGGGAAAGGTAAATAAAATAAAATCGTAAGGTAAGGTAAATAAAATCGAGTGCAACGTCTTAAGAAGCAAATGAATGATTTTTACGGCACTTACTAGACAAAAAGAATATAAGAAAAATCGGCATAACTCGCAGCTCAACACACATAGCTCAATTTCGGGCAAACTGTAAGTTCAATGAATTTTCGCTCTGCGGGACGATCTTTTCTTATTATCAAATTTGCGTTCAGCTATTACTACTTCACCTTAGCCTACAATCTTATCTTATCAAGTGCCTAATCTGACTATTATTTTACAAGTGTGCTTTCAAGTTTATTCTTACTATCGTCATGTTTATCAGTTTAATGTAAATAAGAATCGAATTTCATGTCAATAAGAACCTATATAGGTGCAAAAAAAATTACTAAACAGCGTAATTTCTAAAATGGGCAATTCCTGGAATTCCCCCATAGTATGCCGTTGCCGCTGGATGCAAGCCGCTTCCAACCGGTCTTTTTGGAAATCCATTTAGGAGGCCTATTTCCAGCAGTGGACTTCTTGTGGCTGAATGATGATGATGATGCCGTTGGCTATCGAAACGACTGATGTATGGAGGACGCAGGGTAGGGCTTTCATCCGAGAGCTGGGCCGCCAATTGAGGGACCGTGGCTTGGACTTTCGCTCTGGGGCATATCTGAATGAAATAACAAACATCAAATTTCATTCAGATATGCCCCAGAGCGAAAGTCCAAGCCACGGTCCCTCAATTGGCAGCCCAGCTCTCGGATGAAAGCCCTACCCTGCGTCCTCCATACATCAGTCGTTTCGATAGCCAACGGCATCATCATCATCATCATTCAGCCACAAGAAGTCCACTGCTGGAAATAGGCCTCCTATATAGGTTAATTATAATTAAATCACGGATAGGATTGTTGAAGTCACAATTTCGGAAACGTTTAACCAGCCCGAAAACATAGCCGCTTTCTTCTTCTTATCTCCATAAGATAAGAAGATAAGAATATTCTTTGTTGTATACCGGAAAAAATGTTACAGAAACAGCAATGACAAAAGAAAAGATACTTATGCATACCACGGGCCATACTTACATAATTTTTAATAATATTTTGTTTGCTTCCTGGCTTGATTGAGCTTGATCAAACCTTGATTGGATGTAAAAATACATAAAATAATTATCATTATATATTTGTTTTTGTTGCACTAACCCGTGCTGAGAACACTTTTAATAAACTATTTAGAGGCTAAAAATTCCACAAATATTCGTAATACAGAGAAGTTTGTAAAGAGGCTCGAAATTTCGCCGATGCCTGCTCTTGCCCTTTAGCTCAGTTGGGAGAGCGCTGGCACGGTTAGCCAGAGGTCGTGGTTTCAAGTCCCGGCATGGGTGGAATTTTCAGCCTCTAAATGGTTTTTTAATAAATATTATGTTAGTCTAAGTAACTCTTCTAAGTTTAATTTCGGAAATTGTGATCATGCTGTGTGCACATGTTTTGGAGATTAGTCTGGATCGTACATATTAGATAATGTTATCTTGATAATGTACTGGCTAATATCTGTTTTGTGTGTCTAATAAAAAAAAAAGATTTCCCTCTTTGTGCAGTGCGGCCAGTGTTATGACGACTTTTTGAAATGAAATTGAAATTAAAAAAGGGCTTCATCATCATCATCCACAGCAGCCATTTGACGCCCGCTGCAGGACATAGGCCTTCTTTGTGGTTTTCATAACCATGAAGGGTTTTGCCATAATCACCACGCTTGGCAGGCGGGTTGGCGATCGCAGTATGTGGTTGGGATCTCAGGAAGTCGCTGCTGCCCGTCTCCTGGTAATTGATTTCCTTAGTCGCCTTCTACGTCATCCACGGAAGGAAATGGAGTGACGCTATTCTTTATCCGGCGCCACATGGAGAAAGGGCTTAATTATCACAAAATGATACAAAAATAACTTAATTTAAATTAAGTAAATTAACGCTATGCGATAATAAGGATATTCTCAGATTAATGCTGCGTGTGTGAACATCAGCGCAGCGCTGGTTTTCAGCACGTTCTATTTGCTAGCAATTGACACGTTGCTAGTTAGCTAGCAACTAGTCAATAATTTAAAAAAAACTATAGAGAACAGCACAAGAGTACATTACAAACAGAGCAATAGTAGACTGCATTTTGGGTCGGATGTTGCACATCTTGTTATTAATTTGACCTTGACGAAATTATGAAATTATTATGTACTGGATTTGTTTTTGTGCATTGTGTTTAGTTTTAACCTTAGTTCTTAGATCATAAATAAATAACTTCCACACAACACAATCACTTGACCTGGTCCCAAACTAGGATACTATAAACGATATATTATAACCGTTATAGTATAACCGTTAGGATATTATAACCGATTTTTGTGCATTTAGAGTTTTCAATTGTAACAACTTTTTTGTTCTAGGTGATTTTTCTCAGATTGATATAGTATTTTCAAATATCTGTATTTGCACTTAACGCTCTCTACCGATATTGCAAGCTTCAGTAAATCATTGGCCTATGTATAAAAATTACAATTATTGTGTAACACATCTGGTTTGAAGCATTACCTATCAAACAATGCAGCTACAAAGCAGAAAATCCTCGAAAATTCAAGCATTGAAAAGGATCTAAAGTGGTTTTTAAAAGTGGTTTTAAATAACCCTGTGTACATGTGCATACGATAATGGGGCGTTCTATTCTTTAATATTCACAACTTTTACGATGAGGAAATCTTTGAAACCGCGAAAAAGTATCAACTCTTCATCATCATCATTCAGCCACAAGAAGTCCACTGCTGGACATAGGCCTCCTCCATGGATTTCCAAAAAGACCGGTTGGAAGCGGCCTGCATCCAGCGCCTTCCTGCCACTTGGATGAGGTCATCTGTCCATCTTGTGGCTGGTCGTCCTACGCTGCGCTTGCCGATATGTGGTCTCCATTCGAGAACTTTTCGGCCCCATCGGCCATCAGTTCTGCGTGCTATGTGCCCCGCCCACTGCCACTTCAACTTACTAATCCGCTGGGCTATGTCAACGACTTTCGTTCGTCTACGGATCTCATCATTTCTGATTCGATCTCGTAGAGAAATTCCGAGCATAGCCCTCTTCAACGAGCATCAACTCTTACCTGAATAAAAATAATAAAATCTTTTTTTAACCGCCACCTAAAATCTTACTTTGCTTAGGATATAATGCTTACTTTTAAGTAGGTCCCCTGAAATAACTGGCTTAAACTTATGACAGCTCTAACCTTACTTCACTGTAAGTGCTCGTTCATTGTTAGGTTTTCTCGGTCCACGCTGTTGTAATTTATGATTGATTGCTTTGATGAAGTGTAACTGACAGAGTAAAATTCACGGAAAGTTCAATAGGAAAGTGTTTTGGAAGAATTGGTCGGATAGGTACCTCGGACTGTACAGTCGACATCAGTTTGACCTTAACATTTTCGTTGCAAAGTCACCCGTAACGCACACATATTAAGTTTTACGTGCTGTCAACTGTAAAAAAAACTGTACGTGTCACGTTAAAACTGGGATTAAACATTTGAAGTATGCCCAGTGGGGGGGGGGGGGGGGGGGGAGTGGTTGCAGAACGGCGGCGCAGCAGAGAGACAACAGGAACGGTTGATCACATTTTAATTAATACATAGATACGTCGGTTCACAGACTCCAGTCTCTTGACCCCTTATTCTAGTCTTACACTAGCTTAATATATGTAATAATCCTACGTGCCAATCTTGATTCTTGATCTACTATATACGTGAAGGCATGTGGCGTGATGGTGCTATTTGCCTATCACACATTATTATAATACCTAAGTGTGTATTTCTGGAATGTTTTGAAAAAAAAAAAAAAAAAGAAATTTCACAGATATTTCTTTACCTCTAGTACAGACGGCGGCCTTATCACTAAAAGTGATTTCTTCCAGATAACCTTGGGATGACAAAATGGCTTATAGAGAATACTTGAACGAGAGAAAACGATACTTAACTATTCACTTAGTGAGATTCTCAATTCAGAAGCCGGCGTTAAATTTAACGAAAATGCTATGGCATTTGACAGGTTAATTAAGCAAAATATCCGTCTTAAGGCAGGGCTTAAGGAAAATATACCAAAATGAATATCACTCAATGTGTTAGTGACGTAAATTGCCAAAATTCTATTAATAGGATTCGTATTTCTGTAATTTCAAAAATGCCTACTTTTCCCCCAACTATTCGCTCGCGCAGCGCAATAAGTCCAATACAAATCCGTGCACTCGGAGAAACCAGCCTTAATCGTAACTTATTACGTGATTGGGGAAAGGGAAGTCAAATTCTATATTACAAATTTTTTGCGCTAACGTTGGCATTCCGGCTGGATTGCTTATGTGGAATCTAAACTATTTGCAGTGCATTCTTCTTTATAACCGACATAAAAAAAGATCTGTATGTATTTATCAGCTCTGAGGTTTTATGTAAGTATAACAAACAGGCCGCGATTATCTCGCATTTAGCAAAACCGATTTTGATGCGGTTTTCAGAAAAGTATTTGTTACATTCTGGAGAAATTTTTTCTACAATCTTTTTTACAATAAGATCCCTGAAGATATAATAAACTTGCCTGAAGTGCGGTTCAAAAAATGTGTAAAGCGCACTTTATGCCAAAAGGGCTATTATAGCATTAAGGATTATTTAGATGACAAAGATGTGTGGAATTAAAGCCAGTTCAATGCATCGTAGTACTAGCTTTTTAGAAGATATGACATGTAAACTCTGTTAATTAAGGAATATGTTTGAAAAGAAAGTTTTTTTGTCCGTTTTTTCTCCAAATGATCTAGACTTTGAAACGGACACCTAGTTTTTCTTGTAACGTTCAATAAGTCACAGTGTCTGTGTTACTTTGAATAGAATTTTTTTGACTTTGACTTTGAAAGTTTTGGTATTAACCGACTTAAAAAAAGAGGTTCTCAGCTAGACCCACTGGTCGTATGTATTTATGTATGTATGTTTATCCGCGTCAAACATGCGACATAAGAATACTCGCAAACAATCCGATTTCATTGAACTCGACGTCCTGCCGAAAATATCGAAACTGCGTGTTTGAAATGGACGTCGACTTCAATGAAGTCGGATTGTTTACGAGTCTTATTATGTGTCATTTTTGAAGGCGGTACTTATTAAAACACATTTTTGTGGTGGTACACAGTTACATAGAATGACTATGACGCGGCCTGCCGCTACCATGGCTTAATGATCAATCATGCAAAACGCTTCACGCGCCCGGCACGACCTCAGTATCTGGAACAAGGCTCCGATGCGCTTTCAATGGAACCCGCACGTCAGCCGCATCGTCACCAGCTTACATTGATGGACGAGAAAAAAGTAATTCTGTTGCACCGGGTGGCCATTGTTCTGTGCCTATGTTCAGCAGTGGACTTCTTGTGGCTGAATGATGATGATGGTGATGATGAGTGGCCATTGTCACAGTGTTGTTCATACTTACATCATAATCGATTTCACACTGTTAAGTTACGGATTATGCTGGCATAGCTCGTAGATAATGTTGCTTGATGTTTAATAAGACTTTTGGTTCGGGCTCAGGCCTACCTACAGCCATTATATCTACAGGGTGAAAAAATACTGACATCTGACCCGAAAGGACGCTACTTACTGGACATCAAAACATATTAATTGTTTGTTTTGTATTACTAAAATAAAAAAAAGTTTGCGCGCGATCGACGCGTGACTTATATAGAGCATTCCTCTGGAAGGACTATAATCACACATTTAAGATTCAGCTTCCAGAGCTAGACTAACGATGTATTTCTCTAATTTCTGAAATAAACAGTTTAAAGTTTAATTTTTTTTATAACATTCTTGTGGTACATAAGCGTAAGGAACGCCCAACCAGAAACAAAAATTTGCGCTTATTATTTCGCAAACGGCTCCCTACATTGAAAAATGGTCTTCCTATACTCATAAAATTTTTTAAACGACCAACTCAACAACACCTTATACTATGGTGTCGGAGAAAAAAAAAATTGCATCCCCAATCTCATAAAGTTTAGTTTAGGTACACTTAATTTTTATTTTTTTATTTTATTCCACCGTTTTGTTGGTGTAATTAATGTGTATTTAGGTATGTGTAAAGATTTCAGCTTTCTAGTACTTGTCGTCACTGTGTTAAGCCATGGACAGACAGACGGGCAGGCAGACAGACGAACGGATATGGCGAAACTATTAGGGTTCCTTGTTGACTACGGAACCCTACAAAAGGGTCAGACTCGGAATGAGAGATAATAAGCTGAAATTTTGTATATACCTTTGTTTTAGCGTTCTTATAATTTATCTCAAAAGCCTCATAAAATATCGTGTCTGCGTCGTAAGTTATTTTTAATACAGTTGCTCAAAAATTGGCGTATTGCAGGGACGTATAGCGTTCAGGATATGTGCTATTACATACTCGAGCTCTTTCTTTACCTTTCCCGAACTCGTGCGTTCTCTTTCCCAACTGTCAAAATAATGTTTATTAAAAAGAAAAAACAACCACGAAGTTTTAACTAAAAAAAAATTCATAGAAGTTTTCATGATTCATGCAAATATTTCTAAAAAATTTCTTATTTGTTTCAATATCAGATTTAATGATTTGATTCAATGAGTTATGTTAGGTTTAATTTCATTTCATCTCATTAAACATTTTCATTTCATATCAATAAAACGAATCTACTGAGGACTTGGCTGTATGTGCATAGTTCCCTTTGCCTACCCAGAATGGGTGAAGAAAAAAACAAAATCTCTGCTTATATTCTTTTACGGTTGGCACCATTTTCCAAAAAATTTCTTTATTAAATTGCTTCATTTTTTCGCAACTGTATTAAAAATAGTTGATCAGTACACGTGCGGAACCGTCATTGCAATTTGTTCCGACTGACTTTGGCTGCGCCTCGGCTCGGGTAGACATTTGTCGGAACTCTTTGCAATGACAGGCTTTCCGCACTCGTAATGAAATATACCAGGTATACGGTCATAGGTAAAAAAAAAAAAACAGTTTTACGCGATTATATAGGTTTCTATTTCTCCAATAATGTAAACACTAATTTTAAAAATTATAGAGCATACGATTTGCGACAGATTTTACTTAAAGCATTTTTTCATGCGCTCAACCGTTTTCAAGATAGAAGGCGGTGAGCACGCAGTGCTCAGCGACACGTACTGTAATATCATATTTGACTTTTATCCACTTGGCGTGCACTTGGCTTTAATGACCCAAATATAAGCTAATCTTAAAATCTAACAATAACAACAAAGAAAATTAAATTTTCTACCGCACTGGATGAGAAATAATAAATTTTCCCAAGGCAGTGCAAGGTCACTTTGCAATGAAACAGCATTGAGGCAAGCTCGCCCATTACACTGGTATTATAGTATTCAAGTATGATATACTAGCTGTTGCTCGCGACTTCGTTCGTGTGGAAATGTTGATGTATATTTTTCCAGGTAAAAAAATAGCCTATGTGCTAATCCAGACTATAATCTATATCTGTGCAAAATTTCATCCGGATCCGTTCAGCCGTTTTTGTGTAAAAGAGTAACAAACATCCATACATACATACAAACTTTCGAGTTTATAATATTAGTAAGGATTTTATGTAAGTTTATTATTATTACGTGTGTCCATTTATATTCGTATTTGCACCGACTGCCCGTATCTATTTCTCCAAGAAATTGCTATTAGCAATAAGGCCGCCAATTGTAACATTTCCCTTGTAACTGCTGTTTCTGTAACTGCACTCTGACGCTCTGACTTTGTCTCGTATTATGTTGTATTTATGTGACTTGTTTTTCCTTTGTACTTGTTTGTGTTACTTGTTATGCCTTTTTTTCTTATGATGTGTTAATTTGTCCCAATAAAAATGTCTTTCTTTCTTTCTTTCTTTTTATTTTTCCGGTATACAGTAAAGAATATTCTTATCTTACAATGGCCACAAGTAAAGTGCATTGCAAGCCCGATTTTCTACACCCGCACCGTGGACGCTACGGGTACAGAACCCTAAAAAATAAGAAATATTTAACATCAATCCGCATTCCAACGATACAACTACCTAGTCATTAAGCAAAGACCTTTAAATGTCAAATGAAACTTTAGCGCAAATAGATTACAAAAGCACTTTAGCAGCCAGTTTTCGAAGCGACGAAGCGTGGAGAATTAATCCTTAAACAAACGCAAACCCATCCATGAAAACATTATAGCTAGGTGCAAATTTAAGTAAATAAGACTCGATTGAAAGGAATTAAATACATGAGGACTAACCGCCAGTTTCTCGTACACTAACACGCTGTTAATCTACCGTTAACAGCGGTCAATTAACCAAAGTGCATACAAAAAAAAACACTGACAGCTATTAACAATAGATTAACAGCGTGTTAGTGTACGAGAAACCGGGTTTTAGTCTCTTAAAGCATAGTTGTTCAATAGAGTGAGCTTTTAAGAACTGGGGGTTAGTCCTAATTCCTTTCAATCGAGTCTTATTTACTTAAATTTGCACTTAGCTATAATTATTTTTTCATGGATGGGTTTGAGTTTGTTTAAGGGTTAATTAACCGTTAACCGTGTGGCACCGGATTAAGAATAGCGTCACTCCATTTCCTTCCATGGATTTCGTAGAAGGCGACTAAGGAAATACATTACCAGGAGCAGCAACGTTTTCCTGAGATTCCAACCGCATACTGCGATCGCCATCCCGCCTGCCAAGCGTGGCGATTATGGCAAAACCCCTCATGGTTAGGAAAACCATGAGAGAGGCCTATGTCTTGCAGTGAGCGTCAAATGGCTGATGATGATGATGAGGATGATGAAGGGTTAATTCTCCACGCTTCGTCGCTTTGAAAACTGGCTGCTAAAGTGCTTTTGTAATCTGTTTGCGCTAAAGCTTCATTTGACATTTAAAGAGTTAAAAGTCCTAGGGTAATAACTTTTTAGGCTGTAGTTTCTCAAAAATGCAAAAACGTAAAGTAAAGTAAAAAAAAGTAAAAAATTATTTATTACTTACCAAATGAATTATGTTACATGCATGTGGATTAATAATTATTAATGTTAGTTTCAATTTAAAACATAATTAACAATAATATTTAGATAACATTATTTAGTGGTGGCCGTGTCCCCACACTAGGCTGAGCCTGTATCGTGGGCGACGACAGTTTACACAAAATAGTGTTGTCATTAAAGCGTATCATATAATAAACAAAAATTATGTTTTTTTTACGTTGGTGGCTCTAGTTATCATAATTAACTTAGCATAAAACTAAAAAGAAATAGCAGGTTTATTACCTATGTACTATGTAGTGCATAGGTCGCAAACAAAGTAATTTAGTTCCGTCTTCTACTTCCCTTCAGTTGGTGCCTCGATCTGACCTCGGTAGTTATGTGATTTGTTCTATAGACATGATTTGCCTAATCAAAGGCAAACAACGCTGTGCCTACAAAGCTTATTACTTCTTTTATTGGCATAGGATTATTGTATTGTGACTCGTAAATATGATTGAGCATTGTTTGAACAGCAGTGGAATAGGTTTAGGCAATAATTAGGTACAGTAGACGGCACATCAACCCTAATATACGTGCACTCCAATCAGTTACGTTATGGGCGACTTTGCAACAAAAATGTAATGGTTGACCTGACTGTCGCTTGCACTTATTTATTTATTTTATGTTATTTGTTAACCACCGTTATATTAACCACGTTATTATTTATTAACCACAGCTACATCAAAATTAGAGCTAGTAAAATCTGTTCCCTTTGCAATGGCTGCTAAAATTTACAATAAAATATCAGAAGGTATCAAATACACAAAGAAATTACATATTTTCAAAACTAAGCTTAAATAGTATTTTGTAGAAAAGAGCTTTTATACAATTAATGAGTATTATAATGATACGCTAAGTTAAATAAATCAAATCAAATAAGGTTGTATATATAATAGTAATTATATAAATAATAGAAATAAGAATATGAATAAATGTATGTAACTATAAATGATAGATATTTAAATTATAGATGAATTGTATATATATTTGTAAATAAGTAGTGAAATAAGTAGTTTCATAAGTATTGGTATAGTACCATGATAATTAGATCTAAGAAATTGTAGTGCCCTTACAGGGTGTCATGTAGAGCATGAATTATTTTTTAAATTATTATTACCACCTGTTTTATAACCACGACATGCAATAAATAAATGATAAATGAAAACTCCGGAAAACCAATAGCTGATAAAAAATATATGCGACTTATATCTTACATACTCGCGCGCATCCTAAGCGTCCAAATTCCACACGAATCATAGTTCGATTTTGATTTCAGAAATACAAATAAAATTAGATTGAAAGTTCGTTGACATATTAAATTTACATAATATCGAGGTTTGAAAATGGTTTCCACTGTGAAAATATGAAAAAAAAAGAAAATAGCGAACTTCACCAATGTATTTAGAAGACACAAGTTGTTTGTTGTGTAGAATTGCGAATAAGCTAATCAAAATTGAATTTGTAGTAGCAATACAGTCAAGGAAAACATCGTGAAGAAATCTGACTATCTGAGGTGTTCACTTGCCTCGGCGCTTCAAATTGCCAATCCTCGGTGGACATGCGGGGTGATTATGCCCATAGTCTCTCTCTGACGAAAGGCCTGTGCCCTACAGTGGGACGTATATACGCTACATTATTAAATAATCAGAAGGTTTTGCGAATTTTTACGAAAAGGGTCTAATTTATCTTAGACTTTTCCACTGCGAAGTTAAGCTTGTAATCGTTTGTTACGAACCCCAGAGCGAAAGTTCTACTCGCACTTATCCGATCCAGACTCGTCTTAAATTCAAGCATTATCTGCAACGGGCCACATAATTTTACAACAAAGGCCGTAAAATCCATGCAAAATTGACGCTTATCGTTTGACAAAGTAAGTCCTTTTTGTTGTAAACGAATAAACCAGTGTTTGCGCACCACTAAAAGCCAATTGAGCTAATCACCTTTAGGTTTGTAGAGATTCAAAACATATTTACATACCAGCTGAGTATAAACCTTCTCGCTGAGTACACTGCCAAGGCCTTGCGAGCTTGTACTTATGCGATAGTTTTTCAATGGTAAACCGATCACAAGTATAGGCTAAGCCTATTTATAACGCTTTATTTGCAACTCTTTTAATTTACTACGTAGCGCATACGACCGATTAGTTATATGTCTAGCACGGCTCTCTTCATGGCTGTTTGCGCAGCTTGGACTTTATTTTTTAAGTTACGAACCTTTACTGACTTTAAAACTGTAGGTTGGCTACCTACAATATAATATACAATATAAATACTAGAAATAGACATAAACTTTCGTTCCCAAAATTTAGGCTGGCAAAGGTTAATACAATCCTTTATGGGGCATTGTATACGTTTCTACAATAAGATCCCTGAGGATATAATAAGCTTGCCAGAAACGCGGTTCAAAAAATGTGTGAAGCACACTTTACCTACTAATACCATGCTCTATCTCTCTCTGAGAGAAGATATACTGTGCAGTTGCTTTTAGTAATACGGCCGCCAATTTTAGTTATATTTCGATTTTCTGTTAATGAAATTTCTGTATACAAATAAATAAATAAATAACTTCCACACAACTCAATCACTTGTCCCAGTCCCAAACTAGGTATAAAAAATATGCTATCTATTTATCTACAGTAGGAAGTAGTTTTTAGGGTTCCGTAACCAAGGGTAAGGTAGGTACCCTATTACTAAGACTCCGCTGTCCGTCCGTCCATCCGTCCGTCTGTCTGTCACCAGGCTGTATATCATGAACCGCGACAGACAACTGAAATTTATACAGATGATATATTTCTGTTGCCGCTGTAACGACAAATACTAAAAACAGAATAAAAAAAATATTTAAGTGGTGCTCCCATACAACAAACGTGTTTTTTCCCGTTTTTTGCTCGTTATTAATCACGGCAACAGGTAGACGCTTGAAATATTAAAATGTTGTATATATATAATGATACGGAACCCTTCGTGCGCGAATCCGACTCGCACTTGGCCGGTTTTTTTCTTAAGCAATGGAAAAGTATTATGGAATATGGAAATGAACTCCACAATGTGTTATGGAAATAACGCAAAACCTAAAAACCGTTTTCACTATCGATATTAAATATTAAGTCACTTAAATCAATTTCGTTATACAAAAAATAACGTCACTAATATCATAGATAATCTACCAGGCCACTGCTCACTGAGTAGACATTTTCACAACATGGGTCTAACTGACAACCCCCTTTGCCGGGAATGCCTCAAAGATGAGGAAACACCCGCCCACGTGACCATTCATTGTGAAGGCGTGGAAAAGCAATGGACCGCCATCACTGGAAAGCTGGGATCCCTTCAGGCCTTCTGGAAAGAAATAGGGTGGCTGGAGTGAGCTCACAGATTTGCTACGTACAATGGCCCAACTATGAGTCACATACCGCGGTGTGGTACAACCATGGACAAATCTATACGTATATAGTAGAATACTATATTATATCACGAATCACGATTGCAGGAGAGAATGAATGCAGAAAGATTGTCGAAAGAAATATATCAAGCGAATGTACTAGCTAAGGGCCAGATAAAAAGTACCCAAAACCGGCGTGCGTGCATGCAACGGCTAATGAATGTTGATGAATCAAGCGAAAGAGATCTGTCAGGATCGTGGCAAGTGGTAGATCCTGGTCTCTGCCTACTGCTTGGGGATATAGGCGTGAGTTCATGTTATGTTTGACTGCAGGAGATCCAAAGAATTGCGAAATGAATGAAATGTAAAGAATGTTTGCAACTTATTAACTTAACACCGGATAAACTTACTTGGTTTTTTGTCGAAAGATTCCGAAAAATGTTTGCAACTTTTGGTATTCTTTAGTACAAGCGCGTTTCGTCGTAAAACAAGCCGTAATTCCGTTTGCAACTATGTGTCTCTGTGAATTCTTAGTTTTAGTGTCGATTAAAATGAAAAATCGTGACCGATTGGCGATAGTAAAATACGACATGCGTCTCACGTTTTCTTTTCAGACTACCTTACCACTAACTTAACTAATGATATAAGATTGGTGTGGTGTTTGCCTCTATTTTTTCCTCCTAAACAATTTGTATGTTGCTTGAAATGGATCATCATCATCATCAGCCTATGCTTGTCCACTGCTGGACATAGGCCTCTCCCATAGCACGCCACTGAGCACGGTCCTCGGCTACTCTCATCCAACTCTTGCCAGCCGCCCTGCGAAGATCATCGCTCCACCGAGTCTGAGGACGTCCCACACTACGTGGATACGTGAAATGGATACCATGTTTAATTTTTAAGTCACAGTTTCTACGCTATAATGATTAAAAAGTTAATGATTTGATTATTGTTATAAGTTTTGATTAGATCTCACATGTTGAGGGCGCCTGTTAAAGAGGTGCAGTTTATAGGTTATGACCTATAAACTGTAAATTTTACTGTAAAGCTGTATATGCATTCTGTTGGTCATCATCATCATCACCCACTGCAGGATATAGGCCTCCCTCATGGTTTTCCAAGCTTCCCGGTTTTGTGCCGCCCGCATCCAGCGCCTCCCCGCCACCGTAACCAGGTCATCAGACCATCTGGTGGGGGGCCTTCCGCGGTCGCCAGGTCAGAACTTTTTCGCCCCAACAACGGCCATCAGTTCTCCAAGCTATGTGCCCCGCCTACTGCCACTTCAACTGAATAACTCTGCGAGCTATATCAGTAACACGGGTTGGTGTTTCTTAATAAGTTATATAAAAATATGTTTTTTTTTTTAATTATTATCGTTCAGTCAAGCGTTCAGTCTTACCTAACCTAAAGTATTTCAAATTCCCTTGCCTTATTTTCCTTCTCGACTCGTTTTCCTATACCAAAAGGCTCCATTTTCTCCGAAAGGTTTGTTTTACTTTAACCATTTTACAAATAAACGAGGCACTTTTGAAATGAACGAGCGCGGGTGGATGTGTCGGTAAGGGACGTCGTAAATAGCTAAGGGCAAGGTAAAAAAAGGCCCAAAGCCAGCGTGCGCGCATGCAACGACTAATTAATGAAGCGAAACAGATGGGTACGCGTGTTGATTAAGCCCAAACTCTCTCCCTAAGAGATGGCCTGTGCCCAACACTGGGACGTATATAGGCTGCTTATGTAAGCCACGTTCGTTTGTAAAGTACAAAACGTGGCCCGCGACCACAAAGAGCTTAAGAAACTCTGGCTAGACTGAGTTATAATACTGAGGATATCTGCCGGAAAGTACCTATAAGCTCTCCAACTTGCTTGCTTTAAAGTGGGTGACACTAAAGTGAAGTATTTTTGGTGACCAAAAGTTGACGGACTTTGCGTGCTTTAGCAACAACATGTGAATAAAAAAGCTTCAGATTTTTTCTCGAAATGTTACCTACCTTAATCGTGTTAGAGCAAAAAAATTGCTCCAGAAAAAAATACCTTTCGTACATCCATATAGATTATACTCATCATACAGGGTGTTTTAAATTAAAGATCTTACCTTACTGAAAATGGGAGTACCCCTAAACATCAGCATGAATTAATTTTACTATCAGGACAGTTTTGAAATGGCATAAAGTATTAGATTTTTCGTAGAAAAAATTCTTTTTAAATCTTTATTGAAGGGTTTCATCATGTCACCGTAGAGTTCAACATACGTTTTCTCGTAAGAAGAGATTTTTTGAAACCGAGCATGTTAATGTGTTTTATTTCTGTGGACGTATTTAGCTACAGCCTGTGAAGTAGGCTATGTATGAACGAGAAAAAATGTGAGCTTCATAATAAGTTTTTATGCCTATCGGGTCGACAACATTGACACGCAAGGCTAAGTTTTTAGAGATGTCAGATTAGCAAAAAATTATATAGGTACAGTTGACAATACAACAACCTTCATACGCATGCACTCTACTCAGTTACGCTATGGATAACTTTGCAACTGAAATGTCAAGTTTGACCTACTTGATTTTCATACTTTTCATAGAAAGTATGAAGGTTAATTGTACGTTTTAAGCTTGATGTTTTATGGGCATAGAGACCAATATCTATGCAAAGGTTGATATGATGTCGACTGTACTTATAAACACGGCTCACGGAAGTTTTATGTAACACAACACCTATTACAAAGAGGATAAATTGTTATTAATTACGAATCAAAACTGACATAACAGTTTTGAGACAGACGAAATGAATGTCAGATATTGTATCATTGAGATTTACTTCCTGCCCGGGCCAGAGTCTACTACATACATCGTTTTTCAATTGAATGATAAACATGACTATAGTTGTCATTTGTCTCCATTTGGTAGTCTATAAAACAAAAGCAGTACAATGTAATTCCAACGAATAATCTACGCAAATTAAATAGGCAACTCTCGTGGAGAAGATCGAATCGCGAGAGGCACCCAATTAAGTTGCACGGGTTATATAATTAAAATGCGATTGGTTACTTTGCAGTAACGAATGTAATAACCTTTGTAGTAACAAGGTGACTTTGAATTCCTTCACCGTGTTTTAAAGGGACAATCTAACCACGATTCAGAAACATATGGTGCTAGGTTTGAAAACAATTATGGTTAGCCAAAATTACTTCTTTTAAGCATAAACACACAATATCAGGACGAAAAGTAATAGAAATCTAAAAAAAAAAAACATGCACTGAGCGTCTTATGGTGGGCGCCAGCCAACTCAATTGTTTATTAATTGTTTACGCACATTGGACGTCAGACTCTTAAGCGTTTAACATATTAGAAAACAGTTTTCAGCGTGACGGTCCTACCTACCACTTCGAATTTGGATTCATAGTTTGAAGCCGAACATCACGAATATTTACAATTAATATTTTATACCATTACTGATAAATCATTAATAATATTCACAATGAAAACGACATTCCCTCAAAATACGGTGAATGAATTCAAAGTCACCCTGTGGACTCCCAACAGTGTCAATTTAATAACCATAACCGTTACGGTAACGTATCTTCGGCTTGAAATGACGTATAGGTTTGTTGCAAAGACAAAAAGACAGATATTTTCTTGCTCATTCCGAACTCATTCATTCATGTCAAAATAAAATTTACGCCCTATCTTCTCATGCCGGCAGCGTACTAATAATTATGACTCTAGTGAGCAATTTACATTGCAATTTACAGACTCCCCCCTGGCTGCACGACGCAGCGACAATGTCGTTTGTCGTTTTGTCGGATTTCCAGCGTCGTTTTAATATTAGATTATTACGACTTATTGGCACTTGAACGTGACGATAAAAGGCGTACACGACACGACACGACGACCCGACGACAAAATGATTGCGCGACTTAATTCCTATTTCTAAGTTCAAGTTGATTCGTGCGATCAGATAGTATTAGGTAATTGCGAGTTGTCTATTTAAAATTGCCATGTTTATTTTTAGTATCGCGATCCGAAGACCGGCAAGGGATGGTGAGTTATTATTTGCCAAATACGCAAATCAATCGTGTGTATGTAATATTTTGTTAAAATAGGGCCCCACAAAACCGACTCATCTTTAAGCAAGGTGAGGCCACTTTGCGAAATATCGCATGCAAGGAACGGTCAACTCATTCACGCGAGCGCGATCCAGATTAACATGGTTTAAATTCAATACCGCGTCGAGCGATATGTTTTATCCAGTCTCCCGCAGAGAGGGCTGGATTATATATACGGTTAGTAGTGCAATAGGTATACCGGTTGGATAACTAAACAGAGCGTTTCAGCAAAATAGCGAGCTTCACTTTTAGTGACTACAAAATGATCAAATTTGCAATAAAACTAGCATGCACACAGAAAAACACAATACTATGCTGGTTGATGCAGGTGATAAGCTGCTTGGTACTATTACTAATGCGCAGATGTACAAGAGATTGCAAATAAAAGAAGTTTATGATGTTGGCACACGTGTGTTGAATTAGCTGAAAATTATGTGAAGGTTATAACATAAGGAGGTTATTCCACTAATCGCTACAAACAATTTTTACTTTATACTTTAGAAGAAGAAGAAGAAAAAAAATAATACACGTATAAAAAAGTTTGATACAAAGATAAATAACGCTATGCTACCATAAAATGTTCTAAGAAGTGCTTTGTGAATTTGTGCTGAAAACGGCTCATTAGGTTTGGTATTATGGAGTAGGATAGAGTTTGAATATTGTTGTTTTTTTTTCTGTGCTGAAAAGCAAGCCGGGTTTTCTTTCCCAATATTTTTTACTATTTGAATGTAGGTAGTACGTAACCTACCTGTGACTAAATTAATTTCAACAATTGTCTATAAAAGTAATTAATATGTTCCTCGCTCGCTTCGTTATTGAATTTGATTTAATTCTTTAACTGCACCACGGCACGCACTCCTTAGTACAATTATGGGTTACCGTAGGCACTGACTGAAAATCAGCGCTGAGGGATCACTTCCTCAGCACAACGCTGAGTCAGCTGCCTTTTGTGGCAACGTAGATACACCACAGACTACATCTATGGTCCTGTTTTATTTATTCGTTTTGTCTGTTGTGTATTTAGTTTTGTTTCTGTTGTTGTGCATATTATGTTACTTATCTGCTTATTTTGTTTCTGTGATGTACCTTGTTGGTATAATAAATGTCTTTCTTCTTCTTCGTCTTCGCTCGCTCCGCTATGTGAGTTCACAAGCAATCTAGCATAACCTAACAACAGGTCTTGGGACGATTTTTTTTTATTGGGGGGGCATCGCCCCCTGAGCCCGCCTTGGAGGGGGGCCGCGCCTCCCTGCACCTCCCCTATTTGTTTCAGAACCATAGCCTTTTTTCAGCAAATTTTTTTGTCAATTTTTCTTTACATAATGGAGGGAATTTTTGTATTAAAGAAACACTCTGATAGTTATTGCAGAAAACATTGTCTTTTTAATCAGTGGAAAAAAACCTAAAAAGATGTCGGAAATTAATACTCAGTATAAAAGTATGAAACCTGTTTTTTTTTTTCTGCGAATACAAATTTTCTGCAGGAAATTCTTCTTCTTATTGGTTGGCATCTCAAGAGCTGTGTTTGTGGTATTAATTTCAGATTTCAACTACGTGCCCTAATATTCTGCATAATACCCCCCTAGTCGTCCCCATAGACTACCCCAAGAGCGCTCTTCCCACGAAAGCTACTTACAAGTGCAGTTTTCTTCGTAACACGACCCGTGCGGCTGAAGATTACGTTTTGTCACAAACATGTGTAGTTAGATAAACTCTGTCTCCCTTTTAAATCTGTCTCCCTGACTATTAAGAAAAAAGTTAGTTCCCAAGAACTCTGTAGATGGCGCTGAACTGACTACGTTACAATGCACTACTGGTTGCTCACGTATTCGCGTCTAGGATAGAAATGACCGAACAGCGACCAACTTATTTGTTTATTACAAATCGACGATGACCGAACCGCGTCCACACACACACTAATTTTTCGCAAATTCTTTAAAACAAGATTTCTCAACTCATTTTTTTTTTATTTTACGTCCATGATTAAAGTCTTAATACATGGCATTTTAGGGTTCCGTACCTCATAAGGAAAAACGCAACCCTTGCAGGATCACTTTGTTGTCTGTCCGTCCGTCCGTTTGTCGGTCAAGACCCTTTATCTCGAGAATGCGAGGAGGTATCGAGTTGAAATTAAAACCATATACTCAAGTCTACAGTCCCGTAAAGCCGTGAAAAAAATCAAACTTCTAAGTTTTACGGCCATTTATGCCATAATACATAAATACATAAACTCACGCCTGTATCCCAGAGGGTTAGGCAGAGACCAGGGACTGCCACTTGCCACGATCCTGACAGATAATTTTCGCTTCCACAACATTCATTAGTCGTTGCATGCACCCACGCCGCGCGCTGGTTTCGGGTACTTTTTTATGCCGTAATAAAGCGTATATTTCGACACTAAAGGAAATCAAAACTCATAGGGTACTTCCCGTTGACCTAGAACTATGAAATATGGCATGTAATGTCGTCTTATACTACAAATACAGGGAAAATCTGGAAATTATACATTTTTAATGAAATAATTAAAAACATTGTCTCTGAAGTTTAGAAAAAGATTTCTCGATTTCTGAACTATTTATAATGTGTAAGTACCTACAGATTTGTACGGAACCCTCGGTGGGCGAGTCCGAACTGGCAAATGGAGTGGACACGAGGAGTTTCGAGTAACAGGCAATTAGTCGTGTAACCCACAGGACAGTAATTCCATGTTCTGTGGAGACAGCGCAAGCACGATTACTATCACGCACGCGGTGCGTCGATATCACCTTGCGTCCAGCACCAACTTTGTCGCTTATTTTGTCGGCACGGTCAAAGTATTATCGGAAGTGGACCACTAACTGAAGACAAAATATAATATAATAGCGATTAACTTTTTGTGGCACTTGCAAGAAAGAATTCATTTTAAAGGTAAATAAATATTTTTAGCAGATACAATACATTTTTATGACTGCGGATGCGAAAAAGAATTCATTTTAGAGACAATTTAATAAATCATCATCATCAACCCATCATGTCCCCACCGAGGGGCACGGGCGTCTTCCCTGAGGAAGGTATAGGCCATACTCCACCACGGGGGCCAAGTCCGGATCGGTGGAGGCTTGTAGACTAGTGGCTCGTCTACTGTCAGAAGTTTTCAAGCCGCCCTAAGGCCTCTGACTTGGCTTAACGACTGCCATCTATCGACAGCAGCCGGCACCAACAGCTTAACGTGCCTTGCGAAGCACGGAACCGCTCGGAAAAATGCCACTAGCGTTAGGCATAGACGGCGGCCCATCCATGCACTGAACGCGCCCAGTGTTGCTTAACCTTCGTGATCGTTTAAGATGACTCAGGCTGCCGGGGCTACGAGCGATTTAGTAAATAGGTACAAATTATCGCCAAAACAAAATTGTGCTAGGTACCCACCTAAACTCAGACATGCCTTTTTATTTAACTGCGAAAGCAAATGAATCCTCACGAAAGCAAATGAATCTGTCTATCTTTTATACTTTGTTGCACACAAGACACGACAGTAACAAGACATGTAACTGAGGGATATATACCCTCAGTTACATCCTGTTATAGTTATGTTATTGGCTTGAACGTTAGCACCAAATGAGTTCTCGAATAAAATGTATTGACGAAGTCTTAATGGGTGAGCGCGGGAAGAGAGAGTTTACGCCTTCAGGTTCTCATGCAAAAGGATACGTGTCTCGACCTTTTTAATACTCTGGCTGGAGAGTTTCATAATGAACAAATTAGCGCTTATGCTACCCACACCGAGGTATAAATCACACGCTTTCTGTGGTGACATAAACCTAACTTTACGCCTTTGCATCT
Organism: Yponomeuta malinellus; assembly: GCA_947308005.1. Lineage (NCBI taxonomy): Eukaryota > Metazoa > Arthropoda > Insecta > Lepidoptera > Yponomeutidae > Yponomeuta > Yponomeuta malinellus. Next base: position 2,688,184 of record OX370994.1, read on the forward strand.
ACGTAATGAGATGATTTATACAGCGTCCACTGGCACCTTCACTTACACTAAATGAGTGAAGGGACTACTCGGACGCTGCAGTGGCTGGGACATTGTATGTTAGATGGAGTAGGCTTGCCTAGCACCCTTACCATCCTGACAGCTTAGTCGGCCTAGCAACAGGAAAGACAAATCAATCCGTGCGGAGCCAACCAAGCCGCGGGTTTCCTCCCGATATTTTCATTCACAGTGAGCGTGTGGTATTGCTACTACAAATTCGCAGATGTACGTAACTTTGAAAATAAACAAAGTCATAGGTACATGCCCACACTGGGAATCGAACCCGGGTCTCCCGCTTCAGAGTTCATTCTTCTGCTTACTGGGCTGGGACTAATAAACCTAATTATGGATTTTAGTGTTGTCAGTCAATACTGCGTTGTCCCCACGTTTAGCCCACGCACAATCAGCTTTGCAATTGTATAATTGCATCCAATTTGACCAAGGCCACGCTTTGCTGTTACCATTGTTACATATTACCATTGTTGCTTCCTCTATTACCTAAACTACAGACCAGTGATTCCAGAAGTCGGTTCGGCGGAACTCAATGATTTCGTGGAACATTACTGACGTTCCGCGAATCACAGTTGATATTGATTATTTTGACTTTGAAATGATTGCTCAGCTACAAATATTATTTCGGATTAAACATACATAAACTCACGCCTGCATCCCAAAAGGGTAGACAGAGACCAGGGACTGCCACTTGCTACGATCGTGACGGATCACTTTCGCTTCCTCAACATTCATTAGTCGTTGCATGCACGTACGCCGGTTTCGGGTACTTTTTATCATGCCCTTTGCTAATAATTCCCCTATTTGGTCAAAGTATGTCCGCTGAAACGTCCGTTACTGGCCCTTGCACCCACAATCCCTAGATATATTTCTTTCGTCAATCTTTCTTCCTTCATCCTCTCCACATGTCCAAGCCAACGCAATATTCCTTTCTCAATTCTAGTCACTACATCCTCTTTCAGCACACAACGTTGTCTAATCAGACTATTGCGTATCCTGTCATTCAAAGTAACACCAGAGATACTTCTCAAGGACTGCATTACTTTCTACTGCATTAATCCTACTTTCTTGCTTTGGATTGGTAGAATATTGGTAAAATAAAATCTCGCAAAAGTATTTTCAGTGTACCTTCCCTACACCTAAATTAAGGATGTTTTTTTTTTCTTGCCTACATCATAGTGTCGTTGGATCGGTCGCTTAAAAATATTGTGGGTGTAGGAAGACCATTTTTCGATTTAGGGGTTAAAGCTTAATTTTTGTCAAAGTAGGGCATAGTTTACTCTGTAACGTTTAGTATTTAAAATCGAAAAAAATATTGCTTTTCAATGTCTTATCTACATTCATATTAACCTAGCATTTGATGTCATTCGGTTCAGCGCAGGAAACAGACACTGTTCTGATCATTACATAAATATGAACATAAACTCGCGCCTGTATCCCAGAGGATTAGGTAGGGACTGCCACTTGCCACGATCCTGACAGATAACTTTTGCTTCCTCAGCATTCATTAGTCGTTGCATGCACGCACACTGGTTTCGGATACTTAACATTAACAATACAATTTTTTTTTGTTATTAGTATAACTAATTAATTTTAAAAATATTAGAAGAAAATTTCAAGTTAGAAGTAGCCATTTTAAAGACGACTTGTTTGTAGTTACTGCCCGTAAAATAAACAGCAAACCCTTTATTTCTAAGATCGTGAAGTTATTTTGTAAAACTCTATTTTAAAGTTAATTTAAATACATCCCGTTATCAATGCGCAAAACGTGTTTTGCGTATGGAAAACAGATTATTTGTTTAATGAATATTTACTAGCAGCACGTAGGTATTGTTATTTATGTAGGCATTTGTAAATTTATATGATACTTAATAATTGTCTCAATCTGATACTGTAAGAAGCAATCTGATTTACATACTAGACAGATTCTTATGTACTATTACAGGGATATGGATTCTTATGTACTATTTTTTGTTGCAGGTAACCATAACGTGAAAATGTATAGATAAAAAACTGCAGATCAGTGTAACAAACAACATACAAGACTATTCGGTTATCTAAAGAAGCTTGTAAGGAAACTCTACAAAGATGGAGAAGAAAGCTTCAGCACCCCCTCTACATATTTCTATGGATACATATAGCTCAAAGTAAGTATCTACATAACTTTTATCCAAAGGTTTTGGTACATCTTATGCGGGTGTTTCGGCTACACATTGATAATACACGCTGAAAACCGGGTGGTTTGAAAGCCGCGGTTATGTAACTAGTAATATGAAATGCCATCTATTTAGACAATTTCTTTTAAGTACAGATGTAAAATAAAGATATGTAAACTTCTTAAAAACCTATTTAGAGGCTAAAAATTCCACCAATGCCGGAACTTGTACCGGCGACCTGTGGCTAACCGTGCCAATTTAGCTGCCCGTCTCCTGGTAATTGACTTCCGTAATCTAGCGTTTACTAGCTATCCTATTTCAAAGATTTTTTAACTCATTTTTCACCGAGGATGAATAAGGTGAATCCTGCGTCTACCCGCGTCAGTATGGGCAGGCACTTCTGAGTGTTTGCAAGACAGTTCGAAGCACACACAAACACTTATTCGTTCACTATCCTTCTGTCGGTATGTACCTGGAATCCCAATGAACTTTAACTAGTTTGAATTGAGGATGGACTTGGCAATAACCCACACTCTGTCATTTCAGCGCGACAAATTGATTTTCACTTGACTCCACTTAAAGTAATCTGATGAAAACACTATTTTTCATTGCATCAGTCAGCCATGCGCCAGTTTAGCGTTATAATTGCATCGTTTCAATTGCGAATCGAGTAATTTAGAGTAGATTAGATTGTATTCAGCCTATATACGTCCCACTGTAGGGTGCGGACCTTCTCTCAGAGAGAGAAAGAGTATGGGCTTAATTACCAGGCGTGCTCTGATATCACAAATGTACGTAAATTAGAAAACAAAGTCATTGGTATATGCCGGGATTCGAACCCACGACCTCCCGAATGAGAAGTCGGCGCGTTTTACCATACCGCCACCACCGCTCTGGATTAGGATAATACTCTTTATATTGCACACAACACATTAATTATAAAAGTACAATTAATTTAGAAGTTGTTCAACATTTTTCTTCCATTTCTGCTCGGTCCATTGCATCTTTCTTCCATCCTGATATCTTCCTCATCTTCTTAAGATCCTCCTCTATTACAAATAATATCATTGTCATATAATGTTTGTTGTTTATTTTTGGGTCAGTTAAGAGATATAAGCTCCCAAATTGACGATACGCAAAACCTTAAAACCGTGAGTTTAGTATCTATGACGTAACTGTAATTACAAATAGTAAAAAAATATTCCTTCCTGTTTATCTCTGGGTTAATTGGCTATGCAATGTACATCAAATTATCATATATTCTTTTTGTTGCACTAACCCGTGCTGAAGAACCCGTGATGAGTGGAATTTTTAGTCTCTTAATAGGTTTTTTTTTTATCAAATTATCATGTTTAACTATGAGTTGTAGTTCAATGAAAAAGACCCCAGGTTGATGGCGTGGTGACGATCTGTCCACGAGCTTACATGTAACTAGCTCAATGCGTACAGCATGAAACTCTTATGCTTCTGCTAACAAACTACTGCTAACACTTATCAATTGGTTTCCTGTATGCATAAAATCAACTTTTTAAGGGCTTTATGAGATTCACCAGCGCCACTCACCACCCACTCAGCAATCAATACAATCAGCTCTCAGGAACGAGGTCGAAATAGCGGGCCTCCCGGAATCGTCCAATGAAAACCTATTTCACACCACACTGCTGATCAGCACAAAACTCGGCATGCAACTCAAGGAATCGGATCTGGACGGGATTTATAGAGCAGGCGCACGCAGAAGGACCAACGGTGACCTGAGAAGCGCCCCTCGACCAGTTGCAATCAAGTTTGTACGTAAAGCAGTCCGCGACGCGTTTATGAAGGCCTCCAAAACCCACCGCAGCTTGAACACAAACGACATACAGCTCGAAGGATCGCCGAAAAGGATCTACGTCAATGACCGCTTGACGAAAACCAACAGAAAGTTGTTTCATGAAGTCCGAATGCGCGCTAGAGACCTGCAATTCAAGCACTGCTGGGTTACCAATGGTGGCATCAGAGTGCGGAAGACAGACAACAGCTCAGCCATACTTATCCAGTCCATTGGCGATCTGGACACATTACTCCCGCTACAAGCTACATCAAAGGAGTCATGCAACACTCAGCTCGTATAGATTGTTACTGGCACTTTACTTACTAAGGCATGCCACACAAGTTTATAAGCGCACTGGCAGTAAACCATTTCTAAAGAATCAATGTAAACACGCAACTACACTATATATGCAAATTAATATTTATTTTATTACCGTACTTGTTATACTATGTAACACATCATGTTGTACTATGTATTTCAAAACACAATGCTACTGTGAAAATGCATTACTTTATGTTATCTACTTATTATATTATATTATACACCATAGTACAGTCCGCTTTAGTTCCCAAAACCTTAGATACAGCTTCTACACATCAAGATCTCAACATCATCAGATACATCCAGACTCAAGCTCTCACTCTCTCACTCTCACTTTCGCTGCAGCTTACACACCAAAACAAACACATCACATCAGTACACCCCCGGCCATAAGATGACGTGTACACAAATAGCTGATGATATAGATAATACCCTCAGAATAAACTGCCTTACAATCGAAAGACCAGAGCAATGTGAGAGCTTAGTTGCTGATTATAATAAATTAAGAATTCTTAATTTCAACATCAGAAGCATTAAACGCAATTTTGACGAGTTCCAGGTACTTCTCCACCGAATTGACATTAGTTTTGACCTCATTGTGCTTACCGAATGCTGGCTCACAGAAGGCACAATAATTCCAAAATTAGATAACTACCATAGTTTCCACACGACCCATTTTATTAATCAAGCTGGAGGTGTGGTGGTATACGCTAAATCAGACCTTGAAATAAGCGCTTTCGAACCAACTTTCAGCGAGGCTAATTGCATCGTGATCGAAATTAGAAACCTCGTCTCTGTCGCGTGTATTTACCGCTCTCCATCTTTTAAAAACATTGACAGTTTCAGCAAAGACCTGGACGCTTTGTTAACCAGCATAAAACCGACTAATAACACTATTGTTACTGGCGATATAAACATCAATATTATATCCGATTCTCAGACAGACATTGATTCAAGATCGAGCTACCTATGTCTTATCGCCGAACACGGTCTAATCCCCGCCATCATTAATCCTACACGGCTCAACTCTTGCTTAGACCATATATTTGTCGGCTCACAAACTAATGCCATAGGTATAGTCTGCAAAACAGATATAACTGACCATTATTTAGTCATTGCAGCTATAGCTGGTGAATCTAATACCTCAAACAAAATCAAACGGCAAAAATCCATAGCTGACGTGGATGCCATAAAAGAGGAGTTAAATGCCACAAACTGGAAAGAGGTTCTCGAAGCTGACTGCCCGTCGAAAGCTGCAAAACTATTCTCCGACAAAGTGATAGATACTGTTGGTAAATATACAAGAATAGTTACAATAAGCAGATCAAAGTACAACATTAAACCGTGGATAACGCCTGGTCTATTGCGGTGCATGAGACATCGTGACTCTTTGCACAGCAAGGTTAGGAAACGACCTAAAGATCTTGTTGCAAAACTCATCTACTCGAGATATAGGAATTTTTGCGGCGACTTACTACATAATCTTAAGTCAAACCATGAAAAACAAGAACTAGAGAAAAATAAACAGAACTCCAAAGAACTTTGGAAAACCATTAAGAAGATATGCCACTCTCACAGACAAAACATCTCACCATCAGAGTTACTCACAATTGAAACAAACATTGAAAAGTCTCTCGATAAGTGCAATGAATTTTTCTCTTCTGTTGGACCAAATTTGGCAAATAGTATACTTAACTTCACGAAAGAAACTGAAGACTCGCTAGCTGCAATCACCAATCACCCCGAAAGCCCCGTCATCTCCATGTTTCTTGGCCCAACAGACGAGAAAGAAGTAAGCTCTCTGCTTAGAGCTCTTCAAGCTGGCAAGGCCCCTGGTATCGATGACCTAAGCAATAACATTATTAAATCTATTAGTGCCAACATTATCACCCCTCTAACCCATATTTATAATGCAAGTCTTTGCACCGGGATCTTTCCAGATATATGGAAATCTGCAGCAGTCATACCTATCCACAAAAATGGCCCAAAAAATAATCCAGCAAACTATCGCCCCATTTCACTGCTTTCAGTGTTCTCCAAGGCGCTAGAAAAGGTGGTTAATAAACGTCTGACTCAATTCCTAGAAAGTAACAAATTGTTTTTTGAAAAACAATACGGCTTCAGACAGGCAAAGTCGACTGAAGACGCTGTCGCTGCCCTGACTGGCCTAGTGACAGACCTGCTTGACAGAGGAGAGAAATGCATCGGTATCTTTCTGGACCTTGCCAAGGCCTTCGACACAGTGTCTATACCAGTTCTGCTAAGCAAACTCGACGGTCTTGGCATTAGAGGAGTAGCCTTAAACTGGTTTAAGAGCTACCTTTCCGGAAGAAACCAGTGCGTCAAGATAGGCAGCCACAAGAGTAACGTGAAGGAAATTACGTTTGGAGTACCACAGGGTAGCGTTTTGGGGCCCACGCTCTTCCTTGCATACCTTAACGATATCTCCAGTCTTGAAAGGAACAAAACCCAGCTTTTCTGCTACGCAGACGATACAGCTCTAATAATCCATGAAAACACCTGGGAAGCTGTTCTTGCAAGGGCCGAAGATGAGATGAGAAACATGTCCAAATGGCTAAATAAAAATCTCTTAACATTAAACATTGACAAAACGAAATACGTCTGCTTCCATAAAACTCTTGCATCGAAGCCAACACTATCACCAAACATTAAAATACACAATTGCACAACTCAGAATGACCCCCCTAAATCAACACCTATATGCTCATGCCCAACAATAAAAAGGACATCTTCTATGAGGTATTTGGGAATAACAATCGACGAAAACCTAAATTTTAAAAACCATATCCACATACTATCAGGGAAAGTAAGAAAAGTGATCAATATAATGAAAATCCTTAGAAACTCAGCAGACATCGAGCTTCTGAAATATACATACTTCGCTATATGTCAATCCCTTATTAACTACTGCATTTCTGTCTGGGGTGGAGCATGCAAAACGTCCATGATAGAGCTGGAAAGAGCCCAGAGATCGGTTCTCAAAGTGATGTCCAAAAAACCAAGAAGGTACAGCACACATGACCTTTATAAAGAAGTGAAAGTCCTTAGCGTTAGACAACTTTTTATTCTCAGTGCTGCGCTGAAAATTCAAAAATCCCTGCCGTCCTTATCAGACATAGAATATACTAAAAGGACTTTCAGAATACCAGTACCTTACGTGAAAACTACTTTTGCTCAAAGACTCGGGAAGTTCCTTCACCCATTCCTTTACAATCGGATTTTAAAATTCTGCGATTTAAAAGACAAAACAAAACATGAAGCAAAAACAATAATAAAGAGATGGCTACTCACTCAATCATACCATTACACCGAACAACTACTAATTAAATGATCAACATGACACATCCTATATAAAATATTATATATAAATAATTACAAATACCTAATTATTATTATTATTAGTATAATTATTTATCATTTTATTTATAAAAGCGTGTAATACCATTTCAACCATTTCATGGTTTTAAGTTATAATTATTAACGGAAGTGAAAGTGAAAATATTTTATTTACCACACAAAAATGGTTTATTATTTTTTTTTATTTATTTATTTACTTATTTTATTTTTTTTTTTTTTTCTCTTTCTTCCGATTAACTAAGAAATCGGAATTTAGCTTAGCTTTAATCTAGCTTAGTTTTTATTTGTATTTTTAATATTTACTCAGACACTGTCTACCACAGAGGAACCTTTTAATAATAGTAATCCACAAACGGGAGCCCACGATACAGGATTTGCCTAGTGTGGGGCCCACCAGAAATTACATCTGCCAATGGTTGTTACAAATAAATAAAATTTTTACTTTTTTTTTACTTTTTACTTTACTCACTCTTTGAAAAACTATCTGTAAAAGTACATTAAGTACGCAGTCATCATCAGCCATTTGACGCCCACTGCAGGACATAGGCTTCCCTCATGATTTTCCAAGCTTTCCGGTCGTGTGCCGCCTGCATCCAGCAACTCACCATCACTGTAACCAGGTCGTCAGACCATTTGGTGGGGGGCCTTCCTACGCTGCGTCGTCCGATCTGCGGTCGCCAGGTCAGAATTTTTTCACCCCAATGGTCATCAGTTCTCCGAGCTATGTGCCTTGCCCAGTGCCACTTCAGCTGAGCAATTCTTCGAGCTATATCAGTAACTTGGGCTCTTCTGCGGATCTCCTCATTCCTGATTCGATCACGCACTGAAACTCCTAACAAAGCTCTCTCCAAGAACGCACTGGGTCAACAGATTAAAAGTGTAGTTGGAACAAGGGGTAAATCTCAGGGTAGTGAGTTCGTGCCCCACGATGGGCGCCAGTTTCACCGGCTTTTGACGGTAGAGCGGTGACCCTTTAATAAAAAGTGGTTTAATGATTAAAGATAATTATTGTTCTTGATACACTCGTTACAACAAGTCTTTAATGGATAGCAAGTAGTTGATAGACTTAAATAGTAACGGATTATTACAACGTACATGTCTATTTCAGATTAAAATTCGATTGGATTGAAATTCTCGAACTTCAAATTAAAGTAATTATAGCAAATTTTAAAGTAAATATGGAAATAAACAAAGAAAGAAGAAATTTATTTAAACTGTCACAAAAACACAAAGTAAACACGAAGGTACACAAACAAATTATACGAACGTCAAAAAAACCAAAAATAAAAACAAAATAGTCGTGAAGAGAACATGTGAGGCGTGTAGAGTATAGGCACATAGGAGGAATGGGAAACTGTCAAAGAGGAAATGGAACAAATTTACGACGGTGTAACCTGAAATCTATAACAAAAGTAAATTCTAATGTTTAATAATAATAACAATAACTTCAACACAACACAATCACTTGTCCGGGTACCAAACAAAGATACCCCGTATTTTGGTATCGTTCTGACTTTTTAGATTTCCCAAGAGAAATGAAATGCTGCGGATGAGCTTGCTATAAGAGGCTCGGAAACTATAGTAGAAGGACTTGATCCTCTACTCCCGCTACCATACAATCAGTTTCATAAATGGCTAAGGCTGCAAATAGAAACACAGCATGCCGAACTATGGAAAATGGAAACGAAAGCCAGAGAAGCAGCCTGCTGCGTGTGACGAAATGCAATCTGCGCAAAGCTGTGAAACTTATGATGGGCCACTGCTCACTGAATAAACACTTACACACCGCGGGAGTGACCAAAAGCCTGTTACGCCGAGGCTGCCACAACTCAAGAAAGATGAAACACCCGCCCACCTGACTATTCACTGTGAGAGCGTGGAAGTGCAAGAGACATCCAGCATCGGAAAGCTGATGGTGTGGTAAACAGTTTTTTGGTCTCCCTAATTAGATATGTGATGTGTTCGTGTGGTGCGGTAAACATTTTTTTGCTCTCTGTAGGTTCGTGAGGAATTGGTGTGGTATGAACAATATGTTTTTTTCTCCCTAATTAGGTACGTGAGGTATCAGTGTGGTGTGGTAAACAAATCTTTGTGCTCCCTAATTATATAGTTGAGGTATTTGTGGGGTGTGGTAAACATTTTTTTTGTTGCTTCGCAGAGCTGAGCTGGCATACAACGGTTCCAGGGAAGACTTGGACCCTTATGTCCCGGCTGACCACCGGCCTCAGGAGTCAAACACTTCGTGAGTAATATCATCTCATTAGTATCATCTCATTGCTGGGTAAAAGAGTATACAGCGCATCAAAGAGAAGTAACTATCTGAATCTTTACAACTGTTTATGGGATCCCGTCTAACTTTTTGAGTGATCTGAAACTGTATATTATAAAAATTTTGGACATTCAGGAAGAAAAGTGCAATTTCACAGATAATTTAAATGTTTCAAAAATTTACTTTTTGCTGTAAAAATAGGAATAATAAATTAACTTGAATTGAATTGGGAGAATAAAACTAGTCTAGGTGGTGACTCATGACGTCACTACGTAGCGATGTAAAATTTGTGGACACATATTACAACAACATTTTTTACCATTTGCCCTTGTTACGTTTATGTTTTTAGGGTTTAGTTCCGGATTCTATTATAGTTTGTCGGTCGGTTTGTCCGAAACTTAATTTTTTAAACAATGGGTGGAATTCTTAGCCTCTGAGTAGGTCATTTATTTGTTGTTTGGTCCGCGTACTGTCTGACAATTTTATTTGTCCGGCCGGACATTTGAATTTGGGTGTACCGAAATTTTGTGTCTTGCTATTTGTAGAGAAAAGCGAGCGTCTGCCACTTTTAGAGAAAAGTCTTTACGATTATGATTTCTTTCTTTTCTCAGAGCCTCTCTAATGAGATCAAAACATGTACATATTTTTGCACGTTACACATTCAGAGACAAGGCGGTTTAACTAATAATAATAAAAATACTTTTCACACAATCACAAAACAATTTTCATCCTGGTCCCAAACCAGGATACCCCGTGCGTATGGTATATCCACGGAAGGACATCAGAAACATGGAAATATACCCAGAGTAAGAAAATTAGTACGAATCCAGTTGGAATCGAAACCACAACCACTTTTTTGGTAGTCGTGTAACCGGTAGACCTAGGAGGCCGTCAAGGATTCGCCTTCGATTTTCCAGGAGTTTCGGTGCCCTGGCGCATCTGCTCAAGGCGTCCCTTGGCTCTGGTATCCTTGCCATGCCCTTGGCATTCAAGAACGCTGGGATCGCAGTCGGCGTAGCTGGGACCGTCATCGTGGGCCTGATCTGCGCGCACGCTCTGCATATTTTGGTGAGTTTCTACTGGGGCGCGACTTTTCAATTTCAAAAATACTTTATTTCACAAGGGGTGTTTGTAGAAAGGCGAGCTTAATACTAGTAAGTTTTTCCTTCCAGCTAACAAGGGGTAGTGCCAAGAAAGATTTATTGCAAGAACAAAGATAAAAAAATGAATAAATAATAATAATTATATAAGCTATATTACAATAAAATTACATAGTTATTATAACAAGATACATACCAAATACATAATATAAAATACACACTATAACACAATAAACACTATAACACAATAACGACTTAAAGTAATATGCCTCAAAATTAGATTGTTGTGTATTTATAACATAAAGGGTAAGTACAGAAAAAAAATCACAAAAAAAAACATTAAAATATTTTACCCGGGTTTTTTTACCCGACTGCGGTGGAGCCCAAAAGGAGGGTAATGTGTTTGGCTCGTAAGTATGTATGTAAGTATGTCCGATCCTATGTTACCTCATAACTCCTTAACTAATGGTCAGATTTTGGCAAATAAGATCTCAATCGGTTTGTCACGTCTGCGCGTGTGTCATAGGCTGTATGAAATTAGCATAAATCAAACAAACAAATGAATCAGGCTGAATCTTATGAACCGCGATAGCTAAGCAGTTGAAATTTTCAGAGATGATGTATTTCTGTTGCCGCTATAACAACATATACTAAAAATTGAATAAAATAAATATTTAAGGGAGGCCTCTATACAACGAACGTAATTTTGATGCCGTTTTTTGGTAGATATTAATAACGGCAACAGGTAGGTGCTTGAAATATTCGAATGTTGAATAGATAATGGCACGGAACCCTTTGTGCGTGAGTCCAGCTTGCACTTGGCTGGTTTTTTATTTCTTACGGTGTTTATCTAATAATTGGCAAACAGTGTTTTATATTCGCTTCAAAAATAAATAATTAAATTAAAATAAAATAAATATTTAAGGGGGGCTCCCATACAACCCTTAATCCAATACTGGCACAGAGCGAAAAATGTAAATTGTGCAGGAGAAGCTATTAAAGATTTTCAATGTGTAGAAATGTATATAGTTCTGTATCATGCTTCGTTTTCCATCTACAGTTTTAAATAGGAATTTAAGTGAATTAGTCAGCGCTTAGTGTTACTTTGTAATATTTGCAATAGATGGCATTAAAACCAGAAATTTAGAGATTTTTGTTTAGTATTGGATTAAGGGTGCGATATTTTTTTTATAATGCAGCCTACATATGTTCCACTGTAAGGGCACAGGCCTTCTCTCAGAGAGAGAGAGTATGGGTTTTCACTACGCGTGCTTACCGCGGATTGGCAGTTTCAAGCGCTGGGGTATGTACCTCAGACACTTAGGTTTCCTCAAGATTACTTTCCTTCACCATTAGCGAGTGTTACAGCTACTACAAATTATGAAATGTACGTAAGTTAGAAAACTAAGTCATTGGTACAAGCCGATGTTCGAACCCAAGACCTCATGAATGTGTGGTCAGCGCAACGCGATACCACCGCTTGATACTCATATAATATATAAAAATCTCTTGTCACAGTGTTTGTTATCGAACTCCTCAGAATGGCTTCACCGATTTGTATGATTTTTTTGTGTATATAATTGTAAGGTCTGAGAATTAGTCGTAGGCTAATTAATATGGAAAAATAACGTTTGCCGAGTCAGTTAGTTATTCTATAATAAATAAAAAGGTTAGAATTTGAACTTGCACTTTTACATTGGTCCGTGAGACCATTTCGCCCAGTCTCCTTTGCGCTTTTTACGAACAACAAAAATGATTTTGCCTCAAATACCTATTCATCAAATTATTTTGCGGGAGGTTCCGCAGTGGACGGATACGGGCTGATTGATTGATGAAATATTAATAAAAAAAATCGCGGACACGCCACGGTAGTAAGAAAGGTAGCATTCCGGAAATGAATTGCGGATACGGAAGTGAAGGAAAATAAAATTCTGACTGACAAGTAATTTAAATTCATTGGACGTTAATAGATCTGTGAAGTACCTACGAAATTGCGCTATGCTCCATGGCCCCGACATAATTTCGTGAATATTAATTATGTTAAGTATCTATATTAATTTCCACTCGTTAACTGTGAAGCAAAACATCGTGAGGAAACCTAAGTAGCTGACGTATTCACATACCTCACCGCTTGAAATTGCCAATTCACAGTTCGCATGGCACGCGTGATAATTAAGCCCGAACTCTCTTTCTGAGAGAAGTCCAGCGATTATAGTGGGACGTATACAGGCTACATTACATACACAAGAATGAGTATACTATAAAACAAAGGCGTCGGCCCCGCCAGCCAATATGGGCATAAAAGTCTCAGAACTCTGTAACTGCCCACTGATACAAGCTACGAGTAAGATTAAATATCTAGGAGCCACCTTAGACAATACTTTGTCTTTCAAAGAACACATTCACAAGCTGTCAGTTAGGGCTCGGAAAATCATAAATGAAACTGCTGAGACATTGCGCTGATAAAACATTTCTCAGAACTATATACACCTCAATTTGTAAACCTCTAACCACATATTGCTTGCCCATGTGGGGCGGCGCGGCCAAAACGAAAGAGTTGATGCTGGAAGTCAAAAGAGCTCAGAGATCTGTGCTAAAAGTTATTCTGGGTATTAAAAGAATATTTCCCAACGAACAACTGTACAAAGTTCATACTGTGCTTCACTTATATGTCCTAATAGCTACCCCAAAAGATTTAAAACAATAAATACCTCTTCAAATTTCAAAAATATTATTGATAAACGCGTCTTTCGGGTCTCTTCTACAGCTGCTAAAACCTCCTTTGCTTTTCTTCAGTAAATTTATCCAACCGTTCCTATTCAATAAACTTGCGACTTACGAAATTGTGCAGACAAGAAAGAAGTTAAAATTACTGTTTCTGCATGACTACTTGAACAAAACTAAATACTCATCCACAGAAACATTGTTATCGGTCACAGAATAATGGAATTTGTTCCACTAGTGTGTTATTGACGAGATATTATTTCAACTTGAAAAGTGTGTATATTTCAGTGTTTAGGTGTTTATTGATTCTGTGTGGATATTATGTTTATGATTGTACATATAAGTTATTTATGTAACTTTATATTATCTAAATATACATATGTAATGGTTTATGTAGCTATGTTGTTATTTATATAACTATGTGTATTAAAATTCATATTTGCACCGACTGCCCGTCTCATTTTTCCTTCAGCAACTTTCCGTCGTAGGGCTGTCTGGAAGAAATTGCTTTTAGCAATAAGGCCGCCAATTGTACTGTGTATTTTTAAAAGTTTTATTTCATGTTCTCTAGTGTACAATAAAGAATATTCTTATCTTATATAATACGGACGACCGACTCTACGCATAGAGTCCAAGAACAAGAATAACAAAAACAATAACATGCAATCATTTTATAAACGAAGATTTCATTAATTTTTCACTATCATTACTTTGAGCTATTATATTTATGTATTATTTAAAACGTATTTTATTTATTTTTACAGGTAGGTACTTACCTATTTAGTCTATGTAGTGTATTTATTTTTTGCTTAATGTTGGTTATGGTTAAGGATTTTGTAGTTTGTGTAGTCTATTTTGTACACGTATTAAGACCCGTTTTGTACCGCTGTTCCGACTCTCCAAGGTTTGCTGGAAGAAATCTCTTCCAGAGATCAGCTCGCCTTTATACATGCTATTTCTTATGTAATGTCCTGTTTAATGTCTTGTGTGCATATATAACAATTTTAGGCCGAGATGTGGCCTCAAAACTGCCCATTGCGGATCTTTCAAATAATTATTATTTGAACTTGAAACTCCCTGAAAACAACTATTTATACAAAAATAATAAACTCAGCAAAGCCAACTTCCCTTCCTACAGTTTTGAAAGAGGCAAATTTGCTGCGACTAGGCTGGACTGATTAAAAATTCCTGTTCATAATATTTAATTTTATAAGAGAGCTTTGTATCCGCGTTTCACCTTGCCTTTGATAACTTAACCGCTTCAGTCCCACATAAACGACGTTAGTCGATAAATAAAAAAATATTTCAACGCAAAAAAAATCCATTCTGTTGGTTTGTTCTTGATATTACGAAAAGTCATTGCTGCGAATGACCGAGGTTTAACGTGGCTGTTCTTTTGCCTTTCTACGATGCCTGCAAGATGCTGCAAGTGACGTAAATGATAAGGGAGTATATCTCTAAAAAGGGAGTTTAGGTTGTTTAATCTCAAATTCCTTTTGTAAAGTACGAATTGTTGTCACAATTATTTTAATCTGTGGTTTTTACATTTCTTCTGCCAAACTCTGTCTGATGTTTGGATGTTTGTACAAGGTGGTACAAGTCTCTTTTTTGACTTCGGCCATTTTGTAAAAATATTTTTAATACCTAGATTTTAATTTCTGATATTTGGATAAACGTTCCTATCACTGGCTATTTCTTACCTAACACGTGACATTGGAAAAATTGTACTGGATAATCAATGCAGTGAGTCCATAAAACAGAATTGAATTGAAAACCTACAAATTGTAATAAAGCGATCAAAACGATGCTTCATAAGTATTCCACGCTAGCGAATATTACGTATTCTCTATTATTTTACGTTTTGTTTTATTTGCATACTCTCTCTTTGTTTTCGTCTAAGCCTTAGCCCAATTTAAAGGCTTTTGTGTAGTGAAGTGGCGTTTGAGGCGAAAGTAGAGCACGTTCGCTGCCTTCAATGTTTGTTAACTTTTCGAATACCTAATGAATTATGGATGATAACATTGTTAACGCAAAGTTGCAGGAGCAAAATCTTTTAAAATAAAATAGTAAGGCCTCACAAGAAGGCTCAAAGTCGCCCAACGAGCTCGCCTTTGTACATGACATGTAATTTCTTATGTAATGTCCTGTTAAATGTCTTGTGTGCAATAAAGTATAATAATAATGGAGAGAGCTATGTTAGGAGTTTCACTACGTTATCAATTCAGGAGATCCGAAGATGAACTCGAGTTACTGATATAGCTCGAGGAATTGCTCAGTTGAAGTGGCAGTGGGCGGGGCACATAGCTCGGAGAATCGATGGCCGTTGGGGCAAAAATGTTCTAACCTGGCGACCGCGGACCGGACGAGGCAGCGTGGGTAGGCCCCACACCAGATTGTCTGACGACCTGTTTACGGTGGCGGAGAGTCACTGGATGCGGGCGGCACAAGACGGCGAAGCTTGGAAAACCATGAGGGAGGTCTATGTCCTGCAGTGAGCGTCAAATGGCTGATAATGATGATAATGAAGTTCTCTTGTGAAGTTACATGACAAGACATGCAATGAATATTGTTGGACTGACCGCCTTCATTTAACATAGCAATTTTAAGCCTCGTATGGCAACTTTAATTCTAGCATAATTTCGCAAAATTACCATTTGTTATTGAAGGCTGAATCTCCATACTACAATTACAGCTACATTTTAATGTGTCCTAACGTAACTGGGTATAGCAGACGTATGGAAAAGTAAATGTTCTGTTGACAGTACGTCAATATGTTGCTTGACGAAGGTTGATGATATTGGTGACCGAATCTCGAGTCTGAAGTACCGATGGGCGGGACACCTGGCACACCACCGCGAGGCGGGAAGACGGCAGGTGGACTAGGGCAGTAACGGAGTGGCGGCCGGTCAGTAGACCAACAGCCCGATGGTCGGACGATGTGGCCAGGTCAGCAGGGGACCCGTGGATGCGAATGGCAAGAGACCGCGAAAGATGGCGTGATGGGGAAAAGGCCTATACCCAGCAGTGGGCAGAGGTGGGCTGATAAAGATGATGTCAATATGTTAGTAATACTCTGCCGTGGTATTGCAGAAGAAAAATTCAATCAATATGAACGACTTTTACTTTGGAAACAACTCAGCAAAAAGACTATCAAAGAAAAACACAAGTAGGTATCATGTGGATATAAAATAAACTATATTTTGTACCGTTGTTCCGGAGTATATTCTATTCGTAATTACGTTATTTTGTATTTAAATTATGTTATATTTAAGTTAAAACTTTTAACATATTATATCATACAATAAACAGTACAAACAATATATTTGATAAGGGGATGAGATATTTTACCCATCATAAGATTGACCTTAACACAGGGAAAAAATAGATTCGTGAACAAATAATCTTTAATATAAATACCTAAAACTTTACAAATATACGTAGCTCAGAAAAAAATAGATAGAAAAACACCGTAAAAACAAAATAATACGTAAAAACTAATACATCAAAATAAATACATAAAAAACTAACTGCCAATTAAATAAACCACCCCGAGCCACATCCGACCCAAAGGTCCCCATAATGCTGGCGGCGTTCCCGCGCTGCACAGCAAGGGAGATCCTCTGCATCAGATGTGCCCCGGAGCGGTTGTCAAAACCTCGGTTCCTCAAGCGCCGACCGATCTCTTTCACAAGGGCCCTCCCCTGCGAACCCGAGACCCCAGTTGTTTCCAAAGCCAGTGGCACGATAATTCATATTAGTTACTATTTGCGGAAACTTATTCTTAGCTTATATGTAGTTACTCTAAGTCTCTGTCCATTTATAATGTAAGCTGCAAGTTTCCCAAACAAATAATAATAATTACACACTTTTATTTTTTCCTAGTAAAAAGTAACAGACCATTACGTTCGGAGTAACTGAACTAGTATGTATAGCTATAAAATAACATAAACTAAAAAGTAAGACCATAATATGATCTGAGTAACTGAAACAGCTAGGAAATAAAAGACAGTGGTTTTTATTTTAGTGTAACTTTTCTCATAGAAGACCCCTAAACTAAAAACCTTTATTGTTATCTTTTATACATAAAAATTAATTGCTGTTCGTTAGTCTCGCAATGGCTCGAAGGATTTGGTATTTTTTTTATCACAATCTTTCTTACAAACAAAAACATGGTATAAAATAACATGAAGTAATTAAATTATTAAGGTTCGATTCCCAGTGCGGGTATGTACCGTATAACTTTGTTTTCTAAGTTATGTACATTTGTGAAGTTATAGTAACAATATAACTCGCTAACGGTGAAGGAAAACATCGTGAGAACCTGATACACCTGAGTGTCAGAGCTATTCAAATACCTCAGCGCTTGAAGTCGTCAATCCGCGGTGGGCACGCGTGGTGATTAAGCCGATACTCTCTACAGTGGGACGTACATAAGCTGCTTATGACGAATTAAAACTTTGGCCTTTGCATCTACATAATGAGATGATTTATACAGCGTCCTGTGGCACCTTCACTCACTCTAGATGGATGAAGGGACCACTTGGACGCTGCAGTGCCTGGGACATCATTTTAGATGGAGTAGGCTTGCCCAGCACCGATACCATCCTGACAGCTTAATATTTACAACTTATCTTGTATTTCAGGTGAAAACATCCCAGCAGCTATGCATAGAAGCCAAGAAGCCCTGCTTAGGGTACGCGGATACTTGCGACTTGGTGTTTCAGTACGGGCCTCAGCCAGTCAGAAAATTTGCTCCGTTCGCCAGGTCTGTAACTACCCTTAAAAGCACGATTCTCAGACAAATTTTGCAATTTAAATTGGACCATTTTAAACGATTTTCTATGTATAAAATTTTTTAAACGTTTTTAATAAAAACTGAATTTGCACGGATATTTACTCGTTTATTTTGTTATTTACGAGTAACATTTTTCCGACGTTTCGGTACTTTTGCAAGTGCAAAACTGTAAAAATTGTAAAATGAAAAAATAAACGAGTAAACATCAGTGCAAATTCAGTTTAGTGCTCGTGTTAACCTTACAAAATTTTATGTTTTTATTCAGACGTTTTATATTTTTAATCACATTATAGACGACTGAACAATTTTTTTTCCCTAAAGGTCGCATATGACTATAATATAATACTACGGACTTAGATACGAGTATGTTTTATATTTCATTCGGTTCGGAACCCACTCAGCGTGAATTTGATTTACAGTTGGCCGGTTTTTTATTATTTATTTATAAGATTACTTGGTACTAATTAACTAACCGATGCTTGTACTCTTCGAGTTAACTTTTTTACTGTCAAAAAATAAAGAAAACGTTTAAAAACCAACCACCTTATTTTAATTACTTGGCGGGTGAACTTGGCCCTAATGAAAATATTCTAAGAGGAAAAGTTTTAATTTCTCCTTATTACGGTTCAAGAAAACAAAACCCTTTGTACGTCAGACAGATAGGCAAACAGTAATTTTAAGTACAATTGTTACCCGTTGAAATCCTTCAGAGTCTTCAAACTAAATTTACACTACGCAGGATACAATCGTCCCCGTTAACATTATTTAAATACCAGACATCTTTGTCTTGTAAGTAATTCTTAATGCTATAATAGGCTTATTTGCACAAAGTATGCTTAACACATTTTTTAAACCGCGTCTGTGGCAACTCTAATATATCTTGAGGAATCTTGCTGTAGAACCATATACAGTGCGGTAGATGATGTATTAACTTTTGCAAGTCTAACGCCCAGTTTCTCGTACACTAACACGCTGTTAATCCAGTGGTAACAGCTGTCAATTGACCAAAGTGCATACAAAAAAAAACCACTGACAGCTGTTAACAGTAGATTAACAGCTTGTTAGTGTACGAGAAACCGGGGGTAAATAGTGAAAAAGACAATTTATGTTTATTGCTGGTTTCAACATTATGATGGCTACCAATAATTTTGAATTTTTGAATGAATCCGCGGTGGGCACGCGTGGTGATTAGGCACAGGCCTTCTCTCTCTGAGAGAAGGCCTGTGCCCTACCTGGGGGACGTATATAGGCTGCTTATGAGTGCGGTGTCAAGGGTTGTTATATAATTCTGCAACAACCTTCATCTCTCGTCACCCCATTAGGAGGGGAATTTGAAAAACCCTCCTTAGTAGTCCATTAGGGTGTTCAAGGATTTCTTTTTGCAATAAAAAAAATAGCCCCTGAAGTTAATGTTAATTTTATATCTATTTTATTTATAATTAGGGCAACCAACAAAAACGTCACTGGTGCAAACAATTTAAATGTGTACAAATTACATAAAGATTTTACACAAATACTGCGCGGTAGTATGTAAGGGATCGTATGGTGCGCAAGTCGCTCTTGCACTTGACTGATTTTTTTACTCACCCCACCGGGATAAAGGGGTGAATTTAAGTATCTATGTGTTTTGTTCAAGAATGTTTTCCTTGGTTTTGTTTCAGGGAGTTAGCAGATTGGGCGCTAGCAGTAACACACTTGGGTGCTTGCTGCGTCTATATTGTAGTGGTCGCAGAGTCCTTTAAACAGGTGGGCAATATCATCATCATCATCATCAGCCATTTGACGCCCACTGCAGGACATAGGCCTCCCTCATGGCTTTCCGAGCTTTCCGGTCTTGTGCCGCCTGCATCCAGCGACACCCCGCCACCGTAACCAGGTCGTCAAACCATCTGTTGGGGGGCTTTCCCACACTGCGTCGTCCGGTCCGCGGTCGCCAGGTCAGAAATTTATCAATATAACTAATAATAACTCCTTTACATCACAGTCCTGGTTCCAAAATTGCGTACCCTGTGCTATGGTAACCAGGCAAGGCCATCACAAACATGGAAATACACCCAGACTGAGGCCATTTGTACATATGTACGGCAGCCCCGCGTTGGAATCACGACTTCGGGCAAGGTAATTAGACGTGTTACCTCTCGACCAATCAGGTAGTCTTATTAACATTTATAATAATACGTTATTTCATTTATTTCCTTCTTAGCTAAATAGGTTACAAATTAAGCGTAAAAATAACAGGTTACATACAAAAAGGATGTTTATATTTTTTTTGTTGCACTAACCCGTGCTGAGGATAATTTTGAAAACTTGAACCCGCGACCTCTGGCTAACCGTGCCAGTGCTTTCCCAACTGACCTAATGGGCAAGTGCAGGCATCGGCGAAATTTCGAACCTCTTTAAAAACTTTCTCTGTATTACGTACAGGCAGCGACATCTGGCAGAAGTAATTTACATGACTTGCAGCCCCGAGTAACCCACTTTGCAGTTATGTTTCTACATCGGAATGATATCGCTGTACCTGCATGATTATTACTAGAGGTCGGGGGTTCAAGTCCCGGCATGGGTGGAAGTTTTAGCCTCTAAATAGGTTTTTGAAGAGGATGTACTTTGATATTAAAAATTTCAACAAATAACATAAGTAGGTGTAACCCTCGCTAAGATACTCCGTGTGGAGGAAACCAGTGAACTATGGATAACACGCGACGTTCTATAGGACAAGTTAGTGTGTAGCCGGTATTACCTGCAACTAATACGCTATCCTTGTCCCAAGAAATGAACCTCGTAAGATGTGTAGTTATGGAGATAATACATATTTACATACAAACAAACATACATAAACTCACGCCTGTATCCCACAGGGGTAGGCAGAGACCAGGGACTGCCACTTGCCACGATACTCAGAGATCACTTTCGCTTCCTCAACATTCATTAGTCGTTGCATGCACGCACGCCGGTTTCGGTACTTTTTATCTTGCCCTTTGCTGATACATCCCCTATTTGGTCGAAGTATATTCGCGTATGGAGATAATAATGTTTTCAAAATATGAACTTTCACGAAACAATATTGTTCACTAATGTTTCAGCAATATCAATAAGACACGTTTACCTTTCCAGGTCTCAGACGTTTACGGCGGTCCCGACTGGCCCATCGCAGTATATTGCGCCTTAACACTTATACCTTTAGTGCCATTAACGCAAATCACCAAGCTCAAGTACTTAGTGCCTTTCTCCGCGATTGCCAACTTCGTTTGGCTGGTTTCCATCTGCATTTCGGTCTACTATTGCCTAACTGATGTGCCGAGCATCGCCAATAGGGATTTGGCGACGTCGTTGAGCGGGATACCTTTGTTTGTCAGGTTAGTACTCTGGTGTGGATAAAACTTGGCGGTTTATGAGGGCAATAAAGTGTATTTACTGCTTTAGTGAGAGAGCGGTGGTAGCCTAGTGGGTAGAACATTGGACTCGGAAGCGAGAGACCCAGCTTCGATTCCTAGTGCGGGCATGGACTTTGTTTTCCAAGTTATGAACATTTGTGAGGTCATAGTAGCAATAGCAATCGCTTACTGTGAAGGAAAAAATCGTGAGGAAATCTGAGTGTTTGAGCTGTTCACATAACTTAGCGCTTAAAATCGCCAATCGGAGACGGGCACGCGTACCCATACTCTCTCTCTGAGAGAAGGCCTGTGCCGTACAGTGGGACGAATATAGGCTGCTTACGATTATTTATGATACTGCTTTAGTGGGATTCATGGTGTCGACAACCCTGTCCTCTTAATAGAAGAAAATACTTGTTAATTTAAGTTTTTTTTTATTTATTTGAGACAACAAACAGCTGTATAAAAGATATTTGTCTAACTCATACATACATACATAAACTCACACCGGTATCCCGGAGGGGTAGGCAGAGACCAGGGATTACCACTTGCCACGATCCTGATAGATCACTTTCGCTTCCTCAACATTCATTAGTCGTTGAATGCGCGCACGCCGGTTTCGGGTACTTGTTATCTTCTTAGACTAACTCATCAATCGTACTAAGGGAATTTATATGTATAACACTTTTCTACAGTTTACGTACTTATTTATAGGTATACAATAGGCACATGGTATACATTTTACTGTTTCTGTACCTACATCCAAGAATGTAATAGAGCGGTGGTAGCCTAGTGGGTAGAACATTGGACTCGGGAGCGAAACCCAGGTTCGATTCCCAGTGCGGGAATTTGTGCCTATGTCTTTGTTTTCTAAGTTATGTGTATTTGTCAAGTTATAGTAGCAATACCACTCGCTAACCGCGAAGGAAAACATCGTGAGGAATCCTGTGTATCTGAGCTATTCACATGCCTCAGCGCTTGAAATCGCCAATCCACGGTGGGCACGCGTGATGATTAAGCCCATACTCACTTTGCACTCGTGTGGACGTAAGGTAGAGTAAATGCACCGCGTTCCACTGCATGGCTGTGCGTGCTAGCCCTTACTTTACCTTGGGTAGAGTACATAAAATGGAGATTTCAAGTAATAAAAAAAAAATCTAGCCAAGTGCGAGTCGAACTCACGCACGAAGGGTTCCGTACCAATATCTATACAACATTTGAATATTTCAAGCGTCTACCTGTTGCCGTTGTTAATATCAAGCAAAAAACAAATCTAAATGTGGAAATGTATTGGTGTCAATGCTGAGGTGACAGGTATTGGCCCAGAACTCGGCCAAGCTTCCGGGGCCTCTTGCAAGTCCTCACGAGTGCACGTAGTTGGGCACATGGGACATGCAGTGACGTGTCTCATAGTTTGTGGGAAAGCTCCTCAGGAACAATGGCTGGGCTCCTCTTCTGCGTAGTTCCATTTACAGAGGTAACAACTATCTGCAGAAACATCTACCCAAGGCAGCGTGTGCTCTGGTGGCAACATCTCCCTGACCTCCACAAAACAGTCGATGGCAGGAGCTGAGTCGCGTCGTATTGGGCGATTCCAATAAACGTTGTAATAATAATAAATATTTTATTTTAGGCAATAAGGTCCAATATAGCTTATGAAGTTCTCAACAACAGTTCTGTATCCCCAGCACGAGTCTCTTCGCCATGGAGGGCGTTGGCGTTGTGATGCCCGTGGAAAACGAGATGCTGAAGCCACACCAGTTCTTGGGATGTCCAGGGGTCCTCAACATTGCCATGACGGCCGTGGTGGTGCTTTACGGCGCCGTGGGCTTCCTCGGCTACCTCAAGTATGGAGACGGCGTCCGCGGCAGCCTCACCCTTAACTTGCCTCAGGATGAGATGTAAGTGTTAATTTTCTTTGCTTGTCAAATAAGAGAAGAAACGAAGAAAAGATCCGAGGGTTGCACAGCATAACCTAATTTAATGTAATCAACGGGCATACGGGATTAGAATTCTGAAAACATAATACTCTATTTGAACAGTCTTGTAAAACTAAGAAGTTATGGGTCAAAAAGCTAGGTACGGATTGTGTTGGTTAGAGGAGAGTGACTCATATCAAACAGCAAGCTATAAGTGCATATGCAGTACCTGGTTAGACAAATAGCTAGATATATCGATAATTACTCATTTTTAATTCCAAACGTTACGCAAGCGACGCTTGTTGATTTATTTTGCGTGTGGTATACAGTGGGTGAAAATACGAAAGGGAGAACAAGGCGTCTATTATGTATATTTAATTGGACTCAGTTTTTGTCTTAAGTTGATAGAAATGGTTAAAATACGAGAAGCAATAATATTAATTAAGTTGTTTGCTCATCCTAGGTCATTCATTTATCTCGTTCATTCAAGAAATATTCTATTTATCAAGTCCTTCACCGTAATAATTCAAATATTTTTTTATCGGACCTAAATGAATGAAAGCCGAATGAAATGAAATATACGTGTACATTCTAGGTTATAAGTTACAAAAGAATTCGTTTACTGAGGAATGTCGAAAAATATTCTGCACTATTTTTTACTATATTAAAAAGAGTATTCTTATCTTATCTTATATAGGGTGTAACAGAACACATAGTAATAATATCTAATTGTTTATTTTCAATAAAATAAATTACGCTGCCATAAAACATGTGTTGCTAAACTAGGTTACTCAAATATATCCTATATTTATTATATCCTTATTTACAATTCGTGCCTCTAAAGGCACAATTATAACACTGTAAGCAAGATTAAAACAATGATTATACAAAGAGATTTGATTAATTATTTCTACATAAATACGTGTATCAGAAATGAACGAGCTCAGCTCTCGACGCTATTCTGTTCAAATTGCGTCACAATTTAATACAATAAGTCAGAAATAATGACTTAGTAAACGTTTTAGTTGTAAGAAATAGCATTAAACTAATTGAAATTTCATAGCGCATCAGAAACTGAAAGCATATTTTGGCTAAATGAATAAATTAATTAACTCAATCGTAACGCAACTTAGCTAAATTGGCGTCGAATTTAGAGAAGCTGACTTGTGCAGACGGTATTGATTAATTTTTTTATTTGTATCAAGAGATTGCTTTTGTTTACCTGACGTTCGCTAAAATACAGACTGTGGACCCTTTATATTGCCATAGCACATAATACGCAGGCAATAATTAAATTGTAGGGTGTGTGTATGTACTAGTCACTTAACACGGACAATCTTCTCCTCCTCCTTATTACGATTGATTATGTGGTTTCATTTGCATATATTGAATTTCGTTAGAATACCATGTCTGTTAATTTTAAGGGTTCCGTACCCGCAGGGTGCAAACGCGACCCTATTACTAAGACTTCACTATCCGTCTGTCTGTCTGTCGGTCTGTCTATCTATCTGTCCGTCTGTTTGTCTGTCACCAGGCTGTATCTCATGAACGGTGATAGCTAGGCAGTTGAAATTTTCACAGATGATGTATTTCTGTTGCTGCTATAACAAAAAATACTAAAAACAGAATAAAATAAATATTTAAGTTGTCTAAAAACAGCGCTCGCCATCTAGCGGCCATCTATGTAACCTTCACAGCGCCGAACACACAATGTCCCCCAATTAGTGCGGATAATCGACGTTCTAATGTACCTATATCCGAAAGTGTTTGTTTGTTAAACTCTATTACACAGTATAAATATGGGGGTCTTACTCGTTGATACAGACCATTGTTACTACGGAGAAACTTTGAGATCAGGAGAAAATCATCGGCTATTTTTTACTAATGTCACCGGCCGCGGCATCGGCCTGTGTGGAATGTTTAATATTTTTGCGGAGTTACCTATAATTTTCAGTAAACACTAATGGCACTAATAAATTACCAGGAGATGGTCAGCAGCGTCTTCCTGGGATTCCAACCGCATACTGCGATCGCCAACCCGCCTGCCAAGCGTGGCGATTATGGCAAAACCCTTCATGGTTAGAAAACCATGAGGGTTGGCCTATGTCCTGCAGTGGGCGTCAAATGGCTGATGATGATGAAGTAGGCTAACATTAGTAGATAGATAGATAGAGAAAACTTTATTGCAAATTAGTAAATTAAATAAATGAAGCACTAATGGCAAAGAGCCATTTCTAACCACTGCGGTTGACTGGTAGAAAATGCGTATGGCATTAAGTCCGCCGTATTGTATAACAGTTTAAGTGCAATAAAAGTATTAATAATAATAATAATGTTCTTATCTATAAAAATAAATTTCTCAAATGCAGCTTAAATAATAATAACAACTTCCACCCTACAAAATTACTTGTCCTGGTTCCCGGGATACCCTGTGCTATGATAACCAGGTCGGAACCATTCCATGGGGTGCCGGATTAAGAATAGCGTCAATCCATTTCCTTCCGTGGATGTCGTAGAAGGCGGCTAAGGAAATCAATTACCAGGAGACGGGCAGCAGCGTCTTCCTGATATTCCAACCGCATACTGCGATCGCCAACCCGCCTGCCAAGCGTGGCGATCATGGCAAAACCCTTCATAGTTAGGGAAAACCATGAGGGAGGCCTTTGTCCTGCAGTTGGCGTAAAATGGCTGATGATGATGATGATGATAACCAGGCAAGGACATTACGAACATGGAAGTACATCCAGACTGAGGCCATTTGTACAAATGTTCTACGTTGCGTTTTTCCGTTTATCACAGACTATTTCAACTGCCTCTGAGGAGTGTTTTTGAAGAATCGTGTTTTTATGAATAGGACCCTAAGTTACCTAGAGATGAAAACTTTGTAAGTTAATTGAACTGAGTGGGTACTTCTTTAGATCTTTTATTTCAAATGCTTTATTATGAGTTTAATGAACAGCTTTTTGATAATTTATAGGCGAGTGATTTTAATGTAGATTTTATTAGTCTTCTACGAGTGTTGAATAATATTAATTTTTGGTACACATTTTCTCCAAAATGATCTAGATTTTGTAATGTAAATCGCAGTTTCTGTGTTATTTTGAATAAAAACATTTTGATTATTTTTTTTATTAAATTTGCCTAATTTTTATTGGATGCTTCACTTTTAACACATTAACAACAACATTAAAACACATTTGGAAAAAAACATAAAAGCAACATGCATAAAAAACCGGACAAGTGCGAGTCGGACGCGACTACTTAGGGTTCCGTACAAAATTGTAGGTACTTGCATACTATAAATAGTTCAGGAATCGAGTCGCTGCAGTTTTTTCCGAGCTTTGCCCGAACTTCAAAGAATGTTTTTTTTTATGATTTAATTACATTTACTTTTGATTAGTTTTCAGATTTTTCTTGTATTTGTAGTATAAGACAATATTACTTGCCAAATTTCATAGTTCTAGGTCAACGGAAAATACCCTATAAATGTTGATTCCCTTGAGGCTGTCGAAATATACGTTTTTTGCGGCATAAACAGCTGTCTTTTTTTTACAGACTGACGGACGGACGGACGGACAGCAAAGTAATCCTATAAGGGTTCGGTTTTTTCCTTTTGAGGCACGGAACCCTAAAAAACTTAATATTTGCGGTAAGAAAAACTATTGGATTTGTTGCCCAGCTGTGTAACAAAAATTAATGAAAACGTAATTCAAAGTCAAGCTTGTAATCAACAAATTCAAGTGAAGTCATTCAAGTCAAGGCTTGTAATCAAATTTAAGTCGAGTCATCAGTCAATGTTCGACCACTGCTGGACATAGGCCTCGCCCAGGGTCCATCACAATGACGTTCTGGCCATGGAAGGGTTTTGTCCATTATCACCACGTTAGACAGGCGATGGGGCGACCACTGCAGAGATTCCATCTAGTAGTTATACGAGAGGTGCAGCTGCCCACCAGTACTCATACAAATAATAATAATAATAACTTCCGCACAACACAATCACATGACCTGTTCCCAAACTAGAATAACGTTTACGCAACTCTGTCAGAACGGTCTTCAACATCATCATCATCAGCCTATGCTTGTCCACTGCTGGACATAGGCCTCTCCTATAGCACGCCACTGAGCACGGTCCTCGGCTACTCTCATCCAGCTCTTGCCAACGGTCTTAGTAAATTTAAATTTAAATTTTATTTATTTATTTGGAGAAATTACAGGCACCGATAATAAATATTTTAGGTTTTAAAATATTTGGTATGGCCTTATCTGCCGTATGGAACATTTTTCACTTATAGCTTAAGCAGGTACAGTAAAAGCGGGAGGCGCTTACCATTGCCAAAGATAAAGAAAAGCAACTTATTAAAGCGACCTGTGTATAAGCCACTCAACAGGTTATAAAAGTACCAGTCCATAAATTATTACCATTATTCTTAACCTAATGTGCAATACGGCGGACTCAATATAATGTCGTGTCGTTACGATTACCGCCCGATGTGAAGCCGGCCAACACAGCCGACAGCTGTCATCTGTATTTTTTTGCTGAAAATTAACCCGTAACGTAATTGAGAAAAGGGCGGGCATATTGGAGTTGATATGGGTCGAATATAGGGTCATGTTGACTTTAATCATGGGGAAGTGGTTTTCTCTGCAGGAAAAAGGGATCGTGGTTTTGCACGAGTAGGGGGTGGTGTGAGTATTTTCTTAGATTGGAATTTCTTGAAAGGCCAGGGAAAATTTTACTTAATTTACGTGCTCTACCAATGTTACAGCCTTCAGTAAATCATTGCTTACAGGGCCCTTATTATGAAATATGCGACATTATCGGAAGTAGCGAGATGGTCGCAATTCCGTGTCTCAAGATATGTTATGACGTCATTGGACTAACAAAGATCCATGCATTTCTAGCGTTCATTACTCAATGGCAGGAAATTAGGAAAATTTTCAAAAAAAGAACCGTATCTGTCGCTAGATTCGAGTGAATTGTCAGGCTCAAGCGCAACGTTGACGACCCTTTCGAACAAATCGCTGCTTCTTTGTAAGCATTATCTATTAAACTACGTCACTATACATGTTTGAAGTAACTTTGTTCGTCAAATGTAACCCTGAGCTGTTTCCACGTTTGTCTGCATCGGTAATCAGAAACAAACGTGATGAAAGCAAATTACGTCTACAGCCGGCGAAGACAGCTTTATTAGGCGAAAGCATTATATGCATGGCCTCTATAATATATAATAAAATTCCAATGACCTGTATACAATCAGATACAAAGTTATTTAAAATAAGCTTAAAAAAAATTTTGATTGACAAATGTTATTATAATCTCAATGAATTTGTAAATGACAAATTTTAATTTAACATGCTGTGTTTACGTAATTTGACTTCTTTTGAACACATGGACTAATCACCGTTGACATTATTTCACCTTTCATGTTTTTTTCTTTAACTTGTAAATTTTTTATTTGATTTCACTTTAATTTCTTTTTTTTAAACTTGACATACCTATTATATCTGTTCTAAGTGGCGCGCCTCCCCTATTTGCACGTTACTCTTGGTAAAACATGTTGGACCGAAATTGACATGACAATGTTATTTAACAACTTAATAATGCATTTTATTGTAATATTATTGACACATGTTTATGCAAATAAATTTATGTTTATCTTTAAACAACACCACTACAGAGCAGAAAAACCGCAAAAAATAATATTTAAATGAATTTCAAAAATTCAAAAGCTGTAGAATAAGTGTTGCTGTAAATGATGAGTCAAACATATTTTAGTAACAGCGCGTTTTGGAAAAAAACCCTGTATACGTATGAAGAGATCCGCAGAAGAACCCGAGTGAATGATATAGCTCGAAGAATTGCTCAGTTGAAGTGGCAGTGGGCGGGGCACATAGCTCGGAGAACTGATGGCCGTTGGGGCAAAAAAGTTCTGACCTGGTGACCGCGGACCGGACGACGCAACATTGGCAGGCCCCCC
The DNA here is from genome assembly GCA_947308005.1 of Yponomeuta malinellus. Lineage (NCBI taxonomy): Eukaryota > Metazoa > Arthropoda > Insecta > Lepidoptera > Yponomeutidae > Yponomeuta > Yponomeuta malinellus. Next base: position 2,718,062 of record OX370994.1, read on the forward strand.
ACCAGGTGGTCTGACGACCTGGTTACGGTGGCGGGGAGTCGCTGGATGCTAGTAGCACAACACCGGGAAACTTGGAAAACCATGAGGGAGGCCTATGTCCTTTAGTGGGCGTCAAATGGCTGACGATGATGATGATAGGTAACACTTTATCTTTTATTGTTTCCACAGTCTCGCACAGACCGCCAAGATCCTGGTGGCGCTAGTGATGATGCTCTCCTACGCTCTGATCTTTTACGTGCCTTTTGACGTGGTTTGGAGGAGGATCCAGGACAGGATTCCTCCATCGGCTCATCGCTGGTCCATTTCTGGGGTCAGATTCGCCGGCACTGTAATGACTGGTGAGAAAGTTTCGTTTATGCTCGAGTTATTCTATGCCAGTTAAAAAAACTGCGTTGCAGAATGCACAAGGAACTAAGAACTTTTAGTTCCGAAATATGCACTCTGTTAAGAAGGTTATCCTTTTTATATGAAATGACATGAAACTTTTTTTCTTGAATTTGGGTTACAGGTGCTTGATATAAATAAGTACATGTCCAAATTCTTCTTTTTCAGGAGTAAGCACATTTTCTGATAAGTAATGCTATAAAAAGTTTTAATATTTACATTTAAAATCTATAGGTACTATTTACATATTTGTTCACAACTATTTTTTAAAACCTACATTTAAAATCGCCATTCCACAATGGGCACGCACTCTTTTTTGAGAGGAAGACTGTCATATCTAGGTAATATAAGTATAGGTAATACAGCCGCGCGGGTTACGCGTTTTGTGGCACTAAAATTACTGAGTTTGAAAATTAATGTACTAGAAACAAGGATGTTCTCACATATAAAAATGCGCTACTGGTATCGTCATGACTCCTATGCTATTTGGCAAAAGAAAATATCTTTTATTTAAGTAGAAAATGAAATATTGTTCCACTACAGCCTTACCTTTAAGACTTTGTTGAATGCTTTGACTGTTCAAATAATTTAAACTCACATTGCTTTACCTAGAAATAGGCTGATAGTTATATTGATGTGCTTTTCTGGCCCTTACTACGATGTTGTGGCGAGCACATGCGCACGTACTATAAACTCCGACGTTTCTGCATCGCGCAAGCAAAATGTTTCACACAAAATACCATAAATATAACATCTGACGAACATCAGTCGGACCGGCCGTCCCCAGGCATACGATCTGCCTGGCGGGAAATTTCCTTTCCAATAGCCCTCATGGTTTTTCAAGCTTCCCGGTCTTGTGCCGCCCGCATCCAGGACTCGGAGAACTGATGGGAGAAAAAATTCTGACCTGGCGACCGCGGACCGGACGACGCAGCGTGGGAAGGCCCCCCACCAGATGCGGTGGCGGTGTGCAATAATAATATGAAATTATTAATATTGTTAAATTTACTTGCTGCTAAGCATGCACTTTAAAAATAAAATAATTCTGACAATAGAATTACAACTGACAACAGAGTGAATTTCATAGATAGCTATTGGATTGAAATTGATTTAGTAGGTAGTTATATACTGCTATTCGAAAGTTACTGTGCCCTACGGAGGTGTCAAATATGTAGCATCTAAACAAATACATGGTCGCAATAAATTTATGAATTATGAAGAAGAAGAAGAACCTAACATAAATCTTATAAACAGTTAGGCTTTATTCTGAGAGTAGGGAAACCTTTTCGAAACGCATTTACATATAAGCTGCTTTACAATAGTTACGTCCGTAGTCGACTTGAGTTTGCATGCACTGTTTGGAATCCATTCTATAAGTATCATATTGATAGGTTAGAGAAATTACAAAATACATTTATGAAATCACTAGATTATAGAACTGGGCATATGTTTACAGATTACCATACGGCAGCAAAACGACATAACATTATACCCTTAGAACTGCGGCGTAACGTCATTGACTCTGTTTTTTTATTTAAAATTTTGAACAACTTCGTTGACTCCCCCACATTACTCCATGCAATTAATTTTCGTATACCCCGCAAGCAACAGAGAAGCTGTTGCCGAAAAGATTTGTTCTCGATTCCTCAATGTAGAACTCGTTACGCAAATAATAGTTTTCTGAGACGTTCCTGTGACTTATATAATTGTAAGCTAAGTGATGTTGATATATTTAATCCATCTTTAAGTAAATTTAAGAAAAATGTCAAAGCTAAAATTCATAATATTTCACCTGATGGGTAAATTACCTTCAGCTGGATATTGTTAATAATGTTAAAAAAAAAGGGCAGTGGTGTTGTGTGTTGTGTTAGAATATTCTGAGCAATTTTGGAGTGTTTTTTGCATGTTTGGTTTTTAAATTTTGTTTCTTAAAGTTCTTCTCCGAACGATGTCTTAGAATAAGTTTATCTACCTTAAAAAATGTTGCATTTGAAATTATGAGAAACTAGAGGTCTATTTATTTAACATAAGATACGATTTATTAATAGCATTTGAATGACTGTTTGTTTCTAAAACAAAGATAAAATAAAAAAAAAAATAAAATAACGTGTTGTTCACAGTGGCAATAGCCTGCGCCATACCCCGCCTGGAGCTGTTCATGGAGCTGGTTGGAGCCGTCTGCCTCTCCGTGATGGGTCTTCTACTGCCAGCAGTAGTGGAATCCGTCTGGCGGTGGAACCGTGGCCTCGGCCCTTGCGCCTGGCTCCTCTGGAAGAACGGGATCATAGCGCTGTTTTCGCTCCTGGCCATGGTGTCTGGCGTGGCGTACTCCATTAAGAGTATTGTGGACAAGCTGTGATTGACTCTGTGATGGGTATCAGATGGTGTCAAGCTGGATCTGTAAAGTGATATTGTACCGTTTAAACGTAATTATTGAGGCCATAATGATAAGTATATTCAAATCACAACAAAAGTATTTCAACGTAAAGACTTAGATTCTGTTTGTTATTGTGAATGAACAATGTTAGCCGCTGCCTTTGTGCCGAATTTGTAGTGGAGAAAAGGGTTTTGGAAAAAAAATCTAGGCTCTTAGAGTTACCCATTATCTTGAAAAAAAAAATATAAAAAAATATATTTTTATTTGTAATACAATTCTTGTTGGCGGCCTTATTGCTGATAGCAATTACGATATTTGAGATTAATACATTTTTATCATAAAACTATTAAAGTGAGTTTGATCTAATTATTTTAGCTTCTTTTCAGGTGCGTAAAAATACTTTGTTTGACATTTTAAAATATATTTTTCACTGAACGAATCACAAGGACAGTATGCGAAAATTGTGTTACTATATGGCGTTGCCAAGGAAAATTGACAACTTATATTTCTTTCAAAAACACCAATGAAATTGATAGGATTAGGGTGGTCCATGAGTTTCACCAGCATCGCGTAAAAAAAAACATATCTTCATTTACTGATCATCTTTGCGAAAACCGACTTCCAAACGCTTCAGCATCTAATCTAATCTTCTCACATACCCCTGGAGTGAGCTCACAGCTTTGTTACGTACAATGGCCTAGCCATGAGGCTAAGTGCGGAAATCTCAGGTCTAACTAACTAACTATACCCCATAATACCTAATTTTTTTAAGTAAAACATTTTTTTTTTTTGGTAACTTTATTGCACTGAGATTTCAGGCATTTTTTTATATTTTTAAATATAATGATTTGTTGTTATTTATTACATACTCTTATTTATTTTTCTTTCTGTTTAAATTGGCACACGTTTCTACAGATCAAAACTGACATTATTATAAAAAATTTAATTAAAAGCGAATTTAAAAAAAGTAGTCGTTCGTTTTAAGGGCAAACTTAATCTGTAGACATTACAAGAAAAAAAATCTTTTTTACGCCCATTCAGTACAAAAATCAATTTTATGTTCACCACAAATTGCAATATAAAACGTATTTTTGTAAAATTTCGAAAAAAAATTGTACTGGGCTGCCGGAATTCGTTGCCTCTCGCCAAGCCGTGACGAACACCGAGTTGACAAGAGACACCACGGTTATCCGCATACGCACCAAAAGATACAACAATTTTTTGTCGCGTATTCATCGAAACGACGAAGGTTAGGTGTCTAGGGTTAAAAAAACAGAGAAATAATTTAAACGAAGTACCTACTGTAGAAATCCAGTTCGGAGCCGGTGCCAAGTTACATGAACATTTCTTTATATTACAAGTTATATTTCTACAATATATTTCGATGTCGAATCTAAAGGTCGTTTAAATTATTTCTCTGTTTTTTTTTTGAAGTTTTGAAGTCGGTTTTTATTTTTATTTACAAAATTTTATATCACGATTTCTTGTAAATACGACTCCGCCAAATTTAGTTTTCCGAAAGCAAATGCACAAGTCACTATAAAAAACACCCAAATCACTTCAAGTGTGCCTTTAAAATTTTAAGAGTTCCCTCGATTTCTCCAGGATACCATCATCAGCTCCTGACTTGGTGACCATGGGATCATCTGTGAAGTCTACCCTTTCAAAGAAAAAATAATTTTCTAAATCAGTCCACGCGTCTTCGAGTAATCGGGGAACATAAATAAAACATAAAAAAGAGCCCGACGAATTGAGAACCTCCTCTTTTTTAAGTCGGTTAAAAAGTGACTCATCTCCCAATCATATAAATTGTGATTTTGAGGATCTAATCTAGCATCAATGGCCTGAGGCTGGATAGCAGTTATGCCAAGAAACGGCTGATTTTAGTGGAAATGCTAGGTTTTTCGACTTAGATTCCCGGTCTTGAGTCTTAAAAATCGCAATCTATATATTAGTGAGAGATTTAAGAGCGGTGGTTTCCTAGTAGGTAGAACATTGGACTCGGAAGCGGGAGACCCTGGTTCGATTCCCGGTGCGGGCGTGTACCTATGACTTTTTTTTGTAAGTTATGTAGGTACATTTGTTAAGTTATAGTAGCAATAGCAATAGCTAACGGTGAAGGAAAACATCGTGAGGAAACCTGAGTATCTGAGCTATTTGCCACGATTCTGAAACACCTCGTTCGCTTCATCAACATTCATTAGACGCTGTCTGTACACTCACCTGTTTTGGGTACTTTTGTCTTGACTTTCGCTGCTACATTCAATAGTTGGTCGTCATAATGTTCGCTTTAGGCGTCCCTTACCGACTCTTCCACTGACATTTTCCGGATGAAATTCTTTCTTCTTTCATTCTCTCCATAGGTATAGTTATTTAGTTAGGTACCCTTAGTTTAATTGTAACCGGCCATAGAGTGTAATACACAATAGCAGTACAATGTAATTACGAGATATAACCCGCGCAAGTTAAATGGGCATCTCTCGCGAAGAAGGCGCCGAGTGAAGTTGCACGGGTTATACCATTGGAATGCGATTGGTTACTGGACTACCGATCGATTGTGTCAATGAAAAAACAAATTGTTGTAATAATATGACTCAATTGCATGACTGTGAATTTTAGAGGCTCGCCCCCCAGGTTGTCTCTGGAAAAACAGACAGCAAGAATGCATTTCATTATTTCTTTCCAATTTACCTAAAAAATGTTCGTTCATTCATTGCGTTCCCAGACTTTACGCCATGTCCTCAACTCTCTTTCTTCGTGTAAATAACTATGGTTTGTTAATAGTAGTTTATGTGACTGTCACATAATGAGGGTTATTAAAACACGAGCGAGATTTTAATAGCATTCGCGAGTGTTTTAATACCAAGTTATGTGCAGTCTCATGCACTACTTTATCTACACTCATGTCTTAATCTTCAAAGTAATGAATCAAAGGAAAACACATATTGACAGGCATTAAACAATACATAACTTTAAACAATACATACATTTTTCTTGACTTTTCCGGCAAAAGACTATTCGTTACTTTTGATGCTTTTTCCAAAATATCGGGTGGAGTTAAGAGCAAATTATTGCTGTCACTTTCAGATTCAGACATTTTTAATCCAATAAATGAAATTTTTGAAACAAAATGGCGCAATTTCGACAAAAGTATCTTGACATTCAATCGTCTGCACTCAGTTTTGCGCGCGCAATTTTAGTATTTTTAGTTGCACTTTTGGTACCACGAAAAGGAAATTAGGTTTTTTATAGAGTCAACTTTTGACATTAAAAAAAAAAAAACTTAAGTTTTGTTCCGTGATCACAGCAACACTTTAAAAAAAATAACTGTAACATAAAGTGAAAAATCTGACCTTTAATGTACATAACTTTATATTACACTTTTTTTTATTTTCTTTAAAGTTATGTATTGTTTAAAGCCTGTCAATATGTGTTTACCTTTGAATTCATAATTTGAAGATTATGATACGAGTGTAGATAAAAGATTGTATATTACTATTTACTACAACTTGATCTAAGTTACCTGCCTACCTGTGTATGTACAATGTGATAAACACTTAGCAATAAAATAGATTAATTAATTGACGATTTTTTTTTCCGATTCCTGCGTAAGAGGTATGATATTAGAAGGAAACTCCCCTACCCACGCTCCCACGGGAACTTTTTTGCTTTTGCACCCATTTTAGAGATTTTTACGGCTCATAATACTTTTTCCCGTTATCGCTTACCCGTTGACAAAAAACAAAAAAGTCGCGGTACTGGAATCACCTTCTAGAGCAAATTAATTACTGCTGAAAGGTCGAATTGGGTATTAGACAAAATATCAAATGAGTTTGCTTATGACGTCACATTTCAGAGCACTCTCTTTATGATTTATCTATTTAAAAATTGTAATAACCAGTAATTGACCAAAAGATATACATATTCCGAGATATTTTGTAATTGTTGTTTTAATCGAGCATATGAAATAATTTATTGTTAGTCGTGTCAAATACCGTATTGTAATTTCCCAAAGAGAAACCAAGAGAACCACATCTCAAAAACGATGAGGTTTATTTATATGAAAATCTACTGCTATAGTATTGTGTAATATACCTACCTTTTCATCCCAACAAGCCGAAAAGGACGACTTAGTTCGCCTTTAAGTGTACCCAAAGGTGGTGTTTTCTATAAGAAACTTTTAGCGGGCAGTAATGAGTTTTTAATCCTCTTTATAAGTGCGCCGCAATTATTTTTGCCGCGCACTTTTTGAATTTGGAACATCTTAGTGTGTAGCGCCAAGGAAGTCGAACGCAAATATTGTTTGAATAAAGACTGGCTGGTACGACGGCCGATAGCCGCGCCTCAGGCTGAATAAGAAAAAAAAAAGAAATTAAATTAAAAACGGGCGAACTACAGCCCGCGTTTTCGTCAATTTTCACGGATTGTTAGAAATTCATGATTTTGTTTTGAAAAACTAGTTCTTTAAGTGACAGTGAAAGTATAGAATTAACTCTTGAAAGTATTAGAACTGACGCAAGAAATGTGATGGATAATCTATTACCTGCAAAATCCCGGGAGAAATATATGAAAGCCTATGGTAATTTTATTAAATAGAGAAATGGAAGAGGCGCCTTTTATTTTCTTATAATGGTGGTGAAAAGTAGAGTGTATCACTCGGGGCAAAATATATTTTTGGCTCGGGTGACGTACTTAAAATCCCTAGCTACGTTCAGGATTCTACTAAAGAATCCCTCACTTTGCTCTGGATTCAAAAAAGTGCCTTCGCCGTAAAAATATTATTTTGCTCCCTTAAGATAAAAATCTACTATTTCAACACACTTGCTCACAAAATGGCTCTAATTTCACCGCACATATTTTACTCACATATTGACACTTGTAATCAAACTGCGACTTTTTCATGGCTAGGTATTATTCATAAGTGAGTTACAGAGTTTTTTTCTTTGTTGAGTTGCTTTGTTCTTAAAAAGTTTTGATACAAAAACATCGTGTTCAATAGTACAAATAAATTAATGTATAGGTACTAGGTGCTTGTTCATTTCATGCAACTTCGTATTTAATAGATAATTTCAACTCGTACGTTTTTAATAAATAAAACTTTCACTCAAATATAACATTTGTTTTCTCTGTAATAAAACTTAGAATTCCCCATTTTGTACGTGGCTAAAACGCTATCCGCGAAAAGCAAAAAAAAAGAAACCTCATTCTTTTAATCTATGGTCGATCGCCATTGTTAGATGCGCGCGCACAGGAAAACTGATTAACTTTTCCCGCCATTACGAAAAATTTTTCACAACGCGTTTTTACTGTTGAAATTATAGTTATTTATTAACTAAAACGTCTATAAGTACTAGTTATGAAGAAATTTTTTTTTTAGTATTATTTTCTTCACAACTGTGTTGAAAAACGTCGTATGAAACACGTGTGTATTGATAATTAACGTCCTCGGCTCTCTTCAGCCCCTCACCTAACGGCTCGGGTTTCAATGGCGCCTCAGCTGTAATCACCAACGTTAGGTACACACTTGTACCATAATGTGCTATTATGAGTTTGCTATCTCGTCATTTAGCTATAATAATGACAACTTCCACACAACATAATCACTTGACCTGATTCCAAACTAGGATACCCTATGCTATGGTAACCAGGCAAGGACGTCACAAACATGGAAAAATGTATATGATAACATAATATGGCTAATCAATTTAAAATTATTAATAACATTCCCAATTAACCCTTTCATAAAAATACATGTAATCGGAATAGGGAATAAAAAACTGAAATAAAAAATTACCAACAACCCGACTGCTGAGCATTAACTACTAGCAGGCGGGACTAACCTAGGTACCAACATGAGTTACTTACCTATATTGTTGAATTTGGGTATCGCCTGCTTAGTAGTTAATGCTCAGCAGTTTGTTAGTTCGTTCGTTTGTTCATTTGTTTGTTAGTTTGTTTGTTAGTTACACTTTTTTGCACAATAAAAACATTGAGAAAAATAAACATAACATAAACACATGCCTGTATCCCAGAGGGGTAGGCAGAGACCAGGGCCTCGATTCTGTTAGTGTATTGTAGTATAATGACAGATACACTGTCGGGTCACGTGACGTGTTTTTTCATACCATTGACGCCTAGAAGGTTTGATACGTGTGCCCGCGTAGACTTAAAGCAGCCATGGAAATGAAATCGCCATGCTCATGCAGTTGTCATGATACTACAATGCATTAACAGAATCTAGGCCCAGGGACTGCCACTTGCTACGATCCTGACATATCACTTTCGCTTCGTTTTTCCTTCCTCTTTCCCTAGCTGCTCGTGGGAACAAGAAAGAAGTTAGTAAAATAAACGTATTGAAGGTGGCGAGGTTGGTCGCCGCGCCTCACGCCGCCGCCGGATCACACGAGAGTGCGGAAAGCGGACTTTGGACACCCGCTTTGAGAAATCTTTTTTTTTATTTTTTTTTTTAATTAAGCACAGTGACAAAATTATACAATATATTCCCTTCTGCCAAACTGTATTGCAGTTTAACGGCAGACACTCTCAGTAAATAATAATATGTTGAGATACAATTCTAAAATCTATTATTTTTTTTTTAAGTTCACAAAAATGTTAATATGTAGGTAGTCTAATAATAAGTTGTACAGTGCGACGGCATTCCGGCTCGGATGCGCATGCAACCGCCGTGCGAACGCGCATGTGCGTCACGCGCCTGATCTAAAACTTAAATAACAGGCTTGTGATAAAAACTAGGTGCAAAGGCGGATTTATTGCAAAAGAAATTTCTTCGAGCAGCTGGGTTGTAGGTTATTTTTATTGCAGTTCTTTATTTTTTACTTTTTAGTGTTTGTAGGGTTCCGTACCTCAAAAGGAAAAACGGAACCCTCATAGGATCACTATGTTTTCCGTCCGTCCAATTTTTTAACTTTTTTGTGCAATTTCGCATTGCATTGATGTTCGCTCTTAGCTCTTTCTTCGAGTAAGACTACGCGAGGCGAAAAATGCTGGAGCATGTTCAGAAACAATGACTCGGTATTTTTAACATCCTCTTGATAGAAATTAACGTCCTATTGTGGACGTATAATTAGCCTCAGACCTCGGATGGTATGGTCCAGTGATCCCAAGCGCTATATTAACGTTGATAGAAAGCTACACTCGAGAGCTATGAATAAGGGTCTCTGACAAAATCGTTCATACCTCAGTAGGAAATAATTCTTGCATAACGAAAACCACATGTTATAGTTAATTCATGTCACTTATGTGGTATGTAATATATGGTATTTATTATGTTTTTTAGGTTTCCGTACCCGAAGGGTGTCAAATGGGACCCTATTACTAAGACTTCACTGTCCGTCTGTCTGTCATGAATGGCAGTATCTCATGAACCGTGATACTTTATACTTTATTGCACACATAAAATTACATGAATAAACCGTGATAGCTAGGCAGTTGAAATTTCCAGAGATGATGTATTTATGTTGCCGTTATAACAAAAATTAATAAAAAAAGAATAAAATAAATACTTAAGGGGGGCTCCCATACAACAAACTTTGTCTGGGAGCCCCCTCCCATTTACTTAGATATGTAACCTTCACAGCGCCGATGTCATGTCGCTAAATATCAATGTTAAATGGTTCTTGTTGGTTTCTATAGATGGCGCTGTTGTATAGATCATAGCACGGAACCCTTCGTGCGCGAGTCCGATTCGCAATTGGCCGGTTTTTATTGTTTTATTATATTACCATTCGTCGATGCTGAGATATCAAGAATTACGTCAGTGGATTACTTCATTCATTATGACTTAAAAGTATAGTACAAATAATAGTTTAAAAAACCAAAAACCTCGCCCTACGGGTTTTGTCGTGGCCACTGAACATCACCAAACTAGGAAATTATTTTCTGCTTGTTAGTACATTATCGGAAAAAGCGGGTTTAACAATTGTATTATTTATATATGGCTGTTGCTTGTGATGAATGATCCAATGATTATAATAATCCTACAGATGGTTAACATTTGCCAGGTATTTCTTGCAACTTTTCTTAAGGGGAGGTTTGCTAGCGCCAGTAATGAAAAAAAAAACCGGACAAGTGCGAGTCTAACTCGCCCACTGAAGGTTCCGTACAAATATGTACATACTTACATACTGTAAGTAGTTCAGGAATCGAGTCTCACAGTTTTTTCAGCTTTTCCCGAACTTCAAAGACAATTTTTTATTGTTTAATTACAAATGTATAGTTTTCAGATTTTTCCCTGTATTTGTAGTATAAGACGATATTACTTGCCAAATTTCATACTTCTTGGTCAACGGAAAGTACCCTATGAATTTTGATTCCCTTGAGTGTCGAAATATGCGTTTTTTGCGACATAAACGAATGTATTTTAATTTTTAAGTTTCATTTTTTCACAGCTGCATGGGGCTGTAGATTTGAGTACCTACATGGTACTCAAATCATTCAGCTACAAGAAGTCCACTGCTGCCTACTCCATGGATTCCCAAAAAGGCCGGTTAGAAGCGGCTTGCATCCAGCGTCTTCCTGCCACTTGGATGAGGTCATCTGTCCATCTTGTGGCTGGTCGTCCTACGCTGCGCTTGCCGATATGTGGTCTCCATTCGAGAACTTTTCGGCCCCATCGGCCCTCAGTTCTGCATATTATAATATGGCATCTTAGCCAATCACAAAATATATTCTGTCAAACAAAAGTCTTTCTAAAAATATTATCAAAATCAAAAAATATAATATACACATATTTATCATAAACGTATATTATGTCACTCACAGGCCTCCTTCATCATCATCATCATCATCAGCCTATGCTTGTCCACTGCTGGACATAGGCCTCTCCTATAGCTCCTATGGCTGACTCCTTACCGTGCAGAAAATTATTCGAGGTTTTGTGTGTGGACGACTGGACGCTGCGTTGGTAGGTATTGTTAATCATGATTAGTAGTAGTCTGTTTGCTTCCGATGTTTCGTTGTTAGACGGTTATATTCATGGCCGTTAAGGTGCTTAACTACCAAGACAGAGGTTGTGTTCGATTCCCACTGAGGGCCGCCGTAAATTTGTACAAATGGCCTCAGTCTGGGTGTATTTCCATGTTTGTGATGTCCTTGCCTGGTTACCACAGCACAGGGTGTCCTAGTTTGAGACCAGGTCAAGTAATTGTGTTGTGTGGACGTTATTATTTGTTTTTTTTTTTTATTTATTATTTATCTAGACCATTGCGTTGTAGATTACGTGTAGCATAAGTGCCAATTTGTCGTCTCTCAACTGACACCTTAAACTCTCCAGAGTATTAAAATGCACGCAAATATGAAAACGCGTAAGCTCTCTCTTCCCGCGCGCGTAAACTTAATTCATTACTATATTCTCGGGTTTCTATCCGCCGCCGCCGCTAACACGATGGTATTTTTTCTCACAAAATGCCCGCTCGGTAAGAAGAGATATCTTGGCCGGTGCCGAGTGTGCAGACTTTGCATAAATAGTTTTTTTTCCTGCGCACTTTTGTATTATTGCATTTGAATCAGAATGTATTGAAACGAAATGAAAAAACTTTAATGTAAAACCGGGTTACAGTTATGGTTACTGGCTCCCAAACTGGGATCCTAGCATAGTATTTAAAAAAAAATCTAACCAAAACAAAAACTGTTAAAAAGTGTACGAAAATTTTAATACACGTGTATCAAATTATGCGTAATTGAAACTTCATTATCTGACTGCGGCGAAGGCCAAAAGCTCGGTAACGTATTACCCTCTTAAACCATTAGGAGAGTTAATTTAACACTCCTAATGTTTTAAGAGGGTAAGCCTAGTAATAAGTAGTTTGGATTATAGCATAAGTGACCTATCAGGCTATATTAATGAGGAAATATTCGGATTGGATCAGTGCGCGTTCAGCTTTAACCTGTTGGATTATGACCTTAAAAAGGTCAATTAAAAACCATTATTACGGTGGTCCGATCAGGTCATTTAGAATTATCTAAATTAACCACATTTGATGACATTTTAGCATAACATTAGAACATATAAAGTTCAATCCATGTTACAACGGGCCGGTGACTTGCGGGCGGCACGATTTAAATCTAAAATCATCCTTAAATACTTATGAAGTTAGAGATTAAAATACAAGTACAGAAAAAAGCCCGTTCCCGTGTCGTACTCGTCAGACGTAAGTGGCCGGGCCTCTTTTGCGCTAAGTATTATAGTCTCTATCCTTGCAGTAGTTAAGGTTTATTTTAGTTACGTACATAATTATAGTAAGAAAGCGCGCTCATAGCCGTTGCCGCAGCGACATTTTCACCTGCCTGATGAACGGTTCGGCGGCAACTGAGCTAACTAAGCGTGAAGAGGGTATCACTCGCCTCGGTATCACTCGCCGAGCGCCTCGTACGAGCGTGAAGTGCTACCATTACAGCCAGAGAGAGAGGAGCAACCGACGACGTGAGCTTCGTCTCTCTTCACCATGATTAGGATCCTCGAATAAGAGAGGTCTCACTCTTCCGACAACAATTCAAGCAAGTGATCCTGGTATTCAGTTTGAATGCCTTTACTGTGTGATTGGCCTAACGATTTTCGTTTCCGTTTTACGGACGCGCTCGCCGGGTTTAGCCGGGCTGCATCCTGCGAGAGTACCCATTAAATCGCTGCAATTTGCCCCTTTTTAACCAAAAGGTATCCGCTAACGAGCGGTGGTAGCATGGCGGAGTGGTAGAACGCCTGCTTCTGATAAGGGAGGTCGTGGGTTCGAATCACGGCGTGTACCAATGACTTTGCTTGCTAAGTTACGTACATTTGTGAATTTAAAGCAGCAATACCACTCGCTAACCGTCATGGAAAATATCGTGAGGAAACCTGAGTGTCTGAGGTGTTCACACACCTCAGCGCTTGAAATTGCCCACCCGCGTTGGGCACGCGTGGTGATTGAGCTCATATTCTCTCTCTGAGAGAAGGCCTGCGCCCTGTAGTGAGACGTATATAGGCTACATCAGTACAACATACGTGCATGCATACATAAACTCACGCCTGTATCCCAGAGGGGTACGCACAGACCAGGGACTGCCACTTGCCACGATCCTGACAGATCACTTTTGCTTCCTCAACATTCATTAATCGTTGCATGCACGTACGCCGGTTTCGGGTACTTTTTATCGTGCCCTTTGATAATACAACAACGTATAACGGGTACACAGTTATGCATTTTAACAGTGGGTCACAGACACTAAACGATTAGCCTGTTTATATTATTAAAGTTAAAATTAATCAGCTGTTACATACATACATACATAAACTCCTGTATCCCAGAGGGGTAGGCAGAGACCAGGGACTGCCACTTGCTACGATCCTGACAGATCACTTTCGCTTCCTCAACATTCGATAGTGTTGCATGCAGTCGTTGATCAGCTGTTGAGAGTGTGTAATTGACCTTTAAAATATAGGCAACCTATTTGAAACTCTATTCAAAAAGAATAGGAGCATTAAAATAAATAACTTCCACACAAGACAATCATTTGACCTGGTTAAAATAAAAAAAAAAGTTAAGAAGTAAAGGTTGACAAGGAAACTACCTCCTATTTTGCCAGTTGTATGCTATGTAACTTAGATATTTAAGATTTTTCGTGTATCTTTATAATGTAGATATGGTGTGCAATAAATGTAATCTAATCTATTTTGTTACAATTCCGAAATAAAACGCAAATGAATGTATTATTTATGGAGTTACACTACTCATTTATTTAATATATTCTTACATTAAGCTCTACCTTACAATCATACGGAACTTCCTGCTTTATTTCAAAGACATACGGTTTTATATTCTTTTTGTTGAAAGTATTTTTTTTAAGGAAAAAACGTAAACACAGATTATTTAAAGTGCCTCTGAGCCCCTCTAAGGTACGTTTTAGTGGAATCGTGCTTTTATAAATAAGACCGGTAAGCTTTCTTTTCCACAGGGCCCCATACTCGATTCGGGTATGGGCTGATTCGTTGATTGATTGATACATAAAAAAATATATACTTACATAGACAATTTTACATAATTATTAACTTGATACCGAACAAACTCACGTGGTTTTTTTGTTGGAAGAGTCCGACCAGGTAGTGTAGTGCTTACGAAAGTTTTAGCTCGAAGACTTAAGACAAAATTTTAATCCCTACTTTACTCAATAATCTTAGCAATGTACCAAAGAAGGGCGGGATGTCTGTCGCACAGGTTTCGACTTAGTACAAATCCCTAACGATGTGTAAGCCATAAGCGCTGCTTTTTGAATAAAGATTTTATTTATTTATTCAATTGAGAACCTCCCCTCTTTTGAAGTCCGTTTGAAATACAGCTACAGATCCGTATGCTCCCTTATGAAGTTCCTTATAGTAGGGGCGGCTATATCAGCAAACACGCTCGGCGACAGAGACTGACCACAGCCTCTCCCGAAGGACACTATACCCACAGCCATGCCGTCCTGAATTGCTGCACCGCCGGAGTCACCCTGGGGACAAAACCTTATTTTTAAGACACGCAGGTGGAATTTCATATAAATTTTCCATTCTGGGTTTTGCTTTGATTTCTTAAAGCGATTTTGGCAACTCTTTGATGCCCATCATCAGCCATTTAACGCCCACTGCAGGATATAGGCCTCCTTCGTGGTTTTCATAACCATGAGGGGTTTTGCCATAATCGCCACGACGATTCGACGCTGCTGCCCGTCTCCTGGTAATTTATTTTCTTAGTCGCCTTCTACGACATCCACGGAAGGAAATGGAGTGACGCTATTTCTTAATCCGGTGCCACACGGAATTCTAAATCCAGTGCCACACGGTATTTGATGGCCCCTTTCCCCTTAATAAGAAGTGGTGAGATTTAACTCCCCCCTTGATACAATGAAACTTTTCAAAATGATTTTTTTTGTGTAAATATGTAAATTTGCGCTAGATTGCGTTGGATTTCTTAAATTTTCCTTTAAGAGTAGTATTTAAAACTATCAAGAACTCAGTCCAGAATCTCATTGAGAAAATGAGATAAACAATTAATGTGATAAATTATATTTTAGTGGAGGAGCCACGTGTGGCGAGCACATTATCAACTCGGCACGCGCACTGTTATATACTCAGACATTCCTGCATCGCGCAAGCAAAATGTTACGCATGATATACGATAATATACCTAACGTCCGGCGAACATCAAACGAACCGGAGGGCCGTCTCCTCAGGCATACGATCTGCCTGGCGTGAAATTTACGTTTATGGTGGAAGAGCACGATAACCCGCTCTTCCTTAAACATGTTTAACTTAATTTAACCGAGCTTTCTCGCAATTTTACTCTGTTTATTGGGAATAAAAATTACGAGACCAGGGGTCTCCCCCGTGATATTCGGTTCGACCCCTCTTCTAATGACCAAGACGTGATTATTACGTCTTAAAATTGGCATTATACGTAGTAATCACATCAGTCTGCTTATTACACATTAACCTAAGAATTTGGGCTCTAGTGTAATCGACTGAAGTTGCGTGAGTTGGAGAATTACGCCTTAATGCTTCGATAAAAGGTAGGTTTTGCTTTGTCGTGGGATTGCATGCCCCCCGATTTTTACTGCTCATACCCTCAGCGTTTGGGTGGCCTATTTAGTGTTGGTAAGATATACAATTACATATCATCGGTAAAAAGAACAGGGTGGTGGAGGAAGTGGACTGTATATTGCATGAAGCTTAAGGAAAATTTGTAGCAGGAAAAATATAATATAATAGGGGTTAAAGTATGAAATTGCCGTTTTATTGCAATAGGTTCTTTGAATTGACATAGAATCTTCATGGTTTGAGGTTTTCGAATGAAACTTTTTTCAAATGGTTTCTATGATGTTCTTTTTTTAAAAAATGTGAAATATTTGAATATCGACTTTCAATTGTTTTTGTTATTCAATTTAGACAAGAAAGATGGATACTGCGAAAATTCGAGTGATTTTTGAATACGAGTTTCGACGCGGAACTAACGCGGCAGAAACAGCCCGCAATATCAATGCTGCGTTTGGAGAGGGGTCTACTAATGAACGCACCGTGCGATTTTGGTTTAAACGCTTTCGTGATGGAAATTTCGACTTAAAGACCGAGCCACGAGGAAGACCGCCCACACAGGTGAATAACGATGAATTAAGAGAGATATTGGAAGCCGACCCTAGTCAAACTACCCAGGAATTAGCGGCATGGTTTAACGTTACCTTACCCACAATATTGACTCACTTGCGTCAAATCAATAAAATAAAAAAAATACGAAAAATGGGTGCCTCATAATCACTCGAATTTTCGCAGTATCCATCTTTCTTGTCTAAATTGAATAACAAAAACAATTGAAAGTCGATATTCAAATGTTTCACATTTTTTAAAAAAAGAACATCATAGAAACCATTTGAAAAAAGTTTCATTCGAAAACTGAGACCATGAAGATTCTATGTCAATTCAAAGAACCTATTGCAATAAAACGGCAATTTCATACTTTAACCCCTAATATAATGTAACACCAAGCTTCGTCTAACTAGTGAGGTGAGCAACAAAAAAAGGAAAATCGTTAAAAAAAATATTAAATGGATTTAAGGAGCCTTCAACAGGGGTTTGAACCATCAATAGTTTGTTTGTAATAGGATGTCTCATACATGAGCCAAGTATAAACATTTTTGTGATTTCTGCATGAAGTATAATGGATGAAGCTTAAGGAAAAGTTTAAAATTTGTAGTAGGAAAAATATAAAATACCTATAATGTAACACTGAGCTTCGTCTAACTAGTGAGGTGAGCAACAAGAAAAGGAAAATCGTTAAAAAATATTAAATGAATTTAAGGAGCCTTTAACAGGGGTTCGAATCATCAATAGTTTGTTTGTGATAGGACGTCTCATACATGAGCCAATTATAAACATTTTCGTGATTTCTGATTTCGTCTCATAATTTACATTGCTTAGAATGAGAAGGGCTAACCATATTTTCTTTCTAACGACTTAAAATCAGACTGGGTATCATAGAAAGCTACTACAATTCTCAGATTGAAACAAGGAAAAAAATAAGGAAACAGTTTCTACTACCGATGTCATCTTACATTACGACCAACAAAGGTAAATGCGTCCGTGTCGCGTCTCCTAAACGACCCATAGGGCACTTTCACCCTGGCTGATAACGGTGCCGACCCGATATCGTCGGCCGGAACGAGAGCAAAGTCGGCCTGACGATATCTAATAATTCTATTGGGAGTATATCAGTGTGAAGATATGGATCGACGCGTTGACGTCGACTGTTTGTCCAAAGATATACAGGGTTATTTCTTAAATGCGCAATTTCTGAGATACACCTATTAGAGTTATAGAATAGAATAGAAAAAGTTTTATTCACAAATTAATTTAACACAGTACAATGATACTTAAAGCTAGAATACAATGGTAATCTCGATCATTTTACACAGTTAAAGTAACATGCCGTGCCAATGTACTGCGTTTGTGAAAAGGACCCAGCTCAGCATGTGTTACAGAAAGAGAACTTTCTGTAACGCTGGTATTCTGCTGGTACCTAACAAATAAAAATAAAAGTTAGTGTTTGGCAACAACTTTAATTTTATTATATGTTTTTAACCGATTTCAAAAAAAGGAGGAGCTTCTCAATTTACCGGGATCTTTTTTAATTTTTTTTTTTTATGTATGCTCCCCGAATACTCGAAGACGTGTGGACCGTTTTGGAAAATTCTTTTTTTGTTTGAAAGGGTAGACTTCACATAGTTGCTAGGCCAGGATCTAATGATGGGATCCTGGAGAAATCGAGGGAACTGTTCAAATTTTAAAGGCACACTTTAAGCGATTTGAGTGTTTTTTATAGTAATTTACTTTCGGAAAACACAATTTGGCGGAGTCTTAGTGATATTCTAAAAAAATTGTGAAATAGTATATATTAAATCACCATAATTATCATCATCATCATCAGCCATTTGTTGCCCACATAGGCCTCCTTCGTGGTTTTCATAGCCATGAGAGGTTTTGCCATAATCGCCACGCTTGGCAGGCGGGTTGGCGATCGCAGTATGCGGTTAGAATCTCAGGAAGACGCTGCTGCCCGTCTCTTGGTAATTAATTAAATAAATAGAAATATTAAATTAAAAATAAATAAATAATGATTTTCTTGTATTTTATTTTATGACTATATCTGAGATTTTAATTCTTCGATATATAGTTCACAATAGTTTTATTAAATGCACGCTTTACGCTCCCAACTATTGTCGCAGCTTTTTGCCAGGATTTGCAAAAAGTTTCAAGTTAATAGCAATTTTAAAGACCCACGACCGTGAACCTAAGGCGAAAAACCTAAGACTAGATAGTAATAACGGCAAAAAACGGCCGTTTTTCTCATAAATGCTATCTAGTCCCAGGTTCGTAATCCTAAGTTCTTTGTCATGAGTTCGAAAATTCACTGTTACGAGTAACATGATTGAGAAATTTTACAGACACTTTTTGCAAATACGATCTGTAAAAAAGACATAATTTTTTTCTTCGGTTACGCTAGTTAGCCCTAATAGATGGTTTTGACCACCATGTATCAAACAGCGTCATTCCAAAGCAGTCCTATTAAAAGTATGACTGCCAGATTACCAGTCCACCGACCGATATCACGTAGCTATCGTGCCGGTATCGTTAACGGCCAGTATAAAAGCGCCCATAGGCTGACGCTTTGCATGGATTGTAATTTTGGATTACGAAGCCTCGTGGTGCCACGAAATTGGATTTTGGAGCACCGAGTAGGGGTTACATTGCATTATTATGCACCAGTGCTGAACTGCTTTGTTAAGATTAAGTGTTTTAATTTCGGCACCGCCGTTTCCGCCTGAGCTCTTCTTTGGAAAACTAAAGTGGGAGTTTTAAAACGTGAGAAGTTATTTTTTATTTAATTGCTTATTTATTTGATACATTAGCAAAAAAAATAAGTAAGAATAATGGCATTAAATATAGGTACGGCACGATACGGAAAGTTTTGATGTATATTTCCATTGTAAATATACACAGCCTTCGCTTAAACTAGGAACAAATCTTAAAAACTAGATACATGCAAGAAAAATATGTTTTTTTTAACTTAATTAACTTATAACTTTTATTTAAATTAGACTAACAATATTTTAAAAAAGTAACCTAACAACATTTACTGTTTTTACATTTATGTATGCTGAGTATCCTTCTTGCTATAATAATACAGCGATTTATTGTTGTCGTAGCAGTAACACTCGCTAACCGTCAAAGAAAACATCGTGAGGAAACCTGAATTTATGAGGTTTTCACATATCTCGGCACTCGTTTGAATATTTCAAGCGTCTACCTGTTGCCGTTATTAATATCGAGCAAAAAACGCCGAAAAAAAAAATTTGTTGTATGGGATCCCTTAAATATTTATTGTTATTCTGTTTTTAGTATTTGTTGTTATAGCGGCAACAGACATACATAGTCTGTGAAAATTTCAACTGTCGGACGGACGGAGACGGATGGACGGACGGACGGACAGAGGAGTCTTAGTAATAGAAATAAATAAATAAAATAAAGTATTCGTACCCTTTGGGTACGGAACCCTAAAAAATGTACCTTGGTTATGCTGATGGTTAGGCATTATGCGGTGGTAGCCTAGTGGGTAGAACACCGGACTCGGAAGCGGAAGACCCAGGTTCGATTCCCAGTGCGGGCATGTACCTATGGCTTTTCTTTCTAAGTTATGTACATTTGTGAAGTTATAGTAGCAATACCACTCGCTAACTGTGAAGGAAAACATCGTGAGGAAACCTGGGTGTCTGAGCTTTTCACATACCTCAGCGCTTGAAATCGCCAATCCGCGGTGGGCACGCGTGGTGATTAAGCCCATACTCTCTCTCTCTGAGAGAAGGCCTGTGCTCTACAGTGGGACGTATATAGGCTGCATATGATATGATGGGCATTAGGCAATTGTACAGCTTTCTACGATGCTCATGGTCAGTTTCTGAAATGAGAATGTCACTAGGTAAATGGTTAACTGTAGTGCTGTCTCTTCAAATTTCTCAGAAAAGAGCGTGAGAGAACGTTACTTAAGTATTTACTTAGTGAATTTCCCAATTCAGAAACCGGCCCTTATTGTCGCTGCTAATTACGTTTAGCAACAAGGCCGCCAATTGTACTGTACTAAATTATTCTATAAGTCTCATGATATGTAATTCCTGCTGCAAATACAATAAATAATATTCTATCTATCTATTTTTCTCACCGAAGAGATGAGAAAGACCCGCCAAGAGCGAGACAGGTGTTTCGTATAACCTGTAATACACACTACACTATCACGCATTGAATGCAAAAAGTTTGTACAGGATCCAACAAACTACCTACATACGTCTGAAAATCGGGGGCTCTACTCGTCAATACGAACAACTATGGGTAGAACTTTAAAGTTGCGAAAAAAATTCACAGATTTCGTGCCTCGCACATCGAGCACATTGGAAATGAATCGAGTCATAAATGTCATGTGAAAAATGTCGTTCTGACTTTTTGACTTTTTTCAAAAAGGTTAGGCTACAGGGCAAACCCTTAACCCAATCGTCTTTTTTGTAGGCTCAAATTATAGTGACTAAATTGTCCAGAGGAGCATTTCTCAAACTTTTGATATCATTCTTATTTTCCAAAATATCGAGCGCAAATGAAACATTAAGAAAAAATTAATATTTTTTTTTGTAATTTGGCCATGGCTTTTTTTACTTTCTCGAATAATTCTTTCGGCACCTTACAGATCTCACAAATACGTGTCTTTGGAACCTTTTGTGAATATCATATCTTCACAACTCTCCGAGATATAAGGGGGTCCCACTTTTTCGTGAAATCTGAGCCAACACTGGAGCGAACGAAAAGACATTTCCAATGTCAAAATATCGCTCGCTTATTGTCTATTATAAAAAAACATCAGTCCATTATTACTGACAAGAGACACTAACCTGGCAAGTCCCCTGGCCTCCCAGGAAGAAGTTCCCACCGCAAAACATGTTTCTGGTAAGTACGGTGACGTAGCTGGCTTGGCACTCGGGCCGGTACACCACAGGTATTTGCACGTCGTACAGCCGCTCTGGAATACTTGAGGCTCCTTGCTGTAACGGTCAAGTTAATCAATCAATCAATATTTATTTGCAACAAAGAGCAACAGTTTGTTCATTACAATTTAGTGCTTGGAACTTAGTTGCTTTTTACAGGCAGTGAAAATTATTCTTATAATTACCCAATTAGCGTGTGCATTATTTACATTATCAACAATACAACATTACATTATTCTCATGGTCATAATTATTGTTATTGCACATTATTATTATTATTAAAAACCTATGTAGAGGCTAAAAATTCCACCCATTCCGGGACTTGAACCCGCGACCTCTGGCTAAAAGTGCCTAAATAGGTTTTTCAAATTGTCCTCAGCACGTAATCCACGAATTAACTTGTTGGATATTTACATCTGAATGGCACTTTGTCTCATCTGCGTTAGAAGTTTTGGCACTAATATAAGCTTTATTTTCTTTCTCGGCTCAGTAAATGAAGATACGAGTAACTTATCTACAGCTATAAGTTTTCAATGCAATTGTGACAATTACCACGGCAACAAAGTTATTGTTAACAAGTTTGGTTATCCTTCAGTCTGAGTACTTTTCCGTTTGTGATGTGCTTCTCTGTTTACTAGTGTCTAACGTATTATAATTTGGGACTAGTACAGGTGTCAATCAATATTTATTTGCAACGAAGAGCAACAGTTTGTTCATTACAATTTAGTGCTTGGAACTTAGTTGCCTTTTACAGGCATTGAAAATTATAAGATACCCAATTAGCGTGTCCATTATTTACATTATCAACAATACAACATTACATTATTCTCATGATCATAATTATTGTTATTGCACATTATTATTATTAAAAACCTATGTAGAGGCTAAAAATTCCACCCATTCCGGGACTTGAACCCGTGACCTCTGGCTAACAGTGCCTAATAGGTTTTTCAAATTGTCCTCAGCACGTAATCCGTGCAACAAAAATAATTTGAGAATTATTATTACCATAATTATTATTACTATTATATAACACATTCGTTAAATTATTACAACTATTTTTTATTACGTAAGTATTTATTTATCATTCTTACTGCTTAATGTGTTGGGATATTAATGTTTATATTAGGTCACAGTATTTATAACTTTCAATCAGTTTAATCAGGTATTTATATAATGTTCTCAATTTAGTTACATAGTTTCAAACCAGTTCATAACATAAACTTACGCCTGTATCCCAGAGGGCTAGGCAGAGACCAGGGTCTGCCACTGACCACGATTCGGGCATTTCTCTTTTGCTTCATCAACATTCATTAGCCGTTGCATGGGTTTTGGGCACCTTTTATCGTGCCCTTGGCTAATATATCCCCTATACAGACAGACGGACGGACGGACGGACGGACGGACGGACGGACGGATGGACGGACGGACGGACGGACGGACTGAAGGTCGGACAGATGGACAAACAGACAGACAGACGGACCGTGAAGTCTTAGTAATAGGGTCCTGTTTAGCACCCTTCGGGTACGGAACTCGCAATTGACTGCTGTTAACGGTAGATTAACATCTGTTATGCTTATAACATTAATTCTGACGCATTACACGATTTTTTTGTGAGTGCAATAAAAGTGTCAATAAATAAATTAACAGATAGTTTAATTTCAATTAACCGGGTGTAATGTACAAGAAACCAGGGTTAAGCCTCTTAGTTGAATGAGCCATTGTACGTAGTACGAGTAGAATTGTAAGATAACTTCAAGCAGCTTATTTCTTCAGAAACATTGAAACATTTGGCAGAAATACAACTAATCAATTTTTCTGTATTTATTTGAATAAAAGTCTTCAATCAATCAATCAATCAAGGCCTCTGGAAAGTGAAGCTAAAGTGAAATGAGTTTTAAACGTTAAAATTGAAGGGACCCCAGCGTTCTTCAAGCTGTTTGGCCTCTGGGTGCTCCTAAAGAAACATATTTTTTTCGAAATCAGCTAAATAATTAAACAGGGGACGGCGGATGGTACCGAGGCCGTTACAAACTTAATTAAACGACCTACATCACTGAGAAAACAAATGTTAATGTAGTCATGGTAAGGTTAAGCAAACTTTTCGGCAATAAATCGATTCCTTCAAGAGCGTTTAAGACGTGCATGCTCACTTGCTCGCAAATTCTCATTCTTTTCCAATTATAAAAAAATAATAATGATTAGAAAAGAATGAGTATGTACATACGATATCGCTCATATAATGAAATAACTAAAATCAATAAGAATATAGACATATTTAATCCGTGTATGGGATTGTTAAAGTCGGAATTTCGGAAAAGTTTATCCAGCCCGAAAAAATAGCCGCCTCCTTCTTCTTATCTTCTTTTTAATGATTGTTTTGTTTGTTTGGTTTCTGGCTTGATTGAGCTTGATCAAGCCTTGATTGAATGAAAAAACACATAATAATGTGTTAGCTGAGTGACTCGTTCAAGTTTAATGTCGTAGACTGTGATCATGCTGTGTACACATGTTTTGGATATTAGTTTAGATTTTACATAGTAATTGATGTTGTCTTGATGATGTGCTGGCTAATGTCTGTTTTGTGTGCCTAATAAATAAAATAAAATAAATAAATATACGTACTTTCGACAAATACAGCAAATATAAGCACCAGCATGGGTACGATGGCACCAGTCACGCGTTTTGTGGCGCTAAAATGTCAGAATCTGACAGTTAATGTATCTAAAAGTCGCAACTTTTGACATTTAACACGCGCGACAAGCGTCGTCGCACTACCCTGGTAGGAAATAAGATTACAGATATTTCGCACATACATTTTTATATAGGTATGTCGTTTTTTATAAAGAACTATGGTGTTTAAAGATCTGAACTTCTTAAACAACCGAAATTGTAGCCTTGTGAATAGTTTCTGTTTACAGTCTTACGAGGCTATAACGTCACCGTAACGTCACACGTCATCGTAAAATAATCTAGAAATATCGGCAGTTCCAATAAGCCGCCGTAAAACCCAAGTAGTGTTTACATTCTAAATAACAACAATAACTAATCTCAAGCGACACTTGTGAAGTCGATAACAGTAAAAGAAGACATACAGTAAAGTTTGTTCCGAATTAACTTGTTAGATATTTACATCTGAATGGCGGAGTCCTGCTGTTTGACCAAAAGTCATTTGTCAAAATTACACTTGACAAACGATGTTTGCCAAAAAATGCTTTCGCCAATTGATCATTTTACTACTAATCATTTTACAAATGACTCACTTATCCAAATGATCAACACTTAAATTTACATTTTACAAATAATTATTTTACTTAATGAACATTTAACAACTGAGTTATCAGACAAAACTACTATTGGTCTAAAAACGTTTGATAAAATGTATAATTTGACAAATGTTTCGTTTATTAAAAAATAGGTAAATTTGGTTAGGTTAGGTTAGAACAGTGACCACAAAACGCGCGAGCCGAGCGAGCGAAGCGAGCGTGCCGCGGCAGCGGCCGGCGAAGCGCCAGAAAATACTACTGTGGATTTATGTATGGCCAATTTTTGTAGACGAATAAAGAAATTGAGGAAAATAAATAAAAAAAAGTAAAATAGTTTAAGTATTAGTTGATATATTTTATCTAGACAGAATGGAAAAAACATAGGTACCAAAAAACTTAGACAAATTTTGGTTAGGTTAGGTTAGAACAGTGACCACAAAACGCGCGAGCCGAGCGAGCGAAGCGAGCGTGCCGCGGCAGCGGCCGGCGAAGCGCCAGAAAATACTACTGTTGATTTATATATGGCCAATATTTTTAGATTATTAATGATGAACATTCATTTAAATTCATGATGATGACGATTCAATTAAAAATTAATTGAATACCTAAGTATCTAATCTTGTAACTTACCTGTAAATATAAAATGATACCAAATAATTAGAGATGGGCCGACTGTGACTTTGGCCGACTGGCCGACAGGCCGACCAGTCGGCTACAAATTAGCCGACATGTCGGCCGACATGTCGGCCGGGCCGACATTGTCTTCGGGGGAGTTCGGGTGACCTCGGCAACGCTCGTGATCACGTCGCGACATGATTTTTGGTTTATATATAATGTTTAAGTAGATAAGATCTTTCAGATTCCTAATCGACACTTATAAATGTAGGGAAGAGCGGGTGATCGTGCTCTTCCACTATGAAGGGATATTTCCCGCCAGGCAAATCGTATGCCTGGGGACGGCCGGTCCGACTAATGTTCGTCGGAAGTTATATTTATGGTATGTCATGTGAAACATTTTGCTTGCGCGATGCAGGAATGTTGGAGTTTATAGTGCGCGTGCAGAGTTGACATGTGCTCGCCACATCACTCCCCTTCAAGACCGTAGCTACGCATAGCTAGGTCTGATAGGAATCGATGTCTGTGCTCTAAAGCCTGCAAGTGCCAGGAGGCGCTGAGTCAGTGAGTCGACTAGCGGTTGAGGGTGTTCGGCGGCTAACAGTCACTTCACCGGCGACAGTACCTTGGGGACCGCGCATGTGGTAGGAACCGGTGAAGGCTGCTGTACCACTGGCAACGTGTTGCTGTGTGGCTGCCGTGCCGAGGGGTTGGGGGAGATCACCATCAGTACCAGTAGTCGGTGCGTTGACTGTAGTGGAACTGATGAGGTGAGAGGGAAGAGGATGCTGGCCTTGCTTTGAGACTGATTGTATGTGGGGTGCTGCGAGAGCGAAGGAAGGTTGACTTTGTTCTGTCGAGGGTCACCACTGTAGGGAAGAGCAGGTGATCGTGCTCTTCCACTATAAAGGGAAATTTCCCGCCAGGCAGATCGTATGCCTGGGGACGGCCGGTCCCTCTAATGTTCGTCGGACGTTATATTTATGGTATGTCATGTGAAACATTTTGCTTGCGCGATGCAGGAATGTTGGAGTTTATAGTGCGCGTGCAGAGTTGACATGTCATGTGCTCGCCACATAAATAAGACTGATTAAATTCGTTATGATTAAGCCTGAGAGCATAGAGGCCAGCTTAGATCTAGGGTTTGACTGTTGATTACTTTTATACGTATATAATTTTATGACTGATCTGATCTCGTAAGAAGAGTATCTTAGAAGTGGAATATCTTTAATATGGTACAAACTAATAAACGAATACATAACATTTAAAATAAATACGTATTTCAGTTACCCTAATCCGTCGGCAGTTTTGGCCGACTGTTCGCCGACCAGTCGCCGACTGCAAATATGGCCGACTAGTCGGCTTAACCGACTGGTCGGCGAACAGTCGGTGCATCCCTACAAATAATGCATTTATCCTCAAATGTCAGTGCAACAAATTCATGCTCACGGCGATACGCGGGTAGCGGAATAATTTACCCAACAGACTAAATCGTAATGTTGAAAAAAGAAGTGCAATTTTATAAAATAACATTTTGTTAAATGACATTTGGACAAATGCTTCATTTGCGAAACATATTATTTGGTGAAATTAAAAAAGGTCAATTGACATTTTAATATTCAAAACATTTAACAAATACAGTGTTTGCTAATGGATCATTTGCTAAGTGAGTTTTTGTAAGATGATACTTTTGTCAAATGTCTCGTTTGCCAAATGAACATTTGGTTAAACGTTGTTTGTCGAATGACCATTTGTCAATAATTTTTTGGTCAACCATTAGTAATCCCTGAATGGCACTTTGTCTCATCTGTGTTAGAAGTTTTGGCACTAATATAAGCTTTATTTTCTTTCTCGGCTCAGTAAATGAAGATACGAGTAACTTATCTACAGCTATATGTTTTCAATGCAATTGTGACAATTACCATGGCAACAAAGTTATTGTTAACAAGTTTGGTTATCCTTCAGTCTGAGTATTTTTCCGTTTGTGATGTGCTTCTCTGTTTACTAGTGTCTAACGTATTATAATTTGGGACTAGTACAGGTGATTAGAAATTTCGAGCGCTTAGGTGGTGATTACTCACACATACTCTTTCTGTCTTTGAAGAGAGGCCTGCACCAAAGTACAAATGTACACTGCTTTACAGTGTAACGTCTATTTGGCTGCATTATTACAAAATATTCAACACTTTTTTGCAGACATAAGTTTGGCAGAATCTTAAATAACAGATAAGGTTTATCATTGCTACTAAGGTTTACAGCAAAACTGTTATATCTAAATTCTTAGAAAATCTTATTGCTAAAGCTGTGTATAAAATATTCGTCGCATATGTTGATTTACTATTATCTTAAACATATTATTATTATTGCAAGTGATTGTGATTAGTGGGTATCATTTATTAACATTGACAGTCTTAATTAAAATACTAAATCAAAGTTGCAGACTAATCATTTTACAAAAGCCACAATTTAGACTGCTAGCAATATCTAAGATGTTCAAGTTAGCACTAAAGAACACGGAGTAACAGAAACAAATAAGCTTCGACATCCAACGTAGGTCTTTTCCCATATAAATCCGTATTCTCCTCATTATTTCCAAGTACCCTACAAAAGAAATAAGGAAGAAAACTGGGGTATTTGATAATAATCTCTCGATGCTCGAGCACTCTTTTATACATTCTCGCTAGCTAAGCAACCGAAATATCTCGTCTTTTGAGCATTGTTTTTATGTTCTATATTTGCAGGCATTTGACCGTAAGCTAAGCAACCACAATCTCTCGACTTTCGAGCACTCTTTCATGCGTTCTATATTTGCAGGCATTTGACCGCTAGGTTAGCAAACACAATATCTCGAATTTCGGGGAATCTATCATACGTTCTATATTTACAGGCATTTGACCGCTAGGTTAGCAACCGAAATATCTCGACTTTTGAGCATTATCTCTATGTACTATATTTGCAGGCATTTGACCGCAAGCTAAGCAAACACAATATCTCGAATTTCGGGGAATCTTCATACGTTCTACATTTGCCGCCTATAGACCGCAAGCTAAGCAACCACAATCTCTCAATTTTCAAGCATTCTATCATAGGTTCTATATTTACGGGCAATTGACCGTAAGCTAATCAACTGTAATCTTATATATTGCACTTTAATATACGTACAATATTTTTGGAAATTTGACCGCAATCTAATCAACTGCAATCTCTCGAATTTCGATCACTTTCCTATACTAATTTACAATAATTGCAGAAATTTGACCGCAAGCTAAGCAACCGCAATTTCTCGACTTTTCAGCACTTTATATACGTACAGTACATGTCTCTGCAAGTTATAGCCACTAAAATATACGTACATTACTTGCGGAAATTTGAACGCAAGCTAAGCAACTGTAATCTCTCGACTTTCGATCACTTCTCTATACGTACAATATTTGCGGTTTAACCGCAAGCTAAGCAACCGGAATCTTTCGACTTTCGTGTGGTCATTTTGGTCAATATTTGCGGGCAGCCGCAATTAATGACTCCGGCGGCCGGATCTCCACAAAAACGAAGTTTCATTTGAATTTATAAACTGAATAAACTGTACAATATAACACTGTGGAAGTAATTAAAATAAACAAGCTTAGCAGTAGTAGCAAAGTTAGTGAGCTCTCTAATTATTTTGACTGCATACGCTGTCAGTTGAGCTAAGCCTGAACACTATTGTCTTTAACCTGTGTATGAACATAAATAACTTTTGACAGTCAGATAAAGTTTGTTGCTTCTATTCTCAGGCCGAAGTGAATCCAAAGATACCTGAAATTCCGACGGGAGATCCTGTGATCCTTCGAACTGAAAATCGGTTCGTAATAAAGTTTCTGGAGTCCGCAAAGTTATTCCGAACTTGTGTGAGACGATTTAGTCAAAAATAGTAAAACCTCTGCTCAGTATTCCAATTCACTTGGACCTCATTTAAGTCTTTTTAGAAGTCGAGTTTTTTTGTTTGTAATAAGGTTTTTAAGATTATTTTATTAAAATATTTCTAATGACTAACATTATGACAATGAAGTGACAGTGAGACTCGCGTCGTTCAGTGACAGACAGCTGTCAAAGATCCATTGGTTTGATCTCTGCGTGGTCATAAAGAAGTATCATACATACTGACATACATACGAGCAAAAACCGTAACCCACTTTTGGTTTCGCAGTCGGGTGAAAAGTGTTTATTTAAGGACTTTTGTATTTCAGAGGTGAACCTGAATGTTTAACCCAAAAATATAAATTACGTCACGAGCTCTAGAAACTCATCGCTTGACTGACGGCTTTAACTGGCCCTTAGCTAAGTCAATTCCCTCAAAATATCGAAGGAAGATAAAAAGGTCTTTCATAGGAGTTTATCTGAATGGGTTTCCTGTAAGTGCTTGTTATTGATGTATTTATTGAGCGGATTTTCTATGGTACTTTGAATAAATAACAGCACTTTGAATACGAGGTTAACTTTGGAATAAGTGTGCTTAATGAAAACGGAACAAGTACGAGTCGGACTCGCCCATCGAGGGTTTCGTACAAAGTAAGTACTTACATATTATAAATAGTTCAAGAATCGAGTCTCGTAGTTTTTCCGAGTTATTCCCAAACTTCAAAGACAATTTTCGTTTTCAGATTTTTCCCTGTACTTTTAGTAAAAGACTGTACTTGCCAAAACGAGCGTATGTTTTTTTACGTTAAGTTTGATTTTTTCACAGCTTAAATACAGACTTGAGTTGAGTTTTGTTTTAATTTCAATTTGATACCTCCACGTTTCCCGAGATAAAGGGTCTTGACAGACATACAGACGGACGGACGGGCGGACCACAAAGTGATCCTATAAGGGTTCCGTTTCTTCTTTTTGAGGTAGGAACCCTAAAACTTAGTCTCGATTATTAGAAAAGTAATTTGAACACAGGTGATTTTCGTTGCTGATGGAATATTTATTTGTCACATTAGATAGAGATAGAGAACACTTTATTGCACAACCAGGTGACATTAATTAAAAGGGGAAACAAAATGTCCAGTCAATGTGGGTTTGGGAGAGCGAAATCAACGCAACCACTTGTTTGATCTAAACTTCAAGCTGATCCCATACATTAGACGTAAATCGTCGCAGGAATATTTTTATTGAGACACGAAATTCCGGACGACCGACCAATCAACACTAGCCTTTATGCTGTATACAATAAGAGCTACCAAAGTTTACCCGAGCTAAAAATTACAGTGAGGATATCCTTTGGCACTTCTGCTGTGGCATCATAAGTGAGCTTAGTTTCCCAATTCGGTAAGTCATTCCAGTCGATTAGAGCTCGTAGCCTGGCCTTGGGAAATATGTATTTACATACCTAAAATTATTCAGAAATTGAATTTTGAACGTCAACAATCTTGTGCCATGCGCAAACCGATTCGGCTCAGTCCGTTTCGAGCCTTCCAATCTCGTGGCGTCTATGTAATTCAGTTACTGTATTACTCCCTATAGCATTAGGAAAAGAGAATACATTATAAGATAAGAATATTCATTATTGCACATACCAGAAAACAATTATACATAAACTCACGCCTGTATCTCGAAGGGGTATGAAAAAAAGAGGGTTTGCTTCTTACTACGATCCTGATAGACGCCTTTCGCTTCATCAACATTCATTAGTCGTGATTGAATGCTCGCCGCCGGTTTCGGACCAGATAAAAATGTACCGAATTTGTAGTTCCAAGTACCACTCGCGAACAGAAAAACCTCGTGTGGAAACCTGAGAGTCTCTGAGTGTGGAGCACGTAGGGTGCATTATTAAAATGCACCACCCTTACCTGCATTCGTCCCCATCCGCTCACAACCAACTCAGTGCCACCCCGCATGAGTCTGTTAGTCCAGGGCAGTGGTATAGCCTGGATCGTCTCGCTGAATTCCAGGGGCTCCACCGTCTTCATGACAGCAACATCCTTGTCAAACCTTGGGCTGTTATACTGCGGGTGTGGTATAACGGAGGCTATGGGGATGACGGTCCCATTCTTTCGGAACGTGCTACCGGCGCGAAGAACTACTGTTGTTGGGTCCACGCTGGAAAAATCAGAAGTGGGATCGTTATTTTTTTTAAGGTGGTTGGCGGCTCTGACCTCGAAACCTGGGACAAAGAGTCCAGTTAGGTAAGTCCAACTTCGAGAAAGAGGTCACTCATCGAATCCAACTCGGATGGACAGCGCTCGGGAAACTAAAACAAATTTTCGCGTCTAAAATACCTCAGTATCTCAAGACAAAGGTAAACCAATGTGTGTTACCAGTGATGACTTATGGATGTGAGACCTGGTCGCTGACTATGGGCCTCATAAGAAGGCTCAAGGTCGCTCAGAGACCAATGGAGAGAACTATGTTAGTTAGTTAGTTGTTAGTTAATTGCAAAAAAACCGTCCATATAGGTATTTGAAAAAAGAAAGGTTTGTATGTAATGTAGTCATGACTCACTTTTGCGCACAATGCGCTGCGGTCAAGATGTAGTTTTCGCTCACTATGAACCCGCCACAGAAGTACGAGTTGTTTACAATGAACGACACTTGGTACGGATGCTCCTCGATTGTAGTCTCTTGGCCGCCGACAATACGGTCGTCAAAGACCGCGTTCGGTACCTCAGAAGTGTCTATTGGCTTGTCCCAGTTCTCAATGGGTGGCTCTGGGGTCTGTTGGTCGTTTGGCATCCCTTTGATCGCGTTGATTAGATTGGCTATTTGTTCCTGAAACGATGACGCTACCGATGCCTCTGTAAATATGATATTATAACGTGTTGCATGCTAACTTAGATTACTTTCTATTGAAAATTTTTTCGAGTCTTAGAAAACAGTAAACTTTTTTTCCATGACTGCAACAGTTTTTATAGCATGAGTTTCGAAATTATTCGTAGCTGAAAATTAAAAATAATATAATGCGTACAAAATGTTGGTCATGGGCGAGATTTCCACTCTTAATTTGTACAAATGGCAAATGGCCGTCTGGGTATATTTTCATGTTTGAGATGTCCTTGCCTGGTCACCATGGGACCAGGTTGGGACTAAGACAAGTGATTGCGTTGGGTGAAAGTTATTATTTATTTTATTTATACTTTCAAGTCATAACTAAACTGGTTTTATGCTGTTCTGCTTTCCGCAAGATTAAATATAATATTTTGTTTCTGTATGTCAATTAATGAATAAAGAAATAACTTCTACGCGACTAGGTCTTGGACTTCCAATATTCGTTTTATTTGAATATTCGCCTGATTTACTATTTGAATAATTTTGACTTATAAAACCTAATATTTTGTATAGTCCGAATACTGAATAAAATGCCCGTTTTTAATATATTTATTTCAAGTAAATAACATTAATTTTAGGTAGTACGCTTAAAAATATATGTTAGTATTTATAGCTAAAGATACAATATATTATATTATACATATAATCTTATAATATTTATAATCATCATCTTTAGTATTGCATGCCGCAGTGTGTGTGTTGTCAGTGGTGCCAAAGCCTTTGCAGAAACTCCTGAAGCTCATCGAATCTTGGGCGTAAACCTCAAATTATGTTTAAAAGAAACAGGATTAAAGACAGTAAATTTCTCAGAGAAAATAGTATCTTTTGTGAGCTTCTGAAAGCAGTTGGGTGGTGGGAAATTTCTCTTTCCCCTAGTGGTGACTCTCAACACAACATTGTCAACCTCTTTTCGCTCTTGCAGCACCCCATATACAATCAATCTCAAAGCAACGCCAGCATTGTAAATTTGCACTTACATCCTCTTCCCACTCATCTCAACAGTTCCACTGCAGTTAACGTACCGACTACTGGTTCTGATGGTGATCTTCCCTAACCTCTTGGCACATGGGATCAGCACACATTGTCAGTGATAAAGCTGCTATCACCGGTTCCTACCACATTCGCGATGGTTTCCGGTTAAGGCTGAATAAAAAAAATAGTTGACATTCGAAAATCGAATGTTCAACATTTTGTTTTTGAAGAAAAACTCTCAAAGGTATGTGAAAAATGTTTAATGCAACAATCTCACACCGTGAACGTTTTATGTCAGTCCAAAGTATTTGTTACTGCAATTTGATACTGTAATCCCCATTAGTTTGAAAAAACAACACGCTTTTTAATAAAATAATAAACCACTTAATTCAGTGGCAAAGCCAAAAAGCGTGGGGCGCTTTATGAAACCACTCACGTGCAAGCATTGCCTTTAATTAATTTAAATAAAATAAAAGATAAACAGTCATGGAATATTACGAATAATCGAATACATAATATATTTTTATCATAATTCTTTCTTCTGGTTGTGCAATAAAGTGTTTTCTATTTATCTATCTACGAAGTGAAAGGTTATTAATTTTCTTGTTTTCGGTGCATTACTCTAAATATTTTTCTTTAAATATTTATAATTTATTTATATATTTATTTCAGAAAAATCCATGTACCTAATAATATTAGTAATAGAAAAACTTAGCCTATAATAGTATCTAAACCTAGATAGTACTGAGGCGTAACGTAATTAAAATATTTAATATCGATGCGCTACGTGCTTATTGAAGTGGACTTAACTCAATTTTACCCTACTTACATCTTAAGGCTGAGTTCTCCAACATTACCCCTAAATCAGGTGTTTTAAAATACATTTTACTCTCTAATTATTAGTATTTAGAATCAGAAAAAAATATATTATTTTTCAATGCGGTGGTAGCCTAGTGGGTTGAAGCGGTGGTAGCCTAGTGGGTTGAACATTGGACTCTGAAGCGGGAGACCCAGGTTCGATTCCCAGTGCGGGCATGTATGACTTTTCTTTCTAAGTTATGTACATTTGTGAAGTTATAGTAGCAATACCACTCGCTAACGGTGAAGGAAAACATCGTGAGGAAACCTGGGTGTCTGAGCTATTCACATACCTCAGTGCTTGAAATCGCCAATCCGCGGTGGGAACGCGTGGTGATTAAGCCCATACTCTCTCTCTGAAAGAAGGCCTGTGCCCTACAGTGGGATGTATATAGGCTGCTTATATACTTTTCAATGTCGCATCTAAGGCCATCGGTCATTATTGTTATTTATGATTTTCTAATCTTTATAGCATAAAAAAAATCACAACAATGACTATAAATTATCACTAGATAATAAATATGGTTTTGTTTGAGCTTTACTGAGTTTTAAATAGTAAGAAATATACCAAGATGTCCATCATTGAGTGTGTTACTGACGTCGGTCGTCAAAATTCTATTTATAGGATTTGTACCTATTTCTGCAATTTCAAAATGCGTACTTTTCCCCCCGAGTATTCGCTCGCCCAGCTCAATAAGTCCCCTTAAAAATCCATGCGCTCGGAGAACCCGGCCTTAAGTGCCTTTAAAAGTTACTTAACATTCAATGTTGCTGAGTTTAATCTAAGTATCGTTTGTTTGATCATGATGAAATTCAATTCCGATAGCACCCTTATTTCCATAAATGGAGACCTCGATATTGTGGTTTCGTAGGTACTTTCATTTTGCTGTAGGACGTAAAGGGAATTGAATCTTGGCTAATACAATGGTCGGGATTGTTTCGGTATCCGTCACGCATCCCATAGCGTGATCACTCATACCTTTCGACATGGAAATATGGACAGGTGGCGCAGAAATATTTAATTGGATCATTATTTTATTAAAGCTTTACACTAGACAGTATTTTAATTTATTGATTTTAAATGTTGGTTTTGTACATACACTTGTTAGGTTTATGTGCGTTGTATTATCAAAATAAATATCATAATAATTCGGTATTTGACACCATCAATAAAAAATTATTTCATATGCTCGATCAAATCAAAAATTACAAAACATCTCGGAAAATGTATGTCTTTTAGTTTATTACAATTTTTTAATAGATTAAACATAAAAAGAGTGCTCTAAAATGTGACGTCATAAGCCAGTATTTTCATACAAAATTCCGTTTTAAAAGTAACTCATTTGATATTTTGTCAAATACCCAATTAAAGCGGGACAAACCATTGCAATGATGCTTAATCTATTGCCTGCCTATATCATGATCATCATCATCATCAGCCATTTGACGCCCACTGCAGGACATAGGTCTCCCTCGTGGTTTTCATAACCATGAGGAGGTTTGCCATAATCGCCACGCTTGGCAGGCGGGTTGGCGATCGCAGTATGTGGTTAGGATCTCAGGAAGACGCTGCTGCCCGTCTCCTGGCAATGTATTTCCTTAGTCGCCTTCTACAACATCCACGGGAGGAAATGGAGCACTAACCCGTGCTGAGGACAATTTCAAAAACCTATTTAGAGGCTAAAAATTCCACCCATGCCGGGACTTGAACCCGCGACCTCTGGCACGGTTAGCCAGAGTCATACAGAACAAAATCATAAAAATCGGTGAAGCCGTTTCGGAGGAGTTCGATAACAAACACTGACACCTGATTTTTATATATTAGATAATGATAATTATAACTTCCACACAACAATCACTTGTCCTGATCCTCATGATGGAAATACCCAGACTGAGGCCATTTGTACAGACGTACAAATGTTAACATATTGGTAATGTATATCACCACTATGTTAACACTGATTTGAGGCAGGTAACCCTGTTTAATAACATACATACCCGAAAGAAAACTGTTTCCACAAATTGTGAAAACTAAAACTGAAACTGTCAACATTTTGCTTTGAAAACTCCAACTTTATGGGGACACAGGCAAACACTGAATTTCAGAGCTGTTTTAGGCGGGTATTTATAATAAACTCAACCTTAAATAGTGTTAGTATTTGTATTATAAATCACCCACATCAGGCGTTAAAAGTGTTCTGATGTACTTCGTCCCTGTTACGAGATAGCGGCAACAAATATTTTTAGCAAAACTCTAACAGCATTTATGCATTTTATGGTGTTATTTGCTTCTTATTTGCCAAAATTTGATTTTTCGCTTTTGTTTTCACTACATCTCAGCACGAAGACAGCGACAACATTGTACATTGACATTCAACAAACGGATTGTAAACTATTAATGTTGAAATAAACCTTTGATTACTGATTGAGGAAGAAGAGGAAGGAAGTCAATAATGTTGGTTACAAAATCAAAGTACAGTCGACAGCACATCAACCTCTATGAGCGTACACTCTACTCAGTTACGTTACAGATGACGTTGGAATAAAAATAAAAAGATTGATCTCCTGCCAACTGTACCGATGAGTGAAGTGACAATTACTATAGATAAGTGTCGACTTAAGATTTGTTAACAAAATACCGAAATTCCAATAAAAGTGCATGGCTTTCTTCTTGATCCGATTCGAAAAGCCTGACAGCCATTTTTGTATTCTACGTTATTATTATTATTATTAATTCTTCATTGCACAAAGACAGTGTACAAAAGGTGGACTTAATGCTAATGGCATTATACGTTACCTGGGAATACCTTATAATTCTAACATCACTCAAATTACTTCAATAGTTCAATACCCCAACTTACCATTGGAATAGGAAACATGGCATAAAGGGCTACCCGTTGGCGTACTCGTATATGGCTTAACAGATGAGTTCGCTACGTTTATTAAAAAACCTAAACAACTGAAATACCAAACACAGTATGTCCCTTCGAAATGACAGATTCGGTATGCCTTTCCACGTACCGCGTATGTTTACAATGTATCCACTAAGGGGTGGCAAATTTGGCACGTTTTTTCGCAAGCAACATCCCACCGACAAGTAAATCGCTCTAGTTCGTCGTCTCGAATACTTCATTGAAACAGAAATTCAAAGGCCCGGTGTAAAGCTAACCACGCGAAACTTCAAACGACTAATTCACATTAATTTGCTTGACCAATCATAGTAGTAAATTTGGTACAGATAATTAAGGGATAAAATTTGTACACTTTGGCCAACTGGTAATACCAACTGTTATTTTCAAGGTCAGGACTGAGGAGGGTAAGAGAAGATAAACGGACGGTTACTGTACGGGAAAATTCCATGATTATTACAGTATTTTAAAAAGTTACGCTGTTTTCCTTTTGGAACGGGATTGGAATATATTCTGTGTGACTGACTCATGCTCACTGTACTGCATTTAGTTCGTTTTCGAGAGTTAGTAGAATGCAAATAGTACGACAGTGTTTCCGGAAAACTAGATCTCCTGCGTTTATAAACTTTTCAGGAAAATTTTTAAGGCTATCAGCTATTCTGTATAAAATTTAGATGTTAGCTCTAGCTGTGTATGAACTAGCTGATATATTTTTATATCTTTATGTTGATTTTATAGTTATTTTTAATTTGTTTATCTCTGATACAAAAAGTTGGTTGTATTAATGAGTGGAATAATCCCTTACAGCGTGCTACAGTGTGCTGAAATATGTTAATTTATCGCTTTGACTTCCTCTAGAAACAAAGTGGAATTATAAAATAAATATGTGACCTACTTTAACTTCTTGAATCCATTTGTCATGTTTGACTATTCTGTAAAGTTAAGCTAAGAATTGATTGAACATATTAAATGCAAAATATAAATCTTATATCGTCATATTGAAATCCGAAAGAACCAACTGATACTTGTTTAGCAAAAAATGGCTTCAACATTTTCATCACATCACCCCAAACCCAGACCTTTATGGGACACCGTAACAGTTTCCAGTTTTGTGGTTCATTTTTTCTCCAAAACGATTTAGATCTAGGAATGGACACCTATGTTTCACTTGTAACATTTATTAAGTCGTTTGCGGCGCTAATTTGAATAATATTATTTTGACCGTGATTTTGACACCATGTAGATTGCTCGCTGCTGGTTTTGTTAGTAAGTAGGACCTTCATCCCCTCTGAAGGGTTGAAAAAAATCCAATCTCATCCATAGTTTAGATTAGATTACATTAGATTAATACTCTATTGCATACTTCGAAAAATATATAAAGATATTCGAAAAATCTCAAGTATCTAAGTTACATGGTTTAACAATTAAACGACGACAAAAGGCCTTTGCTCAGCTGTTACATTCATCTAGATAGATTATCAAATTATCCAACTTCACAAATGCTTTTGAGAGAGCTGAAATGGAAAGATAACACGATAGTACGTGTTTATTTAGGGCTTAGAGACAGCTACGGAACTCAGTTGAGTTATGAAGCAAACACTAAAAACTGTTAGCCACAAATCGATTTCCACTAAAGTACTGTTTGTTTTCTAACTAAATATTGACGGTGTTGAAATGGAACTAAGTACCGTTAACATTAAAAACCGGACAAGTGCTGAGGATTCCTGAGGAAATGTTTTTTTCAACTGTAAAGTTACGGAGGATAAAACATGCTCTCTCATACAACCCAATTGTAAAGGTAACTTTGTAATCTTATAATATTTTTTGTATTGATTCAAGTTAATTTTTTGTGATTTTATCCTTTTCTTTGAGTTGGAGATGTTAGTTTTGCCAAATATTTCAGGTATTTAGGTCTGGAGGAAGTGCCCTCTAGCTTGTGATAGTGTTTGAATACATGAAAAACGACATACATTGTCATACCTTTTTGATTGCATCGACTTAGAAGCTTGAAAATTTACAGTTTCAAGGGAACAAGTAAGTTTTGTTTTATCACTATTAGATAGGTGCCTGTTTAACTGCCAATATATTAAATGAGAGCTATATAATGTGCTAAAAATCAGCGCTTTGTTGACATTCGCCCAGCTAACATTATATATTTTAAGGGTTCCGTAGAACAAGGAACCCTTATAGTTTCGCTATATCCGTCTGTCTGGCTGTCTGTCTGTCTGTCCGTCTTTCGGTCCGTCCGCGACCTAGTGCAAAGACCAGTGGTACTAGAAAGCTGTAATTTGGGTTGTGTATACATATTTATTACCTACTCCGACAAAGTTAAAGAATAGAATGTTGGATTTTTTTTACTGTACCACCCCTAACAAGAAAAGAGGGGATGATTTTTTTTCTCGTCTACCCCATTGTTCTACATCGGATGTTCATCGTTGGATTGGCCGTTAAAAAATATTGTAGGTGTAAGAAGACCATTTTTTATTTAGGGTTCCGTTTGCGAAATATTATGCTTTAAAGCGCAAATTTTTGTCCGAGTAGGGCGTAGGGCACGCACACACGCACGCACGCACGCACACACAAATATACTCACATATTGGTCTTTGTTGCGACTTTGCCACTGTCAAAATCTGACCTAGAGCTTAATTAAGCTAAATCCTTCATATGGTTATCGAGCGAATGAAACAAACTCAAATTTTGTTTTCAGATTTTTTTCTCCCTTTTATTATTCGAAAGCCGCTAAGTTGGCAATTCGTTATTGCGTCAAACTTTTCCAAATATTGAAAACTTTCAGGCTTATGATATTAGGGGGGAGGGTTTTGACAGACAGCTAAATGATTGAACGTATGATAGAACTCAAATTGGCACTCTATATTTTGCAATATTCTTTGAGCGTTAAGAGATACATTTGAATATAATATGTAATCATTCTTAACAACGATTCGAGAACATGTTGTTTGGTTACCACAGCACAGCCTATTTTGGAACTAAGGTAACTAATTGTGTTTTGCGGAAGTTATTGTTATTAATTATTCATTAGTTGTATGGAGTTGTATGAAGCGGTGGTAGCCTAGTGGGTAGAAGATTGGACTCGGAAACGAGAGACCCAGGTTCGATTCCCAGTGCGGGCATGTACCTATGACTCTGTTTTCTAAGTTATGTACATTTGTGAAGTTATAGTAGCAATACCACTCGCTAAAGGTGAAGGAAAACATCGTGAGGAAACCTGAGTGTCTGAGCTATTCATATACCTCAGCGCTTGAAATCGCCAATCCGCAATGGGCACGCGTGGTGATTAAGCCATACTCTCTCTCTCTGAGAGAAGGCCTGTGCCCTACAGTGGGATGTATATAGGCTGCTTATGTAGTTGTATGGGATCACAATAAAGCAAATCCTAATCTAAGTTAAATTTCTCAATGCAGCAAGTCGAGAATTGTATTGGTTGCATACAATTCCCAACTTTTGCGCTAACAATAGTCCTTCTGATATTCGCCGGGACGATGTGTATGTTAAGGTACAGCAATGCTCAAAGTTCTGCCATTTCGCACCAGTCTCTACTCTCAACGCGGGTATTTATTGTTGTACCTGTTTAAATACTTTTGCGCCAGATATGAGTGTTGGCCGACAGAAAGGGATTTAAATAGATCGATAGGGAACACGTGTTTAACTTGGAACACTTTGATTTAATAATTAAGATTACATCCAAATTACTGTGTTATAAACTGTTCTGTGTATTTGAAAACCAATTAAATCGCCATGATCTGGGTCTGTGCTCGTGCTACCAGCGATGGTGAATCAAAGGCTCCGAAAATCGGTGGTTCGATCTCTCAAAATGTCAAAAGTCCGAATCGGCATTTCGTAATATGAATAATCGCCGCTTGGTAGGCAGAGAGGACCTGCACTCATAATACGTCTGAACTAAAATAATTTTGTGCTGGATTGTGAGTATTGACTCACCATAAGTCTTAATTTTGAATCAGACAAAACAAACAAAAAATGTTAACAACGGTACATAGTACAATTAGCGGTGTTTTTGCTAATAGAAATTTGCTTCTGACAACCTTACGATGGAAAGTTGCTGAAAGAAATAAAAAACCACGAAATTATGATGACTTGCGTTTTTTAAACACTCGCTATGCTCATAATAATAATAATAAATCCTTTTTATTCCAGAACTCATAAAATGTGTTATTTACGTGGCAAATGTTATCACTATTGTATTACTGTTGTTAGTGTCTTCAGAGCTTTGAACCTCTCTTTGGGTGAAGGCCTCCTCCATCTTCATCCAGACCTCTCTTTTCTTTGCCAGGGTCATGAAATCACTCCCAGCAATTTCGACAATATCATCAGCCTATCCACCTGGTCACACCTGGTCCTGGAGTGACGACATTCGCAAAGCGGTGGGCAGTGACTGGGAAAGAAGAGCCTTAGATCGAGCTCAGTGGCGTGTCTTGGGAGAGGCCTATGTCCAGCAGTGGACTGACACCGGCTGATGATGATGATGATGATGATGATCAGCCTATCGTTTGATTGGTCTTCCAACTGTCCTTTTCCCTGGTCCCTTCAATTTCGTTACCTGTATTATCCATATTTTGTCGGTATACGTATGAGGATACTCATAATTGATGTGGCAAACGCTAGTCTTTG
Source organism: Yponomeuta malinellus (assembly GCA_947308005.1). NCBI lineage: Eukaryota > Metazoa > Arthropoda > Insecta > Lepidoptera > Yponomeutidae > Yponomeuta > Yponomeuta malinellus. The sequence continues at coordinate 2,759,925 of OX370994.1, forward strand.
CCTACGTCTCTCGGGGATACCGGCGTGAGTTTATGTAGGTATGTAATTGGGAAGTATTAAATTGCACATAAAATTGCCTGTCTAATGGCATTTTTAACATAACATAACATAAGCTCACGCCTGTATCCCAGTGGGGTAGGCAGAGACCAGGGACTGCCACTTGCTACGATCCTGACAGATCTTTTTCGCTTCCTCAACACTCATGGCATTTTTAAGGTACAAAAAATAGATAGATAGATAGATAAATGATTTATTTGCGCTTGCACATGTAGGTACATACAGATAACATGAAGTAACATGAAGCCTGTAAGCAATAAGAAGCAAGCACCTTTTAATGCAATCGGCAGCGTGTCATATCCGTATATGCGTGCACTCACTTATTTAAGTTACAGATGACTACCACAAAAACGAGTCGGTTGACCCAGTTGTTGACTGCACGCATACATGACGACAAGACCTGCTTCATAGAACCACACCGTGCGGCTCACTATGACAATTCAAATACGATATTTTAACATTAGGATGGGCGTGGCAAGTGCAAAAGGGCTCTAACTCAGCATATGCTGGAGAGCAGTACACTCCAGCGCTGATCTTCCACTAGTGCCCGTCAGTACGGAGGCGCAGAGTGCTTGGAGAGATGTTGTACGAACGAAACTAAAATAAAATGCTGAGGTAATTGTGAATAAAATGAGTGATTAACATAATATAATAAATTATCGTATATTCATCAGATTAAAGTAGATTGGATTTCAATGGTTAGTGGTTAGTAAATAAACTCATTGTCTATGAAACTGTCAGGTAAAAATAAGAATATTCTTGAATATTTTTTTTTAATACTACTCTACCTACAATTTACTTACGTGTTTTTAGCATACATAACTTTTTTATTACGGTGTTATTCATAAAAATACTAAAGAACTTACGATTGAAGCACAAGACACAACATTTCTCTTCATCGGTGAAAGAAGCTGGCAAAACAGAAATCTGATAATTTCATGTCAAAGCTAAAAAATATACATACAATAACAACCGGAAAATTCTCTTTTACCTCCTCTCTCTCCTCCGTCGGACACTCAGACATGTATGACAATTTTGCAATAACATGTAACGTAACAGCCACAAGCTACGATTGTCGCATAAATAAACACGCGACGCCTAAATTTCAGTTATTTTCATCCTCACATTATTTTGGGATGCGTAACGTTACGTCGTATTTTGCAATAAAAACGTAATTTCAAACAATGTCAGGAAAATAAAACAGAAACATCGTTAAGCGGCTGATTTCATAATTGTAAAGGGGCGAAACGTACAGCTCCGCCCTCACGTCTGGCAGGCTATGGGTTGGAATCCCGGCAAGTACCAATGACTTTGTTTTCGAAGTTACGTACATTTGTGAAGTGGTAGTAGCAATACTACTCGGTAACTGTGAAGGTAAAGCCATTAAAACATAACTTGTAAAAAACCAAGTCTCGCAACTCAGTTCTTCTACCGTAAAAAGTTGTGAGATCCATGTAATACCAAGTCGGTTAATTTATTCAGTCCCTACTTAAAGGTTCTTCTGTCTTAAGTTATTGCTTAATAAGCTAACCTAACAACATCTTATAGTGACCATATGAATATTAAAAATCTTTTATGTTTTAAATAAATATATTGACTTGGCCATCGCATGAACATACAATGTACCTCACAAGTAATAAATATTGTATTAAATTAGATTGTTTAGTGTGAATGCCAAGTGCAGGTGATTGTTAAACTGATTGATTCGCTGCAAATATGACTTTGTAATCCTATATATTTATATGGGGTTACAAAGTTATCTATGCAGTTAGTGTATCTAGGAAACTGGACCGAAATTGCAAAATATATATTTTTTTTTTATTTATGCACAAAACACTAATTGTATTCTAAATTTGAAGCTTCTATGTCTGCTAGAAGTGCCTTAGAGTTTTGATGATCGGTCAGTCAGTGAGTGAGTGACAAAATTAAGAAACTTTGACTTGTTATAATTCTTAAACTACTGGTTCATTTGAATGAAATTTAAAATATGCCGTGTGAATAGAATGCTTGTTTGGTTACTGAAAATTCAGGCGTCTAGTTTTATCTACAACGAAGTTATAGGCGGTCGAAAACAGCCTGAAAGGCTTCGAGAAAAGGATGGTACAGCTAGCCGTGCCGCTTTTTTGCTCGACTTGGCGGGGGCACGTGCCCCCAGATACAGAAACCAGAGTTTTGAGGTGTTCGCATACCTTAGCGCTGGAAATTGCGAATCCAAGGTGGGCACGCATGATAACTAAGCCCATAGGCTGAGAGAAGGCCTGTGGCATGCAATGGGACGTATAAAAGCGGCAACCCGGAGCTAACGCATGCCTGATACCAATGAGAACAATCATCATATCTCCTCTTTGAAAAATCGTAACAGCAATTATTAGGACATAGAGCCAAGAACGTAGGACGTGAATGCATTTCCGTTAAAAACACGTTTTAAAAATAGCTATTACCATTACTGAGACTTGGTTTGCTTTATGCAAAAACGCGTTGGAAAAGCACATAAATATTAATGAAGAAGCGGAAACTCGTCGACATAACAAGTGTGGTATGCTCTATATTACGCGCACCAAATCCTGAAATATTCCTAAGGTGTAACTTTCCAATTGCATACTAGTAACTGACGCAAGCATCACGTTTCTGACAGGATTTGGTGCTCATAAGTAGGCCTGTGCCCGTCTTTAACTATATTCTTTGCTTGACTGTTTGTATTTGTATTAACAACAACTAGGTATACACAGCTCCGGTGCAGTGAGTGGTGGTAGGCCTAGTGGGTAGAACATTGGACTCGAAAACGGGAGACCCAGGTTTGATGCCCAGTGTGGGCATGTACCTATGACTTTGTTTTCTAAGTTATGTACATATTATGTGAAGTTATAGTAGCAATACCACTCGTTAACTGTGAAGGAAAACATCGTGGGGAAACCTGAGTGTCTGAGCTATTAACATACCTCAGCGCTTGAAATCGCCAATCCGCGATGGGCACGCGTGGTGATTAAGCCATACTCTCTCTCTCTCTCTGAGAGAAGGCCTGTGCCCTACAGTGGGAAGTATGTACTCGTAGGCTGCTTATGATGATACACGGCTCCTCTAAAACACGCCTCAGAGGCAGTTTGAATAATCTATGGTCACGTCTTTCCCTGTACCACAGACTGTTTAAGCTACATAAACTTTACATACAAGCACATACATTGCTTCTGGCCCCACACTAGGATACCCTGTGTCGTGGGAACCAGAAACAACGATATCACAAACATGTAAACATCCAAAACCTGGGGTTTTTTTTGGTCCCCAGCCGGGATTCGAACCCGGGACCTCTTGCATGGTACGCAAATGCACTACCGCTGCGCCACGAGGTCGATATCTGTTCAAACACCTCATTTTGAGGAACAGTGTTGTTATAAATCAGACCATATGTCATTGACGGAACAAACCGAACTCATAATTTGCCAGAGAGCAATGCACCGAGGGTGCCGAAAACGAGGTGGAGAGATGATCTCGACATTTTTTGCCAGTGTGGTCCGAGGTAGCCAAGGACCACAAAACCAGGGCCTCGATTTTGTTAATGCATTGTATAATGACAGGTACACTGTCGGGTCACGTGACGTGTTTTTTCGTACCATTGACGCCTAGAAGGTTTGATGGGTGTGCCCGCGTAGACTTAAAGCAGCCATGAAATGAAAACCGCCATGTTCATGCAGTTGTCATTTTACTACAATGCTTTAACAGAATCTAGGCCCTGGTCTGAACGGGAGGAGGCCTTTGCCCAACAGTGGGACACTTCAACGGAGGCTACGTAAAAAATACGTATGTGACTTTTTTAATTAGTGGCACTAGTCAGTTCCGGCATTATAGCACTTCCTTAGAGGCATAAAATTCGTTTGAAACATTAGTAATAATTCCTTTTTTCCTCTGTGGTAATAACTAGAAAACGATTTTGCGTGTACAAGAAAAATATTCATCATCATCATCATCAGCCATTTGACGCCCACTGCAGGTTTTTTCTAAAACATTTTTGTGTCTTTTTGTTTTAATTTGTACTTATATCTTTGGCAATTTGCCATAGCACATATTTTGTAAACATTCAAATATACACTAATAATCTTTACGATTTACGCTATTTTATGAAACATATGGATATTACTAAAGGATGGGCCCCATTAGGGCTTATTTACTGCTGTCTATTAAAGAGTTCCGTTTTCCATCTATGAAAGTCTCCATCAGATCTTTACCAAATTAAAATGGGACCAATGAGACGTTATACCTGTTCGAGAAAAAAAAGAATTGTCGAAATCGGTTAAGATTTGACGGAGTTATGGAGGAACATAGCCAAATAAAAAAATAAAAAGAAATAAAAAATATTAGCGTCGAATTGATAACCTCCTCCTTTTTTGAAGTCGGTTAAAAAATGATCCATTTTCTGTATAGTAAAGTGTAACTGAAATAATCGTAAGATTTTATCAGTGTTTACATAAATTGTTATAGCAATGTCATTGTTGTATTCATTTAAAATTTAGGTATTTGAAAGTTCAATATTTTAAAGAGAAGCGCGAGTCGGACTTGCGCACGAAGGGTTCCGTACAACATCTATACAACATTTAAATATTTCAAGCGTCTACCTGTTGCCGTTATTAATATCGAGCAAAACACGGCAAAAAAATCACGTTTGTTGTATAGGATCCCCTTTAAATATTTATTTTATTATGTTTTTAGTATTTGTTGTTATAGCGGCAATAGAAATACGTCACCTGTGAAAATTTCAACTGTATAACTATCACGGTTCATGAGATACAGACTGGTGACAGACGGACGGACGGACGGACAGCGGAGTCTTAGTAATAGGGTCGTTTACCCTTTGGGTACGGAACATCATCATCATCATCAGCCTATGCTTGTCCACTGCTGGACATAGGCCTCTCCTATTGCACGCCACTGAGCACGGTCCTCGGCTATTCTCATCCAGCTCTTGCCAGCCGCCCTGCGAAGATCGCTCCACCGAGTCTGAGGACGTCTTACACTACGTTTACCGATCCGCGGTCTCCACTCAAGAACTCGTCTACCCCATTGGTTATCAGTTCTTCGGATGATATGGCCGGCCCACTGCCACTTCACTTCAGCATGCTAATTCGGTGGGCTATGTCGGTGACTTTGGTTCTCTGTCGGATCACCTCGTTTCGAATTCGATCTTTAAGAGAAACCCCGAGCATAGCCCTTTCCATAGCACGTTGAGCGACTTTAAATTTGTGGACCAGCCCCACCGTGAGTGTCCACTTTTCGGCACCATATGTCATGACGGGTAGGACGCACTGATTAAAGACTTTCGTCTTGAGACTGTGAGATTGGCGATGTGAAGACTCGACGTAGTTTCCCATACGCTGCTAAGCCCAGCTGTATTCTTCTATTGGCCTCTTTCTCGAAGTTGTTTTTACCCAACTGCGTGGTTTGCCCGAGGTAAACATACTCCTTAACAACTTCGAGAATACTGCCTTGAACTGCAATTGGCTCCGGACTGACGTGTTCATTGAACATAACCTTGGTTTAATCCAAGTTCATCCGGAGACCAATACGTTGGGAAGAATCAGCTAGGCCACTCAGCATATGTTGTAGATCTTGCAGCGTTTCCGCCATGATGACGATGTCGTCTGCAAATCGCAAGTGTGAAAGGTACTCACCGTTTATGTTTATGCCGTACCCCTTCCAGTCCAGCGTCTTGAACATATCCTCCAATGCATTTGAGAACAATTTCGGGCAAATAACATCCCCTTGTCTCACACCACGATGTATGGGGATAGGCTCAGACTGCCGGTTTTGGATTTGGACGGCCATAGTAGCGGCGTTGTACAGACCTCTCAACACTTGAATGTATCGCCAGTCGACTTGGCATCGCTGCAAAGATTCCAGAACAGACCAGGTCTCGACCGAGTTAAAGGCCTTTTCATAGTCCACAAACGCTAAGCACAGGGGCCGATTATACTCTTCGGTCTTCTGTATAATCTGCCGCACTGTGTGAATGTGGTCTATGGTGCCGTAACCCGATCGAAAGCCGGCCTGCTCAGGTGGCTGAAACTCATCAAGTCTTCTCGCAAGACGGTTCGCGATGACGCTTGAAAACAGCTTGTAGACATGGCTCAAGAGTGAAATAGGTCGGTAGTTCTTCAGGAGGGTTTTATCGCCCTTTGAAACTATTTTTCTAAGACACTAGTCAAATGCTCTTTAAATGGTTTTTGCCTGACACTATTCCATGCATTTGTATTTTAAGTAAATAATATAGTAAGATTATTTATTCTCACAAGCCATTGTTCATTGTCAGATTGATCTAGTATTTTCGATGAAAAAAACTAATTGATGAAACCAATTTTGAAACATACTACGCCACCGTTTAGATAAGCCGATAGCCCGGGCATATTAGGGAATAATCATTTTAAAGGTCATCAGCGATATTAATAGCCGACGCTCCAATCACTCAGGATATTTTGAATTGTTAACCAGCTCAGGTAGCATAACGGCGCGAGTCACGTTTTGTGAAATACTATATTAGAAAAAAAATATTGGAAAGTCGCGAATATCGACATTTGAGCGCGTTAAAGCGCGCGATTCGCCAAATCATGTTAGAATCCTATCATCTCTTTATCAAATGCCATGGGCCTAATTAAGCGCACCAAATCCCGAGCGATTCCAATTGTGTAACTGTCAAATTCTATACTAATTTGACAGGTAAAAGATTGGAATCGTTTAGGATTTGGTGCGTGTAATATAGGAGCAAACCATTAATTGCTATCGCAAGCGTCAGGATTCCTACAAATCCTGTAAGATTTCAACCGCATAACTGTCAAAGTTCATAATTATTAATTGCTATTGCTACCATGAGGTCCTATGTTTCGCGCACCAAATCTTGAACTATTGCCATCATCTAACTGTCAAATTCAATACTATTCGCTATCGCAAACGTCAAGACTACGACAGGATTTGGTGCGACATTTAAGCCTCTGTAGATCAAATTATACAAAGGGTAACTGGCGCCGTCGTGCTACGTTCGCTGCACAGGTAGCACGGACGACGCGAGTCCCGGTATTGTGTCGCTAAAATGTCAGAAATGTTTCTACCGGGCCTAGAGTCTTATAAACGCATCATTGTTTTATAGAGTGATTAGTGTGATATTAGCAAGCCGTTATTTTGTCGCTATTTCACTGTCTAATAAGCAATAGAAACCAGATGGGCATCTCTCGCGAAAGCGATCGAAACGCGCGAGCCGCTGAGTGAAGTTGCACAGGTTATACCATTGTAATGTAATTGGTTAGTAGACTAACAATAGTGCTAGGCAAACAACAATTACCCTATTAATATCACTAAAAAACTATGAAATGAAAATATTAATATTGAGCTGAACAAAAATTAACAGCATATAAAGTAGTAACTTTGAACCCCAAATTAAATTAAATAGTATCTTTGTGCACAGTGATCCATTTAAGAGACAATGCATTTAAGAGACTCGCGCCCTGGAAAGTCGCGACTTTTGGGCGCGTTGTAATGCGCGACTCACGTTGTCATGCTACCTGTGACAAATGGTGTTATTAATACCTTGATGGTTTTATATCTCATGTAACTTCACTTGGATTTACTTTTTTTTTTATATATTCCAACATTCAGTAAAACTTAATATCTAACCTTGTTAAAAACAGTAACAACATAATAAGTCATTAATTAAACGCCAGCGGCGTCAATTAATTGCTATTAAATAATTTAATCAAACGATCACGGTGCATTCATCGTTTAAAAAATCATATCAATAGTGTGGCGCTATTATATGTATTTGCTACCAGAACCTGTGCAAAGCATTTTCGGACAATGTTATGGCATTTGTAATTTTTAGACTGCTATTTATCTGCATTCTCTGGCACAATAAATAGGAAATAGCTGTTAGTGCTTTAAACTAATAACATAGTGATTGTACAGAAAAACTCACCATTTCCACCGCGTGTATAGATGTATAAAGATGCAATTATCTATGGCATGGCCGGTCTATTTGCGTGACAGTTGCCCCTGTATTAACTCCGTACGTAGCAGTGTCAATATCAATGCTAATCAAGCTTAGTCTTTGCGCTTAGCCGGAAAATTACAGAAAAAATACTTCGACGATAAATGAACAGTTGTTGCGTCTTGCAAACACCGACCGGTCGCTTGTCATTTGTTTTTATTTTATCTTCGTGACATTTTTGAATTAGGAACAAATTTTTCCTCTTTGTTGTCTTGTCATTTTTATTTTCACACATCAAATAAGCTAGCCAGTGTTTTTGTTCAGTGCAGTGGTTCGAAGTGTGTACGAAAAACTTGGATTAATAAAATGTTGGGTTTTTCAAAACATTCTCGCTTGTTTTTTGCGGTTTCATTGGCCGTTTTAGTTGTTGCTACTACGTTGGCGAGTTGGGGCATCCCACTGGTGGTGAGGAAACAGATACAGAAGGTGCGTTTCTTACAAACTGATCACTAACAGTCTGAGTATCTCACTAAAGTGCCCTTAAGACGGGGTTAAAGCCGGTTCACTCCGTCTTAACATAGCATTAGCAACATAGCACTCCGTTTTAGTGGGATCGACTTCTTATAAGACTGAATATTAAAATTAGGCATAGCAGAAGGAGACGGAGCCATCGTTATAAATCTACTAAGCTCTCGCTAAGTTAATTTCTTATTAAGATGATTAAAAATGTGATAAGTTTTTATTGATACAATAAGCCCAACACGGAACATAAAAGAAAGATATTATATTTTTCATTACTCATACTCTGAAAGGGGGTCATTGTTCATCCAGGCACCGTGCTGAAAGTGGTACAAGCCTGCTCTAAAGCAGAAAAGTATTAAAAAAAAAATATATGAATCGTAGTTTATATTGAACAACGCAATGGTAGTAACCTATACAGCCATAAAACGATTAATTCTTCATTTATTAGTTTTGTTGACATTTAAATTCTTTTTGGTGTTTATAATTAATATAATGTACTTTATGTATTTATTAGTCACTTTCAAGGCGAGATGTGATTTGCGAAATAAATTAAAATATTGTTTAAGACACAGATAAAACCACGAAATACGCAAATTCAAAATGGCCGTCTTTCGCGGTCGCGCGCCATCTTGCGAATTGTGATGTACGGCTAGCACAAGTTGGCGCGCGAGCTATCTCGCCGCGAGCTAGACCATCCGTCTGTTTCGGCGTGATTTCCTTAAGTTTTATATTTTAAATTTGTTTTTGATTTTAACTGGCTTGTGTTTACTTTCCTCGTATTCGTAATGAAAAGTAGTGTTTTACTCGGGTGATAGCACCCATTTCTGCCTCGAACTATTAGCGCTCTCACTTCGTTCGAGCGCCAAAACATCTCGTCAGGAATGGGTGCCTTTCAGCCCTCGATTAACAATCTACTATTGTATTCATCATCATCATTCATCATTCAGCCACAAGAAGTCCACTGCTGGACATAGGCCTCCTCCATGGATTTCCAAAAAGACCGGTTGGAAGCGGCCTGCATCCAGCGTCTTCCTGCCACTTGGATGAGGTCATCTGTCCATCTTGTGGCTGGTCGTCCTACGCTGCGCTTGCCGATATGTGGTCTCCATTCGAGAACTTTTCGGCCCCATCGGACATCAGTTCTGCGTGCTATGTGCCCGCCCACTGCCACTTCAACTTACTAATCCGCTGGGCTATGTCGACGACTTTCGTTCGTCTACGAATCTCATCATTTCTGATTCGATCTCGTAGAGAAATTCCGAGCATAGCCCTTTCCATAGCTCGTTGCGTGACCTTGAGCTTTCTCATGAGGCCCATAGTTAGAGACCACGTTTCAGTGCCATAAGTCATCACTGGTAACACACACTGGTTGTATAATTTTGTCTTGAGCGATTGAGGTATATTAGACGAAAAGACTTTTCTAAGTTTCCCGAATACTGCCCAGCCGAGTTGGATTCGACGATTGACCTCTTTCACGAAGTTGGACCGGCCTAGTTGGATAAGTTGGACTGTTTGTCCCAAGTAGACGTATTCGTCTACAACTTCGAGAGTCGTGTTCCCTAATGTTATTGGGGTGGGTACAACACGGGCGTTCGACATGACCTTCGTTTTGTCCATGTTCATTTTAAGGCCCACACGTTGGGAAACTCGACTGAGGTCTTCGAGCATTATGCCGAGGTCTTCCATCGTTTCTGCCATGACTACTATATCGTCGGCAAATCTATTGTATTGCTGGCGCTAAATCACTAGCGCAATAGAAAACGTGTGTATTGTCACTAAACAGAGTGCAAGGATATAGATATGCACACATGCGTTCTACTGTACTATTTTCACATCTCTATAGGCAGGTGTATAATTAGATTACAATATAACAAAAAAAAAAAAAACCGCGTGGCGCCGGATTAAGAATAGCGTCACTACATTTCCTTCCGTGGATGTCGTAGAAAGCGACTACGGAAATCAATTACCAGGAGACGGGCACCAGCGTCTTCCTGAGATTCCAACCGCATACTGCGATCGCTAACCCGCCTGAAAAGCGAGAAAACTATGAGAGGAGGCCTATTTCCTGCAGTGGAAGTTGAATGGCTGATGATGATGATGATGAAAAAAATGGATTGTTGATAGGTGCTATGATGAATTTCTAGTCTAGTTTAATACAGACTACGAAATGTAGATTATTACACTTTTCTTACTTTTCGATGCATTATATTCTACTTAAATAAAAAGTGTATGTATTATCATCATCATCAGCCATTTGACGCCCACTGCAGGACATAGGCTTCCCTCATGGTTTTCCAAGCTTCCCGGTCTTGTGCCGCCCGCATCCAGTGACTCCCCGCCACAGTAACCAGGTCGTCGGACCATCTGGTGGGACCATAAATATGTATTATATTTGTTTTAATATTCTTATGCAATTTGACTGTCACTCCTTGCGGATATTGAGATATTCTTAATATTTTATATTATGAACACTAATTTTTTTATGGTCACTGTATAATATTAAGATAATATTATTTTTACTTGTCATGCTCTGAAAGTGCTTATTTGTGCAGGATATAGGCTGCACAAAACCGAATTTTATGCACAAGTGCATTAAAGTATCTACTCATAAATGTATCTGTATTTAGGCCAAGAAAATGAGCTATACAGCCAAACACAATAAGAAGTTCATAGATAGAATTTGTTATTTTATAATATTTACGTTAATTTATTTGCCTTATGTGTTTTTTAAGACATAAAAGATATTAGAATTTAAATTTAAGTATGGTAGCTTATTTAATTCATTTAAGAAAATTGTTATTACAAAATTAATTTAATAGTAGGCTGTATATCAATGTCGTAAGATTTTAAGAATATAAAGCGGCGGGAAACAGCTCTTGTTTTTTCGTGCGTTTATTAATTTCTTAAATTTTTCAATTTCCAGTAAGGAAAATGTTTTATTTCCTCGCAATCGAAGTGAAAAGCAGAGCTTATAACTCGTCCACAAAACCATTTTATCCTCGACATTACTATCAGCACTCGCCTTCGGCTCGGGCTGCTAAAAGTCTCGGATAAAAATGGCTTGTTTTGTGCACTTGTTGTATAATCTACTATTTTATAGCCATTTACTCATTCGAATCTAATTATAATAATTTAAATTTGACACATAATTAATATAAACCATAATATTTTTTTATATGTAGCTTATATACGTCCCACTGCCAGGACACAGGCCTTCTCTGTGAGAGAGAGAGAGAGAGAGAGTAATAATAGTAATCTAACAATCAATCAATCAGCCCGTATTCGTCCACTGCTGGAAATAGGACATATTTTCCTGATCTTACGTGTGTGTGTGTGTGTATTATTTTGTTTTATCTCTGTTTTATTGACGTTCGTGTCTTTTGTTTGTGTACCTTTATGTTTACTTTGTGTTTCTGTGACAATTGAAATAAATATCCTCTTTCTTCTTCTTTCTTTCTTTCTTTCATTGGGTGACATTCTAGATCTGCACTGTTAAACCTATTCTGTGTGTTATTCATTGTTTGTTACCTGTTTTACACACCAATAAAGTAAAATAAAATAAAATAGGCCTCGCCCAAGGCACGCCACTTTTTTCAGTAATGATAATTGGTCGTAATAAAATTATATCTTCGTCTGGGTATCCTTATAATCAATTTATTATAAGTACTCTCTTTCTCTCTATTGAAGTCCATCAATCTTTGGTTATGGGTCTCCGTTTTCCTGAGCGTATGCCCGATCCATCGTCACTTACTGACCTTCTGTAATTATAAATACAATAATTTATTACTCTCGATTTATACGTACATTATTCTAAGATACCTATAGATCGAGTGCAATTATGTATTACGCAGCCTTGCTTGACTTGAAATGATGGCCAGTAGGTCAGGAATCTATAATTTTATTACCTAATTCATGCAGCTTTTCCATAGATGTAAGCGGTTCATAGAGATTGTTTGAATACTTTAAACATTGTCTATCAAGTTGTTTGCTTGTCCTTGGTCATTAATTCATCATTCATCACTCATTAAGAGGCTGCTTGGTAGTTCCAAGCTAGCCACTCTACGATCCCCATCAACAAAAAACATCCCATTCTCTTTCGTAATAGGTTTTTACAAAAAGCAAACATAATAAATTTCAACAGCAGTGTTATAGACTTATACGGTCATATTTACAAACGCACGATTCCTTAAAACACTCGATAAACACCGATTAAAATAGTCTGTGGTCGAGAATTTACAAGGAAAAGACTTAACCACATATTAAATGTCTGACTCTGAGGAGTACGTACGGCATGCGAGTGTCGGACAATAAGGGATACTATAAAATATTTATTTTAAACTTACGTATCTACTAAAATTTACAACTTCATAGAGTGTTAGTCAATTTAAATAGTATTAAATGGTATTACTACCTAAATACTTGATTTTACAACACAAAAGTTTTTCCAAATGTCTCCGAAATATAGACGACCTCGTGGCGCAGCGGTAGTGCATCTGCATAGAGAGGTTCCGGGTTCGAATCCCGGCTGGGGCAAAAAAAAAACCCAGGTCTTGGATGTTTACGAGTACATGTTTGTGATATCGTTGTTTCTGGTTTCCACGACACAGGGTATCCTAGTGTGGAGCCAGAAGCAATGTGTTTATGTTTAAAAAATGTTTCTCCTTCAGTACGTATAATATAATTTAAGAAAACCGCACCACAGTAATCATGTTAGAACTCATGGTAACAAGAATTCCGCTTCTGTCCGATTTTGTTCCACGTTCGGTTTTGTTTGTTTGTTTGTTATAAATAAATAAATAAATATTTATGATAAATATTATATTTATGATAAATATAATAAATATTAAAAATAATAAGTTATGAATTAAGGGATTACGAGATGTACAACTTATTTAGAATGCTACATGGCTATTTGATGCTTAAGTTAATTTCCCCGCCATGACAGAGGGAGACGTTTTTATCGCGCAGTCACCTAGCTACATAATATAAAATATCTTCTTTAAGGCAGTATGTAGCACTTTCAAACAATGTAGGTTTTAAGTTGCCTATAATAAAGGTTTCCTAGTGTAGGAAATTATTGATTTATGTTATTTATACTGCTGTATTTTTCGAACAATGTGGTATTATTATTTGTTTATCTCTGTCACAGTGTTTGTTATCGAGCTCCTCCGAAACGGCTTAACTGATTTTTATGAATATTTTTGTGTATATTTGGTAGGTCTGAGAATAGGTCGTAGACTAATTAATATGGCAAAACAACGTTTGCGGGGTCAGTTAGTATCTGTATTAGCTATTGCCATGCGCCATAGAAATACTTTACACTCTAAGGCGAGCGCCGCGTAGTAAGTTTAACCAAGATTATACTAGCACTCATGTTCTGTGCTTGCACTAGTCTACAGGACGACAAGAAAGTATCAGCGGGGAACTACCTCCGCTGCCGCGACAAACGTTTCTTATCTTCTTAGCCACTATCGTCATCTCGCTAAGAAGACACATCTCAAAGATAAAAACCATTACCGCGGTAACGAGCAGGGCACCATTTCATAGAACTTCAATTTATGTTTTACATGAGATTCGATGTACATTGCAAAGTTGATTAACTCACAGATTAAAAAGCAGAAATACTAATCGGCTATGCAATGGACATTGAATTGTTGTAATAAACTATGGATTACAGTTTCACTAGCTGTTGCCCGCGACTTCGTTCGCGTGGTAATTTCGATGTGTATTCTTCCGGGATAAAAAATAACCTATGTACTAATTAAACTATAATCTATCTATTTGCAAAATTTCATCCGGATCCGTTCAGCCGTTTTTGCGTGAAAGAGTAACAAACATCCATCCATACATACAAACTTTCGCATTTGTAATATTAGTAAGGATAAAACGTGGCCCTGGAAGAGCCGAAGGTCTTATCGACGTAAAAGACAATAAAGAACGCGATACAACCAATTGGAAAACAGCAAAAACCGATTAGTGTCCCAGTGCCCGTGGTGCGATTGTCACCATCGATAACGTATTTTCACGCATCAGTTGCAAATTTTTCGCACCCGCGTTTGTCATGAATTATTCAGAGTTTTAGATTGCTGTACGCATTTTGTTAAGAAAGTTCCAGAAGGTTTCTTTTGCCTTCCACCGTACAGACAATAGCTGGTCGATCTATTTATCCTAGCCTCCATATCTTTGACTAGCTGTTGCCCGCGACTTCGTTCACGTTGTTATTTTGTTGTATATTTTTGCGGGATAAAAAATAGCCTATGTGCTACTCCAGACTATAATCTATCTCTGTGCAAAATTTCATCCGGATCCGTTCAGCCGTTTTTACGTAAAAGAGAAACGAACATCCATCCCATATACCTACAAACTTTCGCGTTTATAATATTAGTAAGGATACTAATAAACAAATAACTTCCACACAATACAATCACAATCCAAAACTAGGATACCCTGTGCTAAGGTAACCAGACAAGGAAATCACAAACTATTTGGTTGAATTAAGGTACTCGTAATTAAAAGCAGCTTTTTAGTAATCTTAATCTCTGCAGCTTTTTTTTCAGAGATAGACGGGGGTGGAAAAGGGCTCGAATTATTTCGTAAAAATATAATATGCACAGTGCGAGCTAGATCTAGCATTCTTCTGGTCTACTTTACTCTAAAATATTATGTGAAAGTCCGTATTTAGGGTACCGTAGTAAACAAGAAACCGTTATAGTTTCGCTATTTGCGTCCCGTCCGTCTGACTCTCTGTCTGCGGCTTAGCTCAGAGACAATTAGTACTAGAAGGATGAAATTTGGCATATCAATAACGCTGACAAAACGGTGGAATAAAATCTGTACAAAAAATACTACACCTGAATTAGGGATTTTTTACTCTCGTCTACCCCATAGTGTGTAGTATTTTAGGATTGGTCTTTTAAAAATTTGTGTATATAAAATTAATATTCCGTTTGCGAAATATTGAGCTTTAAAGCGCAAATTTGTGGAGTGGAGCGTCCCCTGTACGGCTATTTTTGAGACATGAAAAAATTCGAATAAGTAGCACATATAATGAAGTTAAAATAAAAATTGTGACAGCTAAGCAGGCTTTACAATTTAACGAGTAATACTCGTAGTCCATCAACCTATAAAGGGAGCACTTCGTACAAATTCGATTTTAAATTACTTCGATGAAGTTGTTAGTTGTGTGAAGTATGTAGTTAAGATAAGGGAAATAATCAAATCCTTCCAGGTGTATTTGATATTTGGACGACCGACTTCGGAACCCTGGCGGCGTATAGCTCGACAAGTGCTTGGCCGGTTGTTCTTATTTTACGATATACTTACATAAAAGACGCGCGCCACGTTCATATTGCTTCTTGTGAAGCTAAGAGCTTTTGAGGGGGATTGTATTTTGTCGCTACAGGGAGGACAGACCGAAAGCTGAACTTCCTGGACCAAGACTAGGCTAAGATGTGTTTATATAGGTATATATTTTAATCTGTTTTTGTAATTAGGCTAAGGTATTTATTGTGTAGACCTTATTGTCTGATTCAAATAAACAATAATAGCTCTTTCGTAAAGGAAACTTCATCACGAGTAATTATTTCACTTTGACATAAGTAATTATTTCAGTTTGAGAAGCAAAGCTGCTACTCGCTCCATTCCACTTACAAACTTAGTTCCCATAATGATTTCCTAGTTTGTGAGGTTTCAAGATCTAACACAGATTGTGATAGAAACGGGACAAGTTGTTGTTGCGAGTTGGAACGTGTTTCTAAATCATGGCAACACTGGTTTAAGGCTGGGTTCTCCGACATTTTACGACATTCAGATAACTTCACTTTCGCAAAAATATATTGTATAAAAACTGTAATGTAATGAAAAATAGGAAACACCCCGACCTCTGAGCATTAACTAGTAAGCAGGCGGAACCAACATAGGTGCTTCGCAATGCGTTACATTAGTGAATTTGGGTACCTGTCCCTCAGTTAATGCTCTGCAGTCAGGTTGTTTTAAATTTTTTATTACAGCTTTTTACTATTGTTTTTTTTTGTGATTTTTATTCTCTCGCGCAAAAACGACGATTCGATTGAGATTTTATTTCTCGAAATCTGAAATGTTGAAATACATAATAATAATAATAACTTCCACACAACACAATCACTTGATCTGGTCCCAAACTAGGATACCCTGTTCTATGAGGCAAGGACGTCACGAACATGAAAGTACATCCAGACTGAGGCCATTTGTACAAATGTACGCCGGCGCCCAGTTAATAGTTATGATGGTATCGGACATACTTACATACATACGAGCTAAACACACGACCCTCCTTGTGAGCTCCGCCGCAGTCGGATAAAAAGAAGATTATGATATCCTCCTAAGTCCTGGGGTGCGACCACGTAAGTCCTCCTCTGTATGGAGTTGACTGATTTAGCCTACTCCGAACTGTCAAATTCATACATATTTTGACACTTTGGAGTCATCTAAATGCTTAACCCGTAGAGTGGAAAGTTACGTAATATAAGGGCTGACCTTGAAAATAACAATCAAAATCCATTGTTATTTTTAAGGTCTCAGGAGGATATTTTTTCGTTGGTAGCGCTAGGTAGCATGGTCGCCCCTCAACAAGTTTTATTCTTTGTTTCAGAATGTGCAACTGGATAACTCGTCGCAGATGTTCGAGCGATGGCGCAAGTTACCGATGCCCTTAAGCTTTAAGGTGTACTTGTTCAATGTCACAAATCCAGATAAAGTCAATATGGGAGAGAAACCGATGCTGGCTGAAATTGGTCCTTATGTCTATGAGTGAGTACGCCGAGATTACGTTTTCGTACGTATTTGGTGCGAAACATGCGACCAATAAAAGTGTCTTTGAAGACTGCCAAAAAACTGTTATGCATATTTTTTCTATTTAACAAAACAAAAGAAAAAAAACAGTTCCTGTGGATTTAGCCGACTAAGCTAAAAGGACAGTACCTATACCATCCTCTGGGCTCGGTTAGCCTGTTGTCAACCCTACTGTTTTAACAGTAGATTTTACTGTTATCACCAGGACATCCCATGTTTTCTGTGTTACTTCGTATTTCTACTGTTTTTGTTGATGAATTCGAATTTAAAACTGTGGAAGAAATAACTAATTCCAAATCGTAATAGGTCACAACCAACATGAATGTCAAACCGGAATAACCTTTAATAAAAAGCAAAAACGATAGTTTTTGTATGTGTTGGTCACGCGGCAAGCGCCTTTTTTGCAATTGGTATAACTAGCGGGCCCCTTGTGGCATAGGGGTTTTCCCGTTTACCGACGCAAATATAAGATAAGAATATTCTTTACTGCAAGAAACAAGAGACATAAATAAAAGTTACAATGACAAAGTATAATGGGCGGCCTTATTACTAAACGCAAAGCTTTTGATTTACAGTAAAACAGAATAGCTGAGGCAGAAGTAAAGGAATGTTTTGAATTTAATGAAAAAAAAAATTATAAAAGCAATTGTATGCTTTTACCGCGGAATTGAAAATGTCAATGAGTACTTTTTCCATTGTAATAAAATGAATAATTTTTCTTAAATCTTTTCATTTCGACTTTATCTACTTTAAAATTCTAAGAAATTACTTATAAAAAGTCTACTTTAATCTAACAGTAGTGGTATAACTATTTATCAATTCTATGAATATTATGTCGGACAGTGATGACAGATTTGATGTTTTGAAAATTTTCATATTTTCTGCTGTGTTTTTTAGTTCCATTTACTGCTTTTTGCTTTCCTTAGGCCGGCAACACACCTAAAAAATGCGCTGGCTCTACAGACCTTTCTAGAGAATAATTTCACATTTTGTAGTCTTTTTTTAGGGGACATTCTAACCAAAAATATTAATGTTAAAAATATTGTTAACATATTTTTTACTAATAAAAACTGAATTTGCACGAATACTTACTCGTTTACCGAGACCACGGGACTTGCAAAACTACCGAAACGTCGAAAAATTTTAAAATGAAAAAATAAACGAGAAAATATCCGTGCAAATTATGTTTTTATAATGTCTAGTGCTCGTGTTAATCTTACAAAATAATATTTTTTATTACTTTACTTAAACATAAACAGAAAATATGAGGACAAAAAGAAATAAAAATAAAAGGCGCCGGCCAACTCACCGTTCTTACACTTGTTAACTCACAACGGTTTGAAAAATTACACAACTTATATTCTTTTTGTTGCACTAACCCGTGCTGAGGATAATTTTAAAAACCTATTTAGAGGCCTGCACTTGTCCATTAGCTCAGTTGGGAGAGCGCTGGCACGGTTAGCCAGAGGTCGCGGGTTCAAGTCCCGGCATGGGTGGAATTTTCAGCCTCTAAATAGATTTTTAAGTAAATAACTTTTAAAAGCCTATTTAGAGGCTAAACTTTACTAACTATTAAATTTTAACAAAGTTACGGAACTTCCTACTACTTTTAATTTAAATTCACATTTTCGAACCAAACGTCGGTAATCACGAGAATTACAAATATGTTATATGCTGTTACTATTATTGCTACTGCTACTTACTACTTACTGCTATTGCTGGTAAATAATTAATTTCACTTTTTGTTATAACGAAAACAAAATCCCACGAAATATGCGTGGTCATTTAGGGCCATACTCTCCCTCTCTGAGATAAAACCTGTACCCTGCAGTGTGAATATAGTATAGACTATTTAGGAATTTGCAGTCACACACATCCCGCGTCCCTCACCAGTAAGACTGATAAACGTCATTTGGTCAAGTCCTTGCCCGACAGCGGCGGAGCCCGAAAGGGGGGTAATGTGTTTGGCTTGTATGTATGTATGTATGCAACTATGTCCGATTCCATGTCCTCTCATACGAGTAACTCCTTAACCAATTGTCAGATTTTGGCAATTAAGATCTCAATCTATTCGATGTGTTTGTGCGAGTGCCATAGGCTATATGAAATCAGCATAAATTCAACAAAAAATAAAAAATCACAAAAAAAAACTCTAATAAAAAAAAAGCAACAACCCGACTGGTGAACATTAACTACTAACCAGGTGGGACCCACATTCAACATTGTGTGTTACTCGTTGCATGGGTCCCCCCTGTTTAGTAATTAACGTTCAGCAGTCGGGTTATTATTTATTTTTTATTAGAGTTTTTTTTACAATCGCCTTTTCCCAGGTATTTAGAATCTAGGGTTTTTTCGTCAAGAGTCTGTAGTGGACTAAGGTCAAGCTAAAATCAGCTGGGTAGGTCGGAAAAGGAAACACGCCACAATGACGGTGTTCCGCCTAGTTCTACAAATGACAGCAGTTAGGTACAGTCGTCGCATCAACCTTTGGATCCATCCACTCTACTCAGTTACGTTACGGGTGAGGTTACATCTACCAACTCATCAATAGTACACAGAAAGATGATTTGAAGATTTCTTATAGAAAACTGTCTGAAAGAAAGAACATTAGAAACAGGTACCTACATAGTTTTGTGCATTTTTAAATTAACTTAAAAAAAAGTGAAAATGAAATAATAGGTAAACAAAAAACATTCGCTCCAACCTTGTAAGTATGTACATTGTACAGGGTGTTTAAAAACTGACGCCCGTCCCGAAAGCTACCCATACTGATTGCCAAAACCAACCAATTTATCTATAAAACTGCTGGGGCTTGTTTCATAGAAGTACGATTCATAGTTTACTATGACATTTAGATGTACAATGCAAAGTCGATTAACCCACAGTTTAAGAGGTCCGCGGCGCAATGTACCTCGAATTGTCACAATAAACTGCGAATTGTAGTTTTGTGAAACTTGGCCCCGGAGAACATTAACATTTTTTTTTTGTTATTATACGAGCAGAACCATCACTTTAGGAGGATAATGTTCACCCAGTATAGACAACTTGGTAGGTACTTATACTGGCCCTTTCCGCCATACGTGACTGGGTATTCCATGACATGGCTGAATTACGAGCGATTTTTGGTCGAGTCATTATTTCCCTCAGTCATTAGAGTGAGATTTAAGCCGCATTTCCACGATTTTAATTTACTCGGACCGAGTGACCAATTTTTGCTATACGGAAGCTACCCGTATGGTGTACATCGGCCATCTTAGTAATAAAAATGGCACTGGTGAAAACGACCATTTTTTGTTCACTCGGACCGCGCTCAGCTACTAAGATGAAATCGCAACAACAAAATGGCGCCAATAGGTAGAACTCCTGCGTTTCGCAGATAAAAATTCACAGATTTCTTGCCTCACATGACTATCGAGCACATTGGAAATGAATCGAGTCATAGATGTCATGTGAAAAATGTCGTTCTGACTTTTTGACTTTTTTCAAAAAGGTTAGACTACAGGGCAAACCCTTGACCCGATCGTTTTTGTTTTAGGCTTAAGTTGTAGCTGACTAAATTGTCCAGAGGTATTTTACTCAAATTTTTGATATAATTTTTCGTTTCCAGAACATCGAGCGCCAAAGTAATAAATTCGGAAAATCTTTTTATTCACTATTTCGGCCATAACTTTTTTCGCTTTTAATTTTCTCGAATACATTGTTTCACCTTACAACTCTTGTAAATACGTGTCTTATGAATTTTATGTGAATATCATATCTTCACAACTCTTTGCGATATAAGGGGATCGCCCTTTTTCGTGAAATCGGGGCCTACACTGGAGCGAACGAAAAGACATTTCCAATGTCAAAAGTGAAGTAACAGTAAAATGTCACAATTCACTGCCACTTCACTTTTTATTTACGAAACTCCACGGCAGTGGAAACGATACGATTCCGCTTCGTCTATTCATCGCAGGAGTAAATTTTTGGTCATTTTTAGTGCGATGAGCAACAACGCTAGCAACAAAACGCCTATAAACTGCAGCAAAAATATGCATTCATTAAAATGTGTGTACACTACCATCCGAGCAGCCTACAGTTTTTTGTCACTTCACTAAGATTATAATCACTCTGTCCGAACCTACTAAGATCATGAAAACGCGGCCTTAGGCAATAAAGTAGTGTTGTTTTTATGTTGGAAATGTCAAGTCATTGAGATTATTGCCATTTCGGATACCTACAAATATAAGTAACCTTCCTTCGGTTTACTAAAAATATGTTAATCGCTGTGAGTCGGCCTTCCAAAAAAAAAACAACAACAACTGATAGTTAGTTGGTTAGACCTGAGATTTCCGCACTTAGCCTCACGAAACTGATAGTTGCAACAGTGGCTGTTAATTTAAATTTTGAGATAACATGTTATTCTTAAGAAAAAAATGGTCATTTGTTACTTAAGTGCTAAACCCTATTCTATTGATAATAAAGAACTTTTATATAACACCTGCTCGTCAATGGCATATTATGTGTCATGCAAACTCAACTTAAAGCAAGTCATTTGTGTCCTATGGTCTAGCCGGGTCATTATAAATGTACTGAATTTCATAATCCCCTAGGGAATTATGACATTTGAATTTGGAATGCAATCAACATTGTATATACGAGCTCCTTGCAATCCATGACCAAACGTCAAAATTAGAATATAAACTTTTCATAGAGCCCTACACCAAGAAGAATTTATTCAAAATTAGAATGAAAACTTTTCATAGAGCCCTAAATCAAGGAGAATTCTTTTTAATTGTATTATGTTTTATTGCCTCGCAGTGTTTATGTTACAGCCAAAGTAATAAATCTGGATATTATATATATTGTCTAGTCATTATATATAATGTCTACTCAGTTTAGATAAAGTGATAATTAACACAAAATTAATCACATTTACTAGCAATTTTATTTAATATCATATTAATATCATAATGTAGGGTACCTATGACTTTTCCATGCACCAACCTTGTTTAAGTTTGAGACAAAACTAAGTTTTTTAGTGAAATATTTTTTTTCGCTTTTATATAAAAAAAAATAACTAACACCCGAAGTTTCAGGATGGAGCGTCGCTGCGCTCCGCTCCATCCTGGAACTTCGAACCTATTTTTGCTTATGTGTACTGACCTAACAAACAAAATGCGAAATATAAATTTAATCAAACAATTATTTGCTATATAACACTTGCCAAAATAAAACGTTAGCATAATAATTTATTACTTTGTCTAGTGAATTTGGCTTTTATATATAATGACCAGTCATTATGTATAATAGCTATTTAATCACTATGACTGTAACATTTATATAAAGTAGAGTATGCATTTTGGGGATAAAGCAGTGTATTTGTCTCGGGCGTTTTTGAACCCCTCGGCCTCGGGATCCTAGCTTTAACTCCCTCGCTTCGCTAGTTCAAAATATCGCCCGAGACATAATACACTGCTTTATCCCCTTAATGCATAATCTACTATTATACTTCGTAAACAGATTGTGAGGAGAAACCGGAGGTTAGACATGATATCCTTGTATGTTGCCAGGTAGGCACCAAATCCGTACCGATCCAACTCCGGAGTCTTCCTTTGTGTGTCCTGTAAGGGCTTGCTGCTTCTGAGCCGGACTTTTATTATTATTGTTAATACTTTTATTGCACTTAAACGTACAATACGGCGGACTTAACGCCATAGCATTCAGTTATTCCAAAAAGTGTAACTTTTAGGCACTGGTTAAATCATGTGTGACGGATACAAAGTATCATAAAAACTTACACCTTTTACATGTATTCTATATGATTTATAGTTTAGAGGTCACTCGTTGAATCCAACTCGGATGGGCAGCGTTCGGGAAACTAAAACACATTTTCGCATCCAAAACACCTCAGTGTCTCAAGACAAAGGTGTATAACCAATGTGTGTTGCCATTGATGACTTATGGATGTGAGACCTGTGGCCTAATTACGCTCACCAAATCCTGAGCGATTCCAATCGTCTAAATGTCAAATTCCATACTAATTTGACAGTTAAACGATTGGAATCGCTCAGGATTTGGTGAGCGTAATATAGGGGCAGGTCGCTGACTATGGGCCTCATGAGACGGCTCAAGGTCGCCTGACGAGCAATGGAGAGAGCTATGTTAGGAGTTTCAGAGCGTGATCGAATGAGGGATGAGGAGATCCACAGAAGAACCCGAGCTATTAGCTAGTCGATTTGCCAACCACTTATACCGTCCTTCCAGTTTAGTTGACTTAATCCGCAAAAAAATCACGCATTCAGCAGGAGATTGATAAAAGTACCAATACAATATGATAAATGGTTTATTTTCTGTACCAGCTAACGCTATACAGGTAAATGAAAAATCGATGTCTAATATTTTTTAATTTATAATCTTACTTTATATTACATTTGACCTTTGTTTTAACTCTTGACATATGTTATTTTAGGTTTTAACTTTTATCCTTAGCCCCGGCGCCTTGCTTGTTACTACTCTTAGGAGTAGACAGAGACAAGGCGTCGGGGTATCCAGAGAATTTTTTCTCATTTCTATTATATTCTGACTCGTATTTTAATTTAGGTAATTTTTTAAGATTTTATTTTCTGACAATTTTAACAGTATGACATTTTATTATATCACTTTTACTTTTAAATCTATACATAAGAATTTTATTGTATAACTACTACTATATCATTTTAATAAAGAAACAAAGGTCGCCACAAGATAAATAGTGGCGGATCCGGCAAAAAAAAAAAACGCTATACAGGTGCCTACTTAATTATAATGGCTCAATCAACTTTTTTGATACCATGAAGCGGAAAAAATATGCAATCAACATAAAAAACGTAATTTGTCCCCGTGTCACAGGCCATTTTTAACCGACTTCAATAAAGGAGGAGGTTATCAATTCAACGCGAAATATTTTGTTTTTTACTATTTTCCCCCATAACTTCGTGAAATCTTAACTGATTTCGACAATTTTTTTTGGTTGAATAGATTTAACGTCCCATTGGTCCCATGTTAATTTGGTGAAGATCTGATGAAGTCTTTCAGAGATGGAGAACGGAACTCTTCAATGGACAGCAGTAAATAAGAATAAATGGGGCCCATCCTTTAGTAACATCCGTATGTTTCATAAAATAGCGTAAAAGTAGTCCTAAGGTAATTTGGTGATGTTCTGGTTCGTCTAATTATTTAAATTATTTCTAACTTTTTAGTGCTGTAGTGTTTTGAAGTCGGATTTTATTTTTTATTTCATTTTTTTTTCCAAATTTTTATAAAAACCTCTCATAATATTTTCCATAATCAACATCGTGTAAGGCTATTCCGTTTGAATTCAATAGATTTTGAGTCAATCTCATATTAAAAATAAATGGTATAACAAACCTTATTCAGAAAACATCGTGAGAAAACCCGAGTGTATGAGAAGTTTACATACCTTAGCGCTGGAATTCGCCAATACATACTTCGGGAGTATAGGTATATAGCTGTGGGACGTATTTAGGGACCCACATTATAAAACAAGCAAATAACTGTAAGCCCATTTAAACACTTCTTAAAAATTTTAACTCTAACTTGCATTCTATATAGATATTTCAAATATGTGAATTTGTACGAAAACACCCAGATTGTTATCTAAATTCTTATAATTAGATTATATCTAAATTCTTATATTATAAGGGCCAATAGGATCCATAATGAAACACTATTTGTTTTCAGATCCTACCAAACGGTGACAATAATTATATTGAGTACAGGCTTCTTAAGTGACACTACAGAGCACAGGCTTTCCCTCAGAGAGAGAGTACGGGCTTAATGACCACGCGCGCGCACCGCGGATTGGCATTTTGCGCTGACGTGTGAACACCTCAGACACTCAGGTTTCCTCGCAATGTTTTCCTTCACAGTTAATGTTACGTTTGTTTTTTTTTATATTCCAGAGAATACCGAGAGCGCACAATTCTTGGGTACGGCGAGAATGACACGATAGAGTACATGCTTCAAAAGACGTTCCACTTCAACGCTACCGCTTCCGGTGAGCTGACGGAAAATGACGAGCTCACTGTTATTAATCTGTCTTACATGGTGAGAATTACATAGTATTTGTAACCTTCACAATCATATTATTATTCAGTGTTTTTTTCTAAAATACGCAATTCCTGAAACACGAGAATTAGAATATGTTTTTGTGTATAGGGAAAAGCGGATGATCGTGCTCTTCCACTATAAAGGTTATTGAGGGTTAGTAAAAGTAATAGATAACACATAACCCCTCATGGTTATGAAAATCACGAAGGAGGCTTATGTCCTTCAGTGGGCGTCAAATGGCTGATGATGATGAAGATTATGAAACATATTGTACAACAAGAAGTGATATTTGAAACAAAAATGAATCTTTTCTAATTTATAATGTATCTTGTCTATCCCATATGAAACACTTTGCATGCGCGATGCAGGAATATTGGAGTATACTATCCACAGTAATTTCTGGGTAGTTCGAAAGCCGTCGTTATGTAGGTAATTAGTCATTAAAAATGTCATTTATTAGTATACACGACGTAATTAAACAAGAAGTTGAGAAATTTTGCTTCGAGTTGAGAGATATTGTTTGAAAAAATGCGCGACCAATTATTACCGCCTCTCCGTCTAACAAAACAATTACGCGCGGACCCGCGGCGCGTACGCACAGCTCTGGATGTCTACTAATGGTTCTAATAAGATTCGAGTTTGTGTCGAGATATTTTTGAAAAGTGCCTTTTTTAATAAAACAGACTAGTTTTGTATTATCAGCTATTATCAGGCACGTTTATATTGCTATGTCATCAAACCACCCAAAATTAATGCAGTATAAAACGCGCCAGAGAGTAGACATGTTCGCTACATGTGCAACAACTTTTATTCTTTGACTTTTTTTCTCAATTTTTTTTTAAATAGTAGGCTTTATATAATTTTATATTTTATTAACAGAGCGCTTTTCCCGCTCTATAGCCTTCAGTAAATCATTGTCATTGTTTATTTTGTGTTACAAAAGAAATGTTCTTCACTTTCCCTTGGAAAGAACGTTGTTTAAAATGACAAATAACTGACTTGCTGTAGGAATTGCGCATTTTACAAATAACTCTGCAAATAGATAGGTATATAGAGATGAACACTGTATTGCACACTAGTAGCATTTGAAAACGCTTATCCACGCATCGTAAGTAAAAAATACTTGAGACGTTACCTATTCTACAGTTATTGAAAGCATCATACATTGTTTGTATGAAATTTTGTTATGAAAGTTCTTTGAGTAGTATTATAATACTATCATCATCAACCCATTATGTCCCCACCGAGGGGCACGGGTCTCTTCCCTGAGGAAGGTATAGGCCATACTCCACCACGGGGGCCAAGTCCGGATTGGTGGAGGCTTGTAGACTAGTGGCTCGTCTACTGTCAGAAGTTGTCAAGCCGCCCTAAGGCCTCTGACTTGGCTTAACGACTGCCATCTATTGACGGCAGCCGGCACCAACAGCTTAACGTGCCTTGCGAAGCACGGAACCGCTCGGAAAAATGCCACTAGCGTTAGGCATAGACGGCGACCCATCCATGCACTGAACGCGCCCTGTGTTGCTTAACCTTCGTGATCGTTTAAGATCACTCAGGCAGCCGGGGCTACGAGCGATTCATATAATACTATAGGAGCCTTTATTAGAATCAAAACAGTATTTTCGCATTGTGATTCTAATAAAGGTGTCAACTGAAGAAACTTTGGAATATTTAGCTGTCTTAAATAAAGTGCCGGAATGTCTAAAACAAATTGCTGATAATCCTGGACTTTACCAGTGTTATTAGCGCAAAGAACATTTAAGTGGCAAGTTAGTACTATGATCTTCACTTAGGTACTAAAGAACGGGTATTCATTCAAATTAGCATAAGGATAAAAGTACTTAACGCGGAAGTGTTTAGAAACAATAGAATAGGTTAATTGGGTGTAGCTAAAACGTGTTATTATAAAAATAAGATTTCTTTAAAGCACTCCTCAAGTGCAGTTTAAATAGTCTGTGTAGAGAAAGACCAACTTAAACTTAAAAAGTAACACTGTCAGAGAAAACCTAACTGCAAAGTGGGTCACTCGGGGCTGCAAGTGATGTAAATTGCTTCGGCTAGATGTCGCTGCCTGTACGTAATACAGAGAAAGTTTGTAAAGAGGCTCGAAATTTCAGTGATGCCTGCAATTGCCCATTAGCACAGTTGGGAGAGCGCTGGCCTGGTTAGCCAGAGATCGCGGGTTCAAGTCCCGGCGTGGGTGGAATTTTTAGCCTCTAAATAGGTTTTTAAAAAACTCTCAGAGAGGCAAATATTATCTATAACTAAATACCTAAGTTGTCTTGACTATAATCTTACAGAGAAACTAATACTATAGTACTACTTTGTTGTTTCAGCACTAATGCAATTTTTTATAGGTTAATTCTTTGTTTGGTTTTATTCACGACTTGCAAATTTCGGAAAGCACAATAACATTGTTTTTGTTTTTCTGTCTGGTACTTCCAATATTGTTAAAGCTGTAATTTAATTATAATTGGTTCTCGCGTCTAAATACTACAACTGGTTCCCTACGACACAGGCCGAGCCTAGTGTGGGGACCCCAGGAATTATTTCTCCTAATATAAGTCTCATTTTGATAGTTTTATTGTACATATTATAATATACATACAACATTTTTTTCTTTATGTAATTTTTTTGCTTTTCGTGTACAATTAAACACTTTTATCTTTTTTTACCTCTTATCTCTTAACGTCATTTGAATAGTGTTCGTCATCTAAATTAATTTGAGTCAACTAGCGTATTTTTGAAACATTTCAGTCTCACGCTTTTGCAAAACTTCCCGTTTATAATCCATTTTCAGGCCCGAGTTAATTAGCGCCACAAAAAAAAAAACAATTCAAACTTTATTCTCACACAACAGACAAGCCCGCGTTCTCAAAAAAAAACGCGTTTTCACTATCTTAGTACGCTCGGATAGAGTATTTCATATTGGAGCAGATAGTGGCGCAGTTTGTTGGCTGCGGGTTGCTTAAACCTCTGGATGAAATTAGAAATAAAACGGAAATCTTGACCAACGAAAATCTATTTCGACGCACAAAAACAGAAGTGACAAGTGTCACACTAAAATATTTTCCTTTTGAATTACGAAGGAGTTCTTAAACTAAGGTTGCCAGTAACATGATTCGAGTAACATTTTAGTAGGTAACGAAGATTAATCACCCTGTCCGAGTGAACTGTGAAGTTTAAGTTGAAAACTCTGTTAATTAAGTTAAAACCGGTTTTGAAAAGAATAAATGTGAAGTTTCATTGTTAGCTTCTTCTATACATAATCTATTAATTGTGAAACTAACCGCTTTGACATTAATTAAATAAACGTTTCCGGTGTTATTTCTAAAAACCGGCCAAGTGCGAGTTGAACTCGCGTGGAAAGGGTTCCATACAACGCCAAAGTCAATTTTTTTATTCAAGACGCGAGTTCACTACTACTAGCGCTATCTAGTGGTGTTTTAGTGAACTGTTTTACGTATGTGAACGTATTATATTGAGTTTACCACGTTATTTTTAATTGATAGAATTCTTGTAAGTTTTCCAGTAATCTACAACTCATAACGAGTTCTATGATACAGTAAGGTTTTTTTTTTCCTAATTTGTTCCCCTAAATGACCCTTATTTTAAGAAAAATATTTATTTGCTTTGCCCATCTGTGTTTGGGTCATAGGATTACACCATCCTACCAAATTCCACCAGATTTAGTCAAGTAGTTTCGGAGAAAATTGGCTGTGACACAGGGACGGACAGACAGACGCACGAGTGATCCCACAAGGGTTCCGTTTTTTTGTACATGTTACTGAACTCTAAAACCGGCCAAATTCGAGTTGGACTCATGCACGAAAGGTTTCGTACCATTATCTATACAACATAATATGAATATTTTAAGCGTCTACCGGTTGCCGTTATTAATATCGGGAAAAAAAGGCAAAAAAATCACGTTTGTTGTATGGGAGCACCCCTTAAATACTTATTTTATTCTATTTTTGGTATTTGTCGTTATAGCGGCAACAGAAATACATCATTTGTGAAAATTTCATTTGCCTAGTTATCACGGTTCATGAGATACAGCCTGGTGACAAACGGACGGACGGACGGCCGTCCTTACCTTACCCTTTGAGTACGGAATCCTCAAAATGAAGTATTTAATGCCTCTCTCGGAGTAGGTATATTTAAGTAAAACACTATTTCACTTTAGCGGTTTTATGATTTATAAAAAGTTCGAGCTAAAACGCTGTTGTTTTTTTTAATGTCATTTATGCATTTCATTCAATCTTTATGCTGTGGTCGTTTCAGAAACGCTTTGTTGTTGTAATTTCCTAAAAAAAAAATTTATTAAATTTAACAACGTTTTTTTAAATTCCACGATGAATTGAAGAAACTTAAAACACGATGGAAAATATTGAAAATGTACCGCCTCAGACGAAGAAAAGTAGGCAATTAAAATTTTTGACCGCCATAATCGCTTCATCTGGCAACACTATGAAAAACAGCTTTTTGTGTTTGACATTTATTCACTCATGTCGTGCAGAGTGTAAATACATACAGCTTAAAGGCACTGAATTAAAGGGCATTTAACGAGACTTTAGTTGCGGAGGGGTTATACCTTAAGTAATGTAGAGATTTTACTTTATATATCATAATTTAGTTAAGATCTATCTTAAGACTGACGTAAGTCTCACTGAGAGCTGTTTTAGTTGAATCGATTTTTTTAAATAAAATTTTATGGCGAATAACAAGTTTTTGAGTTTGAGTTTGTACTCATATCGTGAAAATGCGGCTTTATGGTAGTAGTTACGTAAAAATAAATTAAATGTCACTATAAGCTAAATGTATGGAGCAAGAAGTTATGATATTTTCTCCGGTGGCGGTTGGTGATGTCTCGGTGTCTTTTGTGGAGCTAGTTAGCTCCGGGTTCCTTTTTAACCTTAAAAAGGCATTAAACCCTAAAAATTACAGAACCAAAACCAGCTAAGTCACCCTTGAGCAATATCAAATTAGTGTAGACATTGTAAGAGGAAGAATTTTATTTGAGAGTTACGCCGGCAAAGAAAAATCTTAAGCTCTTTAGCTCTTTTCATTTATGTCTCCGAAAAGCTTATTGTTACTGTTTGTTGTTGCTTATTATTATGATATTTTATCCTAGAACGGAAATTTTGTTAATTAAACGTGTCATCATCATCATCGTCAGCCATGTCCCATAACATAAACTCATGCCTGTATTCAGAGAACTAGGTCTGCTGCTTGCCATGATCCGGACAATATATCTTTCACTTCATTAACATTCAACAGTCGTTGAATGCACGCACGCCGGTTTTTGGTACTTTTTATCTTGCCCTTTGCTAATAGATCCCCTAATTGGTCGAAGTATGTCCACCTGGGAAGTCCCTTACCGGCCCTTCTACTCACATTCGCCTGATATATTTGTTAAAATAATGTAATAAACCATGGGGAGGCCTATGTCCTGCAGTGGGCGTCAAACGGCTGATTGATGATTCTTGTTTTTCTACGTTCCTTCATAACTCAAATCTTAACCGATTTAGAGAATTATTTATTTGTAAGAATAAATATAACGTCCCATTGATCCCATTTTAATTTGCTGAAGATCTGATGAAGTCTCTCAGAGATGGAGAATAGAACTATTCAATGGACCGCAGTACGTGAGGCCTAATGGGGCCCTTCCTTTAGTAATATGCATGTGTTTCATAAAATATAGCGTAAAAGTAGTCCCAAGGAAATTTGGTCATTTTCTGATGAAGACATTCAGAGATGGTAATTGAAAACTTTAAATTTTACAGCAAATAATTAAGTAGGGTGAATTACGGTTATAAAGGACTTGGTGTTTTTTTCCACTGTAATATTGTAGTCGGTGCCCAGTTTCATGACCAGCATATATTTTGAGCACCGACTCTACATTACACTTTTACAATACCTACAAGTATACGTATTTCTAATTTAAAGGTATTCTTTTAAATTATTTCAAACTTTTTAGTGCTGCAATGTTTTGTGGTCGGTATTTATTTTTTATTTAAAATAATTATGCGTACCAAAAGCTGAACTATTCCAATCGTTTAACTGTTCACATTTCGGCCTAAAATATGAACATGTATCCGAACACCGACGCCTTTTAAAATGGCTCCCAATCAAAACACATCGCAACTTACAAATATTGACCCTTCTCTTCAACATCCTGAGGAATCCCAGTGCCCTTGTATCTCTTCAGGAGAGATTGCTACTGTTGCCTTCGCAAACCAGACCACAGGGAGCTTAGATATTAGAACATTGTATTTGTAAATGCAACACTGCAACCTTGTTCTTCCATACACATGGAACAGCAATCCTATTTTCCCTAAACTTCGTTCCTGTTAAGTAGTCAATCCCTCTATATCCGAAAAGATAAGTGGAATTTTTCATACCCTGAATTCAAACTTAAATTATGGGATATCCCATTTCTTAACAGGAAAACATTTGATGAAGTTCTGACTTAATTTTCGAAGACTTCTTTCTCGGTAACTTTAATGAAACTTTTTTTTTGCTTTACCAGGCTGCCCTAATATCGGTCTCAGAGCTGATGCCAGGCTTCATCCCGATGGTGAACGATGCTTTGGAGGACTTCTTCCCTGACCTTCGAGACCCCTTCATGAGGGTCAAGGTCAAGGATTTGCTGTTCGACGGCATTTACTTGAACTGCGCGAGTAACAAAAGCGCTCTAGGTAAGTTGAAAACAATTTAGGTGAGTTCAAGTCGAGTATAAATCTGTCCAAGACATAGATATGAATCTAGCAAAATACCACAAGCGCGATTTGTATGAAAACCAAGCGTGCCGATTTTTCACTACCTAATATGCCGGAAAATGGAAATAAATGCCTCCTCTTCTTTGGGTGCAAGGACTTTTTATATAATCGATCACAACATAACGAGGTATTTTGTTCATTTTAAGGACGTCCGACTACCATAACAGCCGGGCACTGACGGAAAGTAGCGGCCGCATAGGGGCCTGGCACTTATGTTGGCCTTTCAATCAGAAATCGAAGAAATATTTCAATATAAAGAACTCACATTCTATTTGTTGAAAGTCAATATACAATATTATCCATTGTTGTCGGGTCGAGTTGTAGTGGAGAAAAAGACAGCGGAAAAAACCCCACTCTGACTATATTTTCTCAAATCATTCGTATAATACATTAGTTGGTACAAGTACCTACCCAACATTCGAAGTAGGTCATTCGGCTTATGCAATAAATGTGGCTGTACGGACGACTGGAAGCGTCCGAAAATCGGGTCTCAGAACACACTGTGTGTAGGTAGCGTAGCAGTAAAGTTGCTCACTAGTTGGTATCACTAAAATATATTAGTCTCATTTATAAAACACGATTCATCTTAAACACACCTTAAGTGCAGTTTTAGTTAGTATTTCCCTTTACATCTTACTATTGAAACGGTCACCATTCAGCCACAAAAAGTCCACTGCTAGACATAGGCCTCCTCCATGGATTTTCAAAAAGACCGGCTGGAAGCGGCTTGCATCCAGCGTCTTGCTGCCAGTTAGATGAGGTCATCTGTCCATCTTGTGGCTGGTCGTCCTACGCTGCGCTTGCCGATATGAATTCTCCATTCGAGAACTCAGTTCTGCGTGCTATGTTCCCCGCCCACTGCCACTTCAACTTACTAATTCGCTGGGCTATGTCGACGAATTTCGTTCGTCTACGGATCTCATCATTTCTGATTCGATCTCACAGAGAAGTTCCTAGCATAGCCCTTTGCATAGCTCGTTGCGTGACCTTGAGCTTTATTATGAGGCCCATAGTGAGAGACCACGTTTCAGTGCCATAAGTCATCACTGGTAACACACACTGGTTGTATAATTTTGTCTTGAGTGATTGAGGTATATTGGACGAAAAGACTTTCTTAAGTTTCCCGAATGCTGCCCAGCTGAGTTGGATTCGACGATTGACCTCTTCACGAAGTTGGACCGACGACCGTTGAAACGGTATTTGAGTGTTTTAGAGGAATCGTGTTTATATAGAATAGATATCTAACATCGTAAGAGTTTTCAACTTTAGGTCTGTTTATGTTTATAGCTTATGTTTGTGTTCGAACAAAATTTTTCTAAAATAGTGTTATCTTTCATTTATGGCTTAGATAAACTATGTAGCTAAAACATTCTTAAACACTATTAATTTGGATTCAATTATTTGTAACGTTGTAGGCAACGTCCGACCAGGAGTAAGTCCCTAAGCCGTATAGTTTTTCATATTAGTACGGAAAATGGTTGTTTCATTGACACTATTGGAAGTCTACTAACCAACCGCATACCGATAGTATAACCTGTGCCACTTAACTCGGCACCTCGCGCGATTCGATCTTTTTCATGCCAGTTGCCTAGTTAATTTGCGCGGGTGATAATATTGTACCACTATTGCTTAATAGACTACAAAATAAAGGGAAATAACAGTTAAGGCTTATATCGTTCAATTGAAAAAAAAAAACATGTACCTATGTATTAGACTCTAGGGCCAGCTCTTGCTCTGGAAACTCAATTAAGTAACTTGGGTCTTTAACTAATTACTATTTTGTTTATGTGTAATATTTTGTGTGTATAAAAACCATTTTCATTTGCAGGTCTCGTATGTGGGAAGATTAAATCCGATATGCCGCCGACTATGCGTCTGGCAGAAGACAGCAACGGATTGTGGTTTTCCATGTTCTCTCATGTAAGCTGTTAGCTTTGGTACACATATTATGATATGTTGTTCTATGTGGTTCTTCTTCGGCATCTTCTTCTTCTGCCTGTGCCGCTCCACTAATAGAGGCTTGCTCACCACATATTTTTTTTTATTTCTTGCCAAGCAAAACTACGGAATAGGAAGGCTGGTAAATCAGTAGCTAGGTTACCAGGGCCCTTATTATGAAGGAGTGATATGTTCGGAAGGGTCGTCAACGTCGCGCTTGAACCCGATAATTCACTCGAATCTAGCAACAAATATGGTTCTTTTTTTGAATAGTTTCGTAATTTCCTGTCACTGAGTAATGAACGCTAGAAATGCATGGCTCTTTGTTAGCCCATTGACGTCATATTATATCTTGAGATACGGATTTGCGACCATCTCGCTACTTCCGATAATGTCCCATTTTTCACAATAAGGGCCCAGGGTTAAAGTTTCGCGTCTTTTATATAAACTGATTAAAAGGCAAGATAAAAAGTACCCGAAATCAGCGTGTGTGCATGATGTGTGTGTGTGTGTGTGTGTGCATAACTAGTGAATGTTGATGAAGTTAAACAACGCAGAAATCAGGGTTTGCCACTTACTACAATCCTACGTCGCAAGTGGCAAACCCTGGTTTCTGCCCACTCTCCTGGGATACAGGTGTGAATTTATGTAATTTAATGTTAAATAAATGATTTAAATATGCCAACTTAGCGTCGACGGGCGCGGAAAGCTCCGGAAGAATTTAATGGATGGTTATTATACATAACTGTTGTAAGAGAGTTGGACTACAAGTTTGTTTGAGCGAAACACGGCAAAATTTACGCTATAGGGAGGCAGAATCGGCCGACCATATCCTAATTCATAACTTAGAGAGTCGCAAACTTTTAAAGAAGTTCTTAGATTAAGTATAAGTCTACGCACGTATAAATTAATATAAAGAGATTTTTAGTAGCTTGAAAATATATTTATTTATTTATGTATTAACCAAATGTATCGTTGTCTGACATTTTGTCAAAGGGAAAGAAATATATCGAAACATGATCTATATTTGATATTAATGTACTTACTTAAACCTATCTGAACAGCAATATGACTCAGAAATTATGAGCGGCGGATATGTGCTTCATAGAAGAGATCGGGAAAGAATTATCTACACAAGCGTAAAAGCGATGGTGGTGGCGTTTTGATTGCAGAAACTGCAATTAAATAAATTATACTCGAGCAGAATAAACTGAAAGCGAAACCTGCGAAGATCTTTGGATTGAAATTTAGATATCTTCGTCTGTTTCGTCCTTTGTGTAGTGTATTTGCCGCCACCACTTAGATGTAATTGTATTGGAATCTCAGATAACATGTACGACGTTTGTATTATCGGAGACCTTAACTTAAGTTGTATTGAGTGGCCTTGTGTTAATCCCTTATTTTCTCAACCCAGCAGTAATGGCTCACCGCTGCGCTAGCTCTCACCGTAATAGATTTTGTATCACTAAATAACCTAACTTGGTGAAATACAATCCTCAATAAAAATAACAAAGTTTTGGACCTTGTTTTATCAAACTCTCTTCCATTGCAAGTTGTCAGAACAGATACAGCTCTTTTTCCAATAGACACATATCACCCCCCCCCCCTCTCGTTTGGAATATTTCAATTAAATTAGAGAAAAACTTTAACACAGCAATGGTGACAAATTAAGACCCAACTTCTATTACGAACTCGTCAGGAGAGCCTTGGATAGAATTAATTGGATTACAATATTTTCCCAATGCGAAGATGTTGATGAAATGAAATGCTAGATACCTTTTATGAAAAACTAAATGAAATAACTGATCTTTATATTCCATTCGTACCGCCACAGAACTCGTTTATACGATTCTTGCACAACTTTTACAACAACAGAATATTATCCCATGGGAACGCATTACCAGGATGTCTTAATTCAGGTCTTTGTCTATCTGTACGCCAAGTTTCAGAAACATGTAATTATCCGTTCAGCCGTTATTGCGTGATTGAGTAACAAACATCCAAACCCCGAAACATGTAAACATCTTCACAAACTCTCACATTTATAATATTAGTAGGATATACAGATACACTGATTCATTCACAGCAAATGTAACTTTGTAGTCCTATATTTTCATATGGAATTACAAAGTTATTTATGCAGTTGCTGTATCTAGAAAATGGACCGAAATTGCAAAATATTTTAGTTTTCCCTTGATTTATACACTTTACACTAATTGTATTCTAAATTTGAAGCTCCTATGTCTGCTAAAAGTGCCTTAGAGTTTTGATGATCGGTCAGTCAGTGACTGAGTGGGTGAGTGACAAAATTAAGAACCTTTGACTGACTATAATTCTTAAACTACTGGTTCAAATGAAATGAAATTTGAAATATAATGCGTTTATACAATGCCTGCTTGGTTACTGAAAATTCAGGCTTCTAGGCTTAGACTTCTAAGTTATAGGGGGTCAAAAATGGCCTGAACTGCTTCGAGAAAAGGGTGGTACGGCCGTGCCGCTTTTTTGCTCGACTTGGCGGGGGCACTGCTGTGCCCGCAGATGATACTTAATCCGAAAAAGTGCTCTCATATAAAATTTACTGGAAATTTTAATATATTCCTCATAAAATACAGCATCAATGGTGTAGTTTTGCAGGAAGTACAACAGATACGGGACTTGGGGGTGATTCTGGACGCAAAACTTACATTCTTGTCGCATATCATCATCATCAGCCACTTAACGCCCACTGCAGGACACAGGCCCCTCTCATGGTTATTCTAACCATGAAGGGTTTTGCCATAATCGCCACGCTTGGCAGGCGGGTTGGCGATCGCAGTATGCGGTTGGAATCTCAAGAAGACGCTGCTGCCTGTCTCCTGGTAATGTATTTTCGTAGTCGCCTTCTTTGACATCCACGGAAGGAAATATCATTACTAGACGCAACTGTCCTTTTTAAAATACTGAGAAATAAAATTGACTGTTCGCAAATACTATCCAAAATAAATCTTAAAGTACCAACCAAATATCTTAGTTATAGATTTGATTTGATTTGAAAAATTCTTTATTTAGCTATATATACAGATGCAATACATGTTACACAAAGATTTTATTCTAGGGGTATACTAGAATGTTTTGATCTGTTGATTAGGTTACAATACTTTTTTGAACATTTAGATTAATTTCAATTGGGCTAGAGATGATTAGTTGTGAACATAAACAATCGTTTTTTAGATTGAGACTTGGTGTGTGAGGTTTAGAGATACTTCTCGCACTTATAATACAATGAAAAATACCCGTAGGTTAGGTGAACATTTGACAAACAAGAAATTAACTGCGTGAGTAACTACAGCATAGCAACAGGAAAATATTTACGTTATAGAATTAATGAATTGTTCAACTCGCCTTGTTTCAAAACTCACTTTAAACACAACGCTACAATACCTCGTCTCTTGCGACTGTGTAACTTTTCATCTTTCTCTGTCGACATCTTCTCAAATATGGTTTACACATTGAAGGAAAAAATTCAAACAGATTTTTAAAGCAGGAGTATCTATGTAATGTTTTCTTATTCTTTAAATTTTAAATTTATTTTAGTTTATAGATTAATTCATCATCATCATCATTCAGCCACAAGAAGTCCACTGCTGAACATAGCCCTCTTCCATGGATTTCCAAAAAGACCGGTTGGAAGCGGCTTGCATCCAGCGTCTTCCTGACACCTGGATGAGGTCATCTGTCCATATGTGGTCATGAAAACCTGGTTTTCATAACCATGAGGGAGGCCTAGTCCTGCAGTGGGCGTCAAATGGCTGATGATGAATTAAATAACTATCAATAAGAATAAACACTCACGTACACTAAAAAAACAGTACTCTAAAAAGCTAAAAAATATCAGATGTTGCACACCTACTTGTTCTAAATACCTCATTTAGCGAATCACTATTTATGAGTTGGTCCCTGTATAACAATTGTTTTGTTTTGACACGACCTTTTATCTTTTTATTTAACTTTTATTCTCATAGATACAATGGCCCAAATAGAAACTAATCATAAAAAACTAAGAGTAAATACAGAGAAAAATCAGACCTCTCTACCGCACTGGATGAGAAATAATTAATTTGAAGATTTTTTATTTTTATTTTAGAATAGTCCGCTTCAATGTGGCCTTGATAATACAACAACAATAAAAACTGTGCTTGTCGGCACTTGTACTAGTACTAGTTAGCTAGTAATAGTAGATTGTGTCTCAAGGGAGCAAAATGATATATTTACGGCGAGGGCGGTATATTGAATCCTGAGTGAAGCGAAAGTAGAATCTTGAGCGTAGCGAGGGATTCAAGTGTTTACGCCCAAGACGGAAATAATTTTGCTACCGAGTGACACATACTATGTGCCGTGGAAGACAATTATGATCGATTGCAATAAAATAAAAATCGAATTGGAATTACATTTTGTGAAAATCTGCACACGGATCATGCTGAGGGCAATAAAAAAAAAACTAGAATATCAGGGAAGAAAAGTACAACTTTGATCCCTCATTTGAGGGAATCAAGGGATCTTTTCTGAATAGCAGGTGTGAAAACATTTTTTCCATTCAGCTTGGAAACCTTAGAAACCTTAGCGGAAGATGAACTCACACATGTCCGTTTTTATATTATTGTTTATTAGACTGCTTTTTTGGTTTTTTTTGTACTCGGTTTTCAATATAAAGAGGCTGGAAACCTTTTTCTGCACTACGAAAAAAAAACAAGCGCGGCAATTTGTTTTGTTTTGCTAAATTTATTTTTTTACTAAATTGATAATAAATTACCAGTAGGCTTTTAATTATTCTAAATATTTAACTATTCTAAATATTTTCCTCGTACGAGTATCACTCGGGAGATAGTGCAATTTCTGTTCGAGAGTATGTTTAAGCCCGACGCGCAGCGTTTTCTCCCCTCGGTGTGTTTTCATCAAATGTTTCCTTGATGAACGTCAAAGTTAATAGTTTCAAAATTAAAAGATTATATGGAGATGATGGAGTATCCGTGTGGCGCCGAATTAAGAACAGCGTCACTCCATTACCTTCCGTGGATGTCGTAGAAGGCGACTCAGGAAATCAATTACCAGGAGACGGGCAGCAGCGTCTTCCTGAGATTCCAACCGCATACTGCGATCGCCAACCCGCCTGCCAAGCGTGGCGATTATGGCAAAACCCCTCATGTTTTTGAAAACCACGAAGGAGGCCTATGTCCTGTAGTGAGCGTCAAATGGCTGATGATGATGATGATGAGACTGCTTTGAAATTACATCAAGTTCGAATCTTGTACGAATTACAGTTTTAAAAATAAAGAAAAATAAAAACATAAAAAGACCACGTTTCTTGTACGGGCAACTCCTTATTTTTGTTCATCTATTATTTGTTGAGATAGTGGTATGTGGCAAACCCTGGTCTCGACCTACCCCTCCGCTATGCAGACGTGCGTATGTATTTGTTAGAAAATTTGTATAATCATATCCTGTGATTTCTCCTGGTTGCCTATTACGGTTAACGAGATAAAGCCCTTCACGGTTCGGACTGACGGACAGACGACAGTTGGCATAGTAACACGGTTCTGTTTGCACCCCTCAAATACGGAACCCTAGAATAAGGTCTTGATGAAGCTAGCTACTTCACCATCCCGTTTACAGATGAACCGCACGCCGACGGGCCCATATGCAATGGTGCGAGGCACTCAGAACGTCCAGGAGTTGGGCCACATAGTGTCCTATAAGGGGAAGGAGAAAATGGTTCAGTGGAACGATCCATACTGCAGCCAACTGAATGGCAGCGACTCTTCTATCTTCCCGCCAATAGATGGCGTTGCACCGGAAAAGCTGTACATTTTTGAGCCGGAGATTTGCAGGTAGGAAAGGTGGAGGCGGACATAGCCCTGTCTTATTTTAACCGAAATAAATAAAAGCATGATATGAGGTTCTTAGTTTCTTTAATATTCTTTTGTACATTTCTTTATGTTTATTCAGCGACAATCTGAGACTCTCAGCTCGTTTATTAGCCGACTGCGGCGGAGCCCAAAAGGAGGGTAATGTGTTAGGCTCGTATGTATGTAAGTATGTCTGATTCTGTGTTCCCTCATAACTCCTTAACCAATAATCGGATTTTGACAAATAATATCTCAATCGATTTGTCGTGTTTGTGTGAGGCTATATGAAATCAACATAAATCCAATAAAAAATAATCGCTAAAAAGACAAAAATTAAAATGTGCAGTAAAAAAAACTGAAGTGAAAAATAACCAGCAAACCGACTGCTGAGCATTAACTACTAAGTAGGCGGGACCCATATTCAACAATGTAACTAATTTCCAAGATTGGTTGGGTTTTAGTTCGTTTATATTTTGATATACATTTTTTATGTATGTTCAGCGATAATCTGTTGAGGAAATCCATGAGAAAATCATCAAAATTTTTTAATTTGCAAAGGCATCTTCACTACATTATCGACACCACCATACCGCGAATCGCTCGTAGCCCCGGCTGCCTGAGTGATCTTAAACGATCACGAAGGTTAAGCAACACTGGGCGCGTTCAGTGCATGGATGGGTCGCCGTCTATGCCTAACGCTAGTGGCATTTTTCCGAGCGGTTCCGTGCTTCGCAAGGCACGTTAAGCTGTTGGTGCCGGCTGCCGTCGATAGATGGCAGTCGTTAAGCCAAGTCAGAGGCCTTAGGGCGGCTTGACAACTTCTGACAGTAGACGAGCCACTAGTCTACAAGCCTCCACCAATCCGGACTTGGCCCCCGTGGTGGAGTATGGCCTATACCTTCCTCAGGGAAGAGACCCGTGCCCCTCGGTGGGGACATAATGGGTTGATGATGATACCGCGATAAAGAATACTGTCAGCGCCACCTAGTGTTGATATTGACAACTCTGTATCATGTAAAAAAAAACAACCTCTTCTACGTTTGAAATTAAGATACTTTTTAGTTTTGTTTGTTTCAATGTCGTACTCTCACGCATAATGTTATTCTTGTTTCGTGGACTCAGTTTCTTGTTTTTTGCTTTAAAATGTTATTAAATGGAAATCAAAATATTTCGCCCAGGCTCTCAAAATTATGTACCCATTTTATAGAGAAATATATATATATATATATACGGAACTTACTTTTCTAGGGTTCCGTAACTGAAGGGTGCCAAACGCAACCCTTACTCTGCCTCCACTGTCTGTCCGTCTGTCCGTCGCACACACGGACACCTTTATCTTTGGAACCGTAATACGTAACCAGTTAAAATTTTCACCGAATAATATTACGGTGGATTACCTAACTCTCTCTATCTCTCTCTCTTTCTTCCCAGTTTAGTGCCACATAGTGGTGGGGTCAGTTTTCCTTATTTTCTCTTTCCAATTCGCCCTGTTCATGACCTTGTACTCTCGTCCTGAGAGAAGGCCTGTGCCACAGTGGATGTAAATAGGCTGCTTATGTATGTATGACCTCGTTTATCGAGGCTCCGCATTATGTGAGATCCTTCTTTACTACACGGCGGATTACCCAAAAAAATTTA
Source organism: Yponomeuta malinellus (assembly GCA_947308005.1). Lineage (NCBI taxonomy): Eukaryota > Metazoa > Arthropoda > Insecta > Lepidoptera > Yponomeutidae > Yponomeuta > Yponomeuta malinellus. Next base: position 2,801,627 of record OX370994.1, read on the forward strand.
AAATATAACTAATAAGGAGGTCTCCATACAACAAACGTGTTTTTAGCCGTTTTTTTTGTTTATGCTCTATCGTGAAAAAATTATTAGAATAAAGAGGTGGGATTTTTTTTTTACTCGGTTTTTTAATAAAAACGGGCTGGAAACCTTTTCCTGCACTACGAAAAATTTTATTTTTACTAAATTGATAATTTAACAGTATGCTTTTAATTATTCAAAATAACTTCATTTTCCTCGTAGGTAAAAAGCACTATGTATCACTCGGGAGAAAGTTCTATTTGTGTTCGAGATTATGTTTTATTTTATGTTTATATTATGTTTAAGCCCGACGCGCAGCATTTTCTCCCATCGGTGTATAATGTACTATTTTTACCAAATGTTTCCTTGATGAACGTCAAAGTTATTAGTTTCAGAATTAAAAGATGATATGGAGAAGAAGTTAACGAAAGTTAAGAAACTCCACATTTTATTATATTAAAATTCTGGCTAGCACTCGACCGGCTTTTATGGAAACCATTGCGTGCTGTCCCCCGTTAAGAAGTCTGTGTTCGGTGGTATCAACATAAAGAAACTTTCGTTACGGAATATTACACGATATTAACCGCAACGAATGTAATGTGAGTAACTCACGTAAAACGTACGCAATAATCATATTCCCAGAAGAGGGTAATGAAGTTGGCTTTGTTCCTGAAGACGCTACTGCTATTACCCTTCTGATTTAGTTAATTACATACTGCAGATAATATTGTTTTGATATGCAAAAGCGAAACTTCTTGCTGAGAAACCAATGGTGTAAGGATAGGTAAAAGCAATTGGGTATTTGACAAAATATCAAATGAGTTACTTTTAAAACGGAATTTTGTATGAAAATACTGGATTATGACGTCACATTTCAGAGCACTCTTTTTATGTTTAATCGATTTAAAAATTGTAATAAGTAGTAATTGACTAAAAGAGATACATTTTCCGAGATATTTTTTAATTTTGGTTTTAATCTAGCATATGAAATAATTTATTGTTGATCGTGTCAAATACCGAATTGACCTGTTTTTTGATCCTAGGACGAAGGCCTGCAGTATTTGCACTCTCCGATCATTTGCTATCTCTGGTCGTGCAGTCGAAAGCACATCAAACTTTACATACGTGTACTCTAATCGAGTTACTTGACATGACGTCAAGGGTGACTTTGCAACAAAAAGTAAAGGTTGACCTGTATTCGACTGTACGAACATTTCAAGAATTAAAATGCATTAATGACGTTTTTTTTCCAAATATCGACGTTTTGCACCTGATAAATAAGTGAAATGCCTAAGATGGCCCGCTCCATAGCCTTTTGCGCGGCTTGGATTTCCTCGATATTGGCGTTCTTGAGGGTCCATGTTTCAGCATCGTAGGCAAAAATTGGTAGTATGCATTCGTTGAAGGCGTTTGTCTTTAGGCTTTATGGAAATTTCGTCGATATTCGGCAAAAAACCAAAGTCGAAGATGTACGCACACGAATCATAAAGCTAAAATGGAGATTTGGTTAGGCGGGAAGGTGGCCGGTGGACTAAGGCAGCCACTGAGTGATGGCCAAGAGCAGGTCGACGGTCGGTAGTGTGGTCGGTCCACCAGCCAGGTGCAGTGGGCCGACGACATCGTGAAAGCGGCTGGGAAACATTGGACGAGACTAGCACAGGTACGGATGGGTTGGCGTGAAAAAGAAGAGGCCCATGCCCAACATTGGGCTCTGTTTATGGGCCGATTAGATAGATTAGGATAGAATGACGTTTTGTTTAAACTCATTAAAACACAGATGGCGTTGTTAAGTTTCCGAAATCGTTGACTAACAGATCTTGACATAAGCCGGCTTCATTTTGGGAGTGTTTTGGTAAGGTTGACTGCTCATAAATTAAAAAGATTGTAGAAATGTATGTAGATATTGTATATTAATATATCACAGCTGTAAATTTGTTCTGTGAACGGAATTAGAATTCAAAGCAGGGGTCCTAAAATATTTAGTTAACTAACCTCTTTAGTACTAGTACTTATTTATTCATGAATGACATTATTGACTATCTCGCGTTATAATTCAAACTTAGTTAAATTAAAATTAAATTCAATTCAATTAAAATTTAAACTTTTTGTACCTACAAATTGACATAAACGTTATTTATATTTCTATTTTTCTATGTATACATATATATATTTTTTTAACGGTAAGCCCTACCTGCATGACACGTTTTCTTCATTTGGCGTGGAGGTGCTATTTGAAAACCAGCGCTGTTTCAAATAGAAACAGCAAACGCTGAAATAGTATCATTGTCACACGCATACTCCTTTATTTTTTTATTATTGTATGTAAGCATGTTTGTTTGTGGCAATAAATCATTCATTCATTCATTCATTCATTCATTCATTCATTCATTCATTCATTCATTCATTCATACTTACCTAGTATAAAAGTTCTATTTAAGTTTTTTAATCTTTATTTCAAAAACCTAACAGCGCCATTTACATTTTTCACCAGTCAAAGTCTCTTTGCGTCACGGATTAAGGAAAAAACCTTTTACGTAGTGCGTGCCATCATCGAAATGAGGCTAATGCAGGAGACCTGTGTGTCCAAGTCCTGAGTGCAGACGTCACGTCCGTTCCACAGTCCGCCATTGTTTTTCCCCAGGCACGTGTGAAAATGTAGTGCCGTGCCGCTAATGTTTGACTTTTTATGTGTTTCCGGGGCACGTACTCATAAACAAAAAACCGCCAGGTGCGACTTGAACTCGTGCACCGGATGTCTCGCGCATAATTATAAAGAGTGTAACAACATTTTCATGGACATCCGCTATCCCATACTTGGTTTCCACCGTCTTATTAGCTGTTCCACGCATTTGAATATTTGGATCGGCTGATATTTTCGAAATTTCTACGTTTTTCACAAAGTAAAAGCTGCGCCTTTTTTATGTTTTAGACATGAAAAATGTGTTTTCTTTTGTTTAGTTCGAGACCTTTAGCAGGAGTTTGACTCACACTTGATCGGTTCTTGTTAAAGTATAAAGAATGCCAATTTTACCATAATAAATTTGTACGATAGAGATGAAAAGACGACTCATAAATCATTTAGAAAAATTAAGAACCACCTTCAAAAATGACACATAATCAAACTATCCGACTTCATTAAAATCGATGTCCTTTTAAACACGTAGTTTAGATGTGTTTAGCAGGGGGTTGACTTCAATGAAGTCGGATTGTTTACGAGTATGTATCATTTTTGAAGGCGGTTCTTAATTATTATTAAAATTATTTTATTTCCCTATTTTCAGTTTTCATTGTCTAATCGCTTCAGCCAAAGGCGCGGTATATACATACATACATACATACGTACAAACATACGGGTTAAACTGAGAACCTCTTTTTTTTAAGTCGGTTAATACCAAAACCTTCTCCAGAATGTAACAAATCCTTTTCTGAAAACCGCATCAAAGTCGGTTCAGCCAAACGCGAAATAATCGCAGACAAACATACATACACACATACAGGTTAAACTGAGAACCTCCTTTTTTCTAAGTCGGTTGATTTTTTTCTAAGATTTTTCGTCGAAATGTTCTTTGTTTCGATTTTAATACTTTTGATAAAAGTGGTCTGTAATTTTATTATCAAGCAAAGCCTCAAATGACATCTCTCAAAAGTTTTTTTTTTGCAATCATTAAAAATTTTACAATGTGCGATCGAGGCGGCATGCCAGGCGTCATATCAACCTTAAGTAGTTTTAATTTTCATCACAGGTCCCTGTACGCGAGTTTAGTCGGAAAAGCGACCGTCTTCGACATGGCAGCCTACCACTACGAGTTAGACGAGTCGGCGCTGGCGGCGAAAAGCGCCAACCCTAATAACCGATGCTTCTGTCGACGGTACGTGGGACGGATTATTTTTTATCTACCAGCTTCAAATGGTATATCCATGTTTGATTCAATTAACGTGATATATGTAATACCACCCCTATGTGCAACATGACTGCAATTAATGACCATTAATGTGTTTGAATATGAATGGACGGTGTTGGTTGCTGAAAACTTACAATTAGTTATAAATGTATAACGTTGCATTACATAAACTGACGCCTGTATCCTGGAGAGGTAGGCAGAGGCCAGGGTTTGCCACTAGCTACGATTCTGACAAACATTTCGTCTATGCCATGTCAGGTAGTCTTGTTTTTTTTGGAAATATCTTCTTTTACTCATGATGTCCCTCGCAAAAGTCAATTCTCGAGTATTCATTTCGTCTCTCAGGTATCAAACAAACGCCTCCGGACCGGAGTGTCAAAGATAAAGAAAGAAATCAACTAAGGACCATATTATTAAAACACTCCTACATACTCTTCCAGCCAACCTTAGCATAGGGTATTTAAACTGAGATAACAGGAAAAAGGGAGAAATATTTATAACTACATACCTAAATAAGTAATAACTTTGCTTAAGCATAAACAAACAATATCAGAACGAAAAATAGATAAAATAAAAAATACTATGAGCGTCTTAAGTTCAGTGCCAACGAATTCAATTATTTTTTCACTTGTTTAAGTATATTGAAAGACAGTAAATGAAAAATTTAACAAAACAGAATAATTTTTATTCTCTATTTAAAATTTTTCGACGTTACCGTACTCTTTTTTTATTCTGCGTGTACTCCTATCAGTTTGTATTTGGATTCACAATTTCGAACCAAGGGTCGGAAATCACTAAAAATTACAAATATGTTATACCATTATTTTTTATTATTAATAATATTCTTTATAATCATGAAAAGAATATTCCCTCAATATAGTGGCTAAAGATTCCAAAAACACGCTGTAGAAACTGGAGCGCTAGCCACGACGGGTGCCTGCTCATGGGCTTGCTGAACCTGATGCCGTGTCAGGGTGCGCCCGTCATCGCATCCCTGCCCCACTTCTACCTGGGCTCTGAGGAACTGCTGGAGTACTTCGCTGGTGGTGTGGAACCTGACGAGGATAAGCACAAGACGTTCCTTTACTTGGATCCGGTGAGTTGAAGGTCTGATGTATAGCGTAGCTGCGGTTAGAAACCTTCATCATCATCATCATCAGCCATTTGACGCCCACTGCAGGACATAGGGTTCTCTCATGGTTTTCCAAACCATGAGGGGGTTTTGCCATAATCGCCACGCTTGGCAGGCGGGCTGGCGATCGCAGTATGCTGTTGGAATCTCAGGAAAACGCTGCTGCCCGTCTTTTGGTAATTGATTTCCTTAGTCGCTTTCTACGACATCCACGGAAGGAAATGGAGTGACGCTATTGTTAATCCAGCGCCACACGGAAAGGAACCTTCTAGTGTTAAAATTCCGGGTGACATAAAAAAAATGCATGTTCTATAGAAAATCCAGGTGTCCACACATGGCTGTACTGTACGCTTGGAAATTATACACGCCTAAATCTGGTTGGTTTGAAAGTCGCAGTTATTTTAGTAGCAATAAAAAATATATTTAGACTATTACTTAGACTAGATTATTGCCTACTTTTAAGTATAGTCGTAAAATAAAAAAAAGTTGAGAAATCTTGTTTCGAGTTAAGAAATTTCATTACGAAAAATTCGCGAACATTATATAATGGCTCTCCGACTATCAGAACAGTGACCCGCGTACCAGCGGCGCGTACGTACGTCTCTGGCTGGCTACTAATGGTTCTCACAAATTCGAGTCTTTGTCGAGATATTTTTGAAATTGCCTCTTAAAAACAAACTAGCTTATTCGATAGCTACAGTAGCTAATAGTTGTTAATTGTACGTTCATTTCGCTAAGGTTGAAAACCACCCAAAATTCATGGTGTACACGGTGTAACCAAATTCCATACATATCTTAAAAGGGGCGGTTTTACTCGTCCATACGAAATTGCGAAAAAATACCAGGTAGTAACTTTGGTATACGGAGAGCTGGTATTTTTCGTGCTATTTCGGTATTTCCACAAAGTAAATGAAGCAGTTTAAGGAATTGACGTGTGGAAATCCCACTTTTCCGGATGTATGTAGGTATTTTATTACAATAACTTCTCTACTAAAACTGATCTTTTTTTGTATAGCTTCAATTGAGTCCCAATACTGGATAAACACGGAAAGAATTCTTTATTTAGGTTAAGTTTTAAGTTCTCCGTTCTACCCTGTTGATGGTGACGTCTTGGTAATCTGAAAAAAAAAACTATTATTAAGTTAAAAATACCTTTCTAAAATAACACATTCACGATCACAACTAGACTATTCCAACACTTGTCTCAAATTTCACAAAATGAAATGATCAAAGGAAAGTTAGAGCACATCGCAGAATTGCAAAACGCTACTTCAGGAAAACTTTGTCATAGAGCTCTTCTTTTAATTTAGTGAGAAAGTAGCGTATTTTGTTCCACTGTCGCAATTGTACCTTATACTTCCATAAGAAATTACTGTTTATTGGAGTTTCGTAATGTCCCATAAAACATCGGAATCATTTTAGCATCAGCTTTTTTCCCATGAACCAGACAAAAATAAACTTATTAATTTAATAAACAATAATTTATAGAAAAAGCATAATATGTACTAAAAACCTTTGAAAGTCCATTAAAATTAGAAATGAAAGAGGAAAAACCTCTCCGCTTAAATCCGACTCACACATAAATTGCTTTTTTGTCAAAGTATTTGTAGGTACATATGAATAATCAAATAATAATGGGATTCTTCCCGGAAAAAACATTCTTGGAGAAAAATTTGAATGTCTCCGGGAATCTTTCCAAATGGTCCAGTCAGCGGGGGTTTTGCTCTGCAAAACGTGAAAAAGGAATGGTTTTGACATTATATTGTTCAGGTATGGGATCTTTTCGACCTTTGGGGAGGCCTAGCCAGCATGATGAATTGAGGGTGCCAAAATAGTTTTTTTAATAATGCCTTAACGGTAGTCTATTTAATCTGTGGTTACGGTTTTCCCGTTATCACAGACTATTTACTGTCTCGGAGGATTGTTTTAAGGAATCGTGTTTTTATCAATAAGACCGTAAATATTTATCTTTCAAGTGCGATAGTAGGCAGCATGCTATCAAAGCGCCCTAAGGCCCTGGCCACACAGAAGGAAACGCGTCGTCTTTCCAATTAGCTTTCATACAAAATGTACTGAAGAGACGGGGCGAGGGCGCGAACTTTATGCAACGTATCGTGTCTTTTCCGCGCCCTTGCCTCACGTCCCTTCTGTGTGACCAGGGTGTAATACTTCTTTTTGTTTTTTTCGACTGTTTCAGCAAATCGGCGTAGTCCTCAAAGGTTTACAGAGGCTTCAGTTCAACATCGAGCTCCGGAACATGCCGGTCCCTCAGCTGGAAAAAGTCCCCACGGGCTTGTTCCCTTTGCTCTGGATCGAAGAGGCGAGTTTCCTAAAACCTAGTTTGGGACTAAGACAAGTGATTGTGTTGTGTGGAATTATTTTTATTACTTATTATTATTATGCTTATTGTTTGGGTATTATTACTGGGCCCCGTTTCATTTAATTCAATTCAATTCAAATATTTTTATTCATTATAAAAACATAATGTTTACTTAATAAGCGTGAAAGTTTTTAGTTTCACAATTAATAGATTATGTAAAGAAGAAGCTAACAAAGAAACTCCACATTTATTCTTTTTAAACACGTCTTGAGAGACATACAGATGGACGGACGGACGGACAACAAAGTGATCCTATAAGGGTTCCGTTTTTTCCTTTTGAAGTAGGGAACCCTAAAACTTAGTCTCGATTATTAGAAAAGTAATTTCAACACAGGTGAAGTTGCTGATGGAATATTTATTTTGTCACATTAACCATAAGCAGCCTATATACGTCCCACTCTAGGGCACAGGCCTTCTCTCAGAGAGAGAGAATGGGCTTAATCACCATGCGTGCCCACCGCGGATTGGCGATTTCAAGCGCTGAGGTATGTGAATAGCTCAGACACCCAGGTTTCCTCGCGATGTTTTCCTTCACCATTAGCGAGTGTTATTGCTACTATAACTTCACAAAATGTACATAACTTAGCAAACAAAATTCATAGGTACATGCCCGCACTGGGAATCGAACCTGGGTCTCCCGCTTCCGAGTCCAATGTTCTATCCTCTAGGCTGCCACCGCTTCAGTCAGTTATACAAGTAACATATTTGTGAAAAGTGCCTTTTAAAAAAAACAATCTAGCGAAGACTATTCGATAGCCATAGTTAAGGCACGTTCATCTTACTATGGCTATCAAACCACCCTAAATTCGTGTGGCGTATAATTATTTCCGACGATATAATTACCTTCGCTAATTAGCTCCAAAACGGATGGTTTCTATTATAAAATTAAGCACGCTTTGTAAGCTTTAACAAGAGAAAGTAGCCTTGAAATCTGATGCTTTATTATTCGGTTATTCCACTAATCCCCGTTGAAAATCCCCATCGATGGGGATTTATGATCTTTTTGTTCCCAAATCCCCAGTGGCATTTTCACCAAAATCTTAAGTTAAAGGTAGCAATGCCAATGATGACTTGGTTATGCCAAATTAAATTAATGCCAAAGATACTATAGGTAATTAATATCCGTCGTTAATAATAGACGTTATTTCTAAGGTCTCAGTTGGAGTTTTTTTGTCCAATTTTCCTCCAAAATGTTCTAGACTTAGAAATGGACACATACTTTAACTTGTGACGTTCATTAAAAAAAAATTCTGTGCCTCCTGTGACAAGTAATTTAAGTTGAGTTGTACCCTTTTTGTGATTTTGACATGAGTATAATCAGAAAAAAATTACGATAAGTTTGGTCCAACTCACGTTCTTCTATCTGCTATAGTTTCGGAGATAATTTTGTGCAAAGTAATATAACTGCCCGGATTTTAGCAAAAAAATTGTGAATATGGATGTCTGTGAAGTTGTAACCCAAAAAGTAATCACTCGACACAAATTTTTTCGTGTTTTGTGATTAAACGCGATTGTATTCAATTTCACTTTTGTTTTTCAGTGCATTTATGGTGAATATTGATGTGTATAGAGTAATATCCCTTTGAACCGATTCTTTCCGATATTAAACCTAGGGTATAAATCGACATGTACCTACCATTTCGATTATGAAATTATGCCGTTTTTGGGAAAAGTGATACATCGTAACATAAATATTTATACACAAAACTGTTTTTACGTGCAAAGAGATATAAATCTAATTATACCTAAAACTCAAACATGAAAATAAAATATTCAAGTAGAATAGATAAGTGCTAAATGATACAAGTACGGATTTTGTATAGCTTATAAAGAAGTTCCGTGTGGCACGGGATTTTCCGTGTGGCGCCGGATTAAGAATAGCGTCACTCCATTTCGTTCCGTGGATGTCGTAGAAGGCGACTAAGGAAATAAATTACCAGGAGACGGGCAGCAGCATCTTCCTGAGATTCTAACCGCATACTGTGATCGACAACCCGCCTGCCAAGCGTGGCGATTATGGCATAACCCTTCATGGTTAGAAAACTATGAGGGAGGCCTTTGTCCTGCAGTGGACGTCAAATGGCTGATGATGATGCTAAGAAGCTGATCATGTATTAGGATTCTTGTCCTGGGCAAAACAAGAATTCGATTGTAACAACAATGTTAATGTTGGTTGCTAAACTATCCTCACAATTGCATTCTATTGAACAAAAATTTCTCGTACCCGGCCATACACATACACATAAGCTGACACCGACCACGCGTTGATTGAGTGTAAAAAGAAAAACAGGGATATGGATATACACTTGCCAAGAGATCGGTACCAACTAGTGCGTACAGCTTCAAACAAAACAACCAAGTTTCATCATCATCATCATTCAGCCACAAGAAGTCCACTGCTGGACATAGGCCTCCTCCATGGATTTCCAAAAAGACCGGTTGGAAGCGGCCTGCATCCAGCGCCTTCCTGCCACTTGGATGACGTATCTGTCCATCTTGTGGCTGGTCGTCCTACGCTGCGCTTGCCGATATCTGGTCTCTATTCGAGAACTTTTAGGCCCCATCGGCCATCAGTTCTGCGTGCTATGTGCCCCGCCCACTGCCACTTCAACTTACTAATCCGCTGGGCTATGTCGACGACATTCGTTCGTCTACGGACCTCATCATTTCTGATTCGATCTCGTAGAGAAATTCCGAGCATAGCCCTTTCCATAGCTCGTTGCGTGACCTTGAGCCTTCTTATGAGGCCCATAGTGAGAGACCACGTTTCAGTGCCATAAGTCATCACTGGTAACACACACTGGTTGTATAATTTTGTCTTGAGCGATTGAGGTATATTAGACGAAAATACTTTTCTAAGTTTACCGAATGCTGCCCAGCCGAGTTGGATTCTACGATTGACCTCTTTCACGAAGTTGGACCGGCCTAGTCGGACTGTTTGTCCTAAGTAGACGTATTCGTCTACAACTTCGAGAGTCGAGTTCCCCAATGTTATCGGGATGGGCATGTTCATTTTAAGGCCCACACGTTGGGAAACTCGACTGAGGTCTTCGAGCATTACGCCGAGGTCTTCAATCGTTTCAGCCATGACTACTATATCGTCGGCATATCGAAGGTGCGTGATGTACTCGCCATTGATATTGATGCCGCGTCCCTGCCATTCCAGCAGCTTGAAGGCATCTTCTAGTGCGTTCGTGAACAGTTTCGGAGAGATAACGTCTCCCTGTCTCACGCCTCTTCTCAATAGAATTGCCTCCGAATTCTGCTCCTGTACTCGGACTGACATGGTGGCGCTGTTGTACAAGCACTTCAGCACCTCGATATACCGATAGTCAATACGGCAACGCTGGAGAGACTCGAGCACTGCCCATGTCTCGATCGAATCGAAGGCTTTCTCATAGTCCACAAACGCTAAGCAGAATGGCAAATTATACTCCTCAGTCTTCCAATCAAGTTTACTGTTACCGAAATGACTCGTGAAATTCCAACCGCATACTGCGATCGCCAATCCGCCTGCCAAGCTTGGTGATTATGGCAATACCCCTCATGGTTGTGAAAACTATGGAGGAGGCCTATGTCCTGCAGTGGGCGTCAAATGGCTGATGATGATGATGACTGTGATACTGTATATTTTACTGAGTAGGTAAATATTGCTTACTGTAATACCTCTATAAGATTGAACTGTGCCATTTCTTAGTTTTTAAGTTTAATATTACTTACCAACTTTTGTGCAAATGACAAGTTCCTATTGAGAATAGATAAGCTAGGTACATTAGTATTTTCAAATCGTGATGATTAGATCTCAACTATCTTTAAGAATTTTGATAAGAATGTGCCTTAAATATGAGTGAATTGTTCATTTTGAAAAAGTTTAATACACGTTCATTAATTTAGTAGAACTTGTACTTATTTACACAATCCATATCATTTTTATTGACGGGTACATCTTGACTTTTATAATTTAGCACATCTTCTAAAAGACTAGGATTTTTGTAAACTGATACAATTCAGATAAGTTATGTTAATAAGCGACTGCTAAGTAAATAATCAAAATCTATAGGGTTATATTTCATCTTTTATTTGAATAACATTGTGCTAGGATCATTATTTTAATGAGTTATTATATGTTTTAACTTCGTATAATATCAGTTTGCACAAAGGCAACCTTATAGTTGCAACGTAATTTAACTATACAAGTATCATTTATTACATAATTACTGCACATAAAGACATAAGTACAGGTACAACTCACAGGTTTTACGTGAATAACTTATAAAATTTTATATTTATCAAAAAACCTGAAATATATAGCGAAGGAAAACGTTTTACTCTACAAAAGAAGATACTCAAGTTTAACCTAGCACACTTAGTTCATGAACTAGAATTTTTTTAATCTTGTTTATGCTCTCCTGTAAAATGATGATTTTTGACTTGTATTACTTATCACAGGAGGCACAGAATTAAAATGTATTTATTATCGGTTCAGGATTACAGAAACCATAACTTTATTACACTAATTGATTATTACACACAATAGGCCATTTTTATACTGCATGCATCACAAAAAAAAACTTGTGTTTTATCAATTAAATGATTATATAAAAAAAGAGATAATAACATAAAGAAAACAACGTTGCCCTGTCGACAGCCTGATCATTTTGATTTTTAACTTAAGTCACAGTGATTAAGTCACAGTTCCTGTGATCTATTGAATAAAGCGGTGGTAGCCTAGTGGGTAGAACATTGGACTCGGAAGCGGGAGACCCAGGTTCGATTCCCAGTGCGGGCATGTGCCTATGACTTTGTTTCCTTAGTTGTGTACATTTGTGAAGTTATAGTAGCAATACCACTCGCTAACTGTGAAGGAAAACATCGTGAGGAAACCTGAGTGTCTGAGCTATTTACATACCTCAGCGCTTGAAATCGCCAATCCGCGGTGGGCACGCGTGGTGATTAAGCCCATACTCTCTCTCTGAGAGAAGGCCTGTGCCCTACAGTGGGACGTATATAGACTGCTTATGATTGGATAAAAATAGCAGACTTTTTTTATTCTATAGTTAGAAACTTCTTTCACATTTAAATATGCTCTATTTTACAGGGTGCAACACTGCCGCCGGAGATCTTGGAAGAGCTACGCAAATCTCATCAAGTTCTCTCGTATGTTGACAAGTTCAGATGGGTGTTCCTGGCATTCGCACTACTGCTTTTCGCTATAAGCACTATCGCAGTAGTGAGATCCGGTCATATACCGATTTTTCCCGGAACGTCCAACACAGTGAGCTTTGTCCTACGGCCGGCGAACTTGCAAGCGTCGGATAAAGTGCAATAATTGTTCTTCATCTAATGCGTGTTTATAAATTAAATTTCGGTTTGGACGTTTTGATAGAAAGGCTCTCTTAAAATTTATCTACTTTGTGACGATTGTATCAAATGCAAACTCATCTTCTTATAACCTTCTCACGATTTTATTATAACCCGATTACATAAATAAAGTGATTGAGAAACTTTTTGGCTATAGCTTACGCAGAAGGTAGATTGCATGAGCGAGAGGCAAATGGTTGTTCAGTTACTTTCTTTAACTAACCGTGCCATAGGTCAGTAAAAGTGACAGTTAAAGTGACAGCTAATCTGTAGAATACATGTTTCTTTGGTAATAAATGTTGATGTCCATAATAAATGTTTCCTTGGATGTAGGCCCTTCATAAATATATATTTTTCCTTTTTGAAAAATATAGGAAAAACTGGCCAAGTAATTAACACTGAGTGAACATGTGCAATGGTGTTTATTATGTTTTTTGTCTTTTATTTGCACTTATCCGATTCCAAATCCGGTTAGCAAAGGGCTAGATAAAAAGTACCCAAAACCGTCGTACACGGCTGTATGCACGGCGTCTAATGTATGTCGATGAAGCTAAAGAGGTTTGCAAGGAGCGTCACTCCATTTCCTTCCGTGGATGTCGTAGAAGGCGACTAATGAATGTCGATGAAGCTAAAGAGGTTTGCAAGGAGCGTCACTCCATTTCCTTCCGTGGATGTCGTAGAAGGCGACTAATGAATGTCGATGAAGCTAAAGAGGTTTGCAAGGAGCGTCACTCCATTTCCTTCCGTGGATGTCGTAGAAGGCGACTAATGAATGTCGATGAAGCTAAAGAGGTTTGCAAGGAGCGTCACTCCATTTCCTTCCGTGGATGTCGTAGAAGGCGACTAAGGAAATCGTGGCGATTATAGTAAAATCCCTCATGGTTATGAAAATCATAGTGGGCGTTAAATGGCTGATGATGATGACGACATTTCTTTAACTCACACCTGTGTCGAGGAGGGGTACGTGGAGATCAGGATTTGCCACTTGCCACGATCCTTGCAAACCTCTTTAGCATCATCGACATTCATTAGACGCCGTGCATACAGCCGTGTACGACGGTTTTGGGTACTTTTTATCTAGCCCTTTGCTAATACACATTTAGGCTGACTAGCACCACTTTCTTAAATGTGGCTTAAACACCTTTTAACTAAAATTCTTCATGAAAAATTCGATCTAAATGGCGACTAAAGTGACGTTTAATAAGTGGTGCAAGTCGGCCTAAGACAGAGTATAAAAAAAAACACAAAAATCACTAAATCATAATCATCAGGTGGCACGGCCGAGCCGACAACCACCACCACCGGTTTCTCAATTTGGCGGCCGACGTACGCGATTCATGAACCCACGAAACCATTCGTCGCGATCATTGTAGGTCAAAGCGAACATTAAAAAACAGGCCAAACAATCACTTCGGCCAGATGTCGCTGCCTGTACGTAATACAGAGAAGTTTGTAAAGAGGCTCGAAATTTCATTGATGCTTGCACTTGCCCATTAGCTCAGTTGGGAGAGCGCTGGCACGGTGAGCCAGAGGTCGCGGGTTCAAGTCCCGGCATGGGTGGAATTTTTAGCCTCTAAATAGGTTTTTTAAAAAGGCCAAAGGCGTGTCGGGCCACGCGCAGTGTAGGGTTCCGTAGAAAGAGTGGTTTTTTTATCTGCTTTACAGAACTAACAACTTCATCAAATTAATTTTCAACGGATTTTGTACGGAGCTTTCCTTTTATAAGTTGTTCGCCTATTACTCGTTAACTTGTAAAGCCTACTAGTCGTGATAGTTTCACTTTTAAGTTTACTATATGTGCTACTGCCTTAAAATTTTGCACGTTTCTACAATCAACAGTTTAGCCGGGAGAGTCGCCCTACCCTGACAAAAATTTGCGCCTTAAAGCTTAATATTTCGCAAACAGAACCCTAATTCGAAATATGGTGTGGTAAGGGAGGTACCACAAAAACCAAATTCGTGATTTTATTATACCGTTTTATTCGCGTATATCTACGCCATATTTCAGCTATGTAGTACTTATCATCTCTGTCCTAAGACGCGGACAGACTGACAGACAGACCGATGGACGGACGGACATATGCGAAACTATAAGGGTTCCTTGTTGACTACAGAATCCTAAAAAGGACACAAAGTATCCCAAAATAAATGGAAATAGCAAAAATAAACGGTGGCAGCGGAGCGGTAGAACGCCATTCACACATTCGGGAGGTCGTGGGTTCGAATTCCGGCGTTTACCAATGATTTTGTTTCCTAAGTTACGTACATTGTAAAGCCAAACCACTTACTAACTGTGTGAGGAAAAAATTGCGAGGAAACCTGAGTGTCTAAAGTGTTCACATGTCTCAGCGCTTCAAATTACCAATTCGCTGTGAACACGCCTGGTAATTAAGCCCATACTATTTCTCTGAGAGAAGGCCTGTGCCCTGAAGTAAGACGTTTAATTAAAATAAATTATGTAGCCTTGCATATTATGTATAGTCTTTGTTTTTAAGAACAAGCATTACTCAGAAGCATTACCGAGATGGGAGTCATTTATCAAACCCACAGCCTGTACCAATCACGATCACGGCAAAAATAGCTTTCCACTTATACTCGCCATTCCAGCCTCTACTACTGCTGCCTCGTTGGTCTAGCGGTACCGCGTCTGATTACCATGCTGGAGGTCCTGGATTCGATTCAAACTGGGTTGCCGTGGTATGACAAAACACTATATCTATAGATACAGTGTTTTACGGTAACATGAATAATTTGATTCATCGCCCTTTGGTACATGGTATGCCATAAAATAATATTGAAAAAGTCTTAATTATACGGAAATTACCCATGGTAATTAAGACTGTATTCCCAATAACATAGAGACCGGTTTTGATAAAATACTGCTTCTATAAATACAGTGTTTTGCCATACAAGCTCGGTGTTTTTTTATGACAGGTAATTGTAGATGCAGTGTTTTGTCATAGCAATTTCACAACCTGCAGCCTACCTTTTTCTTTACCAACCGTTTGCACAAAACACTACATATGTAGTTGCAGTGTTTTGTGAAATCAATTACTTGGCTTAGCTGGAACTTTACGTCATAATATAACACGTTAAATTTAATAAATAACATACTTTTTTATTTCTTATTATGGCATAATGATGTGTACTATCATTAAACACAAAAATTTCAAAGTAATCTGTTTATATTTGACGTATTTATGCTTCATTTTCGCAACAAAATGTTTTCTGGGTTTTCTGGAAAATGCCTGTTTTCAAATTACAGTGTTTTATCATGACACGGCACAGGGCGCCATACATTTGTAAAAATGGCCTCAGTCTGGGTGTTTTTCCATGTTTGTGATGTCCTTGTCTGGTATCCTAGATTCGGACCAGGACAATGGTGATAGTGTTGTGTTTTGTTGTGTGGAAGTTAAAGGTTACTACAGATATACCATCATCGAATCTATAAGTTGGCGCTAGGGCGTCCAAAATAACAAAACAAGTGACAACTGTTTAAAGATTGTTAACGTTCCACGGTGTACGGTATCCAATAACCGGCTCTTGTTAAATACTTCAAATAGAAATACATCAAAGTGGTACGCTGAAATCATCAAAACTGCAAAATGTCTCGCAACTTCTCGACAATGCGATCAAAGATACATTGTTCATTATTCAATATTCAAGGAGATTGCTACGTATTTTCGTTAGTTATACACGTGTTTCGTTCGAAGAGATTATTAACCTGAAATGAACTGAACAACATTAATATGTAGTAAGACGCAAGTGAAACCTTTGGCTTTTATTGTTGTAGTGTTTAATGTATTTTGTTTTCTGGTGTGTAAAATAAAATAAAATATATACCTACATACTAAACTAATATGTAATACAATAAATATATTAGAAACTTAATTGGTTATAATCGGTCATGCAATGTACATCGAATTGTCATAAATTGTTGCTCCATGAAATAGCGCTCTGAATGTCTCCATGGATTCAAAGATGAAACCGAAGGTTCTGTACGACAGTTAAAGAATTTTATGTATATAGTGAAAAAACTCATGCGCTATAGTTAGGAGAATTTGAAGATATTCCCGATTTTCACAAGTTTTTAATGTCACTATCATAGAGTAACTTATATAGTCACTATCGGTGAAGGAAGGAGAGTATGAGGTGTTCACACACCTCGTTTGAAATTGCCAATTCGTGGTGGGCACCCGTGGTGATTAAGCCTGTACCTACTCCCGGTTTCTCTAAGAGAAGGCCTGTGCCTTCCAGTAGGACGTAGGTATATAGGCGACCAAAAAAAAATTGTGGGGACTTTGTACGCCTGTCATTCACGTTTTAGTGTGCAACAACTCACCACGGTTTAAGCAAATTTATTGTTTTATAGTATTATCAGTAAGCGATTCGTTGTTGTTATTTAGTGTGTGCATAATGCCTAAACGAAGGTGCCAGGACGTTGAAGAACAACGTGAGTTTCTATCGTGGAAGGTGAAAAAGTTAGAACGAGAACTGTGGGCTCTCACAGATAAACACGATACGACGTCGCGTCATGCTACGTAATTTGGCTTAAATTAGTATAACTAATCGCGAACCATTAACAACCAGCCAGCCAGTCAACCATTAACTAATCGTGACTTATTCAACTCAGAGCTCAATATTGGTTAAAAATTTCGCTCAAATTAAAACCAAATTAGGGCGTCGTTGGACGACGCGACGTCGTATCGTGTTTATGTGTGAGAGCCCACAGTTCTCGTTCTAACTTTTTCACCTTCCACGATAGTAACTCACGTTGTTCTTCAACGTCCTTACATCTTCGTTTAGGCATTATGCACACACTAAATAACAACAACGAATCGCTCACTGATAATATATTACTATAAAACAATAAATTGCGAAAACCGCGGTGAGTTGTTGCACACTAAAACGTGAATGACAGGCGTACAAAGTACCCACAATTTTTTTTTTGGTCGCCTAATATGACACGGGCAGCGGCGTAGCCACAGCAAAAGTACATACGGCAACCGGAGCCGGTCGTCATCGCGCTCGTAACGTCAGCGATCTCGTGACAACGCGACGATGCATCAGGTATGTTTTTTGCAATGTTCACCAACGTTAGTGTACCAACCTACACTACCACTGGCAAATAATACATTCTTACATAAACTCACGCCTGTATCCCAGAGGGGTAGGCAGAGACCAGGGACTGCCACTTGCCACGATTCTGACAGAAAACTTTCGCTTCCTCAACATTCATTAGTTGTTGGCGAATAATATTTTTGGTATTTGTTTTGTCGGCATAGTATGTACGTATATCTATACCAAGTTTCTCGACTGACTGCCTCGTTGGACTAGCCGTTATGGTGTTTACTACCAAGATGAGGTTGTGGGTTCGATTCCCACTGGGGGCTGCCAACCATTTATACAAATGGCCTCAGTGTGGGTGTATTTCCATATTTGTGATGTCCTTGCCTGGTTACCATAGCACAGGGTATCCTAGTTTGCGACCATGATTGTGTTGTGTGGACTTTATTATATTGTTTCAGCTCTCTAGTACTTGTCGTCTCTGTGCTAAGCCGCGGACAGACAGACAGACGGACGGACGGACATGGCGAAACTATAAGGGTTCCTTGTTGACTACGGAACGTCAAAAAGAGGAGTTCTACTCGTCAATACGGACAACTTTTGGTCGGACGGGGGTCTGCCATGCAGAGAACTTGAAAAGTATGTAATATCAGCTGTTCCGATGACCGCATGCAATTTAATTTTGGACAACAAATTTTCAGGGTTCCGTAGTCAACAAGGAACCAGGATTTTGTAGTCAACAACGAACCCTTATAGTTTCGCGGTGCTCGTCCGTCTCTGTCCGCGGCTTAGCACAAAAACGATAAGCACTAGAGAGCTAATATTTGACATAGATATGCACTTTTATTATGCCGACAAAAAGGTAGAATAAATCCGAAAAGAAAAGTTTTTTAGTGTACATCGCCTGCACCTAAATTAGGGATGCATTTTTTTACGCCTACGCCACAGTGTGTAGTATTTTTGGATTGGTCGCTTAAATATATTGTGGGTGTATGAAGACTATTTTTCGATTCAGGGTTCCGTTTACAAAATATTAAGCTTTAAAGTGAATTTTTTTGTCAGAGTAGGGCGCCCTCTCTCGGTTAAACGGTAGATTGTAGAAACGTGAAAAAATTCACTTCAGTAATAATGAACTTAAAAGGAAAAAAATAACTATCACGGCTAAGTACGCATTACAAGTAAACGAGTAATAATAGGTGACAACTTATAAAAGGATAACTTCGTACAAATCCATTGAAAATTACTTTGATGAAGTTGTTAGTTCGTAAAGCAGATAAACCACTCTTTCTACGGAATCCTATAGAGCGCGTGGCCCGAGCACTTGGCCCGAGCACTTGGCCCGAGCACTTGGCCCGAGCACTTGGCAGGTTTATTTCACTATTACGAAATTATAATAACGGTTGAAGTACACTCATGATGAAAGTTCTTCGGGTTCATGAGTATAACCCCTATTTTTCGATATATAAATAAATGTAGCACAGTTGTGAAGGGGAGACATGAGTCTTTAAAATATGATTAAAAAGCAAGGTCTGATATTTCCCCTACGTGAGGAAGACACGAGGACTAAGAAAATCCTGATGGCTCCCCTGGGGGAGACACCTGGGGAGACATGAGTCCTAATCCGAAAGGGGATTACAGGGAAAGGGGAAAAGGACTCATTAAAATAAAATTAAGAAATATAAATTTTTCAAGTGAAATTTATTTACATTAATTAATTTATTTCTACTTACCGACGAGGATAACTTAAACATAAAACAACTTGATAGTTATATCAATTTAACATTGCACTCGCTCTATTATTATACATAAAATATATATTTTCACTTTCACTTTTACTATTGGTACAGTCGACGATCGACAATTCTGCTCATATTTGAGACTGGATCGTCCTGTTAAAGGCGTAAGTCCAATTCAGATCAACAGCGCAAATATCGATGTGTTGTTGACTAGATTTCTAATACCTTCAATAGCGCATCAGCCTGTATAATGCGTGTTTACTGCGCTACGTCAAAATTGAAACGAAAAAAAAGCGGACAAGTGCAAGTAAGATTCGCGCCCGGTAACCAACAAACAAATGCATCCCATGAATGTGAAGGTTGAGATTGTAAAAACTTTAATTTCTTTTGCAATTAAATTAAATTAATTTAATTATTAATATTCTTTTTGTTGCACTAACCCGTGCTGAGGACAATTTTAAAAACCTGTTTAGAGGCTAAAACGTAAGACAGAGAAGTTTGTAAAGAGGCTCGAAATTTCATCGATGCTTGCTCATTAGCTCAGTTGGGAGAGCGCTGGCACGGTGAGCCAGAGGTCGCGGGTTCAAGTCCCGGCGTGGGTGGAATTTTTAGCCTCTAAATAGGTTATTTATTTAGGTTTTTGATATTTGCATCTTTAAAAGACTTGGTATTTGATAATAATTTCAACTTCATGGAGTCTTAAAAAAGGCTTTCGACTGTATTTGTCACATGCGAAGACTAAAAAATTGTTTCGTGAGTAGAGTTATGCAAACTCTCTAGCTCTTTACTACCAGACATTTCACCTATCAACTGAACAATGGCCACATATGAGCCAGCAAAGAGAGCAAACAGTGAAATTAAGCATATGACAATATTCTTCCACAGTATGATCTTGAAAGGCCCCAGGCCTCTGTCCCAGTTGTAGATCGTCTCAATGACGGCAGGAATGAAGAAACCGAGCGTAGACAGGAAGACTGCTCCCACTAGACCGATGACGAGCTCCAAATTGGGAACGGCTGCAGCCACGGCAACTGGGGAATAAACGAGTCTATAAAGACAAGAAACGGACTTTAAAATACGCACTAAACGGAGACAGATAGTTCGTTAATTTTAACATTAGATAGCGCTAACAGTATTCTTTGGCCATGGTGTACATAATACCATGAAGATGATTTAAAATCAATCATCATCATCATCAACCCATTATATCCCCACCGAGGGGCACGGGTCTCATCCCTGAGGAAGGTATAGGCCATACTTTACCACGGGGGCCAAGTCCGGATTGGTGGAGGCTTGTAGACTAGTGGCTCGTCTACTGTCAGAAGTTGTCAAGCCGCCCTAAGGCCTCTGACTTGGCTTAACGACTGCCATCTATCGACGGCAGCCGGCACCAACAGCTTAACGTGCCTTGCGAAGCACGGAACCGCTCGGAAAAATGCCACTAGCGTTAGGCATAGACGGCTACCCATCCATGCACTGAACGCGCCCTGTGTTGCTTAACCTTCGTGATCGTTTAAGATCACTCAGGCAGCCGGGGCTACGAGCGATTCAAATCAATAATTTTCTCATATTTAGGCAAATCCCGTCAACAGATCTTACAAAAACGATATGGAACCACCTTTGATGTACCTTTTTTGTTATAAAAATAGAATAAATCAAATATGACTACAAGGTCCTTATAATAATCACTCAGCAATAGCATACATAAATAATATTATATAATGATCGAACAACAGTACCAGCTCCGGTAGTAGTTGCGACTTTCCAGAGTATTAATTGCCACATTTCGATATTTTAGCGCTACAAATGCGTGACTCATACCTTCTTATTTACAGTGTGGCTGGCTCTCCACAAAATAGTCTCCTCCATACAAAATAGAAATTTTTTTAGAACCTTTTGTCATAGCTCCTATTTTGTACTAGAATTGTAGTTGTCATAATCATCATCATTATCATTAGCCATTTGGTGCACACTGCAGGACTAAGGCATTGGAGTTGTAGTTATGATGCAACCAAACAAATTGATTTTGCAGGCTCTCAAAAACATCCTGTACTCTTAAAAATAAATACAAGTGTTGCCCATAATGATGAATTGTAAAAATAATAACGTTGTTGAACAAAAGACGAAGTATCGCCGAAGATAATTTCTTAGAATTTGTTTTACGAGACTCCAATTTATAGTTATTTTATCAACTGACTTTTTAAATAAGGAGATTTAATTAGATTGTTTGTTTTTTTTATGTTTCTCCTTTTCTTATACCTCCGATATCTAAAAAGCGATGTGGAATATTCTAAATAAATAAATTGTGTAAGATGGGTAATGTAGTGGAATAAAATGAATCCGATCATTCTCTTCTGCAAGACGCAGATGGTCTCAGTGTATGTTGCCCGGCTCCATAGTAGTGTTCCATACGACATAATACCCTGGAAGTAACCTTTGTACATTATATTTCTTATGTAATACCCTATTACATGTGTGCAATAAAGTAATAATAATTTGCAGAACGCTTATAAATTTTCTTCAAATTTTAATCAAACCACTTGGTTTCCATTTGGCAAACTTCAAACTTTCTAGGAATGGCTGCTATAGCCTGGTTTCCTCACCTTGTGCAAGGTAGCTGAAGAAGGACATCATGCTTTTTTACAGACCGAATTTGCAAAAAGTGTCAGTACAAACTCTAATGTTGAAAGTGGTTTTTCTCAATCATGTTAATAGGACCTATGGCCGTAAACCTAAGACAAAAAAAGAATTAGATAGGATCAACACCAAAATATATAGCATTTATGCCAAAAACGGCGTTATGAGAGTTTGTACTGACACTTTTTGCACCATCAATATCAACAACATCATGAAAGTTTGTACTGACACTTTTTGCAAATTCGATCTGTAAAAAACCATGATGTTTTTCTTCAGCTGCCTTGCACAAGTCCCAGGTCCGTTAGCCTAGGTTGTCGGTCGAGGGTCACTTTCTGACACTTTTTGCAAAAATGATCTGTAAAAAAAGATAATGTTTTTTTTTCCTTGCTGACGCTAGTGTTACTCTGTGGAGCCCCTTAATACAAATAGTCCTCGTGATATTTTTACGTCCAGTCTTGATTACTTCGGGCGAACGAGTTTGAGCCAGAGAATGAAAACAAATAAAGTAGAATTTATGGACCGAACACCGCTGCCAAATGCATTAGAGTGGTTTGCAAACACATTGCGGGAGGCGGCTCTTTACAGCCATTACATTTATCCTCTGGAAAATATATGAGATGCGTTGGTGATGTATTGGGCGTTTGCATTATTTGAAATATACTCGTAGTTGGTAATAGATCTCACCAAAATATAATTTGCGTAAAAAAATCTCTTTTGGCATTCGCATGCATTTAGGGCTTGCTCAAGTCTTTTTAGCAGTCGGGTATTTGGTTTGAAAAAAAATTCGTTGTCTATAACTCTTTGTGACCCTTTAAAGTGGACGTCCACCATTTCGCTTTTTTCGTGGCATGTACCTACATAAATTTACGCCTGTATCCCAGAGGGGTAGGCAGAGACTGCCTTTGCCAGTTCCCACATTTTTCATGGCCTCATATATTAATTGCTACTTGAGTCGTCAACACCTTTTATTTGATCAAAAAAGTTACAGCCTCTATGCGGTTATTTATGTCTTATGTACATACATATGGGCAAAAAAACTAATTCTCCTTTTATGAATAACTAGCTGTTGCCCGCGACTTCGTCCGCGTGGACTTTAGTTAATAAGAGCGGTTGTAAATTAGTTTAAGCTGCTTTTAGCGCATAAGAAATGTATATTAAAAAAAAAGTAAATTAGAATTTAATTAGGGCCTACGTTTCTTCGAGTAAACCTTTTTTTAAAACGACTCGTGCCTCTATTGTAGAGGTGAGTCGTTGACGACTTAACGGCCAACGAAACGCAACTGCTTTTTTGGAAATAAAAACTAGTTTCAAAAGCCGTTTCAGTTGCAACTGGTTTTGTATGAGGACTCCTCATACAAAACTAGCTGCAGCTGGAGCGGCTTTGAGGAGCGGTTGCATCAACGACGGGAAAAACGTTTTATACTTACCTGTTTCTGACCACTACCATTGTCTTTTTCAAAACAGTTCCATAAAACACTAAGATTTTGTCGCACCGCCATTTTATTATGTACAATAATTTAAAATATTATTTTTTACACTATTTAGTATTAACATTAAGTACGTACCTATTTAACTTTAAACAATGAACTCTATTTACAACTTGACACTATTAGCATGGAGCGAACCACACCACACAATAATTAATTAACGACCGAGCTTTTCGAGCTTTCACGCGCACGTGTCACTCATTTAGCAATTCAAAATTACTAAAACAAAAAATCAAAACAAATTACGTAACATTGATTGGTAATCGCACCGTTTTATTTCCAACCGTATTATTAAGACATAAGAGTGGAATTCAAATATCTGGAACAGTCAACGCAAACAATACTGTTCTTAACAAAATTGCACTCTTTCTTTTTTGTGTCTCTTTCATACACACACCTAGAAATTTGCCTAAAAGTACACAATAAAATTATTTGGATCTAACTCTTTCCATTATCGACCAAAAGTGCAAATTTAAACGAGCCGCATATTCATGTAGCGAGAGTTGCATCAAGGTCACGCGGCACGCGCGCTTCCATTCTTTCGGCTATTTCCGTGTATTTTCGTTTGCCTCCGTTGAATTAGAACGCGTTACAAGAAACGGTTTGGCGATGCGATTGATGTTAGATTTCGTTCTTATTCTAACGGGGTAAGGAAGTAAACTGTTAGTCAACGGGTTTGGAAAAATGTAGTTCTTTTTGAAACGGGTTCTTAGTTTAGCAAAAAGCAGTTGCTTTGTTGTTTGAGAAAAAACGGTTTTTTAAAACAGTTCGTTGAATCAACGTTCACCTCTACTCTATTGTAACTTCCGAGAACTGGGATAACTACGTGTTTTGTATTCACTGGATTTGCAGTTTTTCTCAACCTTTTTATATATTACCTACGTAATCCACCTGTAATTACCTTTTTTTTTATAATTTTCTGCTGTGGCCTTTGTAAAATTAATAAAATAAAATAAACACCACCACGCTGCTTGAAGAGCTCTCTCTAGAGCAGGCAACGTATGATCAATTCCTGCTGTTCAATTACTGTTCCTGTGACTTATTAGTGGTCATTGAAAGCTTAAGGAGACCAACTCGCTTGACATAGAGTAAGGTAGGTAAATGAGACTACAAAATGTTTACTTCTGACATCTATATTACACCCTCATGGGTGTTGAAGCTCAAAATAGTGAAATATGTGGTTCATAAACTTATATTTTATACAAATTTGGGTGTCCAAATTTCTCACTACTTTAGAGGTTAAATTTTATAAAACCGTCCTCATTTCTCGTCTGAATTTGTGCAAAATTTCAGTTTTCTGAGTCTATAGGTTTTGGCTGGGCGTTGATGAGTTAGTGAGTCGGAACCTCGCTTTTTATTAGTAAGACTTTCATGCTTTAAAGAGGTAAAGTCACAGAGTTTAGAAGTTCATCTGTGAAGTTTTGAATAAAAATTAAATCTAATCTTTATTCTCCATACAAAATTTGGACCTCTGTTTCATCCCTGTAGGAAGTAAATTGTGGAAAACCGTGAAATGTGTGTCATCCATTATGTTGACAAAGGTTAACTTTCAGTAAAATCTAACCACAAAATATTTTACTCCCCGTACAAAACTTTGGCACCAATTTTCTCTCTCTTAGGGGTTGAATGTAAAAATATATAAGTATACGTGTTTTATAAATTTTTATGAAGAACATTTGTACTAAGTTTTGATAAAATCCAACCACAAATGTTTTACTCACCGTACAAACTTTGGCACCCCTCCAAAATCAAACCCCGAAAAGGTTGACTTTTCCGGGTTTGATTTTGGAAAACTGAGAAATATTGTGTTTTATAAATTTTATTAAAAAATATTTGTTTTAATAAAATCTGACCACAAACTCCCCTTGCCCTTTGGCACCCCTTTTCATCGTTTTGGGATTGAATTTTGGAAAACTGAGAAATATGTGTTTCATGAATGTTATTGAAGAAATTTGTACTAAGTTTTAATAAAATCCCACCAAAAATATTCTACATCCCGTACAAACTCTGGCACTCCTTTTAAGGCTTGAATTACGAAAAACTGTGAAATACATGCGAAATACAAACATCCAAATATCTTCACAAACTTTCACATTTACAGTATTAGTAGGATATTAGTAGGAATAACGTAAATAATAATAATAGCAGGAAAAATTAGAAAAACTGGCAAATAGGCTCAGTTCTGCAGCATACACAGTTAAAAGAATCCGGGAACTATCTGATGTCGCAACTGCTAGGCTTGTTTATTTTAGTTACTTCTATAGTACTATGTCCTATGGTATACTACTGTGGGGTCGGACAGCAGACATTGAGACCATCTTCGTCCTGCAGAAGAGAGCGATCAGATTCATATATAGAGCAATAGAGATTTGTTAAGAGATTTCTTTAAAGAAACTAACATCCTAACAGTTGCTAGTCAGTATATCTATGAAAATAATATGAACGTTAGGAAAAATATCAGTAACTTTAAAAATGTAGGTAGCCAACACAATGTAAATACTAGAAATAGACATAAACTTATTTAGGCTGGCAAAGGTTAATACATCCTTTATGGGGCATTGTATACGTTTCTACAATAAGATCCCTGAGGATATTATAATAAGCTTGCCAGAAAAGCGGCTCAAAAAATGTGTAAAGCACACTTTGTGCCAAAAAAGCTACTATAACATTAAACATTATTTAGATGACAATGATGTCTGGATATAAAGCCCTTTCAATGCATGAGTTCCAGGTTCTAGAATATTTATATAAATTCTGTAAATTAAGGACTTCAAAAGACTAAGTTTGGAGTTTTTTTGTCCATTTTTTCTCCAAAATGATCTAGATTTTGAAACAGACACCTAGTTTAACATGTAACGTTCATAAAGTCGAAGTTTCTGTGCTGCTGCTTTGAATAAAAAAAATTGGCTTGATCTGATTTAATTTGTAGGAACTTTTTAAGTTCATTGCCTACACGGGATTAGCAGTGTTTTGTTAAACACGAAAAAGTATTGTAACTATCAGTCCCGTGTACCAATAAGCTTATAATATAATCTAAGCCTATGTGGACCAGGAACTTGCCATCATCTTAGGTTCCTTGCACACCACGTTTTTTATGCTCTGACGACGCGCGTTTCTTATGAGCGTCCTTATGGCGCGTTCTACGCTCGTCGTCAGCGCGTTCGAACGACGCGTCGTGTGCACAGGCTCTTAAAAAGTACTGGGACCTATTTTTAGAACGGTGTTCGTTTTAAATAATACCTTTGCTAATTAATTCAGGCACCGAACACAGAGAGGTGGCGAAAAAGGCTCGAATGGGTTTGAGTCAATATTTGCCGTATACAACCGAAAATGGGGCTTTTACCTACACGTTAAGGGGCTCCAGGGAGTAACACTAGCGCCATACCGAGGAAAAACAAATCATATCTTTTTTTCAAATTCAAATTCAAATTCAAATTTATTTATTTGTGAAACATGCGTGTACATAAAAGTTCTTATATGTAAATAATGAAGTTTCAGCATGTTTGGCCGTAGAGGCATACAAATATCTACATCTAAAAATAATTCTTATTATTATTATTATTTTCTTAAGTTAGAATTGTATAGAAATATGAAAATAAGATAAAAAAAATAATAATATATAAATTGATTGCCAAGTAATTAAAATGTCAGATTAAAATAATCATTCACATTGTAGCAGCATTTCTTGGTGAGTATTAGTTTCACCTGTCTTTTGAACACATTATCGTCACCCAATTCTCTAATACTCATTGGCAGTTTATTATATATTTTTGGACCCATGCATAAAATACTTTTTCTCATGAAAGCAGTATTGGATATTCTAGTACTCAGGCGTGTAGGGTCTCTACGGAGTCGCATACCATTTGCTTCTGAGATGCGTGGAAACAGAGCAGGATTTTTTCTGACGAACATTAGTACTTCTAATATATAGAGAGATGGAAATGTAAGTATATCATATTTCTTAATTTTTAATACTTTAATACTTTATTCATTTATTTGCTTCTTACTAAGTAAGTTACAGAGTGAGCCTAAAAATAACAGGTGATTTAAAAGGATGTTCTTAGATTTATTAGTGGCCTACTGAGTTCGACCCGTAACGTGCGTAACTGTAAGTGTAACTCTGGTCTCCTCGCTAGGTTACCCTGTGTGGAGGAAACCAGTGAAACGGACTTAATAATTTTGATTGAGAATTTAGAGTTCCGAGGATAAGAAGGAAATAAACAATAATAGCAAAGAGAAACAAAAACTACAAGATTAGAAGAAAATTAAGTTCCGCTATTTAATGTTGTAAGTTATGGAACCATTAAAAATACTAGAAACTCTTATTTTTTTTTATTTTTTTTTACTTTACATACTTTTGGATATTATACATACAACATCAGTAAATATATGAATGAATATTATATCATTATAAATATTGTATTTACATACATACATATGTATATATATATATATATACTATATACCATATTAAACATATTATACACATTATCTGGTATCATTAAATATAAATTAAGTGGCGAGAAAGTATTTTGGATATATCTACGAACATTACCGTGAGTACAGACTTCTTAGAAGATTTTCAGTTTTCTTAAAATAGGGTTGGCATGATTCCGTGGATTTTAAGCTAAACATTGCTCGCAAACATTTTTTCTGCATTCTGAGTACTTGTTCACGGTCAGTACCATTGCCCCAGAATATAACGCCATACCTCAAGACAGATTCCACAAGACTATAGTATGCTGTTAATAAAGTATGTAAGCTAACTATTGATGAAAGTTTGTAGAGTAGAAATGCCGATTTACAATTTTTTTTACATGTTTTTTCTATGTGTAATTTCCATGATAATTTACTGTCAATTATTAACCCAAGAAACTTAGTTGACTCTATGCTGTGTATAGGTTGGTCTTGGTATTTTATTTTAAGGTCCGATATTGATGAATTCCTTTGACTATACTGCATTATATTGGTCTTGGCAAGGTTTATTTTTAAATTGTTGTTATCTAACCATTCTATCATAGCTTTAAGCGCTTCATTTATGTCGTTTTCGTATGTTAATCTATCTTTACATTGATTTTTTTACAGATAAAATTTGCAAAAAGTGTCAGTACAATCTCACAATCATGTTAACGGTGATTTTTATAGGACCCACAACAAAGAAGCTAGGCTCAGCAACCTGGTACTAGAAATAGAAATAGAAATAGAAAATGTTTATTTGTCTTCAATATAGTAAGGCACAATGATCACTTATACTATAAACGGCCGTTTCTGGCGTTAATGCTAGGTTTTTTGCCTTAGCTTCAGGGCCGTGCGTGCTAAAAATCACTATTAACATGATTGAGAAATCGCGCTAACACTTTTTGCAAATTTGATCTGTAAAAAAGATATGATTTTTTTTTCCTCGGTATGGCGCTAGTGTTACTACCTGGACCCCCTTAATATGAATCCCACCAAAACATAAATGTAAAAAAATATCTGGCCAGCTTCGTGTCCCAAAAAAATACTAAATATATAACTTGCCAAGTTCCTTGTCTTCGCGGAATTATAAGTGTTATGATAAACAAGGAAACAGCCGGTCACTACAACTGCTTTATGATACACATTGTGCGATATTTAAAAGGTGAGTTGTGACATTTCGTAGTACTTTACGTAGTGGGTAGAACATTGGACTCGGAAGCGAGAGACCCAGGGTTTCTCAGTGCGGGCCTGAACCTACGACTTTGTTTTCTAAGTTATGTACATTTGTGAAGTTATAGTAGCAATACCACTCGCTAACTGTGAAGGAAAACATCGTGAGGAAACCTGAGTATCTGAGCTATTCACATACCTCAGCGATTGAAATCGCCAATCCGCGGTGGGCACGCGTGGTGATTAGTGATTAGAAGTATCGGCTTCATATTATTTTTCTGGGAGAAGGCCTGTGCCCTGCAGTGGGACGTATACAGGGTGGCTCATTTAGATCGGTCAATATGGGAAAGTCTGAAACTATAAGGCATACAAAGATCTGTTCTTAGGAACCATGTCATCGATATTAATAACAAGAAAAACTGCATTCACACATTTTAAAAAACCTGTACTCAGCTCAGGAATCGAACCCGGACGTTTTGAAAAATTAAATTAATACAATTTTCATTTAGATGTCGATTGTAGGTAGCAGTAAATGTGTCTATGCTTTCAAAGTCAGGGTAAAACTAACACTTACCTGTGATGCACACTAGCACTGTCCTAATTATGATTTGCACTATATTCTCGTATCGGCCTAGCTGTCTCTTGTTCACCATCCGAGTTATCATCTCCATGGGAACGTAGAATTGCAGGGCGTAAGAGAAAAACATCACTAGGGCCATCAGGAGTTGAGCTGTCTCTGCAATCCTGAAAAATTGACGGCATTTCAGACAAGATAATTTTGAAAAAATAATTGCGAGAAAATCTTTATTGGTCTCAAAAAACAATTTCGTATAAAGCCGAGCTTAGTAGTAGAGTGTATTTTCTTCCAGCTAACTTACGTTTATATGGAAAGTGGACGGGGCAGCACCAGAAAAAATATGGGTGTAACGCAAAAAGTAGGTACATAAACAGGGTGAAAAAATTATTTAGGTACATAATATGATTATAATTTAAATACACATGAGTAATAAAATAATTTAATACTAAAATATCTAAAGCGGGTTAACATACATTTACTCTAACAGTATAACTGCATAGATACTGGATATATCTATTGGAGTGCAGAGTATTGCTTTACTTTTGTCTTAAGGCTGGGTTCTCTGACGATACCCCTCAGGCGTTTTAATTTGTCATCACACATTATTGTCCTCAATCCGATGGTTTCTAAATTGAGAATTTCTTTGAGTAAAAACTGAACAGAAATTTTCCATTTCTTTAGATAGACATAAGAGTTTGTTGAAGAGAAATTTTTTGATTCAGAAACTGGCAGTTAGTGCAAGATATTTCCTCCAATCATATGAAATAGGGCCATCAACATTATATCCTGGCATACTTTAATAAAAGGAAACTTCGCATGTAACCAGAACCATAATTGGCTCGTGTTACGCAGAAACATTCCAACCCAAAATACGTATTTTTATGTACAGTATTGATTTTTTATGTTTTTTTTCACACAAAACATTAAAAAAAACAATATTGATTACAAATAAAAAAACCTCTGAAAAGAAAATAGTGAAAGAAAAGAATTTAA
Source organism: Yponomeuta malinellus (assembly GCA_947308005.1). Classification (NCBI taxonomy): domain Eukaryota; kingdom Metazoa; phylum Arthropoda; class Insecta; order Lepidoptera; family Yponomeutidae; genus Yponomeuta; species Yponomeuta malinellus. The sequence goes on from OX370994.1 coordinate 2,832,542, forward strand.
TTTATAAAAAAACGTTTTTCTCGTAAATTACGTATTATGGTTGGAAGGTTCCTACGTAGCACGGTGTGATTTTACCTACATTGATATTGTTTTCAGACAACAAGCAACGTAATGCAAATGTATAATTTTACAACTCGATATTCCATATAAAAATGTTTTAAAAACCTCACATCTTATAAAGGTTTTTGATAGATATCACTGTCTATTGGACTTTTCATAACATAAATGCATTACATCGACAAAGTTGTACTAAGAAGATTTTTAAAATATACATTTCACGCAAGTCAAATCAGGGCATGGAGGGTGCAGGGGGACGGAGCCCATCTAAGCCCCCCCCCCCCGCATTAAAAAAATCATATTCGCCCAGAAACAGTAGGTTAGGTCAGGGTAGGCTGGTGATCTCAGTAAGTGGAGCGAGCGAAGCGAGCGGAGCTCCCTATTTGTTACCAATAAGTACTTCTGACAAAAAAAAACTAGTTTCTTGTAAGTCACTTAAAAAAACGAACTAAATTGGTAGGTATTGCAAAATGCATTATTTGTTATCTGTAAAATGTTGACATTACTTGTCAAAATGACTGCACATCAATTGAATCTTTGTATTTAGATGTCATAGTTAAAACAATAGTTTGTAAAATGAAACTTTGACAAATGATATTTTTAAAACAACATCATCGCCCTATTTGAAAAAAAGATTACTTACAACATCCAGACAAAGCTGTATGAAATTTAATGAAAAAAAAATATATTTTTATTCCTCGACGTTTTGATGCAATAGTACCACTGTGAACTTTAAACATCCAAACATAAACAAAAATGTTCCTAATACTGTGACCTGTGTGAAATAAAAACCGACTTCGAAACACTACAGCACTAAAATTTGTAGAAGTAGGTATAACTTGTAGTCGGTGCCCGAAATACATGTGCTGGTCATAAAACTGGGCACCGACTAAAAATTATACTTCTACAATACCTACAAGCATACATACTTCTAATTATTTAAATTATTTCTAACTTTTTTTTAATTTATTTTATTTAACAATTTTTATTTTTAAATTTTTAGTGGAGGAGCGGGAGAAAAATAAACAGCTCCCTCATAACCATAATTTACCCTACTTAATTCGTTGCTTTAAAATTTGAAGTCCTTAATTTCCATCTACGAAAGTCTTCACCAGTTCTGGTCACCAAATTAACTTGGGACTACTTTTACGCTATTTTATGAAACATACGGATATTACTACAGGATGGGCCCCATTAGGCCTTATTTACTGCTGTCCATTGAAGTGTTCTGTTCTTCATCTCTGAAAATCTCAGATCTTCACCAAATTAAAATGGGACCGATGGGACGTTATATCTATTCGAACAAAAAAAAATTTGTCGAAATCGGTTAAGATTTGACGGAGTTATGCGAAAACTATGTGGCGTGTAACCGTGTGGCGCCGGATTAAGAATAGTGTCACTCCATTTCCTTCCGTGGATGTCGTAGAAGGCGACTAAGGAAATACATTACCAGGAGACGGGCAGCAGCGTTTTCTTGAGATTCCTACCGCATACTGCGATCGCCAACCCGCCTGCCAAGCGTGGCGATTATGGCAAAACCCCTCATGATTAGGGAAACCATGAGGGAGGCTATGTCCTGCAGTGGGCGTCAAATGGCTGATGATGATGCGAAAACATAGCCAATATATATATATATATATATATATAAAATAAAAAGATAATACACTATAAGGTTATGCCTGATTTTCACAACAGTAAAACAAAGCTACACGTGAAACTTACCAAGAGTCTTGGGGAAGGTTCAGCGTAACGCTCCCCTTGACTGCGTCTCCCCACTTCAGGTAACCAAAGAATCCAAAGATTGTGTACAAAGTTATAACTATCACCATGGAGACGTTAAGGACACCAGGGCAGCCCAAGAAACGTTTGGGATTACGCATCTCATTTTCCACTGGCATTACCACACCGATGCCTTCCATTGCGAAGATCACTGTGCTGGAAAATTGAAATTAAATCGTAGAGCAAATGTTTGTATGTAAAACCCTATTTAGTGGCTAAAAATTCCACCCATACCGGGACTTGAACCCGCGACCTCTGGCTAACCTTGCCAGCGCTTTTCCAGCTGAGCTAATGGGCAAGTGCAGGCATCGACGAAATTTCGAGCCTCTTTACAAACTTCTCTATATATCTGGCCGAAGCAATTTACATCACTTGCAGCCCCGAGTAACCCACTTTGCAGTTAGGCTTTTACATCGGAATGTTTGTATGTAACAAATACCTAATAGCCGGTTTCAATTATCAATCCGTCGATAGCGATAACGTAAGAAAACCTATGTACCGACAGTTAAATATTTCACATAAGTTGAATGCAATCAATCAAGCCCGTACTCATCCACTGCTAGACATAAGCCTCCCCCAAGGCATGCCACTTCCTTCTGTCCTCGGCCAAACTCCTCCAGCCAGCTATCTGCCTTAGATTTTGGGTCCAGCGAGCTGGTGGGTAGATCAATGCAAGAATTAAATTTTCTGCATTTTCGCATCGTTCTTTAATGTTACTCCATGAGATTGTTATATAATTTCGTCACTATTCGTGATGCTCGTGATCTCACTTAGGGTCTGGTGAACGACCAGTGTTACGGATCTTACCCGTAACATATGCTGAGTCCAGACTCCTTTCTTAAAGCCATGACACACCCACTATAAACTGATACTTGTCTTATTTAATTTTCTTTTAATAATTTTTATAGTAAGTAATAATGTTTAATTTTAATTCAAGAAATTTTGTTTTCTTCTAAGCACCATGATTGTACTTTTTTTGTTGTTTTATGTGTGCCTTGTGAAGTGTTTAAAACAAGCTACAATATTTATTTATAATCATAAAATCATAGTATTCACTGCTTATAATTAAAAATAACTAAATGTAGAAAACTGTGCCCAGATCGCCGCCTCTGGTAAGGGTACCTAGTATGCTGGCTACGTTACCTCGTTGGATAGCGAGACTTATCCTTTGCACGGGGTAATAGCCAGCCCTGGGGTCCCTGGTCGTGTCAATGAGGCGCGACGATAGTTCTTTGAAGAACAGTTGCGTATCCGGCCCCTATGGTCCGAGTGTCTCGACACCAAACGGCACAAATACGTGACTCTGTGCTAGAGTCCCGTACTTGCGCCGCTTGATGCCTTCTGCACTTGATGCCGGAGCGCCGGCTCTTGAAGAGGTGGCCTGGATGTGGGACGGCGCTAAAGTGTCCGCGCATGTTGCGTCCCACACCAGGGTTTTTCAATTTTTCCATGGGATCAACGACATCCCATCTGGTCTCTTGCCATCGTCCCGGGCTACACCGTTTGGCTCTAGAATGGCCGGGACGTTGATTGTGATTGTGTGTCTTATGTCTTTGGAAAAAACTTTTTCGATTATATTCTGTTCTAATTGCCAAAATTGTAAAATTCCTGACAGATAACTTCAAAACAATAATACGCGCAGTCGGGATCATTTTATGATGGACACGTGGAGAATTTATTTTATTATTTGTTAGTGTTATTAAACTAAAGTCTGAAGAGTTCTAAGCCACATCCATGGATGTGGAGTCAAAGTCTTTTGTGGTCTCCGCGCAAGAAAATTTTACTTCATCAGTAATCGATTCTTCGGTACGTGTGACCAGCTCACTTCCGCTTGCTGAATCTCTGACCCTAAAATTATAACTCACCTCAAAAACAGAGGCCACTGGGAGGGACTGGCGATCATTTCTCTGTCCGTATCCTTTATCGATGGGAGGTCCGTGAACATGTAGAACATCGTGATGGAGAACACAACAATTATGAGACCGTTGGCAATCGCTGAGAAAGGCACCAGGTACTTCAGGTTGCGTATTTGGGAGATCAGAACCAGAGGTACCAGCGTTAGTGCGCAATAGGTTGCAATTGAGAACTGGTAGTCTCCTGTGTACTTGTCCAGAACCTGGAAACAAACGAACGGGACTTTTTATACTAGCACTTTTGATACTACACACATCAAAAAAAGTTTGCGATCACTTTGAAAAACTGAAATCTTTTTTGTTACTGTAATCGTTTTTGTTATATTATGATTTTTTCTTCTTTTTAGATTCTTTATTTAAAAATAAAGAATTAGAACACAAAACAATGACACCGTTCAGTTGTTTTTTCATATTAAAAGGCTTTCAGTCCTAGCTTACGCTCATTCAGAAATCTGATTTAGTCAATTATAACCGATTCAAGATATTTTTTGCGGAAAGTTGTGATTGAAAAAATGCCAAGAGGATTATCAGAGGTTTTACGAGCAAGAATAGTAACTTTGAGGGAAGAAGGATACACCACGAGAGTACTATAACGCAGACTTGCTATATCCCAATCCTGTGTCGTGGCTACGTTGCAGAAGTACCACGGAATGGGGAATTTAGCTGACCGACCCCGCAGCGGTTGCCCAACTGTTTTGACAGCTGCCCAAAAGCGCTATATTAGATTGCTGGCAGCCCGTGATCCAACAATCAACGCCACTAAAATAAAAGCAGAAGTCAGGGCCGCCTCTGGGCTTGAAGTTAGCACGCAGACCGTTCGCAATTGCTTGCACCACGCTGGATTACGAGCACGGAGGTCTTGGCGAGCTCCGCTCAATTCCCGGCAACGTCAACAACGAAGATTGCAGTGGGCTAGACTTCGGCAAAATGAAGAACGTGAGGAAAAAAACATTTGGCAAAACTGTCTCTTCGTTGACGAATACTGAATCAGCACTCATCCAGATAACCGACGTGTCCGTGTCTGGAGAAGACCAGGCGACCGTGAAAGACAAAGAACTGCCACTGGAACAGTTCAGCAAGGCGGAAAATCGATATCCTTTTGGGGTGGCATTATGATTGGAGCTAGAACGCCTTTGATCTCGTATCGGGGCTACATGACAGCAGACATGTACAAGGCAGTTGTTATTGATGATATCGTCAGACCATTCCGAGTAAACCATGGGCACCAATTTGTACTGGTCGATGATAATGCGGCCGCACATCGAGCTCAACGAGTCAATGCTGCTCTTCAAGAATACGATATCACACGTTTAGACTGGCCTGCCGGCTAGCCCGACTTAAACCCAATAGAGCACGCGTGGGATGCTCTTAAACGAGCTGTATGGAACCGTGAGCCACGTCCCCAGACAGTTCCAGAGCTCAGGAAAGCCGCTATTGAAGAATGGGATAGGTTACCCCAGGAAATGCTGGATAACTTGATTCTCAGCATGCCCAGGAGGATCTCTGCATGTGTTCGAGCCAGGGGAGGAGTTATTTTATATTGAATTTAACCTTTTAATAATAAATTGTTGTTTAAGTTTAATTAAACAGTATTTTTCTTTCTATGAAATTTCTATCACAATTACATTATGATTAATGGCTCAATTTTTTTAAAATAAATAATACAAAATTGTTTTATATTTTAATTTCAAACAGGGTATTCCTATTTAAAGAGAGCATACAACATAGATTTTTTCTTGTTAAAGTTAAATTTAAAGAATTATAGGAGCTTATGCTATTGATCACAAACTTTTTTTTATGTGTGTAGGTACAATAGGTATTAAGTCGCTTTACAGGGCGCTTCCAGGTTTTAGATTATTTATATAAACTCTGTTAATTAAGGAAAACGAAAAGACTAAGTTTGGAGTTTTTTTGTCCATTTTTTCTCCAAAATGATCTAGATTTTAAAATGGACACCTAGTTTAACTTGTAACGTTCATTAAGTCGCAGTTTCTGTGCTACTTTGAATAAAAAAAATGATTTGATTGATTTGATACATTACATTGCACTAAGCCAGCAGTACACCAGTAGCAACGAGTATCATTTTCATACCATTCAGTTTCGATATATCTAGTAAATGTGGGTAGAAGGGACGTTAAAGAACGTCTCAGGAGGACATCATCATCATCAGCTTCTTGACGCCCACTGAGGGGAACCATGAGGGGTTTTGCCATAATCGCCACGCTTGGCAGGTGGGTTGGCGATCGTAGTATGTGGTTGGAATCTTAGGAAGACGCTGCTGCCCGTCTCCTGGTAATTTATTTCCTTAGTCGCCTTCTACGACATCCATGGGAGGAAGTGGAGTGACGCTATTCTTAATCCGGTGCCACACGGACAAGGAGGACATACTTCGACCAAATGAGGACTTTACAAGATATTTCTTTAAAATCAAAATCTTTGAACAAAGAAAAACATTTTTTTTTACAATCTTGCATAGGGCACGTTTTCTTGTCCATGTGATAAAACGCATAATAAAAATAAGGACAGAGGCATCTTATATTTGGTGATAAACGATTTCTTATCTATTTCATTTTCTTTAAGTACCTAAGTATTTATTCATTACTCAAAAACGAAATTGTATTCTACCTGTAAAAGATCGGCTAGTATACAATTTCGCTTCTTATCGGTCATGAAGCATGAAGTTACCGATTCAATTTTTTATAATAATCGATTAAAATTATTTTTAAGTTTTAATCGATTGATTGCATTGCTATGTTATTTTCATATTTTTGTAGTTTCGCTGTGTGAACGTGACAAATAAAAAACTACCCAGCAAGTTTTCATGTTAATTTGTTACTTATAATAATTTAAACCTAATTTCTTATAGTATAGATCTTTGTAATAAGATATATTATAATATTGTAGCGCAACACGTCGCATCACTATCGTGAAAATATAAAAGTGTCCATGAAGTGTTGCATTTTTGCCTATGGTTTCCTGTCTAATAAATAAGGAACTTCATGGGTGTGCATCTGTCAAAAGTTAAATAAACGATTGGACCGATAATAATCAATTTTATGGTGGAACCGATCGTGAGTGAATTGGACTTGCACTTGGCCTGTGCTTTATTTATATTTTCTGCTAAAAGGGTAAGCTCATTTGTGAAGTGGCCTCCCTTTCGTATTTCAACCCGCTGTATACCATACGCAAAATTAATAATTCATGGAGTGACACGCTGGAAATACTAATTGGGAAACTGAATTTATTCGCGTTTTTTTAAAAATCGTGCGAATCAGAACAAAATAATCTGCTAAACTAAGGTGTCACACAACCTACTAATATTATAAATGTGAAAGTTTGTGTAGATGTTTGGATGTTTGTTACTCAACATCGCAATAACGGCTAAACGGATTTACATGAAGCTTGACGTACAGATAAACAAAGACCTGAATTGAGACATAGCATACATGATATCCCGGTAATGCATTCCCGTGGGATAATATTTATTTTAAGTTTAAAATAGATGGCGTTGTGCGAGCAAACGTTGTGTTTTAAAGATAGATGGCGTCATGAAGTCACAACTGGTACCTTTGTTGACGACACCGCCCACCTAGCAAGCCATCAAGATCCCGCTACCGCATCTCACCACTTGCAAAGAGCTCTAAACCTTATGGAGGGTTGGTGTAGATTATGGCGAATTAGGACAAATGAGACCAAATCGGTACAAGTTACTTTTACCCTCAAAAATGGAATGTGCCCTCCAGTGTATTTCAATGGTCAACAAATACCTCAATCCAACGAAACCCGTTATCTGGGAATCCACCTTGATAGGCTTATGACGTTAAAAAAACACAACAACGAAACGCAAACACCTAGACCTTAAAGTACGCTCTATGTATTGGCCTCATAGGTCCTAAGTTCAAGCTATCGAGAGATTGCAGGATAACATTTTACAAATCAATCTTGAAGCCTATCTGGACCTATGGTATTCAGCTGTGGGGAACCGCTTGCAGGACAAACATATTTCGATTCCCAGTGCGGGCATGTACCTATGACTTTGTTTTCTAAGTTATGAAGTTATAGTAGCAGTACCACTCGCTGACCGTGAAGGAAAACATCGTGAGGAAACCTGAGTGTCTGAGCTATTCACATACCTCAGCGCTTGAAATCGCCAATCCACGGTGGGCACGCGTGGTGATTAAGCCTATACTCTCTAATAAACGAAATTACTTATTTACTTACTTAGGTACTCTCTCTGAGAGAAGGCCTGTGCCCTACAGTGGTACGTATGTAGGCTGCTTATGTTCAACAGGCGTGCCTTGGGGAAGCCTATGTCCAGCAGTGGACGAGTACGGGCTGATTGATTGATTGATTGATTGAATGTGTTAAATAATTTATCATCATTATCATCAGCCATTTGACGCCCACTGCAAGACATAGGCCTCCCTCATGGTTTTCATAACCATGAAGGGTTTTAAAACCTATTGAGGGCTAAAAATTCCATCCATGCCGGGGTTTGAACCCGCGACCTCTGGCTAACCGTGCCAGCGCTCTCCCAACTGAGCTAATGGGCAAGCATCGGCGAAATTTCGGGCCTCTTTACTAACTTCTCTGTATTACTTAGTATTAATACTATGTATTAATTAGTCACCTTCTACGACATCTGCGGGAGGAAATGGAGTGACGCTATTCTTAATACCGCGAAATAGGGATTTAAAGTTAAGCAATTACCTGCCTATAATTAAATGGCCTCAATCAGACCGAAAATCTTTCCGTCGCCAACTATGTCATTAGTATTAGCGAGGTATTGATAAGCTCGTGCACTTTTTATCCAGACTCAGTTTCCAATTTACAGGAATATATTTTGAATTGAGATATTTTTCATAAACCTGCCGCATATAATGATCGATATGTGGCATCATTGAAACCTTTAATAACTGTGTTATAGATGCAAGCCTTTACATAAAAAGCTTTATTAGTTTTTCTGCGAATATTCCAGCCTCAAAAGCCTGCTGTGGTAGTAATTTTGAAAGAAAGAAGAAAGAAAGAAATTTATTGTAACTATTTAACACATCACAAGAAAGAAAAGGCATACCACTCATAGTTACAAATAAGGAAAAGAAAAAAGCATTTATTCATGGGTGAGATTTTCAGCGGCCCCGCTTGAATCATTGTCTAAATATTAAAATAACATTCTGCATTCTGCTGTTAGATTATTGTCTTTTTATTCTTGTTCTATTTAGTTATGCAGATTCTGTTATTTTTACGTGTGTGCTTCTTTGGTAATGTAAATAAAATGGTTTTTTTCTTTCTTCTTTCAAAAATACCACACATTGTTTGAATGTTCATGTTTCTGGGGAGCATGTACGTTTGTAGAAAAGCCTTCTAAATCATATTGGAAAAAATATCTAGAAAGCATCAAATCTAGTATTCCGTGGCGCGTCTCTCACAAGAATCAAACATACAATGGTAAATTACTTAAAACATAAGGCACACTTTTACAATCAAATTACAGATTAGATAATAGTAACTATAAATTAAATTCCACATAAAATTTGACAGAAGTATTGTCACAAAATCTTGTTTTCTGAGTGTCTCGGACCTACGCTTGATTGCAGTGGCACTGATGAACCATGCTGTACATCATTCATGAACCATTTCAGAAGGGTGACATTACATTGGGTACTAGACGTCGGTCACACACACTTAACCCAAGAAAGCAAGGTCACGCTACATTAAAGAGTTCATGGTTTTTTGGGGTACAGTATGCGATTCTCCGGATTTGGTCCAGGCTAATTTCTGAATTCTGCTAGTTAACATTCAAATGATTTGAGATATTTTGTAAAATATGTATAACAGAGCCTAAATTGCAGCAGTGAGTAATTGGTGTGTGTACAAGTATAGTCCCGTAAAAGACTGTACGTACAACTTCATCATCATCAAGTCGTCCCCACCGAGGGGCACGGGTCTCTTCCCTGAGGAAGGTATAGGCCATACTCCACATACATACAACTTGAAACAAGTAATTTACATCAAGTTATTGAAAACTTGATAATTTGTAAAAATTGAGGTAAGTAACTTGAATATTTGTTTTACACCGAGTTATCCTTTGGTTAATGTGTTAGTTCTAAGATAGTTTTCTTGGGAATATAGTCGTGTCTCTATATTCTTTTTTGTTTTATTGGTCAGTGTGAACTAGTTGTTTGAAGTTGCATTGCGCGCATTGCACGAAACCTTAAATTCGCATGTACAGTCAAGACAGCACAGCAACCTTTACAGATGGGCACTCTAATCTGTTACGTTAAGGGCGACTTCGCAACAAAAATGCAAAGATTGACCTGCTATCGACTGTAGCTTCCGACTCACGTCCGAACATATCGCTGTTTAATAGTAAGGCCCTTGCAGTGTTGGTAAATAAGCGTACGTACCTCTTTGAACGTAGACCCGATGAAGACAACGTACACGCAGGTGACGCTCACATACGTAAGTGACATCGAGTAGTCCACAATAGTTCTGAAAAAAAGAAATTCAGATTAGATTAGAATACCATTGCACATTAGAAAAAAAAAGAAAATATATTAAAAGCCTTATATATCGAAGTTTTGCCGTATACAATTGGTGGTCTTATGGCTAGTGCAATTTCTTGGGGTGGATAGAATTTTTACTAATTATAAGTTTTATTGTATGTTTTTTTTTAATTATAATTTTAACTATGCGAACTTCGTACCGCCTCAGAATCAATAAATTTTCCATGCTTTAATAGTTGTTCTACAATTTAGGACAAATCCAACAAATCAAATCAAAAACTGACTTTGTTACATCAGTAACGGTAAAAAGACCTAATTTTATACACTGTCTGAAACGCGGTGTTCTTTATCATCACTTTTTAGTGATTGGGTTTTTGTTGTATTCATAATTGAGCTTTTTACTTTTTCAATCAACATAATGTACGTACAGATTAAGTGTATTTGAGCCTCCTAAAGCCATATTTGGTTTGTCTCAGGGTCCGTGTCTTCATATATTAAGTTACTCTTAGATAGAAATATCTCTATTAATTTAACAATACTGACATAATATAACTTCATAGACATGAAGTAAGACAGCAAATTCGATATTGACCACTCAGCTTTATTGCACCACAGAGGACAGGGTCGGTCCCTATTATTCTGTCCCCAAAACACTTTGAAGTCCCTTTTATAAGAAACTTTCTTTTGAGACATGTCTCGCGAAACTTACAAAACAAAAGATCGAATTGATTGCGAAACCAAAGATTGAAAGGAAAAAGTAAGGACGGAAATTATTTGACCACCTCACAAAGTCACGAAAAAAGGTTGATCGCCTTGAGGCTCCAGAGAAGGAACTTGTGGCGTCAGAGTTCCGAACAAACGAATCTAATACGTAACTCTGCGGCGGTAAAAGTTCAAAAAAATTTCACCACGAACAAGAAGAACGGATAAAGGATATTTTTTGAGGAAAATTTGTTGAAACCAAATACAAGAAAAGAAAGAAAAATTGGTTATTAATAAAATTAAACTTTTGTTTGAGTCGTAGAAAAAAGTTGTTGTAAATGAAAAACACAAACGTGTATTAGAAATTGTGCATTTTAGAGGCAAGGACTTTGTTTTAGAGTTTTTAGATGTTGGGTTTTTTTTAACGAGTTTTTTATTGATTCTTTTTTAGAAGCTTCTAAAGGCTATTTTGTTTCTTTTCGTAACGTCATAATTTGTACTTATTCAGGAGTCTTTGTCATATCCCTCTTTAGGAGAAGACGTATGCTCAACTGGGTTTATAAATAGGCTACATTATACAAATATTTTTTTATGCATGTTCACACTTGCGTTTCTCAAACCTTTCCTTATTAAAATGTCAAAGTCAGCAGAGCCGTTTGGGTTTTAGCTGGTATTACATATACATTACATTCCATTCCATTTATTGTTTCCAAATGTATAAACAAAAATTGTTTTGAAGCTGTAAAAATTAATGGGCGTCAATATTTCTTAAATTAATTAATGAACTAGGAACTGAACTAGCAAACAAGTCGTTGGATCTTATTGATTTCCTTATTTTAACGATTTCTGTCAACGCTTTATACCCTCTAGAATTCCGAATAGAACCAACAGAATCAAATATACGTAATATAATCAAATAGACATACATTCAATAAACATAAACCCCTTCTACTTCATCGGTTAAGAGCAATCTCCGTATAGTTTTATCATAGAACTCACCGTATAGTTTTATCATATTTTCGTAATCTCTCCGGTCCGAAAGTGAAGACAGCGCCACACGTCTCTGCATAGCCCATCAGAGGCTTCTTGGCTTCTACGCAGACCTCTTGAGAAGTTCTTACCTAAAAAAAAACAAAGATTTTTTACATGCATAATTTTCCTTCTGAACAACAGTCCGCAGTGACGTCATTGTCCGGGACCAAGTGGTGGAGATTGTGGGGGAGTTCGTGGTCCGTCTGTCGGGCCGTATGTTTCACTACGCCGGTCCCACCGGCTACTCCAAAACATTGCTCACAGCTACGACGGCTCAGACGAAGTATGTCCGTATCCGCGGGAGCTCTTAAAGCTGTTAGGCGCCGAGAGTTCGGAGCTCCCATCACCAATATTTAAGCCATGATGGCAAAGTGACCCAGGGTAAAAGCCCCCGGAGAAGATGAACAAACACCACGTCAGATATGTCGTAGCCATATCGTAGATTGTACTATATCATGATGTGGTTAGCCATATCACGAAATGTGTCCTTTTCATGAAAAGGCCAAGTCAAACTGGCCGTATCGTTTAAGCATCAACGTTTGACGATATGGCAATCAACGTTTTGCCATATCATAAGTTTGACATATTTACTGCATTGAGCTGAAATATAAAGATGCCTAACGTATTTAGTGTTTTGGTACATTTGAACCTTATAGGTTGATTAAAATACCAATAAAAGAAGCAACAGTTTATATTTTATCACTCGTAAAATACAATGCGGTACAATGATTACAATAAAATGAGATTGCTGCCCTACTTTCCTCATTTTGCACAGTATTTACGGGAATATTGCCGTCACTAGAAATATTTTCTGTCGCCTCCATGGTAGAAATACACAACAAATTAACATCAGCGCCTCTAACGGTGGATAATGGAAGTAGGCATTTTACGATATGGCCGCTAACGTTTGGCCGCATCATGAAATCATGCATTTCGCTATTCAAATCGTCAAACGTCGGTCGCTCATTGATCTGGCTAAGCCATTTCATGATACGGCCAGTTTGACTTGGCCTTTTCATGAAAAGGACACATTTCGTGATATGGCTAACCACATCATGATATGGTCAATTCTATGATTTGGCTACGACAGATACGTAATCCTGCATAGTCGACGTATGCGTCCAGACGGCCAAATTAAAGTGAAGCTGAGCTGAGCATGCCAGTTAAATGCAACCGAATTGTTGGGTGAGACTCACCACCGAATGGATGCCACTAGTATGGGGTTGACTGTAAAGTCGACGGCAGATCAAGCTTTAAAATTTTATTGCAAAGTCATCCTTAACATAACTGATTACAGTGCTCGTATGTGAAGACAGTAGGTACATATTTATCAAATCAAGCACATACTTGTTCTGCCTTTTTTCTTGTGATGTGTTAATTTGTCCCAACAAATGTCTTTCTGTCTCTGTCTCTCTCTCTCTCTCTCTCTCTCTCTCTCTCTCTCTCTCTCTCTCTCTCTCTCTCTCTCTCTCTCTCTCTCTCTCTCTCTCTCTCTCTCTCTCTCTCTCTCTCTCTCTCTCTTTCTTTCTTTCTCTCTTTCTCTCTTTCTCTCTTTCTTTTTTTCTCTCTTTCTCTCTTTCTTTCTTTCTTTCTTTCTTTCTTTCTTTCTCTCTTTCTTTCTCTCTTTCTTTCTTTCTTTCTTTCTTTATTTAATGTGAAGACAGTACATATTTAGCAAACGTAAATTAATTAGTGGACCCATTACACATTTTTATAACCAATTCTATCTGCAGTTTTTGTTCTACCAATGTTTGAACAGCTGGTAACATGTGTGCACGAGTTTGGAACTTATTGTTACACGCCATTATTATTTGATTTATGCTAATAAGAATAATACCAATGAACTTTGTAAGCAGACCTGGCTCATTAGCCATGTCTGCTAACATAGCTTACGGGTAGACAATTAATTTGTGACGTAAGTTATGACGTTGACGGATGTGCAATTCGTCGCACTTCAATTGTTTACACGTGCTGCGGATTTGTAGCCGAATTGATTCTGTTTTACAGGTGATTCTTAACAACAATACATGAAAATTTTATTCTTTACATACGTGCCACATCATCTAGTGATAACCCGCAAAATAATGGTTGTGTTAATCACCTTAGTTATTTAGCAATTTTTAGTAATTTTTGGGGTTCCGTACCCAAAGGGTAAGGGACCCTATTACTAAGACTCCGCTGCCCGTCCGTCCATCCGTCCTGTCACCTGGCTGTATCTCATGAACCGTGAAAGTTAGACAGTTGAAATTTTTACAGATTATGTACTTCTGATGCTGCTATAACAAAATTACTTAAAAAAGAATAAAATAAATATTTAAGGGGGGCTCCCATACAACAAACGTGATGTTTTTTTTGTTTTTTGATCGACATTAATAACGGGCAATAATAGGCAGACGTTTGAAATATTCAAATGTTATACAGATAATGATACGGAACCCTTCATGCACGAGTCCGACTCGTAATTGGCCGGTTAGGTATTTCGCCAAATGTGTTCTATGGTTTACTAAATTAATTATGCATCTATTGTTTGTAATTCTTTGTAAGGATATTGGCTTATGTGCCTACTGTATGTAATTCTTTGTAATGTTGTCAAATAAAGTTTATTCTTATTCTTCTTATTCTAATGCTTTGCTCACACAGCGACTAGTCGCTGCGAGTGCACTCGCCGTGAATAATAGTCGCAGTGACAATTCGCTGCTAGCCTGTCACACACAGTGAGATCTACACGAGAATTTACACTATCAGTGTAGTCGCAGCGAGTAAAATTGAACATGCTCAATTCTACGGTGAATGAATCTACTCGCAGCGAATGGTCGCTGTGTGTGACCGAAGCATAAGCGACTCTGACAATAGCCCATTCTATAGCGTGTTGAGCTAATTTGAATAGCTAGCCTAGTCTTACCGATTCAGATTCAGAGACATGAATCTAGCTACACAAAGCAAGCACTGCGACTTACAACGAGAAGAAACATGTAAAAAAACTAAAATAGTAATTTTTTATTCCGTTATATGTTTGTAGGAGTTTAACTGAATGTCATTTTCCTACTAATGCCTTACTGACCAACATTCTCTTATATCAATAGAATGTACCTACGTTCTAATTAAAATGGTGACTAATTAAATGTTTTTCGCGGATGTAATCATGCATACAAAGCTAAACGGATTTAAACCGCCTCTGAATAAGACCTTAAGACTATATGCAAAACTTAGGTAAATTTCATCCAAATTTTACAAGATTGAAGTCACAGGAAAAAACAGCATTGACTAAACGCGTGGAAGACTTTTCAAAAAATTGCATTTTGGTCCTAATCAGACAATAGGAAAGTGATAAAGGTTTGCCCTTGGCTCATGACAAAAAGGAAACTTTCACAAAAGCCCTCATAACAAATTTCTATAGACAGCAATAAAACTAATCCAATTCTGAGTCTAACCCTAAGTCTGAATGGACTTGGAAATCGGATTAGTTTTATTGTTGTTGGTGGAAATTTGGGATGATGGTATCAAATAGATTTATTTTCACACTGGCAAATAAATATGGAATAGAGAAATGTTTACTGACAACCTAAAATTATATAAATTAACACCCTCAATAAATTTGTCTACACTTGCTCTAAATTATACATATACATACGAAAAGGCGGTGAAATGATTGGATCTTAAACTAGCTCAGAAAAATACAAAACTGTAAATATGTACTTATGTTGTGTATCATATGCACTTGTGGATTAATTTATAGTTATAATTCGTATCTCCACTTCGACTCCCCAAGGTTTGCTGAAAGAAATCTCTCAAAGAGATAAGCTCGCTTTTCTATGTACATGTTAAAACGAAGTGGAGGTACTTATGTGATTTGTTGGTTTTTCGTTTAACCTGTTAGATTATGACCTTGAAAAAAACAATTGAAAACCATTGTTATGCCGGCCCAATCGGGTCCTTTAGAATTCTACCGATTAATTAAAAAAAAAAATGAATAAAAGTGGACATTTTGTGAAATGGAAAATCTGCGGAAAAGCCGTTTTGCTGAGGAGAAGTGGCCATTTAGCCAACGGTGGACCTTTTTTGAAAGGGACATTTTGCGACGGAGTTGTATATCATTAAGAATAGCGAGATAGCGAATAGATCATTAAGAATTGGATTAAGAATAGCGTCACTCCATTTCATTCCGTGGATGTCGTAGAAGGCGACTAAGGAAATAAATTACCAGGAGACGCGCAGCAGCGTCTTCCTGAGATTCCAATCGCATACTGCGATCGCCAACCCGCCTGCCAAGCGTGGCGATTATGGCAAAACCCTACAAGGTGATAACCTTCCCTGTAGGGAAAACCATGAGGGAGGCTTATGTCCTGCAGTGGGCGTCAAATGGCTGATGATGTGATGATGATGTGTATTTCATTATGTTTTATTTCTTGTGATCTTTTTCGAGAGCAATTGAGTACCTATAAAACTTTGAAACAAGTGTCTGTTTTGCTTTTGTTTTTTTGTTTTATTGTTATTTATTTTTGCCTACTTTCGCTTAACTACCGAGACGGAGGTTGTTTGTACAAATGGCCACAGTCTGGGTGTATTTACATGTTTGTGATGTCCTTGCCTGGTTACCATAGCACAGAGTATCTTAGTTTGGGACCAGGTGAAGTGATTGTGTTGTGTGAAAGTTATTTATTTATTTCCGGATATGATGAACTTTCACGAGCGGAAACTAACAAGTTCGATTAAAATGTAAATAAGCTTGCTACAAACTTATAAACTTGCTGCAAGTTTCATTCAAACTTGCTAGCTTTCGCTAGCCAAAAATCACAATTTCTTTGATTATTTCTACAACATTACCACTCTTCTTCATAACTTTAGCTCTTAATTATTAAAGGAGAATGCCCATTAAATCATTACAAATTTTACCTAGTCTGAAAAAAAAACATAATAAATAAAAACGCGTTATAACTTCACTTGAATAACGCGATAAATGACAAATTATTTATCAGTGACACCATAGCCAATTCAAGAAATTGAATTTATAATAAGATTATGATTGATTTTTTAATTAATTTTAACAATAATCCTTTTGAAAATAAAGGATAATGTATATTACTATGCATGCATGATAAATTACTATGCATGCATGATACTGTAAGCAAATTTTACTGCGATGCAATAACTTGCAATTTATTTGCGTCTTCGTAAAAACAGCTGAGTCGGCCTCTCTTTTGAAAAAAACATATCTTTTGCCTTTTTGTCTTCCTTTAAAGCGGTGGTTCTGGACCACTAGAACGCCGGCTTCTCATTCGGCAGGTCGTGGGTTCGAATCGATTTTCACCAAAGTGCTCAACAAGCTCGATCAAATAAGCCAAAACCCAAGGAATCTGCTTTTATCCGTTTGGAAGTTCGAGCATATACATTCCAGTTCAAGTGTACGTCCCTGCTCACCAAGTTTTACCAAAGTCCTCATCAAGACGATTCTATTCATGATAATTATAATTTCCTCTTTATAATATTAGTGTAGATTAACCTTTTTATCGGTTGTGTTTAATTTGATCGCCGTCATCGGACTACTATGCGGAGGACATGAACCATCATTGCTTCCCATCATCATCATCATCAGCCATTTGACGCCTACTGCAAGACATAGGCCTCCTTCGTGGCTTTCATATTCGTGGCCCATGAGGGGTTTTGCCATAATCGCCACGCTTGGCAGGCGGGTTGGCGATCGCAGTATGCGGTTGGAATCTCAGGAAGACGCTGCTGCCCGTCTCCTGGTAATGTATTTCCTTATTCGCCTTCTACGACATCCACGGAAGGAAATGGAGTGACGCTATTCTTAATCCGGCGCCACACGGCAATTAATAATAACAACAACAAACGCACGGTTTTCTTTTCGTATTCTATAAACACGTCCCACTTCAGGGCACAGGCTTTCTCTCAGAGAGAGAGAGTTTGGAAGTAATGGGATAAGGATTTATGGGATTACGGCGCGTGTCCACCGCGGATTGGATATAGCGAGTGGTACTGCTACTACAACTTCATACATTTACGTAACTTAGAAAACAGAGTCATTGGTAGGTACATGACGGGATTTGAACCCGCGACCCCCCGAATATGAGGGCGGCGATAAAAGCTATAACTGAACTGAGCTGTATTTTTGGTTACACTTTTACTTTTTTCCCATTTTTTTTTTAAATTTCTAAGATGTGTTTAAATGTTGCGTTTTGTTTTACGATTGAGTTAAGAATGTTGCGTTGGTTTGGACATATGGAGAGGATGAAGGAAGAAAGATTGAGAAACATATAAATCGAGCGAATGTGGATGGAAGGGCCGGTAAGGGATGACCCAGGCGGACATACTCCCACCAAATAGGGGATTTGTTAGCAAAGGGAAAAATAAAAAGAACCCGAAACCGGCGTGCGTGCATGCAACGACTAATGAATGTAGAGGAAGCGAAAGTGATCTGTCAGGATCGTGGCAAGTGGCAGCCCCTGGTATCTGCCTACCTCTCTGAGATACAGGCGTGAGTTCATGTTTATCTGTGTTTTACGATTTGATGTTTTTAGTATTGTGTCGCCAAATAAATGTATTTTCTTTCTTTCTTACATCAAATTAGCTAAATGGAACAAAGGGATCAAGAAGGAAGATAACGATTTAGGTATAGGACACGTACATCAATATGCAACGACAATGTGCAAATCTCAAAAAAATAGTCACTTTTCTTGAATAAACTTGAGTCAAGAAAAGTGCGCGTTGTAACAAAATTTACCTACACGCATTGACTTAGTTCAGGAGATTATTCTGTTCGATTAATTATTTTTCCCGTACATTTTTACGAGACCGTGTTTTCGCTTGACTGATGCTCTCTACGTGCTTTCACCCTGACAGCAGCGTTTTTATGCGGTTGAATCAACGACACCAGGATATTTTCATTTTAGTTCCGTATTCGCCTCTATAGATACGTGCTCCAGGAGCTAAAATGGGGTGGCCGCCGTAGCTTACTGCACGTTGTATGTAATATGATTTTTCATTACTTATGCTCGGGTAGTAGCTCTGAAGTTGCCTGAGGAGCGGGTTGAAAGTAATAAATACTTCTCAGCCCAAGGGAGAGTCGTTTTCAACTCACAGCTAACAAATGATAAAAACCGGCCAAGTGCGAGTCGGACTCGCGCACGAAGGGTTCCGTACCATTATCTATTCAACATCACGTTTGTTGTATGGGAGCCCCCCTTATATAACTATTTTATTTTGTTTTTAGTATTTGTTGTTATAGCGGCAACAGAAACACATAATCTTTGAAAATTTCAACTCTCTAGTTATCACGGTTCTTGAGATACAGCCTGGTGACAGACTGACGGACGGATTTACGGACAGACAGACAGCAAAGTCTTAGTACCCTTAGTACGGGTCCCGCTTTTACCCTTTGGGTACGGAACCCTAAAAACACGAGTTTTATTTTTACACTTCTGTTGAACCATGTTCCAACTTTCTATACAGCGACTTAATTACAGCGCGATGTAAAATTATAACATAAAGTTAAGTATTAATATTATTAAAGAATATTTTTTTAAATGACTTTATGAAATGATACAGATTTGGGCAAAATATTTACCATTTTTTCAATGATGAAAATGAAAAATAATAGCTAAATAGCTGGCCGGCCACAAAAAGAAAATAGGCAGGAAAGCGGCCAAATAAATATGTCACCAAAGTTGATGACTTATGTAAAATAAAATTCACAATTTTTTTCTTTTGCTAATTTATGTTTTTATTAATATTTTCCATATATTCGTACAGTGTTACATCATAACCATCATCATCATTTAGCCATCGCCTTTTCCGCTGCGTGGCAAAGACCTTACGTTCTTGAAAAATTATTATACAACCTTTTAGCATAGATAATATTATGTCAAACGATGCTAAAATCGCCGCCCTAGATAAAAACGCTTTTATTTATAAAACCACGCTTTCTTTAAAACACCTCTCAGAGCCAGTTTAAATAACCTGAGGTTACGTCTTTCTAAACTGTTTAGTATTCTTTATCTATCTATTTAAAATGCCTCTGAGTAGTGTTTTAAAGATTATTGTGTTTAAATAAATAAGACCAAAAATGTTTAGGTAATATCCCGTAAACTATTCTTTCGTCAAAAAATACCCATCTCCGTATAATAATAATAACTTCCACACAATACAATCACTTGACCTGGTCCCACACTAATCCCAATACACTGTGCTATGGTTACCAGGCAAGGACGTCACAAACATGGAAACACAAAATACTATAACTCGCCTGGTTGTATCGTTATTTGTTAGAAAATTTGCGCACGGGTTACCGTTTGAGGAAAGGTTAAATAAGGAAAGGCTATGCGATTACGTGATCCACTGATAATGAAGGTAATCGCGTTAGCGGCGAATTGCTCACTCGTATAAATTTAAGTATAGCGGCGGAGCGGTAGAACGCCGGCTTCACATTCGGGAGGACGTGGGTTCGAATCCTGGCATGTACCATATGACTTTTTTCTTAAATGTTTTTTTTTAAGTACAGTGACACAGTATATTCCCTTCTGCCAATCTGTATCACAGTTTAACGGCAGACGAGGTAGACGCACTCAGTAAATAAAAACTTTGTTTTATAAGTCACGTCCACTTGTGACGTTGTAGTGTTGCAATACAATTCGCTAACTGTGAAGAAAAATATAGCGAGGAAACCTGAGTGTCTGAGGTGTTCACTTACCTCAGCGCTTGAAATTACCGATCCGCGGTGGGCACGCGTGGTAATTAAGCCCATACTTTTCCTCAAAGAGGAGGCCTGTGCCATGCAGTGGGACGTATATAGGCTATGTACATAAAAAATCGGTATATTTTCGGTATACTTAGGCATTTTAAGCAACATAATCTCCTAAAACTCTTATAGTTTCCGTGACCCATAGACTTGATGTTCGTATGAAGTGAGGGACAAATCGTTTATATTAAATCGTTTTACATCACCGTTCGACTTAAACTGTTTTTTTTTATTATCGAATTTCATGACAATAAAAACCTGCACCAATTTTGATGAAAAAATTGATATCGAGGAGTCTTAAAGATTGCTAACAACGATTCTAAAATTATATTTTACCCTCGCTTCATACACTTTTATACTCGCTGTTCAGACTCTCGGTTTGCGGAAAGAAATCTCTTACAGAGATAAGCTCGCCATTGTACATGTTATTTCTTTTTTTTTTCGCTAACTTGATTTTTTCACAGCTTTACATCGATTGAATTTTAGTGAATAAATAATTATATTTAGCCGACTAGTGCAATGTGGGTTTAATCGGTTATGTAATGTACATCGAAATGTTATACCAGGTGGAATTTTAGTCAACTGCCAAACTTTAAAGGGGCTTTCTACTCATAAATATAAACAACTTTTACTATGGGGCCAACCAAATCAGAGAAAAAATAAATGAGCTGTTCCATACATAAGATAGATGCAGTACTGCACCAAATGTATGAAACAGTTGATTAATTTTTGCTCTGATTTGTTTGGCCCCATAGTAAAAGTTGTTTGTATTGATCAGTAGAAATATCCCTTAAAGTTTGTCAGGTGACTAAAATGCCGCCCGGTAGAAAACCACGAAATGTAGTTCTATTACACGTGCCCTTAGTCTCTGCCTACGCCTCTGGGATATAGGGGTGAGATTATGTGTTTGTTACTTACAAGGACATGGACAGTATGCGTGCAAAGGAATCCAGCCAGTAGAGTTCCAATTGTGCCAGCGATGAGTCCGCTGTTCTTGAACGCAGCTGGCATGGCCAGGATGCCTGATCCGAGGCATCCTTTCAGCAGGTGGAGGATTGAGCCGAACGTGCTAGACAGAAAAAAAAAATTGTAAGTTTGGAAAATTGCAATATACTCTCCATGAACATTTTTTCGTTTTGTAAATTTTATGTTTACTGCGTTTCTTTTATATGTGCAATAAAGTATAAAGTACAATTTTCAGACTCGCCCAACGTGAGGTTGTGCGAAAATGACTGACAGTGGGGAACTTACAACAAAATTAGATTGCTAATGGAACATACCCATACTACGTGACACAATATTTACAACTTTAACCCCCCAAACAATTCTCACTACAATTACAGAAAAAGTATAAGAACTGTCAGTTTTAAATCAGCTAGCGTTTCGGTATAATAATATGCTGCTGAGCCGGCGAGTAAAAAGCGCCATACGCTGCTCGCCATAATTTGAATATAGCTCGAAAAACCGCGAGATTTCGGTAGAGGATACTTTTTACGTGACGAAGACCTAAACCCCCCCCCCCACCCATCCCTGTGAAAAAAGTCACGTAATATGGGTACGTTCCCTAAGTTGCCTGCAAAGCAATTCTTGGCACAACTGACTCGACATTTAATTTCCTTTTGAGGTTTTCCTGCGCAGCTGCTACTACCATGTTGTTTCCTCGTTATGACGTTTTCTCGTGTTCGAGTCCAAGTAACAATGTATGAGTCTTTGCAACCTTCGTAAGCTCTGAATATTTTTCTACTCAAGCCTGCCAAATCCGCCCGTAGGTATATATAAATGTTGTTTGATTTTGATGGAAATACGAAAAATATGGATTTTTACCATAAAGGATGGAAAAAGTCACCAAAAAAATAAAACCACAATAACATTTTTCGCGGTTTTGCAGCTCTCAAAACGTTATCAACAATGTTACTTTGAAAATTCCGTGCCCTGTGAAATGATACACATGAAAAAGTCGTTGGAATACTCTCCATGAATTTGTAAGCAGCAATTCTTCTAGCGTTTTTATTTTTATTAGTAGAAGAAGACTCACGAGTTAGGATGCTCCAACTGACGATGCTCGAAGGGATTGTAATTCTTGTCTTCGATGACATCTCTAGAAGCTATGGTGAGTGTTGACTGGAACCCAGGGTGGATGGCGAGGGTAGCCCTGGAACGAAATGGCGAATAAAGTAAAACTCAGGGTGGATCGCGAGGGTAGCCCTGGAACGAAATGGCAAATAAAGTAAGAAATTATCAATCTTACAATTACATTCGAAGGTGTTCTGATAAGTAATTTGATTTTCGTGCGTTTTTTAGCGTTTCTCTTCTTATTTATAATTCGCTTCTTAATAGCAGTGTATTGTTTCATATAGTTTATAAAATTCAATGAATGTTCTGTTGGCTGGAGTGGTAGTGAAGACTGAACTTTAACGTGAGACCGGAATTGAAAGAATATTTAAATCGACAAGTCACAGAAAACACCTATAGCATCCTTCCGATCCTCCCGTGCACTAAATATACGTTTAACTAATGTGACACCAGCATCCGTCGTAGACCGCCCTTGCGTGAAACCGAATTGCTCACTATGAAAAAGTTGATAATTATTAGAGTGTGTAAGTAACTGACCTAGAACTATTTTCTCGAATATTTTACTCAAAACGGGTAGAACCGAGACTGGTCTGAAATTTGTGGGATCTTGCCTGTCGCCACTTTTAAATAAAGGAACGGGCCTACTATATTTCATTAGGTCAGGGAATGTACCCTCATCTAAACATTTGTTAAAGATTCTGGCCAAATGGGATTTTGATTAATAAGAATGTTTTATTAATTCTAATTAATTCTACTATTAATTGCGGGACATATAGTTAAGGGGGTTCAGGAAGTAACATTTGCGTCACCGAGGAAATAAAATTATATTTTTTTTTACAGATCTGCAAAAGGTGTCAGTACAATCTCTCAATCACGTTAACAGTGATTTTTAGGACCCACGACAAAGAAAATAGGATCACGAACCTGGGACTAGATAGCATTTATACCAAAAAACGGCCGGCCGTTTCTGGCGTTAATGCTATCTAGTTCTATGTTTTTTGCCTTAGGTTCAGGACCACGGGTCCTAAAAATCACTGTTAACGTGATTGAGAGATTTTACTGACACCTTTTGCAGATCTGTAAAAAAAGATATGATTTTATTTCCTCGGTGACGCTAGTGTTACTCCCTGGACCCCCTTAATGTATTGAAGCGCTTTTTGCAAAGCTTCTACTTGAAATTTAATTAAGATCTGTCGCTTATTTACCAGTTGCCAGGGCCTTCGACCTTTCTTCCCGTAACACCATTTCTATATTTATCATTTTCTGATTTCGTTGGACGCTTGTAGATTTATACATAAATACATACACAAGATTTCATAAACTCACGCTTGTGTCCAGGAGGGGTAAGCAGGGACCAGGGTTTACCACTTGCCACGATCCTGACAGATCTCTTTCGCTTCATTAACATTCAGTAGTCGTTATAGTCACGCACGCAGGTAGATTCACAAAATAAATTTAATTAAGTTTGTAGTACCTGGGCAACCGAGCTTCGCTGGTTAACTTTTTTTAAAATAAAATATGATTGATAGACGTGTAACGCCATCTGTTGTGGAACCTTTTGGCTCTGTTTGCTTAAATACTTTATTGATAAGGATTATCGTGAGAAAACTTGAGTGTCTGAGGGGTCACATTTGAGTTAAATACGCTTGAGATTGCAAATTCGCGGTGGGCACTCTCTGACAGAAGGCCTGTGAAAGCAACGGGACTTTTATAATCTACACAAAAAAATAAAATAATTGATAAGACACTGTTAAAATTAACATAAGTAACAGAAGGTGAAAATATAATTAGACTCTCGACTTTGAATGACGTTCCAGTTGATTGCCTTTGTACCAATCTGTCACACAATTTACGAACAGATTATCAAGGTCGTTTGAACGCCATGGATAGAGATTTTTTGCGCAACCCAGCGTTCGGTCTGTTGCAATCAAGTAGATGCGCAAAATCAAATCTTCAGAATGATGTCAGATTCAAAGCTATATATAACCTGTACCTAACTTTTTCCAAATCTTTTGGATTACGGTGCCTTCGCCACAAAAAATTGTATTGAGTTCTAATTCGAAATGCAACAGTTAAAGAATCGATGAATAACATCTTTGGGCCGGTTTCTGAGTTGAGAACTTCACTATGTAAATACTTAAGCAACGTTCTGTCGCGCTCTTCTCTGAGAAATTCGAAGAGACAGCACTACAGTTAACTATTTACTTAGGGAAATTCTCAGTTCAGAAACTGGCCCCTAGTCTACTAATTTTTTTATGTAGTGCAATGCGTTTTCAACATAGTTCCATAGAGGAAAAGGTTGCTTAGTATTTGCAATAACGTGATATAAAAGTGCATGAAATTGTATTATTCCATTCAGTATGAAACTATCTGCGTCATATTAAAATTGTCATGCGAAATGCTTCGGTCACAATAAAGTGTTACTTTTGTGGGAGTGTAAATCTGAAACATGTTCTTTGAAAATTTGAAAACGTTGCAATAATTATTTGCACTAACCATTCTTGAGCAGTTTTCTCTATAACAGATAGCGCGCAAAATCACAAGTGTTAATTGCCCTTCTTCTAAGTAGGACAATTGTTTACACGACAATTACTGCGATATTGGACTGTAAATGCAATTTTTATAAAATTATGGAAAATAAAAATAAAACTCTTCGACAAAAAATTTCTAATGCTAAAGTTTTTGCCGATGAAAAACTCTTTGTAGACATGTCCCCGCTCTGCTCAGATTTAAAAGTAATATCGTGTTTATTAGAAGTTGTTTATTACTTACGTAGAGCTGAAATTGTCCTCTCTTGTTTTTTCTGTCATTGCCGCCACTTATCTGCAAAAATTCAAAAAAAGTTTATTAACGTGTTTCAATTTACATCAGTCTTTTGTCAGAAATTTAATGGAGTGTTCGAGTATTTACTGCACAAGAAGAAGTTTTAGACTTTATAAATATGTATGTAAGTAGGTACATTTGCTCGGTTAGCTCTGTGAATTTTGACATTATTCGCACGACCGGAATAACAGCGCCGTAAATACATTTATGCAATTCTCACAGGAGAATAATCGTGAAATCGGTCGTTGATAATACTTTTACTTACAGGAGATTTATCGATATTTTTACAAAAACTATAATAAATCGGTATGTGATGCAATTACGACAAGTAGCGCCTTTTGACTGAAATTTCCGGTGTTGGTGTATTCCCTATTCTTTAGGAGTATTGTGTTAATGTTGTTGTAAAGAAACAACAACGCGGAATGTTACTCTACAGGCAAGCAAAGGCCCCAAAGGTCAACTGAAATAAAGTGTATTAAGCCTATGACGTCTTAGAATATCGCGTGGGCCATCAAATAAAAAACAAAACTTATTTGAAGCACAGCCGACGGAATTGACCAAGCAAATCGAGATATTCATTGAAACGGGTCCCGCCTACTGTATCTTAAATGGCTTTGTATTTACGTAATAGAAGTATCGATACTAATATTTTCTACTAGGTATTACTGATTTATCTGCGCTATGAGTTTTTAAGGTACCTATTCGTTAATAAATTAACTGATATATATCAAAAACATTCCATTCAATTCATAGCGAATTTTGCAAACGAATCCTTAAAAAACTAGACATCAAATAAATCTCTCTTCACGATACTGTGGTTTAATTACAATAATTGAACTATTTGAAAAATATCGCAATATTCAAAAAAGACTATCGGTCGTAACAACATGAAAAAAAAATTGTTTCTTTACTACGTATGTACAGATAACGTAAACTTATCGAACCGAACCTCTGGGCAATTTATGATAGGTAAACTTGGTCCCTCAGGTCGTCAGACCAGCGAGCTGGTGGGCGTCCTACGCTCCGTTTGCCAGTTCGTGAGCTCCACTCGAGGACCTTTGCACGCCATCGACCATCGGTTCTTCAGCATATGTGACCAGCCCACTGCCACTTCAGCTTGCTAATCGTATAAATAAATAAATAAATAATTGTTTATGCTGTAAAAGGTGCATACATTTTTAAATAATCTCATTTCCGCCAAACTAAATAATAGTTTTTTGGCAGATTTACTCTCAATTTAGTTACTTAAAATAGGTACCTAACAAATGACTTAAATTAAGTTTACATAGAAAAGTAAAACAAGATACTTAACTTAAATTAGGATAAATTTATGGTACTGGTTACAAACTGGTTCATTAATTCAGAAGCTACACACTTTTTATAAAGCATTTTACTAGCATATTGTGAGAATCTTACTTCCACTGACATTTCATTTAGTATAGTAGGGACTAAGTACTGTCTTGTCATTGTTCCATAATAGTTGTTTACTGGTGGGACAGTTAACTTTTTATTTTTTACATACCGAGTGTTTTTATTGTAAACTACAGGATTTTTGAACAAATTATTATTGTAATTTTCCATTAAAATTGCAAATTTCATTTTATACTTAATTGGCTTCGTCAGTCACCTGCTGTTGCTGGCAGCGGCTGGGTGAGGACGGCCAAGGACAGAAATGAGTGACATACCTTGGGTGAGGCCCAGCAGTGGAATGATACGGGCTGACTGAAACTTTGTGCCAATAACGGGCTAATAATACACCACTGTGCTGGTAGCCCAGTGGGTAGAACATGGGACTCGGAAGCGGGAGACCCAGGTTCGATTCCCAGTGCGGGCATGTACCTATGACTTTGTTTTCTAAACTATGTACGTTTGTGAAGTTATAGTAGCAATACCACTCGCTAACGGCGAAGGAAACATGAGTGCCTGAGCTATTCGCATACCATAGCGCTTGAAATCGCCAATCCGCGGTGGGCACGCGTGGTGATTTAGCCCATACTCTCTCTCTAAGAGAAGGCCTGTGCCCAATAGTGGGACGTATATAGGCTGCTAATGATGAATACACCATAGGGTACATTATATGGACCGGAAAAAGTTTCAGTGAGAGTTTTTTGTACGAAATTAAATTAAATATCTTTGCAATATTGCTTACTTACCTTATACTTTATTGCACACATAAAACACATCAATGATACACAACATTTACAGAAAAAATAAAAAGTGTACATGGCGAGCTTTGGAATATTGGTAAACTCCCTGATATTTTTTATTGCGTACGAGTGCTAATCCTGTAAAGTAGTTTTTCATTATGGATTTATTGTAGGGTAGTTTTGCATAGATTGTTGTGTCAATAAATACAGTGTCTTCTACAAGTTTTAGATTCTCTCGTGCACAATTTTATCTTTATTGGGTTCCGGAACGAAATGGGTACCTACTTAGCTGCCGAAGCAGGAACATTAACTAAGAACCGGTACGTGCTATCAAAAAAGTAGCTGTAACTCCGAAAGAGGCGACTTTTATTCAACAACGGCACAGATACCAACACATTTACTATATTACGGTCAATATGGAATCATCATCATCATAAGCAGCCTATATACGTCCCACTGTAGGGCACAGGCCTTCTCTCAGAGAGAGAGTGTATGGGCTTAATCACCACGCGTGCCCACCGCGGATTGGCGATTTCAAGCGCCGAGGTATGTGAATAGCTCAGGCACCCAGGCCTAGTGGGTTGAACATTGGACTCTGAAGCGGGAGACCCAGGTTCGATTCCCAGAGCGGGCATGTACCTATGACTTTTCTTTCTAAGTTATGTACATTTGTGAAGTTATAGTAGCAATACCACTCGCTAACGGTGAAGGAAAACATCGTGAGGAATATGGAATACACAAAAAAAAATATTAGGTTTTTCCTCACATTTTCATTCTGGTACTTAGAACGACTTAGGTAACAATATTAAAATTAGCAAGACTATGTAACGAAAGAAAATCTTCAAAACACGACGATTCCTTTTATCTCATCCTCATCCTAAGATAAATAATCTATCGGGCTATCACTGATATCGCAAGAACCTAAAGTCAATATTCAGTGTTGTCAATCAATCAAATGTATTACACATCATTGACATGTTGAAATAAACAACACGATTATTTCCAACTGAGTAAAGTGCGTGAATAAAAGGATAAAGAGATAAAATTGCGATAGGTACTTCAGTTTCAAAGGAACATTGATAAAAATAAGCAAGAACGAATTGAGCTACCGGTTTATTTTTATTTAGCCTTTACCCATACGTCCCGCTGCAGGGCACTGGCTTTCTCTCAGAGAGAGAGAGAGAGAGAGAGAGAGAATTTGAAGTGCTGAGGTATGTGAACAGATCAAACACACAGGTTTCTGCAAAATGTTTTCCTTCACCGTTATATAGTGGTATTGCTACTACAACTTCACAAATGTACGAAGCTTAGAAAACAAAGTCATTGTACATGCCGGGATTCAAACCGACGACCTGCCGAATGAGAAGCCGGCGTTGTACCGCTCCGCTACCAAATGTTATACGGTGTTATTTATGAAAACGTGATGCCTGTAAAACATGCCTTAAATGTAGTTCAAATCGTCTTGAGTAGAGGGAAAATCGAACTTAAAGTGTACTTGAGGAGTGTTTTAAGGAATTGTGTTTTTTAAATGTTTTTCATTGATTCTTTTGATTTGTAAGTTTAATTTCGACAGCTTCATTGTCCAAGCTTTGCGTCTAGATTTTAATTTGCTGTCAGTACATTTTGCACTCCTTAGGGCGATTTGCACTAAATCACTGGATAACTAATTAAATTCATAAATATTTATCCAGGGATAAATGAATAACTCTCTCTCTCTCTCTCTCTCTCTCTCTCTGAGAGGAGGCCTGTGCCCTACAGTGGGATGTATATAGGCTGCTTATGATGATGAAATAACTGATTGACAGTGTGATCGATGTCATGGTCCAAGGCGTTTTTAAACTTATTTACCGTGTAGAACTTACCCCTGGGTAAACTGGTAGCTAGTGCTGTCAGATAGCGTTAGCCTAAGCCAGCCTTAGGCCGACTTGCACCAACACTATCTGAGAGCACTATTCATCATTTATCCTTGGGTACGCTCTATCCAGTGAAAAAATCCAAAACATCTTGCACTATGACATTTTCAGAGCTATTCATAGATAAATGATATGACTAATAACCCTGTCAATCAGCTATTGACTGCCTCGTTGGTTTACCAGTTAAGGCACTTAGCTACCAAAACACAGGTCAGGTCGGTTCGATTCCCACTAGGGGCTGCCGAACATTTGTATAAATGGCGTCAGTCTGTGTGTTTTTTCACGTTTGTAAGTTTTGTGACGTCCTTGCCTGGTTACCATAACACAGGGTATCCCAGTTTGGTACCAGGTCAAGTGATTGTGTTGTGTGAAAGTTATTATTATTATTTATTCGTTTATTAGAAGATAGGTACGTATTACTTAGGTACTTATCCAGTGACTTGGCGCAATTTGCCAAACAGTTCAGGAGCTCTGTAATTACTGCCCAGGGCCTCATTTCATAGAACTGCAATTCGTGGTTTACTACGCGATTCGATGTACACTGCACATTAACCCCCAGATTAACCAGTAAAAAGAGTAAATTGTACTAATCGGCTACGCAATGTACAACGAATTGTCATAATAAACTATGAATTGTAGTTTTGTGAAGTCCCAAGGTGCGCTAGACTTAGTACAAGGCTCAGTATGCACATCAACCTTTACAGGAGTGCACTCTACTCAATTACGCTACGGGTGACTTTGCAACAAAAATGTAAAGGTTGAACTGCTGTCGACTGTAAGCCGCTCACATTTGCGGCTCATTTCGTGCATCGTGAATTTTGTGTACGAAACTAAATGAAAAATAATTAGAAACTGGTTACACAAAAACGAGACTGTAATTTTAGATAAATACCCTATTATATGGTAACTTAAATATGGATTTCTGCAACAGCAATATTCCTGAATAGTTTAAATCACTTTTTATAGCTAAACCAAACCAAGTAGAGTACTTCGACCAAATAGGGGATGTATTAGTATTTATTAAATTAAAGGCCATGATAAAAAGTGCCCGAAACGAAGGTCGAAGAAGGTCTGTCGGGATTGTGCTAAGTGGAAAAACCTGGAAACTGCCTACCCCTCCGGAATGCAGGCATGAGTTTATGTTACGTAATGTGATTTTAGTATCAGTTCTGTGAGCGTGCTTCATGTGAAAATAACGGGGCGGATTTTAATGAAACTTTAAACATTTTATCGCTTTTTGTTGCTTGAAACTCACGAAACACCTCAAATTATAGTTTGTTATTTACAATAAAAAAAATCACGTTCTTTGGAAACGATTTGTTCAGTTCTTTGGATTTTTTTACAGTTTTACGTTTATTTTGCTTTGTAGGTATGCTTCTTAAAACATACGGGTTCAAGTCCCGGCATGGGTGGAATATTTAGCCTCTAAATAGGTTTTTAAAATTGTCCTCAGCACGGGTTAGTGCAACAAAAATAATATAATCATGTAGGTACAACGGTTCCGATGTAAAAGCCTAACTGCAAAGTGGATTACTCGGGGCTGCAAGTGATGTAAATTACTTCGGCCAGATGTCGCTGCCTGTACGTAATACATAGAAGTTTGTAAAGAGGCTCGAAATTTCGCCGATGCCTGCACTTGCCCGTTAGCTCAGTTGGGAGAGTGATGGCACGGTTAGCCATAGGTCGCGGGTTCAAGTCCCGGCATGGGTGGAATATTTAGCCTCTAAATAGGTTTTAAAGATTGTCCTCAGCACGGATTAGTGCATTAAAAAGAATATAATTATGTAATATATAATTCACAAGCTTTACCACAGTTCCCAGAATTTCGGGATTCTAAAAAAAGCGAAGTCTAACAGGTAGACCATAAACTTAAAGTCGGTCTGGATGAGGATTTTTGTTAGACATGGTAAGCAGGATCTGATAAAGAAACTGAAGGACGGGTAGGGGATCTCCTCAGTAGACAAGTGTAGACCAATTGAGTTTGGGGTTATTTGATCGGTATTGTTGGGATCTTTGTCGAGACATGTCAACCAAGGTCACGTGCCCCGATGCTTCAACTTTGGAGAGTCATCGTCATCAGCCATTTTAAGCCCACTGCAGGACACAGGCCTCCCTCATGGTTTTCCCTAACCATAACGGTTTTGCCATAATCGCCACGCTTGGCAGGCGGGTTGGCGATCGCAGTATGCGGTTGGAATCTCAGGAAGACGCTGCTGTCCGTCTCCTAGTAATTTATTTTCTTAGTCGCCTTCTACAACATCCACGGGATGAAATGGAGTGACGGTATTCTTAATCCGGCACCACACGGATTCGAAGAGTACTGTAAGTAAAATAGTAAGTAGTGAAAAGCACAAAAGTACCAGTCTAATAAATAATACAATAAAACTATGATCTCCATGACTAAGAGCGGTGGTAGCCTAGTGGGTAGAACATTGGACTCGGAAGCGGGAGACCCAGGTTCGATTCCTAGTGCGAGCATGACGGTTAAATTTCACTTTTATGACTTTTTTTCTAAGTTATGTACATTTATGAAGTTATAGTAGCAATACCACTCGCAAACGGTGAAGGAAAACATCGTGAGGAAACCTGGGTGTCTGAGCTATTCACATACTTCAGTGCTTGAAATCGCCAATCCGCGGCGGGCACGCGTGGTGATTAAGCCCATACTCTCTCTCTGAGAGAAGGCCTGTGCCCTACAGTGGGATGTATAGGCTGCTTATGATAACCTTCATCACACTCTGGGGTTCAAAACTGAAAAAACCTTCGTCAATGGACTATTCGAGCTTTGAGCTACGCCGAGTGGTTTGCGCCCTGTCTGAAGCTGCTCTAAGTTGTTACCTACTTAAAATTCAATGATCTACGTCTAAATAAGTAATTAATATATTTTATATTCGAATTTGCACTACCCGTTAATGTTTTTGATAATAAGTAATAACAATAAATTGTTTTATTTTCATAAAGAGAACTTAAACGTAATTATTTACATATTGTTAATAATCTAATGTAAACAGATAAGTTAATAGTACTTACGTAGATCCAGAGAACACGTTCGCAACTGCGCACGACAAAAGTCAATATAAAAGAAAAATAATAGTTTACAGTAAAAGGCTTCGATAATGGTAACAATAATATTGACATACGACTACAACGGTATTACGAGATATCACTTGCTCAATACTAAGCAACTACTAATAGGTACTTAGCAACGTTAAGATAGTCTTCAGTGAGATTCGTTGAATTATCACCCTTGTGACTTAGCAAGTAAGGCTTGTATCCCTTGACAAAGCACGAAATCACAAGTCACTTTTCCCTAAGCAGACACAAAAAACCTTTTTTATCACATCTATTTAAAAAGAGGTACTTTAGTCCTCGAAAACGAGGACCAAAATAGCTCTTTGATTCCTAGGGATGAAAAGTGATTTAAATTTGGAATGTGAATAATTCTAGTAAAAGTTCCTATACACAAGAAACTGGTTGCATGATCAAGAAACCGCAGCCAAATAAAAAAAAAAGTTTGTGAAAAGATAAAAGATGCGCGAAACGGATTCCTCCGTCTTTGTTCGTAATTGTCTACGTATTCAAATTCGGATTTTATTTATTTATTTATTTATTGATACTTTTATTGCACTTAAAAAAATAGTGTGTCTTCAAGTTGTGATAATGAAACTATTCTATTATCTACAGAGAACATTGTACGAGACGTTAAAATGTGGCAAAAACGTTCTATTCTATTGTTATTCATTAGTTGCAATTATTTTTTCAAGGAGGGTGATCAAAAGTAGAGTGTCCACCTCGGGAGCAACTATTTTAAGCTCGAGTGGTGTACTTTGAATCCCTCGCTGTACTCAGGATTCTACTTTAGAATCTACTCTAGAATCCTTCGCTCCGCTTTGGATTCAAAGAAACACTCTCGCCTTAAAAATAGTTGTTGGCTCCCTGAGTAAACAATCTACAATTTCACTACTCATACTCAGAAAGTATGTCTGAATTTGCCTGAGGAGCGGGTTGAAAGTAATACTTTTCAGCCCTAGGGAGAATCGTTTTCAACTGACAGCTACCAAATTATTACAAAAAAAAAATCTATTTTCACATTTCTGTTGAACTATGTTCCAACTTTCTATACAGTCACTCAATTACAGCGCTATGTAAAATTGAAATAAAATAAAGTTAATTATTTGTTAAAGAATAGGTTTAATATTTTTTTAAATGATTAATAATTTACTTTCAACTATTTCTTTAAAATTACATAGATTTGGGAAATTTATTTAACATTTTTTCAATTATGAAAATGAAAATAATGGCTACATAGCTGGCCAGTCACAGAAAAAATAAAAATAGGCGGGAAAGTGGCAATCCGATCTTCATTTGTTTTTTCGATTCACAATTTTTTTGTTTTAGCTAATTTATTTTTTTATTTTTACTTTCCTTATATTCGTAATGAAAATCATAGTGTTCACCTTAGGTCAAAGACTTATTTAGTCCCTTGAACTATTGGGCGCTAACGGTTCGAGGGACTAAATAAGTCTTTAACCTGAGATAAACATTCGCGCTTTTCATTCATTACGCTTGGATGCTAAACTAAATATGTTACTTTCACCCCTAGGGTAACATTGTACTATTAATTTCGTAAACAGTTTGTGCGGTATTACGATTTTTTGAATAACGCCTGCTGATTAGGTTTCAATCTTACAGGTTGATCGATTGGCGCTTAAAATCTGCGCCCAATGGCATCCAAATGTCAAATCCAGAAAAAAAATTCGTTTTAAGCGGTTTGCTGAGTAACAGTATCCTATCACTCACCATTCACTCGCGGTCAGTAAAGGTGTACAGGATGCTATTTTGGCCGGTGAGCCACTTTATATTTATGAAAAATGTCATCATCGTTCTACAAGGTTGAAAGAACAAGGAAGAAATATAGACCTTTCCTCATGTTTGATGTTTCATTACACGTCCATAGTCGTTTAATGTAAATCAAGTTCCGAGAATAGACGGAAATCCTTGTGTAGAGTAGGTTTTTCTAAGAGGGCGAAAAGTTCATTGTGGCCGGTACATAACTCGACCAAAAATCCGCGTAGTGCCCGCGAGATGGGTTCGCTATGGACACAAAAAAAACATAAAAATTAAATTTGAAAAAAATGTGTTTTTTTACTTATTATTTGTTGTTAATACAAAGTTCAAAACATTATATTCTTAGTTTCATCACACTTCCCCGCCAATGAGTCAAAATATGAGTGTTTGCGTCACTGTGTCTGTTAATATTCAGTAATCGTAAATCTTTTAAAAAGGAACTTTGGGCAATTTTCAAGCGAATAACGTCCCCGTACCGGACTAATACCTACATGCGAAATATAAGTCAAGGTATTTGTCAGGCACTATATTGAGTAATCTATGTTTGCCTTTTAACAGTATTTCTGTAAAGATCAGATTCGATTTTAAAACTCTTTGTGATAAAAGACATTATGATAAAAATGCTGTCACTTGACTGCCTCGGTGGGCTAGTGGTTAACACGCTTGACTAACAAAACTGAGGTCATGGGTTCGATACCACTGGAGGCCGCGCTACTTGATTTGTACAAATGGCCTCAGTCTGGGTGTTTTTCCATGTATGTGATGTCCGTGCCTGGTTACCATAGCACAGGGTATCCTAGTTTGGGTGCAGGACAAGTGTGGTGTGTGGAATTTATTATTATTACTTAGCCCCATTACAAGGGCTTGGATTGGTACATAAGCAGCCTATATACGTTCCACTGTAGGGCACAGGCCTTCTCTCAGGGAAAGAGTATAGGCTTAATCACCACGCGTGCCCACCGCAGATTGGCGATTTCAAGTTCTGAGGTATATGAATAGCTCAGACACTCACGTTTCCTCACGTTTTTTCCTTCATCGTTAGCGAGTGGTATTGCTACTATAACTTCATAAATGTACAGAGCTTAGAAAATAAAGTCATAAGTACATGCCCGCACTGGGATTCGAACCTGGATCTCTCGCTTCCGAGTCCAATGTTCTACCCACAGAACAGTTCTACCCGCTTCTATATCGATACCTCGTTATTAATTATCAACAAGGTGCCCGTGAAATTACTTATTAATCTGATCAAACTTGATAATACGTGCTGATTTAATGTTTGCACCAAAACGAAGCATGTACTACCAAAAATTTAAAAATAAAATATATTCAGTATACTTAATTGGCGACAAACTTGACCTGCTTATTAATATGAGGTTCAAGGAGTACCTACTCCAAATTACCTAATTTGGTAACATTTAGTGAAAAACATCGTGAGGAGATCTTCAATAAGAAAGTATGAGAAGGCGATTTAATAACCACGCGTGTTAACTGTACACCGTAAACAAGCGATTTCGTACACTAACCTTCTGACAATCTACTAATACATACTACATAAACTCACGCCCGTATCCTGGACGGGTAGGCAGAGACCAAGGTTTGCCACTCGCCACGATCCTGACAGACCTCCTTCGCTTCGAAGAAGGTCTCCTTCGCTTCGTTAGGATTGGTACAGTCGACGCAATATCGGAGGCACGTAACTATTACGACGCTATTGAACAGTTTCTGAATCGAGAATGTCGCTAAGTAAAGAGCGTGACAGAGCATTGCTTAAGTGTTTACTTAGTGTTATTCTCAGTTCAGAACCGGGCCTATGGCAATCCGAATGCTACGGATACAATAGACGTATTATTAATTTACATGCCAATATTACCTCAAAGATCGCAATGAAAAAGAAAGAGATTGTAACGCGAGAAAATTATCAAAAGATTGATAACAGAATATGCTTCTGATTCAGAAATACTTTATCATCAAAGAAAATTCAATCATTCAATGATGAAAATATCTCACAGGAAGAAACAGATAAAATGTCTCTCGCCAGAATTTGAAACAGCGGGGTTAGACGCTAGACCTACTCGCACTTGTCCGTTTTTTATTATAAGATTGCCTAGCCCTTGCCAAATGAATGGCGAAACAGAATAGAAAGTCTTCTATTCAGTCTTAGCTCTGGTTTAATTAGCCATTTCAAGCTCGAGTGATCTGTGAGCAAAGGTCTACGGTACTACATTGAATCTATTTTTCACTGACTATCATATATAGCGTTGTAATGAACTGGCAGACTTCCTGAAAGTCACGTTACGTTTAATGATGTATATAATACATCATTACGAACATTTCCTACTGAGCATTCCCCAGAAATCAACGGTATATTACTGTATATACTCTCTTCCGTAAATCGATGTTCAATGCAGCACATACATACATACGCACATACATACATAAGCAGCTTGTATACGCCCCACTAGGACACAGGCGTTCTCTCAGGGAGAGAGTATGGGCTTAATCACAACGCGTGCCCACAGTGGATTGGCGATTTCACGCGCTGAGGTATGTGAATAGCTCAGACACTCAGGTTTCCTTGCGATATTTTCCTTCACGGTTAGCGAGTGTAAGTATATTATTCACTATACTTAATTGGCTACATACTTGACCTACTTATTTATATGAGGTACAAGGAGTAGGTAATTTGGTATCATTTGGAGAAAAAGATCGTGAGGAGATCTTCAATAAGAAAGTATGCAAAAGCGATTTAATAACCACGCGTGTTAACTGTACACCGCAAACAAGCGATTTCGTACACTAACCTTCTGACAATCTACTAATACATACAATACATAAACTCACGCCTGTATCCTGGACGGGCAGGCAGGTCTCCTTCGCTTCATCAGCATTCATCAGTAGTTGCATG
Organism: Yponomeuta malinellus; assembly: GCA_947308005.1. Lineage (NCBI taxonomy): Eukaryota > Metazoa > Arthropoda > Insecta > Lepidoptera > Yponomeutidae > Yponomeuta > Yponomeuta malinellus. The sequence continues at coordinate 2,869,995 of OX370994.1, forward strand.
CGCGCACGACGGTTTCTGGTACGAGTACTTTTGAATTTTCTATATTTTCCATTTTATCTTTTTATTGATAGCAATCACAACTTGCTCTTATGCGCGTTGGCCAACTGACCTATCAGTGATAGACATCCGTTAGTGTACGGGAAACCGGGAGTAACCAAGTACGTATTGTAAAATTCCACACACAGCCACGGCGATCTCGTGTTAATCACTCATTCAACTGCGTTTTCCAACTAATTACTTAATACAATTTAAATTAATAAATGTGCCTTCGTGGTAATTAAGTAATTAATATAGCACTTTGTGTAAGAATATTGATTTAAACTCTATGAATTAAGGACTTTGAAAGTACTTCGAAGTTTTTTTGTCCATTTTTTGTCCAAAATTATCTAGATTTTGAAATGGACACCTAGTTTAACTTGTAACGTTCATTAAGTGGCAGTTTCTGTGCTACTTTATATTAAAAAAAATAGAATTTTGAATTGAAACAGTCGTTAAGCCTTATTATTATTACTGGATACAGTCGACAGGTAGATCGACGTATATAATTTTAGTTGCAAAGTCACGCGTAACGTTACAGAGTAGAGGTGCGGTCGACTGTACGTTACGAGTTTCGCATTGAAAGGTAAACAGAGTGGAACTAAAAGTTACAAACAAATCGAGATTAAAATAATAAGTAATAAACGATAAAAAAGAAAAACAGTAACAAAAGGCGGGACGACCTGAGAAAGAGCAGGCTGTAATCCCGCTGTGACGTGGTTTTTTCCATGTATAGTTTTTTTCTAATATGTTTTTTAATTTAAAAAAAAACTTTTTAACTTTCCGAAAGGATGATTTTTCAGATTTTTCATACTAAAGTTACCACGCATGAAAACGTACAGACAAATGGAGTAACAATTTTTTTTGCGATTTTGAACAATAAAACTTGTTTAAGTAAACCAGTAGAACTACACACCAAGGGCCGGTTTCTGTGGGATGTATATTAAGTCTGCTTATGATGGCTAAGTCTATTGGCCAGTTTCTGAATTGAGAATTTCACTAAGTAAATACTTCAGTAACGTTCTGTCAAGATCTTTTCTGAGAAATTCGAAGAGACAGCACTACAGTTAACCATTTACTTAGCGAAATTCTCAATTCAGAAACTGGCCAATAGACTTAGCCATCATAAGCAGACTTAATATACGTCCCACTGTATGAGCTTAATCACCACGCGTGCCCACCGCCAATCCGCGCTGGGCACGCGTGGTGATTAAGCCCATACTCTTTCCCTGAGAGAAGGCCTGTGCCCTACAGTGGGATGTATATAGGCTGCTTATGTATGTGCCCACCACGGACTGGCGATTTCAAGCGCTGAAGTATGTGAATAGATAGATAGGTCGAGAACACTTTTTTGTACATAAAAATGAGAGTATAGATGGCAGCCTAGCTCAGACACTCAGGTTTGCTCACGACGTTTTCCTTCACGTTAGCTAGTGGTATTGCTGCTATAACTTCACAAATGTACATAATATAACTTAGAAATCAAGGTCATAGGCACTGGGAATCGAACCTGGGTCTCTCGCTTCCGAGTCCAATGTTCTATCCACTAGGCTACCACCGCTCTCAGTCATACCTTGTATTTTTACTTAATATTTAATTTAATTTTATACTGACCTTTGTGGAGTTCCGGACAAAATATCTACGATTTATCTAAAAACTTCGATCACATTATTTCCGCGGGAAAAACGACACTGATACTATTCGGCGATCAATATTCAACTGTCATAGCGCAACAGATGTAGATTCAGTCACGCTGGGGATCAATTTGTTTTACGTAAGCGGCCAAGACAGTTTTTGCCGCTATCCCCTCACTATTAAGGTTGCTTTTTCTTCGCTAATTGATTTGAATGCCTAATTGGTCAAGGTTTACACTGACGCGACGATACACCTGCTAGGTAGTTTGTACAGTCGTCAGCAAGTCGACCTTTACCATCACATTTCGGGCGTCATTGCACGCTTTTCTCCAGTGACTACTGGGAGGTGTAGAACCAGATGATAACATGAGGGGGACGTGTCTCTAAAGTGTATGAATGTTCAATAGAGTCATATTAGTACGGTAATGTGTAATAGTGAGAAATGCTCCATAGAGCAGATAAGTCCGTACCTAATATTGTAAAACATAAACTATTTATTATCTGTGCGTGTATTTTCTCCAAATATTATGTTATGTTAGGTAGCCTATTATGTCCTACCGCAGAGCTCAGGCCTTCACTCAGAGAGGGAGTATGGGCTGAATTAACACGCGCGCCCACCGATGTTCCTTGTTTAATATGTTACTTGTTATGCCTTTTTTTTGTGTTAATTTGTCCCAATAAATGTCTTTGTTTCTTTCTTTATATTTTTAATAAATGAAATAAAATTAAAGGTTGTTTCATTGACCTTATTATGACCCATCCAACTTAACTCAGCGCCTTGCACGATTCGATGCCTATTTAATGCGCGCAGGTTATACCATTGGAACTTTGTACTGTTATTCCTTTGTAGACTACGAAATAGAAGCAAATAACAACTATTGTCATGTTTATATCATTGTATTAAAAATATGTGTGTATTAGACTCTAGGGTCTGGGCCTCATTTCATAGACCTACAATTCATGGTTTACTATGACAAATTGATGTACAGAGCATAGCGGATTTTTTGGCTGAAACTGCGCCGTGTTTTACGTGGCACTGGCGCCCTCTAGCGGCACGAGTCAAAAGGATCTGAGTAATGGCTACTTTGTTCTACTCAACGATATATAAATGAACTAATGACCCCGTGAACTTCGTATCACCGACGTCAACCGTTTTTTTCTTCTCACCATTTAAACCTTTCCTGGACTTCCACAAATATATAAAAACAACAATTATCCAAATCGGCCGAGCCGTTCTCGAGTTTTAGTGAGACTAACGAACAGCAATTCATTTTTAAATATAAGATTGCACACAACACGTGTTTACAGAGTCACAGCCCTCGACGAGGCGACATGTTTTCGTTGCTCACGGTTTCAGCAAGTGACCCCCTACTACCGAACTGAAAAACATTTAAAGTAAAAAAATATGTGTAACTGAAAAAGCCACTCTGTTGATGAATACTTAGATGAATGGACATTAATACATTATTTTTTATGTATTATTTTAATGTTGGAGTGTCAATTGATTATTGTTACTGTCCAAAACTCTTGTCTTTCACTGACCAATATTATGTTTTTACCGGGTTCCGTACCCGAAGGGTGTCAAACGGGACCCTATTCACTGTCCGTATGTCTGTCTGTCTGTCACCAGGCTGTATCTCTTGAACCGTGATAGCTAGGCAGTTGAAATTTTCACAGATGACGTATTTCTGATGCCGTTATAACAACAAATACTAAAAACAGAATAAAATAAATATTTAAGAGGGCTCCCATACAATAAACGTATTTTTTGCCGTTTTATGCTCGATATTAATAGATAACGACAACCGGTAGACGCTTGAAATATTCACAGAGTATTTAGTTCTATATTCCCTTCAAAAATAAATAATTAAAATAAAATACATACTTAAGGGGGGCTCCCATACAACAAACGTGATTTACTTAGGTCAAGTGAAAAATGTCCCCGTACCGAGCTAAAGGTACGACACCAAGATCCGAAAAGTGATAGTTCGTACATTTACTGAACATCAATCAGTCAGCCTGTACTCGTCCAATGCTGGACATAGGCCTTCCTCCTCCTCATCATCATCATCAACATCAGCCATTTGACGCCCACTGCAGGACATAGGCCTCTCTCGTGGTTTTCCAAGCTTCCCGATCCAGCGACTCTCCGTCACCGTAACCAGGTCGTCGGCCTTCCTCAAGGCACGCCATATGTTTCTGTCGTCAGCCATTCTCATCCAGCCGCTGCCAGCAACTGCCTCAGATCGGATCGAGCTGGATGTAGTAAGTTACAAAAAGTACTTTGATGAAATATGCTTGATGAGATTCAAATTAAATTAAAATCAAATATTTTATGTGTCATAAGCATAGGTGTTGTTAACACAATTGTTGGGCAGAATTACATTGGACGCTATGTTTTACCCACAGGGCATACAAATATGTTAAGCTAGTATTTGAAATGAAATTTATTTCATTTCACTTGTTCCGCATTTACATGGTGTAAGTAGGATTAACTGTAAGTAGTGGTTACATGTGAGAAAAGGTCCACCACCCTCCGTACTAGTATAAACTGTATTACGGCAGGGTAATATCACGTCTCTAACAAAAATTGATTTTCAGGCAAAAGCTATAAATACCTTTGCCTGATAATCCATGCAACTGTGGACAGTGAAGTTATACAATGCATGCAGTGATTTAATTTATTTTTGTCAATGTCCTTGTTCTCATCATATCTTCAGGCTATATTTAGCTTGGCTCTTTATGGGAACGACCCAGGACCAGGAAAAATAGGATTACGACTGTGATCAGTGCATAATCAGCCTATATGCGTCCCACTGTAGGGCACAGGCCTTCTCTCAAGGAGAGAGTATGCTCTTAATCACCACGCGCGTCCACCGCGGATTGGCGATTTCAAGCGCTGAGGTATGTGGATAGCTCAGACACTCAGGTTTACTCACGATGTTTTCCTTCACAGTTAGCGTGTGGTATTGCTACTATAACTTCACTGATCAATGAGCTTTACGCAAAATAGGCTCATTTGCAGTCGAGTTGCGGAAACCCAAACAGTTACCAATACCAATACCAATACCATGGTCAGTGAAGCGAACGCAAACGGAGCCTTCGGTCGCCTTCGGTCACCTTCGGTCGCCATCGGTCACCTTCGGTCGCCTTCGGTCACCTTCAGTCGCCTTCGGCCGTGTGCGGTGCCATGCGGTGAGTGTCTTCGTTTGGTTGAGCCGAACGAAGAGGTATTGAAGCATACAATAAAAATAGCAATAAAACTTTTTAATTACTTTATTGCATTTTGTATGTCCTTTGATAAATGTTGTTATATACGTACGTAATTATGTTAACTTACTTCTAATTTAAAAAAGGAACAGTTTTTTATGTTACTTCTAGCTCTATTTCATTTGTTTTTGTCCCAGAACAGACGACAATTGCTTATTTGACAAAATATCAAATGAGTTACTTTTAAAACGGAATTGTGTATGAAAATACTGGCTTATGACGTCACATTTCAGAGCACTCTTTTTATGTTTAATCTATTTAAAAATTGTACAACTAGTAATTGACTAAAAGATATACATTTTCCGAGATATTTTGTAATTTTTGTTTTAATCGAGCATATGAAATAGGTTATTGTTGATCGTGTCAAATACCGTCTGAACGTCGGTATATAAATAAAAAAAAAACACGACCTTTACATTTTGGCCCCAAACCCGCACGTAAATGAAGTAAATAAAGTATATGTATATGAAAGTTGATATGTTATCAACAGCTGTACAGTAGATAGCACATCAACCTTTGTATTTTGGTCCCAAAGCCCCACGTAACTTAAGTGAATAAAACTTACATATTTACTCGTTTATTTTGAATTTACACGGACATTTACACGGATACCGAGACCACGGGACTTACAATAATTATTCCAATTCTTTATTGCACCAGGTAAATATTGTACAATAGGCGGGCTTAATACTAATCAGTATTTTATTCTAGCCAACCAATGGGTGACGGGGGTAGTGCCAAACCGAGAAATTAAAGAAAATTAAAACTATTTTAAATAATAAAGGTAAAATAAAAATATACTGTGTAAAGACTTGCAAAAGTACCGAAACGTCGAAAAATTTTACAAAGAAAATCTGAGTAAACATGCGTGCAAATTCAGTTTTTATCACGTCTAGTGCTCGCGTTAACCCTAGAAAATACTAAGTTTATAGATATAAAAGTTGACGTGTTAATCAACAGCTGTATTAAACAATAGTCAACCAAACCGGCCGTGGCAACAAAAACAGAAACGTCGAAAAATTTTACAAAGAAAATCTGAGTAAACATGCGTGCAAATTCAGTTTTTATCACGTCTAGTGCTCGCGTTAAACTTAGAAAATACTAAGCTTATAGATATAAAGGTTGATGTGTAATCAACAGCTGTATTAAACAATAGTCAACCAAACCGGCCTTGGCAACAAAAACAGAGATTCAACACTCAACGGGTTACTAGATAAACTTAACAGGATTATTATACAGAATCAAATCGACGACTCTATCTCATTCTACGAATATCTAACGACAATTTGACTTATCGAGGCGTAGCAACCAGACAGCAGTGCTACGAAATAGAAAACAAGAAAGAGAATGTTCTTCAACAAAATATAACTGCAAGGCCCTAGGCCTCTGTCCCACTTGTGAACAGTTTGGACGGCAACAGGTATAAAGAGCCCGAGGGTGGAGAAAATGATAGCACCAACCACGCCAATCAGAAGCTCCAAATCCGGTACCGCCACTGCCAGGACCACTGTGAAGAAAGGAATCGTTTAAAATAAACTGAACGATAGACCATCATTGATTCATCATCATCATCGTCGCCGCGAAGGAAACGTTGACTCGTATCAAAATTAATAAAAAAAAAATCCATTTTCTACGGTATTGCCTGAATAAATATAAATATCAATTTGGATACCCACATAAAATTACAATAATAGCTTCCACCAACACAATTACTTGTAATCACCTCAGTAACTAGGCAAGGACATCACAAACAGGAAAATACACCCAGAGGCCTTTTCCTTTGTACAAATGTACGGTAGCCTCCAGTTGGAATTGAACCCACGACCTGCGGCATATTAATCAGACGTGACACTGCTAGACCAACTTGGTAGTCAACAAGGGATCCTGAGGTGAGAGACACTCAGATGGGACGTGGGGTATGGGCGCGGTAAGATGTATAGAGTCACAGACCAAAAGCGACCGCAGAGCAAGGACTATAGTCTGTTACTCTATACATCTTAACGCGCCCTCAAATCAGAAATCAATAATTTATTTCAACCTAAAGAATTTACATTCTGTTTGCTGAATGTCAATATACTATGTTACTATGTTAGCCGCTGCCTTCGGGCCGTATTTGTACCTAGTGGAGAAAAAGGCGGCAGGAAAAAAACTCCACTCTGACCATCTTTTCTCAAATCATCTTAAACTTATACATCAAAGCCTATATGATATGATTCCGTGATAGCCACCAATAACTTTAAAAGCCAAAATAACACTTCTTACAAAAGTAGGAAAAACATTAATGCTGCGGCCAGACACACGAACAGGACCCGTACACGAGCATAACGCAGGGGTCAGCCATCACCAGTCTCAACCATTTTAGAGGGAGATAGGTGACCCGGCCACCACGCCACCATTCGAATGACCTTTAGCAAACCTGCAGATTGAGTTCTTGTCAGCTATAAAATGTGTGCTATAGTTAATAATGTGCAATCACGTCGGCAGTACACCTTTTTAAACCTAAATAAATTATAATATTAATAATTAAATAACAATGAAATCGCAGTGGATTTGGTTGACTACCAAGGGCTTATATCGTTCATATACTCGTCTATTCTATAATTCTATATTATATTCTATATTTTTTTACATAGAGATTTTTAATTAATGTTTTAAATTTATTTTCAGACAAGGATAGTACATGTTCTGGAATGGGAGGTTTTCTTTTTCACTATTAAAAAAAAAGTAGTTCCCAAGGACTCTGTAGATGGCGCTGAACTGACTACGTTACCAGCCGAACGTTCCAATTTGCGACTGTGGGCAAACCTGAACGCACTGCAGATCGCTTACATACTCAGATTAATTAATAGAAAACGTTTAAATTATACGACTTCAATGAGGAAGACATTAAAGTCGTAGGTTCTTGCTAATTTCGCATACGAATCTTCGATATGAACAAAAGAGAGGAAGTAATGCTGTCAGTACGTTTCGTTTTATGATCTCAAACTACATCCAAGTGAATTAATCAAAAAATAATGTGACGTTCCCTTCTTTGCAGTAACGTACCAAGTGCAGCGCCATCTATCCAGCGACTAGGGAAGAAATAAAAAAAATGAAAAGAAAATCCCTCTAGCCTACAAACGATGTATTTACCTTGGCTAAGCATAATTTAGAATAAGCAAGCTTATTTCTATTTCTAGTGTTTATGTTATGGACGTCCCTATTTAATTTGAACATTGTTATATTTTTATGGACATACATTAAAAACGTTTAGGTTTCCCTCGTCCCACGTTTATATAAATCGCGCCAACAAAACAGCAAATAAAATCTAAAAAAAAAATGTAGTGTCTAATAGCTCATATTTATTAAACAACTTAAAGACCTACTTAAAAAAGGGTTAAATAACGTTTTGAAACTCATCCATATTTGTCAGTTTACACTGATATTCATAATTGGAGTCTCCAAAATGCGTAGTTGTTCAATACTGCCATAATTTTGGGTGGTTCGAAAGACATAGCAAAATGAACGCGCATGACAATTAGCCATCGAATAAGCTAGTACTATTACTATTACCGTTAGTAGCCATCCAGAGCGGTGCGTGCGTGCCGCGGGTCCACGAGTCAAAAAATTCAAACTTAAAAAAAAAGAATCAAACTTCACAGTTTAAATAAGAAGTTTAAATTGTTCGTTATACTGTATCTCCGTCTAACAGAACAATGACCCGCGGACCCGCAGCACTAACTGTTCCAGCATTTTTTTAAACATAACCGCGGCTTTCAAACCGACTGCCTCCTTGGTGGATTCGATTCCCACGGAGGGCCTCCGTACATTTGTACAAATGGCCTCAGTCTGGGTGTACTTTCATGTTTGTAACGTCCTTGCCTGGTTACCATAGCACAGGGTATCCTAGTTTGGGACCAGGTCGAGTGATTGTGTTGTGAGGAAGTTATTATTATTGTTGTTATTATAATTACGCAGAAATGAGCGAGCAGAGCGGTTCCGTGCTTCGCAAGGCACGTTAAGCTGTTGGTGCCGGCTGCCGTCGATAGATGGCAGTCGTTAAGCCAAGTCAGAGGCCTTAGGGCGGCTTGACAACTTCTGACAGTAGACGAGCCACTAGTCTACAAGCCTCCACCAATCCGGACTTGGCCCCCGTGGTGGAGTATGGCCTATACCTTCCTCAGGGAAGAGACCCGTGCCCCTCGGTGGGGACATAATGGGTTGATGATGATGAGCGAGCAGAGTCATAGTACCTAGTACTGTAATGGTTATTTCATTGATACTTTTGGTAGTCGAACTAATAGCATTCCGATGGTACGAGTACAACCGGCGCCTCGTGCGATTCGAATTTTTCCGCGAGAGATGCCTATTTAAATTGCGCGGGTTATAACATTGAAATGACGTTATTTGCCTCTATTGGGTAGTCGATTATTGTGGTGCTTGTATCAAAATATGTGTGTATTAGTCTCTTGGGCCTTGTCTACAAGGTGACTTTGAATTTGTTCACCGTATTTTGAGGAATGTTCTTTTAATTGTGAAAACAGTATTATTTGTGATTTATCAGAAATGAAGCGGTAGGAAGTACAGTAAAGTTTATTCTTTTCTAATATATTAAACGCTTAAGAGTCTGACGTCCGATATGCGTAAACAATTAAAAAAACAATTTAATTGGTCGGCGCCGGCCATAAGACGCGAAAAACATAGGTTTTTTGATTTTTATTATTTTTCATCTTGATATTGTTTATGCTTAAGCGAAGTAATTCTGGGTAACAAAAAAAAATTTTTACGCGTATTTTTTTCAAAATTTGCTCCGATGTTTCTAAATCATGGTTAGAATGTCCCTTTATAACACGGTGAACGAATTCAAAGTCACCCTGTAGTGCTAATCGTACTCACGCTCCTTGGGTTACGCTCTGAGGGATCTGTATACGTAATAAGCAATAAATATGTATTACGTATTTGTTTGGATATTTCAGAGACACTAAATCTATGTACGATCCTTTTACAACTCAACGTTAAAGTATTATAAAACGAAATATATTCATTTCACGACCTAACCTAATGATAAAAAAGCTACCGAGAACGTTTTGAGTTTGAATCAAGTGTATAAGAAGAGCTATTAAGGGGCTACAGTGTGCTGGAACTGGCTAGCAAACGTTTTTGAATCGCTTGTGACATCCTCTAGGAACATGGCAGACCGTTGAAATTAATATATGATATAATTTAACTCCTTGATTCCCTATTGGATGTTTGACAACTGTCATAACCTTACGCCTTCTATGAGTAAATATATTCCGTAAGAATGCTTAAAAAAAAGCTAAGAATTTATATACCATTTTAAATGCGCAGTGGATTACGTTTAAGCTTATACAGTCTTACGGGCAATATCAAAATCTTGTATGTTAATGTTTAAAACTAACAGGAACAATAATTACTCATTCAGAAAAAACGTTTTCATCAATTTATCACATTACGCCTTACGAGGAACGCCCAGCCTACTCGTTGCCTGTTGTCTGTGACCAGGCGCTCTTCGCATCACCATTGATTTCATTGTAACTTTTCATAAGCGATTTATCAATCATAAATCAACCTTCCAAAGTTCACCTCGAGCGCCATATAGTGAAATTAATTCAAAGTAGCAATTCTCATACAAAATTACCGATTGTAGGCCAAGGACGTGGGGCGAGGGACCGAAAAAGACGCCGCATCTTTCCAATTCACTTTCGTACAAAATGTACTGGGTCAAGTTTCATAAAACTATAATTTCGTAGTTTATTATGACAATTCGAAGTACACTGCGCAGCAGAGTCTATTTGTTAATCTGTGGGTTAATCGTTTTTGCAATGTAGGTACGTCGAATTGTCATAGTCACAATGAATTGTAGTTCTATGAAACAGGCTCCTGAAGGGATGGGTCTTTTCCGCGCCCTCGCCCCACGTCCCATGTCCGAACAAAACAAAAAAATATTATATAGCTATTAGTCCAATCGGTGGAGACATTTTCGAGTGTTTGCAAGACCAACGCACGGCAACTGATTTTTGTAGTAATGATCGAGCTTCAATCGTTAGAAAAACATACAATATAAAATCCCAATTCTTGTATTTTTTTATTTAAGTAAATAACTAAAAAAGAAAAGTAAAAAGGAAACCGATCATTTACTAGTATTCGAACCAACAGCTCTCTGCCGTTCAAGGGACGCCTCTTCCCATCCGAGCTATTGTAACATTACCAACCCAAGCGAAACATCGTTTTACTATTTGTGCCTAAATCACGGTAAGAGTGAGGTTCATTAAAAATTAAACCTAACTACCTATGTATTATAATCCATTTACTGTCGCGATTAGGTCGGCCGCACGCGGCCAGACTTGTTGCTCGAGCCTTGTAGTCTCTAAATACTAGAATTTAAGGTTCATTTTAGTTTGATTGAGTTTTGTTTCACTCCTTGCGCTCGCACTTCGCCTCCTCGTTAGATTGTAGGGTACATAGGCGGTAAATAATGTGTTGGCAAATAATAATTTCGATTGGGGCGTTACGAATAATACTTGATTCATAACCTTTGAGTGAACCAAGCCGAATTACAGTACTTAGTATTTCCGCACCGCTCACTTCCGTAACGACAGAAGAAGATAGCGCTATCGAACTCGGCTCGGTCGTTCCCATCCGGATATATAGAAAAATATTTTACATAGTTATATGATTTGTGTCAATAATGTTATGTTTAGAACCTTTTCTAAACATACAAAACGAATCTGTGTAGATTTCGTCTCTGAATTTTTTTTCTATCTGCCTGACATGTTTTTCTGTTTTAAATAAAATAAAACGCTGTATATTTTTATCACGCATTTTATTGTACATGCGGAAGTATTGTTAGAAGAATCAATGGCGTAATGCTAAAAATTTTGTAGGAATTATAATTTATATACGTGTGTAGGTACTTGTTATTAGTTTTTTTATTTTCTCGAAATTCCGCTGTATTGGGATAAGTTATCTACACTGCAATAATTATGCTCTTTACCTTCCCTACATGTAATATAAATCACACTTCCATGACATGCATAAGTTGATCCTATTCAATTGTTTTTGCTAGGGTTGGCACAAAATCCGGGTTTTTTTTATTCAAGATTTATTCGGTGGTCATTTTTAGGTACAACGTAATTTAAATATGTAATTTAACGCGCATAATATTTTTTGGGTTCCGTAATTATAATGACAACAAAAGAAAGTAGGTAAGTTTTTTGTACACGTAACAAAAAAAAAACAACTGAAACCTTAACAAAAAGGAAAAGTGTAACAAAAAGTAACCAAATAGAAATAGAAGTACTGTATCACACAGTAGATTAAACAAAAATCTGCGTTCCTGGTTTACCGATATTACATATTTTTAGTTAAGTGTCACAATGAATAGTTTAATGTATCTTGAAAATATTCGTCGGTGGGGAGTTCCAAAATTATAATAATAATAACGTCCACACAACGCAATCAAACTAGAATTCCCTGCACTATAGTATATATAGTTTTTAACTATCAGCTTTAACGCCAAAAATCACTTAAATGCTGTATCTTTCCTGTGCTATTGGAATGAAATAATAGAAATGGTATGAATTACACTATTAATACGATTATCAACAGATTAATCTGTTATAATATACCAATATAAGTTAAGACGAGGAGGCACTGTTGATTAATAATTATATTTATCAGTCTTTGTGCTGAAACAAGGATGCAGGCCAAATAAGCACTCAAATCCATTTGTAGCTCTTTTGCCAACATCCTTAGCAACGAAGTCTTTTTCCATTTTCATAATTTTTGTTTTATTTCTTTGGTCAATATCCATTTTGAAATGTTTTTTTTTCTTCTGTAAAAAATTAATTATTTTGCTTTTGTTCTTAAATTTTTTATAATTTTGTTTGTGTTATACCATAGAAAAAAAATTATCCAGTCAGATTTGCTCAATGGACTATTGGCCACACAGGCACGATAGCGATGACACATATTCACCCTTTTGAAACCGCTTTAGTGAATGCGCGTAGTGTAAAATAAAATAAAAAAATGCGTAAAGTCGATGATTTAAATTCAAAGATTTTGAGCCAAAATCTTAATCCAAGCTTCAAATTTATCAAAATTTCCACTATTTTAAAATGTTTATAAAAACCTCTGTATTTTTACACTATATTTTAAGTTTTCAGCAGCTTTTGTAAAGAAACCTCTCGAGTCATGGAAACACAAGAAGTCCACTGCTGGATATAGGCCTCCTCCATGCATTTCCAAAAAGACCAGTTGGAAGCGGATTTCATCCAGCGTCTTCCAGGCACTTGGATGAGGTCATCTGTCGGCTGGTCGTCCTACGCAGCGCTTGTCGATATGTGGTCTCCATTTGAGAACTTTTCGGCCCCATCGGCCATTAGTTCTGCTTGCTATGTGCCCCGCCCACTGTCACTTCAACTTAGTAATCCGCTGGGCTAAGGTGACTTTCGTTCCTCTACGAATCTCATCATTTCTGATTCGATATCTTTGAGAAAGCATAGGCCTTTCCATAGCTATTTGCGTGACCTTGAGCTTTCTTAGGAGGCCCATAGTGAGAGGCCACGTTTCAGTGCCTTAAGTCATCACTGGTTGTATAATTTTGTATTGAGCGATTGAGGTATATTAGACGAAAGGACTTTTCTAAGTTTCCCGAATGCTGCCCAGCCAAGTTGGATTCGACCTCTTTCACAAAGTTGGACCGGCCTAGTTGGACTGTTTGTCCTGAGTAGACGTATTCGTCTACAACTTCGAGAGTCGAGTTCCCCAATGTTATTGGGGTGGGCACAAAACGAGCATTCGATATGACCTTCGTTTTGTCCATGTTCATTTCAAGGCCCACCCGTTGGGAAACTCGACTGAGGTCTTCGAGCATTATGCCGAGGTCTTCCATCGTTTCTGCCATGACTACTATATCGTCGGCAAATCGAAGGTGAGTGATGTACTCGCCATTGATATTGATGCCGCGTCCCTGACATTCCAGAAGCTTGAAGGTATCTTCCAGTCCGTTTGTGAACATTTTTGGAGAGATAACGTCTCCCTGTCTTACGCCCTTTTTCAATGGAATTGCCTCCGAATTCTGTTCCTGTACTCGGACCGACGACATAGTGGTTCTGTGGTCATAGTGGACTGTTGTACAAGCATTTCAGCACCTCGATATACCGATAGTCAATACGGCAACGCTGGAGAGACTCGAGCACTGTCCATAACTCGATCGAATCGAAGGCTTTCTCAAAGTCCACAAACGCAAAGCATAATGGCAAATTATACTCCTCAGTCTTCTGTATAATTTGCCGCAACGTGTGGATGTGGTCTAATGGTACTAAAGCCCTTTCGGAAACCGGCTTGTTCGGGAGGCTGGAAGTCATCAAACCTGCGTTCAATACATGGCGCAGAGTAGTCATCAGCGACCACAAAAACCTCCAATACTAATTTTCATAGAAAAACGGAGCCAGAGATAAAAATCAGAATTTTTAAATTTTTAGGAGCCAGCTTGAAATTTGACTTACGCCATTTTGTAAAAAGTAAGTTAACGTTGTCATCCAACCCAAGGTCTTATTCAACATTTGTTCGACAAGACTACCCCGTAATGTTACCGTTTTCTCAGGCTTTGACAAAAAAGCTGTAGAGACCGGATTTTCCAAGTCAGATTTTTCTTATCGGTTTGAGGAATCACCCTGTAAGGATGGAAATTCCAAGTTTACACCATATGTGGAACTTGGAAATCTTTTAGCACCTGATAAGACCGAAATTAGAACAACCAAAAATTCAAGAATTTTCACACGTCTAGTTATTTTAGCATTCAAACGCTGTGTGACTATAAAGTTGATACCATATTAGTCCAGCCGCTAAACCAGCGGGGTCCGGTGGCAAAACCTGCATTAGGTGTTGGTTGAAAATTCAAGCAATTTTACTTTTCAATCGGCACTATTAAATTTGCCATAAAAATTAATTTACGTCACCGTCCTATCTAGGGTTTATGCAACGAGTTTATGTTGTTTTAAAAGACCACCCCTAAGTGTTACCATTATCCCAAGCCGTTGAAAAAAAAAAGAAACTCATGGAGACCAGCTTCTCCAAGTTTTCGATTTTCTCCGTCGGTTTTAGCAAAAAAACTAATCGTATAGAAAATTTCAAGTTAGTAACATCAAAATGGGACAACAATTTTATCTAGGTGTTTTTCGCTGATCAACTTTATTATGTACCTATATACATTCTTCACGTCACACCGTGTACATAAAGTTGTTATATGCGATGTATATCATGTTACTATTTTAATTAATATCAATAATAACGGCACCAGGTATTTACATATTTTTTTCAAAATCAAATCAAATCCGGATTATAAATTACTATCTGAGAGCGTGACAACCCTAACGACGTAAAATCCGGATAACAATTAAAATGGTCGTAATTTCTACTTTCCATGGAATTGGCATTAGAAATATATTTTTTATTTCATATAGGGAAGTCGCTTCCTACGTTCCAATTCTGCCACTGAGTCCCGAAATACATCCATGTGAAATCAAAGTCAAATTCACTTTATTGAAAAAAGATAAGATGATTTTTTTTTCACTTTTTGACATAAAAACCTGTTGTTGTGCAAAAACATGTACTATTTCATAAGTAGGTAGGTAAATAAATACGTACTTACTAAACATGTGATTTTTGTTTGAAAGCTATTCTTTCTACAAAGCATAGATAAGTTTTGAAGAGATGTACCTACCTTTATCTTTTTTATTTGTAATGACGCATGCTATACAAGAAGGCATTAGATTGAAGTCTATTCAATCTACGCGTACGCGGGCGGGCTGGCGAGCCGGCTAGAAAAGTAGAAACCGCTCGGCTCGCTCGACGCGTTCGAAATTCGGCTATATATGTGTGCGTTTGGCGGCGTGTGCTTACGCGAAGGGAATGAGACTGTGTGTGTGCGGCAGCGCGAGCGTCTTTCTATGGAGATTACTACTAGGAATTAATTCAGTCGTGTCATCTAGCGGCGAAATGTTGAAGTGCTGCACACCTGTGTCAAACGCTCAAGGTCATCGGCACAGGGAAAAATCTTAAGAAATAACTACCAAAAACGTCATTATTTGGCGTGTCCCATAGGCAAGTTTGCCGGTTTTTCATGGTCTATAAAAATCACTGTTAGGATTCGTTGAATTCTGTTTACAAATATTGTTTATAAACTAATAAACAATGTTTTACAAACAACTCCAACTTGAAATCAGCCAAAAATTGTGTCAAAAAATTTTCAATAATTATTGTCATTAGCGGCAATGTTTTTAGATTTAATATTTAGGAAAAACAAAATGCTCTTGAAGCATTTATGTGAAGCTCCACCCTGGCCTCAGTCGGCCGCCGCTATCCAATGGGAACGGATTTGCAAATTGAAAATTTGCAAACTAAATTGTTGGATTCGATTCTCCGTATTTTGTTATGGCATTCTTTAGGGCAGCCATTATAATTTTAACTATATTTTTTGTTTAATGCTAGTTAAGGTGTTATTTTGCTACCATGACCAATCATGATCGTGTGAATAATATAAGTAATGTTTCCTTCGGTTTCATATTGATAACAATGGCCAAACATGAAATTTCTGGATTCCGTCATCAGTGACAAGATCATTGTCAGCAACATTGCAGGAGATGAAGCTTGATTTGAGCCTATAATGTCCAAAATTTTCAAATCAAAGTATGTGTAATAACTGACCCTGCAACTGTTAGGATTTTTTATTTTAGTTACTTCCATGGCATTACGTCATATGGCCACACTGCTATGGGGCCGGGCAACATACGCTGAGACTATCTGCGTCTTGCAGAAGAGACTGATCAGATTCACTTTAATCGACTCAATTGCCCATTTTACACAAGTTATCTATTTATAATTTTCCAAATCGGTTTTTATCTTCGGAGTGGAGTGTCGGAGATATGAGGAAAGAAAAAACATGACAAAAATACAATGGAATTATAAAAAATAATTAATTAATTTAATTAATTATTTATTTCTTATTTAAAAAGGTAGTTTATTAAATAACCATAAATTGTAGCTTCGTAAACATTTATAGTCTTCTTCATTATGTTGTTCAACAATGTCATTATTCTTACAATTGGTCATTATAGGCAACAACGATATTATTAAAAATATTTTTTTTTTTAAAGTACGGGATGTTTTGGAGTGCTTCCAGCATCAAATTGCCTAGTTGCATTAGAACTACAATTCTGGCACAAAATAGGAGCTCCTTGTTTAACTTCTGACGTTCGTTAAGTCACGATTTCTTTGTTAATTTGAATAAACACTCTTTGATTTTACTGGCTTAAATTAGATAGATACTTAATTTTATTTTTGGAATTTCCTCAAGTCCGTTTCAAAGGAAAGTAGGTTAACATCAACATGAATCTACCTTCTACCTTTTGTTTCTTAGCAGAACGTATGAATTAATTAATGCTGTGAAACTAAGTGCAATCTCTCAGAAAGGACGGTTTCACACTGGACGACGATGGTAATACATGTACCTAGTATCATCAAACAACGGCCCGCCGTAGTAAATATCATCATCAGCCATTTGACGCCCACTGCAGTTCACAGGCCTCCTTCGTGGTTTTCATGACCATGAGAGGTTTTGCTATAATCGCCACGCTTGGCATGCGGGTTGGCGATCGCAGTATACGGTTGGAATCTCAGAAAGACGGTGCTGCCCATCTCCTGGTAATTGATTTCCTATGTCGCCTTCTACGACATCCATGGAAGGAAATGGAGTGACGCTATTCTTAGTCCGGCGCCACGCGGAACATATTATGAAACTTTTTCTATTTTTGTAGTAAACAAGCTACAGTGTGTTTTTTTTTTTTTTTAAAAAGGCAAACTTTTTACTTACGTTGGGCCTGAAAAGTACATACCTACATTTTTATGGCAAAGTACTTTTCGTTATGCATAATATTAATATGTACATATTCATGATTTTCATTTGGCTCGAAACCATAATATCAAAACATTGTGGTAAGTGGTAACATTTATTTTTTGTACGTCTTAAATGTTCAATTTAAGAAACAATTATTAGTGAATAACAATTGAATTGGCCGGCGCTGACAAGACATTCGAACTATAGTTTTTTTATATTACTTTTTTTGTATGATTAAATTGTGAAATTTATTTCTCGACTCAGATTCATCAATTCACGCATTTGATCGACTCTTTCCGATGTTTCTTTTTGACTCTTTTTCAACATCCGATATTAGCCTAACGAATTACGAGAACGCCGCGAGTCCGCGATTCTGCGTCGCTTTCGTTCATTCACAGGCAGTTCCATACTGAGTGTGTGAGTGAGTGAGTGAGGGAGTGAGATTGGTTTGTTATCTTCGGGATATAATATAGTCGCAATTGAGGCTACCTTATATATCTGTCATATTAAGTCTAGCTCCCAAGTTATCCCAGACTTCGAAATCCAGACCAGACCCCTTGAGAATAGCCAGCCGTGGACGAACCGCAGTACATTACATTACATGAACTCACGTCTGTATCCCGGTGGGGTAGGAAGAGACTAGAGACCTTTACCACGATCCTGACAGACCTCTTTCGGACCGTAGCATCTGACCATAATAACTCTGGACGCCGCTGTCGAATAAGGACGAGGGTAGACAGATGTGGCTATAACCGTAATTAACTTGCAAAATCATCAGTTTCCCTGCGACCGTGGTACCGACAAAGACGCTTAAATATCGGGAACTCAAATAATAATAATAAATAAATAATAATAATAATAAAAATCGTTTATTGAACAGAAGACAGTTACATAAATGTATACAGTAGTACCCACACTAGGCATAACCTGTGTCGTGGGTACTAATACTCTTAATGTAGTTGTACATAGGTGTCTTAGCTTTTAGTTACTATAATAAAGAATAAAATAAACTTAGTTAAATAGTCCATAGTTCAACGGTGCTAGGTGTGTCTCAGTTTGTATGTATGTGTGTGTGTGATAGTGAGTGTGTTTGTGTGTGTGTGTGTGTGTGTATGTGTGTGTGTGTGTGTTTGTATAAGAGTGATTATATTATTACTTCCGTTTTCAACACAGTTCTACTTGGTAATGATCAGTAAACCTTCGGTTTCAGCGTACGTTAAGGAGAGAAGCCAATTAGTGACGATAACTTTACAATGATAGTTATTCAATGAAGCAATTTTAATTTTCTTGTTTATTTTATTGTACAGATATTTACCAAGGAAACAAAAGAAGTTTTGAGCAAAAGAAGTTTTGAATGGGTAATTGGTAAATATTATATCTGTTCTGCGTTTTTTAGAAATTGTAGACAAAGTGTCATTAGTTATCATGCGGTGTTGGATCAATATAATTCTCTGGATGAAGATTTGTCGCACAGTCATCATTTTTGTTTCTGCGTACAACTTTGTAGTGGGGTAAAGGAATGGCAGTGAGTGACTTACTTTGAGGACAGCTCTTTGTGCAATTTCGAGCGGTAACAAAGTAGTTTTCTTTGCACCACCCCAAGTGTCCACACAGTACATCAATAATGACTGGCAAAGTGAACGGTAAATTAGGTTGATAATACGCAAATCAGCCATATGTCTAATATTTTTAAAAACTGCTAGCAGTCTACGTATTCTCGCCGTGAGAAGTTGTATATGTGGTTTGAAGGTCAGACATTCATCCAACAGTATACCCAGGTATTTGACAGTTGTTTGCCTATCCAGTTTTGGACAGCTACAGTTATCAAAAGAGAGTGAGTTGAGACAGACAGCAGAATGACAAACAAGATGGTGCAGCAACTTAGGGGCCTGAGACTTGTTTGAGATTGAAAATGTTATGTAGGTAGTTTTACTTGCATTAAGACTAAGGAGGTTATTTGATAACCATAATGCGACCTTATCAAGACCCTTTTGAGCTAGCCTGTATGTGTTTTCCCAACCGTCCCCACAGAAAACCAATGCCGTGTCATCGGCAAAAGTGTACACATTACCATTTCCTAGTTTGATATCGCATAGGTCGTTTAGATAGATTAGAAATAGCGTCGGACCCAGCACACTGCCTTGGGGCACACCAAAAGTAGGAGTAAGGGGGTCACTAATAGAAGAGCCTATTTTGGTTCGCTGTTGACGGTTTGACAAATAATCTACCAATAAACTAAGTGGTAATCCACGTATACCAATACTCTCTAGCTTTTCGATGAGTCGAGGAATAGCGACCGTGTCGAAAGCTTTCTGCAGATCCAAAAATATTGAAAGGCATTTTTTCCCTTTGTCTAGATTACTAACGACGTGTTGTGTTAGATTTCTTACAGCGTCTGAGGTCGATTTATTCTTGCGGAAACCGTATTGATTTGGAGAGAGAATGTTGAATGATTCTAGAAAATTGACTAATCGGTTGTTAATAAGTTTTTCGATAATTTTTGACATGGTTGGAAGAATGGATATTGGGCGGTAATTTTGTATAATTGTTTTATCACCATTTTTAGGGTTCCGTACCTCAAAAGGAAAAAACGGAACCCTTATAGGATCACTTTGTTGTCCGTCTGTCCGTCCGTCCGTCCGTCTGTTAAGACCCTTTTTCTCAGGAACGCGTGGAGGTATGAAACTAAAATTTATATCAATTACTCAAGTCTACTGTCCCTTGAAGCTGTGAAAAAATCAAACTTCTAAGCCAACGCAATCAAAAGATACAGCCGTTTATGCCGTAAATTTTCGACACTTGCAAGGGAATCAAAACCTACAGGGTGCTTCCCGTGAACTCAGAATCTTGAAATTTGGTACGAAGCAACGTCTTATAGCATAGATAAAGGAAAAATTACGAAAACCATAAATTTTTAGTTACAACACATAATATATATTTTTTTAATAATTTTAAACTTACTACCCATTTCCTCATAAACGCGTAGAGGTATTAAATTGAAATTCATACCAAATACTCAGGTCTATAATACCTTTAAGCTGTAACAAAATCTAACTTCTATGTCAACGCAATCAAAAGAAACAGCAATTTAAGCTGCATATTTTGAAACTCGCAAGTACTCGCAAGGGAATCAAAACCTAAAGGGTACTTCCAGTCGACCTAGAATCTTGAAATTTGGCATGAAGCAACGTTTTATAGCACACATAAAGGAAAAATTCCGAAAACCTTAAATTTTTAGTTACATTACAAAATATATATTTTTTAATAAATATAAACTTATTACTTTTTTCCTCATGAACGCGTAGAGCTATCAAGTTGAAATTCATATCAAATGCTTAGATCTAATTGCCTTTAACCCGTGAAAAAATGTTGTTGACATTGCAGGTTTGTACGGAACCCTCGGTGCGCGAGTCCGACTCGCACTTGGCCGGTTTTTATGAATAGGGCTTACGACGGATTGTTTCAGAATATTTGGAAATTTACCGGAGTTAAAAGAAATATTGCAAATATGTAAGATCAGTCCCGCTAAAATATGTTTGTTTTGTTTTATTATAAGAACTGAAATATGGTCAATACCAGAAGAATTGTTACTTTTTAGAGAATTGATTGTCGTTATTATTTCAGCAAGGTCAGGATTTAGTAAAACGAACGAATTAGCAGCTGTAGCTGATGTGGATGAATGTGTTGTAATGGAATCGGGATTAGAATTACCATTAGAGACTATTTTGTCTGCCAATTTTCTACCTACGTTTACGAAGTATTGATTTGATTCGTTAGCTATTTCTGATGAGGAGCTTCCTTCCTTAAACAACAAGTCAATATTAGAAGATTGTTTAGTTTTGGAATTAATTATATTGTTTATAGTTTGCCACATACTTTTTAAATTTTTTGTGCCTGCTTTTTCTAACTCTGTTTTTTGATATTGTTGTTTTATTTTTTTGAGTAGACGATTACAAAAGTTTCTATATCGTAAATAAGTGACCTTAAGAATAACATTTGAGGCGTTCTTTTTTAATTTTGTATGCATTTTATCTGTATTTCTCATACAACGTAAAAGCCCTGGTGTAATCCAGGGCTTAATAGGGGCTTTACGTTTTGATATTGTGATATTATTTGTATTTTTATCAATTATTTTAGTTAGAGTATTTATAAGGTACGTTGTAGAAATATTACAGTCAGTTGATTCCAGAACAGACTTAAAGTTTGTATCAGTTATATCTTTTTTAATTTGAGTAAAATTTATTTTATTATATGTTCTTTGTGTAGGATCGGGGCAATAATTACTATTTAAGGCTAGAAGGATAGTGTCGTGGTCTGTTAGAGAATTTGTTATGAGTAGAGTGGAGGACGACAAGTTAGATTTCAAAAAGGTATGATCCAGGCATGTGTTTGTATGTGTAGGGTGATCATAGGCGGGCAGTAGGCCATGAGTAGCAAGTAATGTTAAATAATTGGATGAATCCTGGCTGAGGACCCCAGGTACAATATCAATATTAATATTACCAATATTAATGTCAATCCTGCTTAATATTATAAATGTGAAAGTTTTTGAAGATGTTTGGATGTTTAGAGGTTTGGATGTTTGTTACTCAATCACGCTATAACGGCTGAACGGATTTACATGAAATTTGGTAATCGTACAGACATAGCATACTTGATATCCCGATAATGCGTTCCCGTGGGATAATATTTATTTTAAGTTTAAAATAGACGGCGTTGTGCGAGCGAACGTTGTGTTTTAAAATGAGATGAAGTTGTGCGAGAATCGTATAAACGAATGCTTTGGCGGTACGAAGTTCACCGGGACAGCTAGTACAATAATAGTTGTTGTAAAAATTCTATTCCTCTTACAATTTGTCTACAATAGATGTAAAAGCTAAGTTCCTTTTTGTCCGCAGTAAGTGTCTACATATCTTATTTCACTTCTTCGGCCACAAAGTGTTTTAGTGATAGACGCACTGATGTCTAGAATATCGATTTCATTTCAACCTATTGTGGCGGGGCGTGGTATTTCTGGGGTATAAAGTTTCCACTGTGAATTGAAGCCTATTGAATTAATCCAATATTCTCAACGTGTATAGGCAAAAACGTATAAGCGTATAACGTTTAAGCTTGTCAGCGATAACATGTCAATCTATACATTTTTCTTGCAAACTTTTTAAACGTAATTGATTACAGCAAATGTATATCAAATCTGATGTGCTGTTGACTGTACTAACAGAAGGCCAAAACCGGCCAAGTGCGAATAGGACTCGCGCACGGACGTCTGTTCGTATCATTATCTATATAACATTAGACAAAAAAACGCCTAAAAATCGCGTTTGTGGTATGGGAGCCCCCCTGAAATATTTATTTTATTCTGTTTTTAGTATGTTTTGTTATAGCAGCAACAGAAATACATTATCTGTGAAAATTTCAATCGCCTAGCTATCACGGTTCATGAGATAAGTACAGCCTGGTGACAGACAGATAGACAGACAGATAGACGGACAGTGAATTCTTAGTAATAGGGTCCCGTTTGGCACCTTCGGTTACGGAACCATAAAAAACCGACAGGTTTTCTGCGCTGACTATGAATGGATTTTTAAGACAGGAATTCACATTTGCAATTCACTACATGTGAAGGAAAACATCGTGAGGAAAGTTGAGTGTCTGAGATGTTCACATACCTCGGCGCTTGAAATAACAAATCTTTGGTGGGCCCACTTGGTAATTAAGCCCATAATCTCTCTCTCTCTCTCTCTCTTTCTGAGAACCTGTGCCGTGCAGTGGGACGTATGTATTATATGTACTACGTAAAAAAATCATCCTGCATAATAATGTAGATCTATTGAACACTAACTAATAAGGCGAGCTGAGCATATGCCAGAAAGCAGTAACGGTTGTTTTCATCATCTTTATATTTTTCTTTCATCATCTCTCTCCCCAATCTCATCCCCTTTTCCTTTTTCTCTCCTCTTTTTACCTCTGCGGCGAAGCCCAAAAGGAGGGTAATGTGTTTTGCTCGTATGTATGTGTGTGAGTATGTCCTATTCTGTGTTCCCTCATCACCCCCTAACGGATTTTGACAAATAATACCTCTTTCGAATGATTCGTCATGTTTGCGCGAGTGTCATAGGCTATATGAATTCATCATAAAGCCAACAAAACAAAAAAAAACACTGAAAAGACAAAAGTCAAATAGAGAAAGAGAGAAAAAAAAATAACCAACATCCCGACTGCTGAGCTTTAACTAAGCGTGCAGGACCCAAATTCAATAATGTAACTCATGGCGAGGAACCTAGGTTGTCCCGCCTGCTTAGTAGTCAAAGCTCAGCAGTCGGGTTGTTGGTTATTTCTAATTATTTTTTCCCCCTTTTGTCCTCCTCTCTGTCTCCTCATTCCTCTTTCCCTCCTCCCCCTCTAGTGTCGTAGATCGACGCGTTTCTAGGTTATTACCTGCTATCTAAAAACATATCAGAGCTGACGATCTTGGGAGTGGCTGCACAAATGTCATCCTAGTCTAACTTAGAACCAATCCGGCTAAAAAATCGCAATGGTCTGATTAACGCTTAAGATGCTACAGATAGACTCACAGACCTCAAACTAATAATCCCCTCGTACGAATTAGAAGCCAACTTTAAATCGATAAGAAGGGCTTAGAAGTTTCTACCCCGGAGGGTTAATTAAAAAGAGGGAACTAAAATATAAAAATGTTAAAGAGTCATAAATTGAACCAAACCAGTGAACAAGATAGCGAGCGTTTGCAGCACGATTAGCAGCAAGTAGTGGCTAAGGGGGTTTCAAGTTATAAAATGGGGTTTTCAAAGTAAAAGTGTTATAAAGTCGCAAATTCAACCATACAAGTGGACAAGACAGCGAGCGTGGCGCCAAATTGTGGCCAAGGTTGTAACAAGTTAAGCCCCCGGAGGGTTAAGAAAGGGGATTTCAAAGTAAAAGCGTTAAAAAGTCATAAATTGAACCGTACCCGTGAACAAGACAGCGAGCGTTCTCATCACGATCTGCGCTAAGTTGTGGCGCCTGAGGCTGATGTGACTTTGCAGCCGGCTCCAGATTATGTCGATCGGCGTGTACATCTGCAGGCTGTACGTAAAGAATACCGCGAGGGCCACAAGGATCTTGGCAGTCAAGGCTAGCCTGTGAACGAAAGAAATGGTAGTCACTTGCAAAGAATATGGTCATTAAACTGGTATAAGAGAGTCGTGCAGCTATAAACATAAAAACTCACGCCCGTTAGGCAGAGACCAGACTGTAGAAGAGAGAAGATTCTTAGGGTTCCGTAGTCAAGGAACCCCCATAGTTTCATCAAATTTATCTTTCGTTCTGTCTGTCCGTCCGTCCGTCGATCCGTCCGTCTGTCCGTCCATCGGTCCGGCGTCTGTCCATCCATCCGTAAAGGTCGTTAAGGGATGTCGCATGCCGACCAAATATAGGATGTGTTAGCAAAGGGCAAGATGAAAAGTATCATGTAGTTACTAATGAGTGTTGATGGGTTTTTGTGTTTAAGAACGGCATAGTTATTACTTATTATTTACTGCACTTTGTCGTCACAAACTAAATAAATCATGCAATGCTGTGTGTTTCTAACATTCAGATAACTATAAATTTCCAATTCGACAATGCTCTGGCTTTTCGTCAACTAGATTTATACTTAGAGCTGTTTTTCAGAAGAAAAAAAATTCTAGCTAACTATTAAGTTCATGCCGAAAATGGTCGTTGTACAACTCTTTGACATTATGTATGATTATTTCATCATCATCAACCCATTATGTCCCCACCGAGGGGCACGGGTCTCTTCCCTGAGGAAGGTATAGGCCATACTTGATTATTTGTGTATCTTAATATCACCATTTTATGTCATAACTTACAAATGCAGTAAAGTATGTTAAGGTGCCACAGACCCTTAATCTTTCGATCCAATGTATAATCGACCTATCGTCATCGATCACATGTCATTCGACGTATTGTCATTCGATATGGCGTAGGGGACCGAAGCAGGAGACATACATCAATTTACTTACGCTTCGTCCTGAGGTAGATTTAATGTGACGCTTCCGAGCACCCCTTCCCCATACTTCAGGTATCCAAATATCCCGACAGTTCCATATAGAAGGGTGATCAACACCATAGTGATATTCAGCACTCCTGGGCATTCAAGGAAATGCTCTGGCGTCACCATCTCGTTTTCTATCGGCATCACCACGTTTATGCCTTCCATTGCGAATATTGCTGTGCTGGAAATGAAAGAAATTTTTTTACATCTCCCAAAGGTTTTGATAAAAAAATTAACAAGTTCTAGTGGCAGTGGGCTGGTCACGTCCAACGGAAAACCGCTAGTCTATAGGGTGTAGAGCAGGGGTGGGAGACCCAAGATCTCCTGTTTACTAACAATACCCTGTGCAATCGATTTCGATCGACCTGTTGGCCACCCATGGTGTAGAGGATCTCGAGTGGAGACCACAAACTCATAATCGCAGCGCAGGACGCGGAAGCCCGCCAGGGCCGCGTTTCCTACAATTACAATTTATTATGACAATTCGATGTACATTGCGTAGCCAAGTCTTTCTCCTTGTTAATTTGGTCAATCGACTTTACAATGTACATCGAATTGTCATAGTAAACTATGGATTGTAGCTCTACGATCGTCGGTCGGTCGATCGGAAATTTTATATTGTAGGAAATCTTCGGTTTGCTCACATTTATCGAACACGTATTTCGTGTGGGTATGATGGAGTGGTATAGATATTTTGTGGGACGACCATCACACAAAATATTTGAGCTCGCTTAAAGGATACAAAAAACCGGCCAAGTGCGAGTCGGACTCGCGCACGAAGGGTTCCGTACCAATATCAAAAGAACATTAGATACAAAGATCGAGAAAAAACGGCAAAAAAATTACATTTGTTGTATGGGAGCCTCCTCAAATATTTATTTTATTCTGTTTTTATAGCCGCAATAGAAATACATCAACTGTGAAAACTTCAACCGCCTAACTATCACGGTTCATGAGATACAGCCTGGTGACAGATAGACAGACAGACAGACGGATAAACAGAAAGATGGACAGTGAAGTCTTAGTAATAGGATCCCGTTTGGCGCCCTTGAGGTACAGAACCCTAAAATGGGAGTTCTTGATGCGGAAAAGTCATAAGCAATATTTTGTGTTAAAAAAGCTACCAATACACTTATTCTGAAAGAAGTAAAGACATATATATAAAGACCAAACATAAATTTACCTGATGAACAACGGCCATCCTTTGACGCTCGACACTGTTTTGATCTCAGCAGCCTCCGAAACATCTTGAAACGTATAGAAGCAAGTGATCCCGAACGTCAGAAGCAAACAAGCGTTGGCAAACACCGAGAAAGGGACTAGGAATTTCAAGTATCTCAGCTGGGTTAGGAGTATTAAAGGCAGCAGGAGAATCGCACAGTATATTTCTATTTGTAGCTTCGTCTCCGGCACGTGATGATCAAATATCTGGAAATGACAAAGAGCTAAAATGAGAACACAATATATTAGGTCAGGATGGGGATAGTGTCACTTCATTTTTGTTTCCGGGATGAGGCGGGAAGAAACCTGTAAAATTTGGATTATTATTGCGTTACCCACGCATTTCATTTTTCAATCAGTCGGACAATATCATTCACGGTTAGATTAAGTCCGTTTCTTTCTTAAGGTTTTGATTATGTAGTTGGTTGGACCAGGGATTTTCGCACTTAGCCTCATAGTTAGGCCATTGTACGTAAATACCTCAGACGATAGGGTTTCCTCGCGATGTTTTCCTTCACGGTTGAGCTCACGACAGAGAGCAAGTGGTATTGCTGCTGCAACCTCACTCTCCACAAAACATAATAAATAAAATAACAGAAGTGTTCTTATGACCACGCGCTAGAAGTGAAAGCTCATAATTAACTATATAATTAAAAAAAAAAACAAATAGTTCAAAAACAATTTTTTTTCGTCACTACGAATAACCTTTACTATAGTTACTACCTGTGTCATTAGAACAAAATGTCAGCTAGTTTTTTTTATATTAATAGACAAAAACCTACCTAAGTAGATCACCTAAGACACTCGGGTCATTATTACTTATTCGACTAATGATTTTAGCTCTATCTACAATACTCTACAGTGATAAGAATAAATGGCATACTTACGTCTTTAAGTGAAGTGGCCACAAATATAACGTATACACTGGTTCCACCGAGGAAACCTACCATGGCACAGTCCACGAACAGTCTGGAAAAATAAACTTGAGTTCAGATTATTGTTTAACGGGTGCCTCGGAGTTAACTAGCGCCACCAATGAGAAAATGTCATATCTTATAGTACGTTTTTGTTATCAATCTACGAAATCAACAGTATTCTTCTTTAAAAACCTATTTAGAGGCTAAAAATTCCACCCATGCCGGGACTTGAACCCGCGACCTCTGGCTCAGATTTTTTAGCCTCTAAATAGATTTTTAAAATTGTCCCCAGCACGGGATAGTACAACAAAAAAAAGAATAAATAAGTATTATTTTTTTTAATTAAAAGAATTTACATTTTGTTTATTGAATGTCGAATGTTCATTACAGGTAAAAAACTTAGGCCTTCGCAATGAGATGATTTATACAGCGTCCAATGGCACCTTCACTCACTAGAAGGGGCCACTCGGACTCTGCAGTGCCTGGGACACTGTGTTTTAGATGGAGTAGGCTTGCCCAGCACCTATACCATCCTGACAGCTTAGTCGGCCTAGCCCACAGGAAAGACAGGTCAATACGTGCGGAGCCAACCAAGCCGCGGGTTTCCTCCCCGGCTTAATCACCACGCGTACCCACCGCGGATTGGCGATTTCAAGCGCTGAGAATAGGTAGATCAGACACTCAGGTTTCCTCACGATGTTTTCCTTTACCGTTAGCGAGTGTATTGCTACTATAACTTCAAAAATTTACATAACTTAGAAAACAAAGTCATAGGTACATGCCCGCACTGGGAATGGAACCTGAGTCTCTCGCTTCCGAGTGCAATGATCTACCCACTAGGCTACCACCGCTCTCCAAGGTTCTACCCACTAGGCTAGCAACCTTAGCCGGAGTTTAATTTCAAATTGTAACCGACATGTTCCAGGAATTATGCATTTTAGAAATAACTCTGTATGGAACAGACAAACCGACATTCAGCTGTCCCAAAAAGAAACACAGTAAGGGATATTTTTTTCAAACCGAGATATTTCCACTATCTTGGTAACTGGAACCAACTAGTAACCAATAGGGGTATTTCTCAGTTTTGAAAAAAATGTCCCTTGCTGTGTTTATTTTTGGGACAGTCGCTGCGCATTGCGGGGATAGTTAAATTACTTAGTATTCAAGAACTTCAACAAATTACAATTAAATAAAAAAACCCTCACTCAAACCTGTATAGGTTTATCTGTGAGTTATATGGTTCCGCAAAAATAGTCGTTGCCTCTTTCTCTGTCCCAATCTTTCTACTCTTTTTCTCTCTCCGAGAAAAAAAACTGGAGCCTTCCAGTCATCATCAACCCATTATGTCCCCACCGAGGGGCACGGGTCTCTTCCCTGAGGAAGGTATAGGCTATACTCCACCACGGGGGCCAAGTCCGGATTGGTGGAGGCTTGTAGACTAATGGCTCGTCTACTGTCAGAAGTTGTCAAGCCGCCCTAAGGCCTCTGACTTGGCTTAACGACTGCCATCTATCGACGGCAGCCGGCACCAACAGCTTAACGTGCCTTGCGAAGCACGGAACCGCTCGGAAAAATGCCACTAGCGTTAGGCATAGACGGCGACCCATCCATGCACTGAACGCGCCCTGTGTTGCTTAACCTTCGTGATCGTTTAAGATCACTCAGGCAGCCGGGGCTACGAGCGATTCAGACGAGAGCCTTCCAGTAGTCAATGCTTATGTTAATAAATAAATACTCTCTTTACAGAAAAGATAACCGGACAAGTGCGAGTCGGACTCGCCCACCGAGGGTTTCGTACAAATTTGAAGTTCAGGAATCGAGTCTCGCAGTTTTTTCCGAGCTTTTCCCAAACTTCAAATACATTTTTTTTGTGATTTAATTACAAATCCATAGTTTTCAGACTTTTCCCTGTACTTGTAGTATAAGACAATCAGTCACTCCATTGTAACTTATTTAAGCAAGTTCTACGTTGTTGTTATTATAAGACTTTAACGGTCTTATTTATAAAAGCACGATTCCTTAAAACACTGGATAAACGCCGATTAAAAGAGGTGGTGGAACTTTTCTTTCCTTTTACAAGGAAAAGACGTAACAACATATTAAATAAACTGCCTCTGAGGACTGCTTTAGAAGAATCGTGTTTTTATACGAGAGGAGTTCAATAAGTAGTGACAATGATAACTATAAAATCCTTGGATAATAAAAAAAAAATACTGGCAGAAATAGCCCACTTATTTGTCAACATAATGAAATAAAAAAAGTTTGATGTTTTTTAGGGTTCAAGGAACCCTTATAGTTTTGCTATGTCCGTCTGTCTGTCTGTCTGTCCGTCCGTCCGCGGCCTAGCGCAAAGACCGGTGGTACTAGAAAGCTGTAATTTAGTATGTGTAAACCGACAAAGTTAAAGAATAAAATGTTGGAAAAAGTTTTTTTTTTTTTTACTGTACCTCCCCTAACGTGAAAGAAGACCATTTTTTTATTTAGGGTTCCATTTGCGAAATATTGAGATTTAAAGCGCAAATTTTTGACCAAGTTGGGTTGATTGTAGAAACGTGAAAAAAATCAAATTAGTAGCACATATAATGAACTTAAAAGAAAAATTATCACAGCTAAGGAGGCTTTACTAGTTAACGAGTAACAGGCAACCAACTTATAGAGGTAAAATTTCGTACAAAATCCATTGAAAATGACTTCGATGAAGTTGTTAGTTCTGTAAAGCAGATAAAAAAACCCTCTTTCTACGGAACCCAACATTGCGCGTGGCCTGACACGCACTTGGCCGGTTTTATTGTTTTTTTTCAATCATAGAAGATTCCTACTTGTGTCACAACGAGTAATCGAAAATGGAGAAAATTGATGTTCGCGCGGCAAATGTTTCAAAATTTCACTACGAAACAAGTAAACCAAGACTTGCAGGTTACGTAACGGGTTCATGCTCCTCTTTATTCTAAGGTTACAAGTTGGTGTGCTGAGTTTAAGAGGGGAAGAATATCCACTAATGACGACTCACGCTCAGGGCGCCCTACGACTGCAGTAACTGAAGAAATGATAAAAAATGTTGAAATAATCGTTTTGGCGGATCGTCGTACTACTGTTCGTTTTATAGTTGAAGAACTAAAGATTTCAATAAGGAATAATATAATACGTGACCATTAGGGAATGAAAAAAGTCTAGAATGCTAACGTCCGAACAAAAACGAACTAGGCTGACAATTTCACAAAGCTGTTTGAAACTGATACAAGATCATCAAGAAGAATAAAACAATCAATGACTTTGAAAAGACCATCATCACCGACCCCTAAGAAATTCAAGGCCGTTCCATCAGCTGGCCAGATCATGGGTTCTCTTTTTTGGGAGAGCCAAGGGCATAAGATGATAATTGAATACCTCAGTCATGGAGCCACTATTACGGGAAATATGTTCGCAGAACAAATCAAAAAGTTGCGTGACGAAATACGCGAAAAATGGCGTGGCAAACTCGCTAAAAGTTCTTTTGTTTCATCAACATGACGCCCTAGCGTACAAGTCCAAAGTTGCCATGGCTACCATCAATGATGCTGGATATTCTCCAGACCTTACTCCTAGTGACTTTTATATAGATAAAAGTTCGGAAATAGTTCCGAGATTGAAAGAATATTGAAAGAGGCCAGAAATTCGACGATGATGACGCAGTGATTGCAGCAGTACACGGTTTTTGAGAAAATCCAGATGAAGATTTTTTAAGAAAGGAATAGAATATTAGGTTTAGAAAAAATATGTACAAAGTATATTGGAAAATAAAATAACATTTGATAAAAGTTAATTGCATCTTATTCATTCTAACTATTTATTGAACTAGGGGGGTTATAAAACCGTTCTAGACTCTAGGGCCAGTAAAGGCCAGTGAAAGTTGATATGCTGTCATCTAAAGCTTACCTGACATGTTTGGCGTAGGGTCGAAGTCTCTTGGGGCCACATTTAATGGCTTGCTCGCATGTATCCGTGTAATTCAGGAATGGAATCTGGCTCTCTTTGCACAGCTCTCTTGATGTTTGCACCTGAGAAAAGCATCCAGTTCCAGGTTGGTAAGTGGAAAAATAGCTTTCTTGCGGTACAAAGACGAGCTTAGGGCTTTTATACATGAACACGATACATCGCGTGAATTTCAGCCAAATGCGTATTGTGTTTATGTGTAAGAGCCCTTAAACCTACTGTCACGTCTAGCATGCCGTCCCGTTCATACATTCTAACAATTTAAAAACCGGCCAAGTACAAGTCGGGCCACGCGCAGTATAGGTTTCGTAGAAAGGGAGGTTTCTTATCCGCTTTACAGAACTAACAACCATCAAAGTAATTTTCAATGGATTTTGTACGAAGTTTTCCTTTTATAAGTTGGTCGCCTATTACTCGTTAACTTGTAAACCCTACTTAGCCGTGGTAGTTTTCCTTTTGAGTTCATTATTATGTGTTACTACTGCCTTGAACTTTTTCACGTTTCTACAATCAACTATTTAGCCAGGAGAGGGGAGGGGACGGGTTTCTTGTTGACTACAGAGCCCTAAAAATTTTTAAAGAAAAAAAAGCACCCGGAACCGACGTGTGTGCATGCAACGACTGATGAATGTTGATGAAGCGAAACGTCAGGATCGTGGCAAGTGGCAGACCCTAGTCTCTGCCTGCCCTTCAGGATACAGGCGTGAGTTTCTGTTATGTTTTCGTTATGAGGATAGTAAAGGAAGAATGAGCCCGTAACAGACGTAACAGAAGCTTTAAAGTGACACATGAATCGATGTAACCAGGAAAGCAAGTCTTTAACTTGCATAGTTGCTCAATTGAGTCATATCAGTATGGTAATAGTTGTTTCATTGACACTATTGGTAGTCTCGAAACCAATCGCATTCCAACGGTATAACCCGTGCAACATAACTTGGTGCCTCGTACGATTCGATCTTCTTCGCGAGATATGCCTATTTAATTTGCGTGGGTTACCATTGGAATGACATGGTCTTTAACGTTTATAAATAGTATGAAGCACGGTAAATTATCTGGACACGATGGTGAACACTTCAAGCATGCAGGTGTGCACCTACCTAAGGTATATGTTAAACTCCTTCTTACCAGAATCTCTCATGAAAACTGTCGTTGTGCCCGTTATTAAAAACAAAACTGGAGACATATCGGATGGAACTAATTACAAGCCAATATCTTGAGCCACAATGACTGCGAAGGTGCTTGACACGATTGGATAGTCATCCTCAGTTTGAGTTTAGAGCTGGTTTATCCAAGTAAAATGCAATAATATGTCTCAAGAAAACTGTTAGGTATTACGTAGATCAAACTAAAAGCGTAATTTAAAAAAACAACATGTTATAACCAAAACATTATGTTTATTGCTTTACATTTTAAAGATTTTTTCATGCAATCGAACCATTTTTTAAAACAGGAGGACCACAGATCTGAAGGCACTTTATACGTGCTGATTGAACGCCTCTTCGGAGTTGGTAAAAGTGAAACCTCTCATCAAATCTTTGATTTTGGGGAAAATACAGAAATCACAGGGTGCTAGGTCGGAGCTATGTGCAGGATGGGTGACGAGTTGTACTTTTTCGGAAGCTAAGAATTACTTTGTTTTGTTGGCCGTGTGTGAAGAAGCGTTGTGATGATGTAGGAGAACGCGGCTTTTTGGTCGTCTTTCGGGAACTTTTTCTAATACTCTGGGTAAACAAATGGTAGAATACCACTCGGCATTAACACTCTTTTGATCTTCAAGTGGAATCGTGCAGATGGGACCCGTAGCTGAGAAAAAAAAAACGATTCACAAGATTGCTGTTTTTACAACAATAAACGTTTCGTCTCATAAACAGCATTAGAATGTCCCTGGTCATACTTCAGTAGCATCTGTGAGCACCATTCTACGCGAGCCCGCTTCAGCTCCTCTGTCAGTTCATGAGGGATCCAACGACATCGTCTCACGGTGCTCAAACAAGGTGCTTCTCTCCCAAAAGCATTTTGAAGACGAGCGGCACAGTCTTGCGGAGATAGAGAACTTTTAAAATCATAAAAAATCATCGCTCTAAAATCTTTTCGACTTTATTCCATTTTCGATGCGTACGTAGAACTTTGATGTATGAAAAAAAAAACAATTGAGAAATGATTTCCCGCCAATTTTTTTTATTACTAAGAAGGTTGCAAGTCGCTTCAAAAAATATAACATTCGAAATTCAAACAGTTTCGATTAGCTAGAAGTGCAAAACTTTTAGTGTGCCCCATGTATAACGCTAGGAAGACACTCATATAAGAGGGTTCACACCCTCAGCACTATGCTGAGTCAGTTGCCATTTTCAGCAGTGCAGCAGAGACACACCGCGACAATTTCTGAAAAGTGTTCCTATTATTTTTTGCTATCCATATTTTGTTTTGTTTTAAGTTTTAATTAATGTTTGATGTTTGCTGCTGCAATAAATATTTATTTTTCTTTCTTTCTTTCTTACATGACCTACGTTTTGTCCATGTTCATCTTAAGGCCCACCATTTGGGAAACTCGACTGAGGTCTTCGAGCATTATGCCGAGGTCTTCCATCGTTTCTGCCATGACTACTATATCTTCGGCAAATCGAAGGTGAGTGATGTACTCGCCATTGATATAGATGCCGCGTCCCTGTCATTCCAGAAGCTGGAAGGCATCTTCCAGTCCGTTCGTGAACAGTTTCGGAGAGATAACGTTTCCCTGTCTCACGCCCTTTTTCAATGGAATTGCCTCCGAATTCTGCTCCTGTACTCGGACTGACATAGTGGCGTTGTTGTACAAGCACTTCAGCACCTCGATATACCGATAGTCAATACGGCAACGCTGGAGAGACTCGAGCACTGTCCATAACTCGATCGAATCGAAGGCTTTCTCATAGTCCACAAACGCTAAGCATAATGGCAAATTATACTCCTTAGTCTTTTGTATAATTTGCCGCAGCGTATGGATGTGGTCTATGGTACTATAGCCCTTTCGGAACCCGGCTTGTTCAGGAGGCTGGAAGTCATCAAATGACTTGGTTTAATGACTTTTATCAGCTTAACTGAACGAACAACTTCATCAACCTTATTTTCAGTGGATTTTGTACGAAAAGGAAAACTTTTATAATTTGGTCGCCTATTACTCGTTAACTCGTGAAGCCAACTTAGCCGTGACAGTTTTCCTTTTAAGTTCATTATATGTGCAACTTACTACCTTGAACTTTTTCACGTTTCTACAATCAACCGTTTAGCCAGGAGAGGAGGGGTCAGGACGCCCTACTCGGACATTATTTTGTGCTTTAAAGCTTCATATTTCCAAAACGGAACTCTAAATCAATAAATAATCTTCCTACACCCACAATATTTTTAACGACCAATCCAACGATACCCCACACTATGGTGTAAGCGAGAAAAAAAATTGCATCCCTAATTATTTTGGGTGTAGGGTGCCATCACTTTAAGAGTTAACTTATAGATATGAAATAAAGAACGTGGCGTAGCCTTGCGAAATATAATTTTAGCGAAGTATGTGTGTTTGTATGTATTAAGATTCCTGAATCAATTGAGTACTTTTCTTAGACAATTATACATAAAGGTATGGAGCTGGAAGGGATGGAGGGAAGAGAAATATTCACAGAATATTTAGTTTTATATTCGCTTGAAACATATCATTTAATTTAAATAAAATAAACATTTAAGGGGAGCCCCCCATACAACAAACGTGATTTTTTGCCGTTTTTCCTCGATCTTTGTGTCTAATATCGTATAGATATTGGTACGGAACCCTTCGTACGGAGATATTACAGAAACATGCCACTTATTCTAAACTTAGATGATAAAAATATGTACTAATCATGCATCCAAAAATATAATCTCACTAAGTACTTTAATATGAGTAAGTTAAAGGTGAGGGCGGGTACTGAATAATTTATGAAGAGCACACTTGCTTTACACGATGAAATAAACTGCGCAATTTTGTTCTTATTGTTTAATTTTTAATGTCACAACCTTTGATGTACGTCTTTGTCGCCTGAAACATTTGCTTTCATCTTCTGTACTAACTGTGGCAGCAAATAATACTTTTCGGTGCTGAATAAAATTTCACTGTTTGTTTTGATCCCATTGTTTGAATGTGTTTTTTAGAAAACAGAATAAATTATTAGGAGTATGTACTTTATTTAAGTGATTAATTTTAAGTAAATGTTTAAGTGTTGACATGAAAACGATATTGAAAATGTTTCCAATAAGTTTACTTTTTATCTTTCGTACAATCTTGAAATTTAATGTACGAAAAATAGAATATCAGCTATGTTTAAATGTTTTTTAAAATCGGTTTCGTTTATCGGTACATTAGAAATGCTTTTCAAGTTTAGCGTCATGTCAGTAACACGTTGAAGAGCGGGTTTTGGATAGGTATATAGAACAAAACGTAAAATTACACCGATCGCTGCAATTACTCTTCGGTTCGATGCAAGGACAAAATATTGTGATGATTAAGACGTCATGAAAATTTAAATGGGAGAGTACGTAAACTGCTCTCTGTAAGCTTTCATACAAGCTTTTCACGTCGCCGCCACTGACCAATTTTTTTACTTTTTCTTTCACGCTAACCTCGTTAAACGAATCTGTGCACACGGTTAGTACCCTTTGTCCTGAACTATTGAAAATCCGCTATTTTTTTTTTTTTTATTGTCATTAAAAGTCCGTTCAGCATTTGCCTGAGGGTAAACTTGGTTTTCTTGAAATACTATCAAAATTAACGAACGGGGTTGATATTACTTAAATTAACAAGATGAATTATTGTTATAGGACCTAATAGACAGTATTGTTTTCCATTTCTTTTAATGTTTTATTTAAATGTAGGCAAATGCTGAATAAAACGAAACGTAGGTACTGCTGTAACTTTTCGGTTTCGAAATTTGCAGGCCATTTTTCAACTACTTGTAATTCAATGAGATATTTGGTTTACATAATTGTAAGTTTGGTGATAATGACAATCATCATCATCATCACCCATTTGACGTCCATGTTTTTCACAACCATGAGGGGTTTTGCCATAATCGCCACGCTTGGCAGGCGGGTTGGCGATCGCAGCATGCTGTTGGAATCTCAGGAAGACGCTGCTGCCCGTCTCCTGGTAATTGATTTCCTTAGTCGCCTTCTACGACATCCACGGAAGGAAATGGAGTGACGCTATTCTTAATCTGGCGCCACACGGAACTGTCTACGACATCCACGGAAGGAAATGGAGTGACGCTATTCTTAATCCGGCGCCACACAGAACTGATAATGACACGATACCTTAATTCGCAAAACGAATAACTCCGTTTTAGTAAACTTTACAGGAGAGACTAGAAACTTCATAAAAAAATAACTAAAAGATAAAAAGGAAAAACAAAAATCTAGTTGGAAATTATAAATTTACTGAACTTAAAAATCCATTTAAAATAATATAAATCCTAAGCGTATAGATTTAATGGCGATTTTTGGAGTTGATATATTTTACATTGACAAAAAATGAAACAGAAATTGGAGTTGTTTGGTTTTATTCAAAAAGTATTTACAAAGACAGTAATATAAAAATGTAACTTAGCTAGTTCAATTATTAATTATCGTGAGGTAGGGCATCGTAGTGACCCTGATAATCAAGGGGCATAGATGATTTTAATTGCTGTTGATCAGAATACTTTTTTTTTGTTATTTTGCGCCGCTCATCGTAATAGTTATTTAAGATACACGTGCGGAAAGTAAGGTTTCTCTAACTCGCTGCGCTCGTGTTTTCAATTTGGCTCTTATTCGTATAAAAACCTTTTACGCTCAAGTATCTTACAACATTTTTCAATGCATTTTGCGAGAAAATACAACAAAAAAATAAGTATAATAAAGAAAATTTCTTATAAATACCAAATTAATTGTTGAAATTGAAAGTAATTTTTTTTTGGACAGCAAAATCTCCTTGCATCTTTGTAATTTTTTAAATTTTATGACTTGCACCATGCACCACAGAGTCAAAAACTTAAAAAAATTACTTTATTTCACGCGTGAAATAAAGGATTTCAGTACTGTTTTGTTTCACGCGTGAAATAAAGAGTCGGTTTCCGCATAATTTTGTTACACAAAAAAGAAAACTTTACGAGCAACTGCAATGAAAAGATTTTTAAATTTTCCACGGGGGTTTTCCTTTGGTTCAGTAGTTTCCACTCGTCTCCAAACCTCAACTTGTAAAATATTTTCTCCATTAGGCCTATATTGAAGAGCTTTTATATCAGTGACCTGTAAAAGAAAAGCTTACTACACAAACTAAACTTACTATAAATTAACCTTCAAAATATGTGGTAGGTACCGATTTTATGGTTTTACGGTAGGTACACTGGATCTTTAGAAATTATCTCATCATTTTGTGAAGGAATCACGTCACAGGTTTCATGTATGTATTGGTAATTAAAGAAAAAAAAAACAAAGCAAACAACACCAAACAAAGCGTAAAGTAAATTAGACCACAAGAAGATAGCCCTCACTTAAATACAGGCAAGTAGGCAGGTAGGTAGATAGTTAGGCAGCTAGGTAGGTAGGTACGTAAGTAGGTAGGCAAGAGGCAGGTAGGTAAGTAGGTAGGAAGATAGATAGGTAGGTTCGTGGGTAGGTAGGTAGGTAGATAGGTAGGTAGGTAGGTAGGCAGGTGGGTAGGTAGGCAGGTAGGTACTCGTAGGTAGGTAGCTAGGTAGGTTGATAGATACCTACTTGACAAGGCTAGTTGAAGGTATTTCTGAAAAAAAAAAGTTGAATACGGGAGGTAAAAAACATAGTACTCCCAAAAGCCGTTACGGCATATCGAACAACTCCAAACAAATATGCAAAACAAACAATAGCAAAACTATCAACTCCAAGCCCAGTGTTATCAAGAATTTTTTTGTCTTTAAACAGTGCCAAAATAAAGTTATCAGTTAAAATAGACTATCGAAACACTTACCGCGTTGTATTGTCAACTGTTTAAACACTATATACAGTCTCTAAATAACTTATGAACAGTTTTAACTTTCGAAAACACTCAGACGCATGCGCTTCCGTCGATAACGCCATACAAAATGGCCGATGCGAGGGAGTTGTTTGTCAAAATTGAAACGTTCCATTTCAAGTGGAGTTGTTTGATTTTCTAATAGCGTTTTACTTTCAAACGGCGCAAAAACCTGGAAATATTTGAATTGCAAACGGTAGAGAAAAAAATCTAGTTTCTTTCGGTACCAAAAAGTCATTTTCGACAAAAAGTGGAGTTATTCGGTTTGCGAATTAAGGTAAGGTACTATTATAGTAATATGGTATTATCGAGCTGATCCGACGATAGAGTAGAGATGTAGAAACTTGAACTCATTGATGGCAAATTGTAGGACTGTCAAGTTTAGGCTAGATGTTCTGAAGATTGAGCCGGAAGATTGCCATTGGAACTAGCTGACATAAATTGCTAAGATTATCGAGATTGGATTCATCAGGTTTTAGGGGCATTAGGTCATAAGAACTTCTTCTTTTGGCTCATTTTGGCGACTCAATACTTAAAACTTTCCGGTATTTTATTATTATTGTTGGTTTTCGTGTTTTTATATATTTTTACTGTTACCCACATTGTGTTTTCTGTTTGACTGTTGTATTTTGTTGTGTGATTTAATGTTTTTTAGTATTGTCTCATCAAAAATCTTTCATTCTTCTTCTTTCTAAATAGGTCAATGTAATTTTCTTTCAACTTACCAGAATATGAACGCAGTGTGTTGCGACGATCCCAATTAGTACAGTACCGATGCAGCCGGGTATAAGTCCTGCCTGTTTGAAGGCAGCTGGCATCGCCAACAGCCCCGATCCGAGCGAGGACTTGAGCAAATGGAAGAATGAGCCCACTGTCCTGAGAAATAGAGTCGATTATAAAAAATTGCTTGCGTGTGCAATACAAGAATTTTTGAGTCTGACGTGCGCTCGCAGTGTTGACTTGTGCTTTCCATAAGTCTTATGTAACCTACATTTTAAGCTCCTGTAAAGCTTATAAAAAATCTGTCGAAGACAGTGGCTTGAAATGTTAACTAATACATAAGGGGTGCGGCATAACTAAAAAAAATTGATATTGAAGTTACTAGAAGTGCTATGCTAATCCAACTAATACATCCATACTTGGTAGTAGTATTTTGAATAACTCGTGATGCTCATAAATATACTAACTTGCAACTAAAATGTATGTGTCGTCGACGGTAAAACCGTGCACAATGTTACGTTCGTAAAATGCGGTAAAGGTCTTCTAAAGACTTGACTTTTTTTTCTTTTTAATCTGTGGGTCTTCTTACTTACGAGGTAGGATGGGTTACGTGCCGGTGCTCGAAAGGGTTATACTCTTCATCTTTAGTCAGTTCGATCTGGGAAGCGATAGAGTTATCTGTCACGCTATCCTTGATTGTGCTGTGGACAAATAACGTAAACATATTTATAAGAAGACAAACAAACAAACCAACCAACAAAACGAACAAAAAAGATTGACAGGATGGTCAGTCGTAGCACTGCAAATGTCATAGTGCAAGACGGTTTTGGACTTATTCACTAGATAGAGCCCCCTGGATAAACAGGGGCCTGTTTCATAAAACTACAATTCATGGTTAACTATGACAATTCGATGTACATTTCAAAGTCGATTAACCAACTTTGGACTGCTACACGATATACACCGAATTGTCATAATAAATTACGAATTGCAGTTTAATGAAACTAGGCCTACATAGATAGTGCTGTCATATAGCGTGGGGGCAATCCAGCCAAAGAATATTTTGCTGTCACTATTTGGCTTGAAACATAAATTACTCAAACGTGGACAGATTGCTAAGTTACGAGAAACAGAGTAACTCCACTCTAATCTTCAGCTTAAAATGCTGATCAGTCAATTTAAAGTGATTCTTTATTAGTTCTTTTAAAATATTGAAGCTCAAATAAGAACGTGCTTAGCCAGTCCAACCTCAGCTTTTCTGTAATATCCAAAATTGCTTTTAAAATGTTTTTGGAGACCGATAGATAACATTTTCACTCTTGGGCGGGTATCAAGTTTACTCAGGCTTATAATTTAAATTACGGTTCGAAAAGAGATGGTTCTGACTGCCTTGTTGGGCCCTTCTAAGCACTTTTAAACGCCCACCTAACTTGAATTCTGCTTTCCTTAGAACCAATGTACTGTACGGGTCAGCAAATTTGGTCGTGTTAGGCGATGACTTCTACTTTGCCGCAACACAGTTTTTTTACTAGCGCGGAGGGTAGTTGTTGGTGGTTGCCGCTTATAGTAAAGCCGGGTTTCGACGGTCTTAGTTACTCGTCATTGTGACGACGCACTCGCTCCGAGCGCCCTGACCGTCGTCATAATCAACTAAAACTGTACGCACACGGTCCGAGCGTAAGACCGTCAAGACCCGGCTCTAGACTCTGCTAAATATGTAACTACCCTCTAATGTTCACTATGAGTTATACTTTGCTAAGTAAGTTTAAAAAGTTATCCTAGCACATTATCTTTATACATGTGTAACAGTATAACATAATTACTATACCAAATAAACTATTTGTATCGTTTGTGTTTGTATACATACATACACACATAAATTCACACCTGTATCCCAGAGGGGTAGGCAGAGACCAGGGACTGACACCATGATCCGGACAGATCACTTTCACTTCCTCATCACTCGTTGGTCGTTGCATGCGCGCACGCCGGTCTCGGGTACTTTTCTTGCCCTTTTGGCCTTTCGGATTTTCGGACGTCCCTTACGGGCCCTTCCATCCACTTTCGATCGATAATATTGTTATCGATCGATAAATACAGGATGCCGACAGAATTTGGTACGCGTAGTTAGGCCCCTGGGCATTTACATAACAGAACTTCAAGCTTTTGCCGTTTCTAAATTTGTCGAACTGAACAACGAATAGAGCCAAACAATCATAAGCATCATGAGCAGCCTATACGTCCCACTGTAGGGCACAGGCCTTCTCTCAGAGAGAGAGAGAGAGAAAGAGTATGGGCTTAATCACCACGCGTGCCTACCGCGGATTGGCGATTTCAAGCGCTGAGGTATGTGAATAGCTCAGACACTCAGGTTTCCTCACGATGTTTTCCTTCACAATTAGCGAGTGGTATTGCTACTATACCTTCACAAATGTACATAACTAGAAAACAAAGTCATTGGTACATGCCCGCACTGGGAATCGAACCTGGGCTTCACGCTTCCGAGACCAATGTTCTACCCACTAGGCTACCACCGCTCGAGCCAAACAATACTACGAACATTTTCACGGTCATTCTAGCGAACGCTTTAGTAAATACTCGTCATACCCACACGGTCTTATTTATAAAACACACGATTCCTTAAAACACCGATTAAAACAATCTGGGGTGGAGATTTTACAAGGAAAAGTCGTAACCACAGATTAAATAAACCGCCTCTTAGGAGTGCTTTAGAGGAATCCTGTTTTTATAAATAAGGCTGTTAATGTATTAAGATGTTAGACGGCAGAACAGTAGCAAAATTCAAACAGCTCAAAGTAATTTTAATGTCGTTTCGCTAGAAATATCGCTTGAATGCTTGCTATAACACTACTGTTTATTTTGTGGGCTTTTACCTGTAATAAACATTCGCTACAATACTCATAACAAATGAATGGGCAACTCTATCAGCAGCTTTGAATTAACTTTAAAATCATTTGTTAACATACATCATCATAATTCATAATTCATTTATTGATCGGTGAGACACAAGTACATAAAGATGTTACATTAAAAAAATGAGTTGCTATGCGCTTTACCTGATAGGCATACAGATAATGTTAAAAAAAAATTATAACTAAGACTTAGGCCGCATTAGAATTACAAACGTCAAGTAATTACTAATGTCAATAAGAATATAATGTCAATAAAAAAATAATAAAGTGAAATAAAGTTCAAAAAAAATTATAACTAAGACTTAGGCCGCTGTAAACTTGCAAATGTCAAATAATTACTAATGTCAATAAAAAAATAATGTGTCATACATATTTAAAATATTATAAAAAATCTAAATTAAAAATATAGTTAAAATATCAAAGTAAACAACAATAATTGGAATTAAAATTTATCAGCAAAGAATTCTTGTAAGTCATAATAGCATTTGTTTATGAGAATGTCATCATCTGGTAATTTATTATTTATTTTTGGTGCCAAACTTATGATACTTTTCTGTTTGAAAGTAGTTTTACATGGCTCAATTACAAGTTTATGGGGGTGGCGTATAGTTCTGTATCGATTTTCGTGGACTTTCGGGAATAGTGACTCATTAGTCTTAACGAAAATAGCTACCTCATAGATGTATAAGCAAGTAAGTGTGAGGATCTTATACTTTTTGAAATAAGGCTTACAGCTTTCAGTGGCTTTTAAGTGGCACATAGATCTAACACATCTTTCTTGTGCTTTAAATACCGTTGTTACGTCCGTACTATTGCCCCAAAATATAATTCCAAAGCGCAAAGTTGACAATCATCATCATCATCATCAACCACTTGACGCCCACTGCAGGGCACAGGCCTCCCGCGTGGTTTTCATAACCATGAGAGGTTTTGCCATAATCGCGCTTGGCAGGCGGGTTGGCGATCGCAGTATGTAGTTGAAATCTCGTTAACATACATACTTCATACAAATAAGGGATGCATTAGCAAAGGGCAAGATAAAAAGTACCTACCCGAGACTGGCGTGCTTGCACACAACGATTAATGAATGTTAATGAAGCGGAAGAGGCCTATCAGTGGTCTTTTGCTACCCCTACGGGATACAGGCATGAGTTTATGTTAGGTGTATTTGTTAATATAGTTACTAGATAGAACAAGCTCATTCCAAATATAGTTTATGACGCAAGGATGGGAAATTAGTGTGTTATTTGCACTCATCACTTTTCTTGGAATTGTTTCCTCCACGTGGACGGATTATGTAGGTTACACGTGATTGGGAACTTGCCTCTAAATTGAATTGAAGTGGAATTAGGATCGTGATACGGAGAAACACTCCAACCCGCAATAAGTAACTTTCGAGAAAAACGCTGCGCACGTTTTTATCGATGTGCGCACGTATTGTTTTGTTCCATTTTGTGTATTTAGTTTTCTTTCTGTTGTTGTGCATATTATGTTACTTATGTGCTTATTTTGTTTCTGTGATGTATCTTGTTGGTATAATAAATGTCTTTCTTCTTCTTCTTCTTCATTTTTTTTTGTTCACTTTCATACAACGTCCAATACGTCAGAACATATATATGAAAACAACATCGTTAAATATAAAAAGCGTTTTTCACGGTTCATTTCATCTAGAGGACGTAGAAAAAAATCAGAAAAAAATTAAGTAAAACATATTTTATCGGGGTTCTACTCCCCCGCCTCAAGAAATGCGATAAAAATTGGTTTATCCATTAATCCATTACCAGGTTACCATTAATCCATTACCAAATTACCAGGAGACGGGCAGCAGCGTCTTCCTGACATTCCAACCGCATCCTGCGATCGCCAACCCGTCTGCCAAGCGTGGCGATTATGGCAAAGCCCCTCATGGTTATGAAAACCACGAGGGAGGCCTGTGCCCTGC
This sequence comes from Yponomeuta malinellus, assembly GCA_947308005.1. Taxonomy (NCBI): domain Eukaryota; kingdom Metazoa; phylum Arthropoda; class Insecta; order Lepidoptera; family Yponomeutidae; genus Yponomeuta; species Yponomeuta malinellus. The sequence goes on from OX370994.1 coordinate 2,914,621, forward strand.
AGCGGGCGTCAAGTGGCTGATGATGATGATGATGATTAATCCATAAATTTTTAGTGAAAATACGGTATCATCATTATTTATCGTTTGAAATGGCTTCTCCGATGAGATAAAAAAAAATTTTTGCGTAGCTCTCCATTATACTATCTATTTGGTAGTATAATGCAGAGCTACGGAGAATATCTATTGGTTAAAGTTAGCTCCTTTTGCTTCTAAACACCGCACACCGATATTTATAACACTAATTTTAATCTCTATACTTTTACGATATGAACGACATTAAGACCAATATTGAAGCGACATTTCGTCAAATCTACTGTCAGGTACAAAAATCTACGATTTTGTTATCTGGTAAATGAAAGCATAGCCTAGGAAATTGAGTTATCATCAACTATACTAGGAAAAAAAGAGATTTAATGATGCTTGTTTTTAATGTTTTTATAGTTTATAAGGCATTTTCGAAGACAAAACCCATTGAAGCTTTATCTACGAACATAAAAAATATCTCATATAAATAAAGCGACAGGCAGTATTATAAGGTATTTAGCTGGTTTCTGCAAATATCTGAAATCAACTAAAAATCTATGCACATACAATTTATTACAAAAATATCTCATTACTCATTAAGCTTCATACACTCTTCTTACAATTCTTACACTGTAAAATATTACCTACACAATAAATATAATACAGTCATTAGTGACTGCATGATTTTCAAGAAAATTCCAGCTCACGCTTTCGTTTACCACACCGTCCAAGCAATACTGTCAATGTGCCCGGCCATAAAAGCGGTATTTTCACCATCAATACCCCGAGGAATTCGCTCAGCTAGTGCGTTTATTTTAGCACCTTGAAAGCGCAATCAAGAGCGATCTCAGAACTACGAGAAATGTTCAAAGTATTGTCGATATCGCATTTTTAGGGTTTCGTGCCGCAAAAGGAAAAAAAACGGAACCATCATGGGATCACTTTGTTGTCGGTCCGCCCGTCCGTCCGTCTCTCTGTTAAGACACTTTATCTCGGGAATACCAGAAGATATCTATTTGAAATTAAAACCATATACTTAGGGCTACAGTCCCTTGAAGCTGTAAAAAAATCAAACTTATTAATGAACGTGAAAAAAAGATAAGGCCGTTTATGCCGATAAAACCTATTTGTCGTTACTCACAGAAATCAAAATTTATGGGGTACTTTCCATTGACCTAGAACTACGAAATTTGGGAAGTAATTTAGTATTATACTACAAGTACAGGAAAAACTAGGGTTCCGTAGAAAGAGGGTTTTTTTTCTGCTTTACAGAACTAACAACTTCATCGAAGTCATTTTCAATGGATTTTGTACGAAATTTTACTTTTATAAGTTGGTTGCCTATTACTCGTTAACTAGTAAACCCTACTTAGCCGTGATACTTTTCCTTTCAAGTTCATTATATGTGCTACTACCCTAAATTTTTTCACGTTTCTACAATCAACCGTTTAGCCAGGAGAGGGCGGGGGACACCTTACACGGACAACAATTTGTGCTTTAAAGCTTAATATTACGCAAACGGAACTCTGAATCGAAAAATGGTCTTGCTACACCCATAATATTTTTCAACGAACAATCCAACGACACCCTACATGATGGGGTAAAAAGAAAAAAAATCATCCCCACTTTTCATGTTAGGGGAGGTACAGTAAAAAAATAATTTCCACCACTTTATTGTTTAACTTTCTAAAATGATAAATAATGTATACACACACCAAATTACAGGTTTCTACTATCACCGGTCTTTGCGCTAGGACGCGGACGGACAGACAGACAGACAGACGGACATAGCGAAACTATAAGGGTTCCTTGTCGCACTACGGAACCCTAAAAAGACCAAATTACTGTTGCAGAAGCTTACTCAATCACTATGCTTAATTTGAAGGAAGCAATTATAGGAATTAAATTCACCACCATATTCTAGGCGAGCACAAAGTCACGATAAAAGCTTTATCCCATTACCAGCTAGCGCCATCTTCATTTATTTCACCGCGTAAAGCGAGACACCGCTACCCGATAGTGGGATAAAACTTTTATCTAAACTCATATCATAATCTTCAAATAAAGAATTCAAAGGTAAACACATATTGACAGGCTTTAAACAATACATAACTTGAAAGAAAATTAAAAAAAAACGTGTAACATAAAGTTACATTAAAGGTCAGATTTTTCACTTTATGTTACAGTTATTTTTTTTTAAGTGTTGCTGTGATCACGGAACAAAACTTAAGTTTTTTTTTAATGTCAAAAGTTGACTCTATAAAAAACCTAACTTCATTTTCGTGGTACCAAAAGTGCAACTAAAATAAATTTGTATTTGAAAATTTTGTTTCATTTCGATATGAGTTTAGTTAATAACCGTAGATTTATGTATAGTACAAAGCTTGTCAAACGTGTTTTCCTTTGATTCCTTACTTTGAAGATTAAGACATGAGTGTAGATAAAGTAGTGTATGAGACTGCACATAACTTGGTATTAAAACACTCGCGAATGCTATTAAAAAACTCGCCAAGGCTCGTTTTTTAAAATCTCGCTCGTGTTTTAATAACCCTCATTATGTGACAGTCACATAAACTACTATTATCTTGACCTTATGCTCCCCTAGCTGATCTAGGGTCATATTCAACGCGACTGCCTCGTTGGTCCAGCGGTTTTACGTCTGATTACGTGGGTTCGATTCCCACTGGGGACCGCCGTGCATTTATGCAAATGGCCTCAGTCTGGGTGTATTTTCATGTTTGTATTGTCCTTGCCTGGTTACCATAGCACAGGGTATCCTAGTTTGGGACCAGGTCAAGTGATTGTGTTTTGTGGAAGTTATTTATTTATTATTTTTCTGTCCCTCTGAAATTCACTTCAGCACTTCAACTCCATGACAACGCGCAGGTTGACGAGGTGCGTGTCGCTAAGGCTGCTTCTTTATTGTGGTTTCCAAGAGATTAATGATTCACCTTACAGCCCAGACCTGGTATCTAGTTACAATTTTTAAGTCTTGAGGCTGGAAAAAGACGTTCGTGGAAAGCGATTTTCAGACTATGATGAGTTTAAGGTAAACGCGGTTTAAAAAAATATGTAAAGTACACTTTTTGCCCAAGGATGTCTGGAATTAAAGCCAACTGGCTTAAGTTTTAAGTTTTAGAATAATATTTAGTCCCTGTTAAATAAGGAACATATTTAAAAACACTTAGTTTGTAGTTTCTTTGTCCATTTTTTCTCCAAAATGATCCAGATTTTGAAATGGACACCTAGTTTTACTTGTAACGTTCATCAAGTCACAGTTTGTGTGCTATTTTGAGTAAAAGCATTTTGATTTGATTTCAAGGCGCTCAAAGAGTTCAATACCATCAACGGGAATTTGTCAGAGAAGTACGAGAGTTATTTTTGGAGGGCATTGAAAATGTAATTAATTTCACGCCGTAATTACTGTAATTGAGATTGTAGAGGTCTAAATAAAAAATGAAATACCGAGAATACTTTGACCTCCCCTCGTACGAGCGTTTTATTAATCCCGCCCTCGATAATATAAGATAAGAATATTCTTTGTCATGACATAAAACATAGCACAATTGGCAGCGTTTATTAATTATCGACGAATCAGCACGAGGCATATCTTACTCGCTCCTTCACTAATAACCCCGCGTTATGATTTATTCAAGTTATAGTAACAATACCACTCGCTTACCGTGAAGGAAAACATCGTGAGGAAACCTGAGTGTCTGAGGTGTTCACACACCACAGCGTTTGAAATTGACAGTTCGCAGTGATCACGCGTGGTGACTAAGCCCATACTATCTCTCTCTCTCTCTCTCTCTCTCTGAGATAAGGCCTGTGCCTTGCAGTGGGACGTATATAGGCAACATAAAAATAAAAAAGAAATTTACTATACTCTCCCTTTTTAACAACCTATTTAGAGGCAAAAAATTTCACCCATGCCGGGACTTGAACCCGCGACCTATGGCTAACCGTGTCAGCGCTCTCCCAACTGAGCTAATGAGCAAGTACAAGCGTCATTGAAATTTCGAGCCTCTTTACAAACTTCTCTGTATTACGTACAGGCAGCGACATCTGGGCGAAGCAATTTACATCACTTGCAGCCCCGAGTACCCCACTTTGCAGTTAGCTTTTTACATCGGAATGACATCGATATATTTTCCCAATTCACTTTTTCCCATTTGCCCATCCCTACCCCATGACTGGACTATTTTTAGAACAACGTGAAAGGCGCATTTAATAAAGAAATATCATCTATCAGTTGATGTCATAATACCTGGATAAGTGATGCGACACGTTTTGCATGTTTGTTTATTATGATGCAATATAAAACCAAGCGCGTTTCCGGGGTTCCGTACCGTACGTACGTACAGTGAACAGCAGGTCAACCTTTACATTATTGTTGCGAAATCGTCCGTAACGTAACTGATTAGAGTGCACGTATGTGAAGGTTCATGTGCTCTTTACTGTACAACAACTTTTATTTACATTAGTTGTCATCCAATGTGGAAACATTTGTATTTTTTAATAACTTGCGATGCCCATACATAGTTATGTACTAAACGGGTCTAATTGCGATAATTTATTAGTGGGAATTTAGGTTTAGCCAGGAATATCACAAAAAAATGTTTACTTAATTCCCGACGTTTGCCGTTTATTTTACCTAATAATTTATCGCGATTATACCCGTTTAATATATAACTATGTGGAACCATTATTCCATGGGCGGTTTCCCATTGGATGAAAACGGATACGGCACGACATATTTTTAATGCAACGGCCGGCCAAAACCATAGTATGGATCTATACGTTGTGATGTTACCGTTATCGTCCAATGTGAAACTACCTATTTCGTTCTTATGCACGTGGTACGAAATCTGCTTAGGTCAACTCTATATAACAGTGTGTTAATGATGAAATATACTTACCTTCTTTCACAAAAACTATAACCTGATTACTTATAGGTATAAAAGCGCTATTGGTACTGATAAACCCTGAAATATTGTACGTTAAGAAAAGGCCATCAGCTTCTTCGGACAAATCATGCGTTCTCTCGGGAATAGTTTGGAGAGGCTGATCATCACCGGCCAGGTGGATGGCAAACGTGCCAGAGGAAGGGCACCGACAAGATGGTCGGATGTGGCAGCCGGTGGCAGCATGTACCAGGCGACCCACGTGGCCGAAACCGCTTGCTGTGGAAACGAGCGACCCATTATCCCGCTCCTCAGTCATGAGGGCACGACGAAGAAGAAGATAGTGAAATGGTTTTTCTGTAACTTGGAATATTTCAAAATTATAGTATATCTATGAAGCACCAGAGTGTGATGTGTTTGCGGATGGGATTCTAAGTATGATGAAGGTATGTAAGAGAATGCTAGAAGATGTTTGATAGGTATTGCTCAGTTAATAGTAGATTATGCATTAAGGGGATAAAGCAGTGTATTATGTCTCGGGCGATATTTTGAACCCCAAGGAAGAGGGATCCTAGGGTTAACTCAGTCGCTTCGCTCGGGAGTTAAAGCTAGAATCCCGAGGCCGAGGGGTTCAAAAACGCCCGAGACAAATACACTGCTTTATCCCCAAAATGCATACTCTACTTTATATAAACACTGCGAGGTAATAAAACATAATACAATTAAAAAGAAAAAGTTTTCATTCTAATTTTGAACAAATTCTTCTTGGTGTAGGGCTCTATGAAAAGTTTATATTCTAATTTTGACGTTTGGTCATGGATTGCAAGGAGCTCGTATTCAATGTTGATTGCATTCCAAATTCAAATGTCATAATTCCCTAGGGGATTATAAAATTCAGTACATTTATAATGACCCGGTTAGACCATGACTTGCTTTAAGTTGAGTTTGCATGACACATAATATGCCATTGAGGAGCAGGTGTTATACAAAATATTGTAACGCTTTGGTGTAATTACTGTTATGTTGCAATATTAGAAAATAATAGAAAACATAGAAATTTCACCTCTTTCATTTTGATATCCCACTCAAAACGTTAGCAAAAAAAGAGACGTCCACTTTTTTTAAAGTATCATACGCATTCACTGGGTGTATGCTGATGCAATCCGGATCACAATAACGTATCGATTAACACCTAATTCATCACAATCGGAAGATACACAGGTCAACTCAATACTATGTGTGAATGATGAAATACGCTTACCTTATTTCACAAAGAAATTAGCGCTGGTCGCAAGAATTTCCTTACTGTGTTTAGTCAAAGTAGGCAAATAATAATGCACCATATATACGTCCCGTAGAGAGCAGTGGTAGCCTAGTAGGTAGAACATTGGACTCGGAAGCGTGAGACCCAGTAGGTTCGATTCCCAGTGCGGGCATATACCTATGACTTTGTTTTCGCTAGCTGTGAAGGAAAACATCGTGAGGAAACCTGAGTATCTGAGCTATCCACAAAGCTCAGCGCTTGAAATCGCCAATCCGCGGTGGGCACGCGTGGTGATTAAGCCCATACGCTCTCCCTGAACCGAACTACTGATACAAGAGGGAGAGAAGCCCTGTACCCTGCAGTGGGACGTATATAGACTGCTTATCTATATACCTCCCACTGTGGGGCACAGGCCCTCTCTCTCAGTTTCTCTCTCTCTCTCTCTCAGGTGAACACCTAAACCGACACTCAGGTTTCTTCACGATGATTTCCTTCAAGGTTTGCGACTAGTATTGCTACTATAATACCACAAATGTACGTAACTTAGAAAACAAAGTACATTGTTTGCCGAGATTCGGTTTAGTTAAAGTAAATATATCGAATAAAACTTCTAGTCGATGTAGTACAAGTCAGCTTTGTCTCTCTACCGGGATAAGGAATTAAATTTCTTCTGGACACTGGGTTAATGCAAAAAAGTTATTTATGACACACATGCGGAAAGTAGGTTATCTATCACGAATAAGTGCCACAGAGTGAAAACACGAGCGTAGCAAGTGTTTTCAGTGGCACGCGTTGGGAATAACCTTTCGCTCACGTGTCATACAACAATGTATTTTGGGAGGAAATAAAATAAAAATATTTTCACTAAAGTGAAAGCAGTTTTGAAAAGGCGCGCTTTCCCTTTTTTTTACACCGGATTTTTTTACACGAGGCAAAGGTGTACATACAGACAAGTAATGTGTAATATATTTTTGGCAGAAAAGCAATGAATGCGTAATTTTAAATGAAATACTCAAAAATCTAAATTTAATTTTTTTCGTGTGCTTTAATTTGTTACTAATTAGGTACTTATAAAGCGCGTTTGCTTATGAATAATTGATTTTATAGATATCAAAATCCCCTTTGTCCACATTCCTAAGTAAAATTTCATGGTTATGAATAAGAAATTATTTTCACTGTTTCATAACCAGTTAATAAACAAGACTGTTTTTTTCCATTTTCATAACCAGAGCCTTTTAGTCATGTATGGTCTCCTGGTACTTTTTTCCCTGGAACAATGATTTATATCGTGAAATTCATTTTTCAAACGACCTTTCAAACGAAATAAGTCCCTCCTTTCCTGTGGTGTCAACAATTTTTTTTCTGTTGGAGTTATTATTTGAATATTAAAATAATTATTTGCATATTTTTCTGTTTTTACCACTGATGTGAAAAATTCGCAATGCCACTATATATAACATTATCCACGTTTTAAAAGATGAATTTTGACCAGTGTTTGCCTTTTGCCACGATCCTGACAAACCATTTTGTTTCATCAATATTCATTAGTTGTTGCATGCACGCACGCCGGACACAAACTCACTCGATCGGCCAAGTCTGCGACGTCTTCGATCGGCATCTTCGACTGAGAAGCGATGATGGCTTGAAGGTTAGAAGGGAGCCTGCTCGCCCATATCCTGCTCAGTCCTGGCCTTGAAAATAACAATTGAAAACCATTGTTATTTTCGAGGTCAGGACTGAGGAGGTTAAGGTTCGGATAAAGTTAGCTGGTAAATCTGGACCTGCCAAGCTCTGCAGGTGGTGAAGAAACTCGGATGGTTTGCGATCGTCGAGTTCTTCGTGCTGGATTAGCTGCAGGGTGTTCTTCTCCGGGGAAAATGATAGGCGCCTTATCAGCTCACTCTTCAATTTATCATAACTTGCCGGTTGTGAGTGGATTCATTATGATATCTCTTATCACCTTCGCATATTCCATGTCTAGTTGCCCCACTATGATATTGAACATAGTCGCGTCGCTTGTAATGCCTAATAATGCGAATTGGCATTCAACTTGGCGGAACTATACGCCGGTTTTTTCACGCCAGAATGGAGGAACTCGTACACCTACTTTGCAGACTTCGTTCGGCTCCTGACTGCCGCTCGCGCTGGGATTGCCGTCGACAGCGCTCCACGTGCCGAATATGTCAAGTTGGTCTAACATAATTCACGAGGTTGCGTTCTTCGTGGGTCACGGGTGTAGGCGTGTTGGTAGTGTTGGCGCAGATAATAAAGACAGAGATGAACGAGAGTAATTATATTTATGTACAAGAGAAAACCTTTTAGCAAACCGACAGGATTCTTTCATAGGCATCTAACCGTTGACGCTCGTTGCCATGACTACACGCGCGCGCAGTGTAATGCGCTGCATCCCCTGCACGAGCCCGGCATCCGTGGCATGGGTGGCGGAGAGGTCGCCACAGTGGTATACGAGAAACTGGGATTAATTACTGCTACGATTTACATACATGATTATAATTTTAATTAAATGCCAATCAATTTACTAATTTTATTATCTTATTTTAATATTTCTATACAAATCTAACTTATAAAAGTCATAATCCTGTAAATAACGCTGTAAGTATTAAATTATTTTAAGATGTAGACATTTGTAAGCCTGCCAGACCGGCCAAACATGCTGAAACTTAATTATTTACCTATAAAAACTTTTATGTACACGCATGTTTCACAAATAAACAAATTTTTATTTGTATTTGTATTCATTATCATAGTTCTAATTATACACTTGTAGTTCTAGTTAGACCAGAGCCAAGAAGAAAACCATTTATGCAACAGAAACAATTCTTCAAATATTATGACAATTCGAGTTACCTACATTGCGTAGCAGTGTCTACTTATTAATATGTTAGTACATCGAATTGTCATAGTAAACCATGAATTGTAGTTCTATGAAACAGCCCCCTGAGATTACCGTACCGCACTAACCTCATAGTTGGGTCATTTTACGTACCAAGCACTCAGGTTTGTAGATACCTCAATGCACTAGGGTTGCCTCACGATTTTTTTCTTCACACTTCATCATCATCACTGCAGGACATAGGCCTCCTTCGTGGTTTTTATAACCATGACGGGTTTTGCCATAATCGCCACGCTTGGTTGGCGGGTTGGCGATCGCAGTATGTGGTTGGAATCATTGATTTCCTTAGTCGCCTTCTACGACATCCACGGGAGGAAATGGGAAATCTTCACAATTAGTGGTAATGCTTCAACTTCACAAATGTATTTACGTAACTTAGAAAACAAAGTATTGACGTAGGTACTATGTACTTATTATGTTATGTTTTTTTTCTGATTTCGTAAAATACTTATTTTTACTGCAATAAATGCCTCCAGGCACGTAGTCCCTGACCATTAACAAATTAAGAGCGCTCTCTCGAATAAAAAAAGCGTGCAGAACGAATATTTATTTTTGCACCATCTATTCATACTCGTGTTTCACAAATAAATCTCTTTATCTTAATCCATCATTTAAGGCGCTCGACAATGTTGTTAGTACCTTTACTCTGAAAAATCCGCCATCCATCTGTCTTAGTAACATGGCAGGCGTAGAGGGAGACGGCAATGCTAAATTTCTGTAGGATAGAAAGAGAAATTGATTTCGGTAGTCTGCGCCTGCCCTCTTAGGCTAGCTTGCGCCAACGCTGACTGACAGCACTATTTATCTGTTTATCTATGAGTAAGCTCTATCCAGTGAATAAGTCCAAAACGACTTGAATTATTAGATTTGCACAGCCTGCCATGACTGACAGGATTGTCTATTTAGCTATTTATGGGTGTATCCCTGGATAAGTGTTTATTTATTTATTTACTTATCAAGGACTTGGCTCAAAGGACTTACTTGGCACATTACCAATAGCCTAGCTGTCAGTTGATCAGCTCCTCCAAACGATGCGTGGGAGCATGACCGCAGAAGCTCAAGGCCTTAAGATAATATACAGGGTTACCACAAAAAATTGCAATTCCTAAAATAAATGATTTAGAGATTGTGTTTTCAAGTTAGATATATTTGTGGATTTGTACTTTTGACGAGGCTACGTTGGATTCATTAAAAAATAAAAAAAATAAACAATAAGGCGAGAGAGAGGGTCTTCCGAGGGAATTACTCTTGTCTTCATGCTACCTATTATAATAATAACATCCACACAAACAATCACTGGTCCTGTTCCAAACTAGGATACACTGTGGTAACCAGGCAAGGACATCGGAAACGTGAAAATCCACCCAGACTGAGGCCACTTGTACAAATCGCGTACGGCAGCCTACTGTGGGAGTCGAACCCATGACCGTTTCGGGAGTCAAGCGTGTTAATCGCTAGACCAACGAGGCAGTAGAACCTGTGCGGGTCAGATTCAATATCAAAGGCTGCCTAGATATTGCCTGCCTTGTTTCGATTCGCCTCGTCGAATAGTAATGTAATATTTCTGTAAACATGCACAGTGAGGCGTTCGTAGAAAAACTGTTTTCACGAAAGAGAGAAAATGTCTCGAATAACATTTGTTCTCGAACAAAATACTTCGTCTTATGAATGAATGAACAAAAGAATTATTGTCTATTGGAGAATGATTAAACCATTTTTAATTCTTTCTTCTGGTTACGTGCAATAGTGTTCTCTATCTACCTGCAACGACAACTTTACTGCACGAACGCGTCAATTAAATTTCATTGCCGCTTCGTAATTTGATGCTGATTGAGTAAAATCCGCAATGGACATCAAATATGATTCTTTAGCGTAGTATGGGCCTTAAAATGAGAGTCCTAACCTTTGTAAAATATTTTTTTTAGCACTATGCCAGTCTGTATTTAATTATTTCTTGTATTATTGAGAATACGTCTGTAACTCGTCGTCTCTACTTCTTTTATACTCTTTGTAATGAAATAAATATTTTTGTAATTGGATAATAATAATATAATATTAATAAGATAATATTATAATGTAATCATCATCATCATCAGCCATTTGACGCCCACTGCAGGACATAGGCCTCCCTCATGGTGGGTTCTAATCCCGGCATGTACCAATGACTTCGTTTTCTGAGTTACGTACATTTCTGAAGTTATAGTAGCCACTCGCTAACGGTGAAGGAAAACCTCGTGAGGAAGTGTCTGCCATGTTCATATAACTCAGCTCTTGAAGTTGCCAATCCGCGGTGGGCACGCGCGGTGATTAAGCCCATACTCTCTCTCTCTCTCTGAGAGAGTATATAGACGACACAAAAAAATTTAAGAACACACGATTAATTGTAATCTACTCTATTATGATAACTGCACTTACCTATTCTTTTCCGGGTCCATTTTGTTTCCCTCCAACACGTCAAATCACACATTACCACAATACGAAAAGAAGTTTAGAAACAGGTGCGCATATATTGTAATAAATAAATGGAAGGAGCTAATTCAAACTAGAGAAATGAAATCACAGCACTACTGTCATAATCGAAAGAGAATCAACTTATGAAGTGTCTTTAGCGCAAACCATAGAGTTAATAACATTTGGATGCGCCTCAAAGAAAATAAAAACGATGACACCGTTATTAACAACAATATCTTAAGCTGAACACTTTTTTGTTTCCGTTCTGTTTTGTTTATTATTCTAATATGGTTTTTACTCGTTACTATTTTGAAACTTATTACTTTTATTAGTCAAAATAAGGTAAGATAAGATTGTTTTTTGCAGTACACCAGAAAAAAAAAACTAACATGAAATATTTACAACAGCCGGTGCGAACATTCATATGTATAAATGATAATATTCTTACATTACCAATCCGCGGTGGGCACGCGCGGTAATGAAGCCCATAGAAAGTACTGGTTTAATTACTCATTAGAGAGAAGACAGAGAGAGAAATGGCATGTGCCCTGCAGTGGAACGTATATAGGCTATATTAATAAAACTATAATACAAGCTGACTGGGCAAACGTTGTTTTGCTATATTCATTAGCCTGCGACCTATTCTCAGACATATACACAAAAAAAAAATCATAAAAATCGTTGATGACGTTTCAGAGGAGTTTGATAATAAACACTGTGACACGAGATTTTTATATTTTATATTATATTATATATATATACCTGTAAGTGGGTTGTATTAAAATTGGAAATAAAAATACATCTTTTTACATAGTGAAAATAACAATTGCTCTTTGTCAATGGCAAAATCAGAAAATGATCATCTTACATTGTACCAAGTACAAACCTTCTTCATATCTTGCAAAAATGGCTTGGTCTATGCAGTTGTTGGACTATGGCATAGAACACTCCGAAGGCACCGCTAGGGTGACCATGATGTATGTTTTGAGTGTTATCGTTCCATTAGGCTGGTCTAGACAAACGTGATACTAAAGATTACGATAACTGTAAGACATAAATGTTTTGTTCATCTTACAGGTGTCTGATGGTTGTGGTCTTAATTTTGTTTTGTTTGTCTAAAGTCTCTATTTGCGACTATAAGCTGATAGTTATTTTTGATATTGGCTTGTGAAAGAACTTGCCCAGCAACAGTTTCTTCTTCGATTTTATTTTTTCATATAATACTGCAGTTATAATTTTTTATTTATGGAGAAGCAATTAATCTTTCAGCCAATTCAGATACTTTGTATCTCTTTAGGCGCTTTGCTCCAATATCTACATTTCTGAAGGTGTCAACTTATTAAACTGAAAAAATACTTTGTTTCCACTGTCACATTTAATATTGCTAATGTTACCAAAATTGGAGTTGCTTAGATAATTGGATAGTTACTATTTAACAGTGAATAAAAAAAAACACGTGGATTTAACCATAATTATTTAAGTCTTTTAATGTATTTTGTTTTCTGGTGTGTACAATAAAGTGTTCTAATCTAATCTAATCTAATTTAAGGAGATCCAGTGTTGTAACTAGCGCCACTAATGAAAAGGAAACACATATCTTCTATAATTGATCGTATTTACAAAAAGCATCTTTACAACCCACGTACAACCTCTCAATCTTGTTAATAGTGATTTTTACGACCCACGACAAAGAACCTAGAATCATGAACCTAGGACTAGATAGCATTTATGCCCAAAACGGCCATTTTTGGCGTAAATGCTGTCTGGTCGTGCGTTTTTTGCCTCAGGTTCACGGCCATGGGTCCTTGTTTTCACTAGTAACATAATTGAGAGATTGTACAGACACTTTTTGCAAATTCGATCTGGAAAAAAAAGATATGTTTTTATTTCCTCAGTGGCGCTAGTGTTTAGTATTACTCCCTGGAGCCTCTTAAGTATATCTTATGTAGAACTGCGTCTTAGAACACAAATTTGGTATTAGTTAGGCACTAGCATTGCCCGTGGCGATAAAGCATTGGTAGAACGCTTGCTTCGAGCAATGAATTTGAATTCTAAGTTACTAGTATTTGTGAATTTAAAGTAGCACCACAAACGTCACCGTCAGTTAACGGACATGAGTATCTGAAGTTACACAATTACACATAAAAAGTAGCACGACAAACAAACAACATAAAACTAAGAAACTAAATTAATCGAAAATACTCCCCCGGGACACAACCGATCCAAAAATTCCCATGACGCTAGCAGCGTTCCTCCACTGCACCTCTAGGGAAATCCTTTGTATCAGGTATGCCGCGGAACGACGGTCATACCCACTAATCCTCAGGCGCCGATCGATTTCTATAACAAAAACTTACACGCAATATAAATAGCCGATCCGCTTGGGACACACGTAATGATTCATCATCATCAGCCATTTGACGCCCACTGCAGGACATAGGCCTCCTTCGTGGTTTTCATAACCATGAGGGGTTTTGCCATTATCGCCACGCCTGGCAGGCGGGTTGGCGATCGTAGTGTGAGGTTGGAATTTCAGGAAGACGCTGCTGCCCGTCTGCTGGTAATTGATTTCCTTAGTCGCCTCCTACGACATCCACGGAAGGAAATGGCGTGACACTTTTCTTAATCCGGCACCACAAAGATGATTAAGACTCTACTATCATACTTAATGATTAAGACTCTACAATCTCTCGGAGATAATATAGTATGTGCCCTGTAGAGGAGCATATAAGGCTAGTTATATTACCCGTGAATCCATTTATATACTCGTGAATAATATTATAAACGCGAAAGTTTGTATGTGTAGATGGATGTTTGTTACTCTTTCACGCAAAAATGGCTGAACGGATCCGGATTAAATTTTGCACAGAGATAGATTATAGTCTGGATTTGCACATAGGCTATTTTTATCCCGGATAATACACATCAAAATTACCACGCGAACGAAGTCGCGGGCCACAACTAGTGTTGTTCTTTCGCGAATATTTATTTCTAGGTCATGAAAATCTGTTTCAAACAAAATTCCGCTAGGATCAATCTAGCAATCTACGCGTAATTGCGTGACAAAACTCATATAAACTTTTAAATTAGTTTACGCATGAGTATGACACTGCCAAGAGCCTATTGTGTGTAATAATTAATTAGTGTAATAAAGTTATGGTTTCTGTAATCCTGAACCGATAATAAATACATTTTCATTTTATTATTTTTTTCATTTTCCAGATATTAGGTTGCCCACCAAACTGAAAACAAATAACCTCTGTTACAAGCATGTTTATTTCGCTATCACAAGAACGTGGATGGAAAAGTAGGCTTCGCAAATAAAACGAATGAATTGCCCACTGTAGTATTAATGATGTTATGACTGGTGCAGAAGATAAGGTTTATTATCTACACTTTTTTTCAAAACAGATTATTAAGCCCTTTGTTGCTTAATAATCCGCAGTTATAAACGCGTGTAAAATTTTATCCTGTTGTTGTTTGGAGGGTATTCTAGTTTGGGACTTCAGGATGGGTGTAAGCTAACAATGTGTATCGTGCTTAGAAAAAATTTAGTTCAAAAATACATATTTGTTATTTCATCATCATCATCACCAACCCATTATGTCCCCACCGAGGGGCACGGGTCTCTTCCCTGAGGAAGGTATAGGCCATACTCCACCACGGGGGCCAAGTCCGGATTGGTGGAGGCTTGTAGACTAGTGGCTCGTCTACTGTCAGAAGTTGTCAAGCCGCCCTAAGGCCTCTGACTTGGCTTAACGACTGCCATCTATCGACGGCAGCCGGCACCAACAGCTTAACGTGCCTTGCGAAGCACGGAACCGCTCGGAAAAATGCCACTAGCGTTAGGCATAGACGGCGACCCATCCATGCACCATTTGTTATTTAATAAATATAAAAATAAATAACTTCCATGCAAAACAATCACTAGTCTTAGTCCCAAACTAGAATACCATGTGCTGTAGTAACCAGGCAAGGACATCACAAACATGGAGTTACACCCAGACTGAAGCCATTTCTACAAATGTGTGGCGGTCCCCAGTGTGGTAATCAGACGTTATATCGCTGGATCAACGAGGCAGTCAAATTAAAAGGCTCCATGCAGTAATACTAGCGCTACCAATGGTAAAAATCATATTTTTTTTAAAGATCGTTTTTGCAAAAAGTGTCAGAACGATCAATCATGTTAGTAGTGATTATCAGGACCCACGACCGAGAACCTAGGACCAGGGACCTGGGACTAGACAGAATTTATGCCAAAAACGGCCATTTGTACACATTTATAATGTTGACAAAACGGTAGAAAAAAACCTTGAAAATTTTTTTTACACCTAAATTAGGGATACATTTTTTTTTACTAACAGCATAGAGTTGGATATCGTTGAATTGGTCGTTGAAAAATATTGTGGGTGTAGGAAGACCATTTTTTTATTCAGGATTCCGCTTGCGAAATTTTAAGCTTTAAAGCCCAAATTTTTCTCCAAGCAGGGCGTCCCCGACTCCGGGCTAAACCGTTGATAGTAGAAACGTAAAAATAAATTCAGGTAGTAGCATATATTAAGAAAACTATCACGGCTAAGCAGGCTTTAGTAGTTAACGAATAGGCAACTAACTCATAAAAGTAAAATTTCGTACAAAATCCATTTAAAATGACTTCGATGAAGTTGTCAGTTCGGTAGAGCAGAATAAAAAAACTCTTTCTACGGATCCCTACATTGCGCGCGGTCCGACATGCCAGTTTTTGAGGTTAATTTTATTTAATCCTGGGGTTTTCGCTTGAGGTTCACGGCCATGGGTCCTAAAATCACGACTAACATGATTAAGAGATTGGTCTGTCACTTTTTGCAAAAATGATCTGTAAATTAAATTGCACGAAATTATTACTAAGAGCTGACCGATAAACTGCATTAGCAGTTTGGCAAAGTAGTGTAGCTGTTGTTTTTCATATTATCTTATGAATAAATTTAATATAAATAAATAACAAATAAATATGCGGTGGTAGCCTAGTGGGTAGAACATTTGACTCGGTAGGAGACCCAGGTTCGATTCCCGGTGCGGGACGTACCTATAACTTTGTTTTCTAAGTTAATATGTACATTTGTGAAGTTATAGTAGCAATACCACTCGCTGAAGGTGAAGGAGAACATCGTTAGGAAACCTGGGTGTCGGAGCTATTCACATACCTCAGCGCTTGAAATTGCCAATTCGCGGTGGGCATGCGTGGTTATTAAGCCCATACTCTCTCTCTCTCTGAGAGAAGGCCTGTGCCCTACAGTGGGAAGTATATAGGCTACTTATGATGATGATGAAAAACGTTATGTTTTTTCCATTGGAAGCGCAAGTGTTGATTACATTTCTGAAGTTCTTTATTTAACTTATTTTATGGCCTTTGTATCTACGTAATGAGATTATTTATACAGCGTCCAGTGGCGTCTTCACTCACACTCGATGGGTGAAGAGACCACTCGGACGCTGTAGAGCCTGGGACATTGTTTGAGATGAAGTAGGCTTATATTTTTATATAATTGTGGCAAGCACATGTCAACTCTGCGCGCGCACTATAATCTCCAACATTCCTGCATCGCGCTAGCAAAATGTTTCACATGACATACGATAAATATAACGTCCGACGAACATTAGTTGGACCGGCCGTCCCCAGGCATACGATCTGCCTGGCGGGAAATTTCCCTTTATAGTGGAAGAGCACGATCACCCGCTCTTCCCTATAGTGGTGACCCTCGACAGAACAATGTCAACCTTCCTTCGCTCTCGCAGCACCCCACATACAATCAGTCTTAAAGCAAGGCCAGCATCCTCTTCCCTCTCACCTCATCAGTTCCACTACAGTCAACGCACCGACTACTGGTACTGATGGTGATCTCCCCCAATCCCTCGGCACGGCAGCCACACAGCAACAGCGCACGTTGCCAGTGGTACAGCAGCCTTCACCGGTTCCTACCACATGCGCGGTCCCCATGGTACTGTCGCCGGTGAAGTGAATGTTAGCCGCCGAACACCCTCAACTGCTAGTCGACTCACTGACTCAGCGATTCCTGGCACTTGCAGGCTTTAGAGCACAGACTTCTTTTCCTATCAGACCTAGCTATGCGTAGCTACGGTATTGAAGGGGAGTGATGTGGCGAGCACATTTCAACTCTGCGCGGGCACTATAAACTCCAACATTCCTACATCGCGCAAGCAAAATGTTTCACATGACATACGATAAATATAACGTCCGACGAACATAAGTTGGACCGGCCGTCCCCAGGCATACGATCTGCCTGGCGGGAAATTTCCCTTTATAGTGGAAGAGCACGATCACCCGCTCTTCCCTATACAATGTTCGGAACCTAGTGTTAATTTATCCTAGGCAAAAACAGTCTTATTTGGGAAGGTGTAACAAGTAAGCCTTAACACATTTAACACATGAAAATTACACATTGTTTATACATATTGATTTGTTCACGTCACAATTTTATGAAAAGTACAACAAAAGGTATTTATTTATTTTATTTACTGTAGGGTAATCTACAGCGAAATCAATAACAAAAGACTTAACAGGTCTGCGTACTTTGTAGTAATGCACATTTATGATATACCTAATTAGGTACATATACATATTTATTTAGATTTAAGTTTTTATGTTCCAGAACACTGCATCATAAGACTAAGGAGCCCCTTAGTTTCCGGTCAAAAAAATTTACCACGTTGTAATAATTTATCACTGCGTTTTCAATGCATACAATCTGATTCGTACTTACATCGACACTTACACAACGTACCGTCTACAGCACATTAACCTTTGCATGCGCGCACTCTACTTAGTTGTGTTACAAACGACTTTGCAACAAAAGTGTAAAGATTGACCTGCTTTTGACTGGTCAATCTGAATTTAATTCTAGTGCCTTTTCGATAAAAGCTGCCCTATAAAACTGTCCTGAGACCAATAAATAAAAATTCATCCAGCTGTACTATTAAGTAACGCTTGTGTGCTAGGTTATAATTTTTTTCTAATTGATACTACAATAGTTTCTGGTGAACAATAAGGCGTATTCTTATCTTATATTGACTTATCTTACTATTTTCCTAGATCGTAAAAGTGATGGTCACTCTAGTCTTAAATACCTACATTGAACGCGGCTCAATCCTAATAAAAGCAAGTACAGTCGAGTGAAAATTGCAATCAGTCACGCAGAACGGTCAATATCTGCTGGGCTAATATGACAGGAGAAGTCTCGGCTTCTGTGTACGCTTACATTCTTGTTTTTTTTTAGTCTGGGAAACTTTAGCTATACCGTCTCGCTTTAAAAATGGACAAGAGTGACTGTGCCTCACTTATGACCGTTTTATTAGTCTTTGCACATAACAACCGTAGAGTTTGATTAAATTTAAATGGACAGTGAAAGCACGAATATTAAAATATTGTTTCTCTAACTCTACTACGAGTTTTGTATCTTATTGCTGCTTAATGTAGGCTTAGTCAATTAAGAATCACGAAACAAGTCCACTTCAAAATAATTAGCCTTAATATCAGTGATACTAAGTCGTAAAACAAGTTATATTACTATTGGATATTGGAAAAGCGTACTAACCTCCGGATTTATTAATATTTTCGTATAATATTTTCATTTTGTCATAGTTTCCCGGAATCTTTCCATGCGAATTTTTCCTTAAAGTGTTTCTCCATCACTGTAGATTGGAAGTCAGCTTTATACAACGCTTTCTAAGCAGTACAACTCTTAACAGCTCTTCCGTGATTTAACATCTGACCAGTCATAGATCTTGTACAACCATGACATCCTTCTCCTTTCCGGCCTTCTCGTTTCTTCCTCCTTGCCCATCATAATTGTCTACAGCAATTGGTATCTCTTGTTTCGCAGCTCATGACTTAAGAAAGTTACTTTCTACTGCTTAATGGTGCGAACAAGCTCCACCCTTTTGTGCATTCGTCTAAGGTCTTTGACGTAATTCAGAAAAATTTAAAATGCCATTAAAAATATAACTTATAAAAAACCAGCGTTTTTTTATATAACGAATATGTATGTACACTGATTGCGTCACTGCAAATGTAACTTTGTAATCTTGTATATTTATATGGGATTACAAAGTTATTCATGCAGGTGTTTCTAGAAAACTAGACCGAAATGCAATGCAATTTTTTTTAGTTTTTCCTTGATTTATTACACTAAAGACAATTTTTTTTTCTAAATTAGATGCGTCTATGTCTGCTAGAAGTGCCTTAGAGTTTTGTTGATCGGTCAGTCAGTCAGTCAGTGAGTGATAAAATGACTAGTTATAATTCTTAAACTACTGGTTTATATTGAATGAAATTTGAAACATACCGTGTTTATACAATGGCTGCTTGGTAACTGAAAATTCAGGCTTCTAGTTTTATACGTAACGAAGTTATAGGAGTCGAAAATGGCCTGAACTGCTTCGAGAAAAGGAGTGCCGCTTTTTTGCTCGACTTGGCGTGCCCCCAGATCTGAAGGTAAGGAACTTATCAAGTTCCTTGTATTCACGTTTATTATCATTTTCAAATGTAATGTTGTTGCCGTATTTATGGAGAGGCAAAGAACCTAGGCCTCCATATATGGGGTAACCTATCATGGGACAAACAAGCCTCGGATAAGTAGGAAAATCTTCTCCTCATTGCACTCACTCAAACGTATGCAGAAGTTTCTACCGTATTCCGCCGTATCCCGTATTACTTTACTCAACGACTTGTTGCTTCCAGTCATCGACTACACATTATGTGTACTTCACTGAGGAACTTCTCCCTGAGTTAGATCATCTTCTTAATGTTTCATAATGATTGTCTTCTAAATGCCTCCCTAAATTTGACCACATTTCCCAATACAGCTCCCAATTGAACTGGCTAAGCACCCGCCACTACAGGAATGCCCAAATCTTGACGCTGCTCTATAGCATCCTTCACAACCCCTCCTCCCCCCATTATCTGCGTGAACGTTTCGTATTTTTAATTTGAAAAGTAATTAAGTACATTAAAAGAACCATACAGCGTTTGGCACTACCTTTGGACCCGACTGAAAATCAGCGTTGCAACGGACCACTCTGTTGCAACATTATGCTGAGTCGGGCCCATTTTGGGGGCTCAATACTTAAAAACTATAATGTATTTTATTATTGTTTTCATGTTTTATCGTTTATTTATTTTTTACCCACTTTTTGTAACCTTTCTGTGTTAATTGTTAAAAAATGTAGGCATCTTGTATTGATAGTGAGTGATAAATTTTCTTTTTTTTGTTTTGAGTATTGTGTCGTCAAATAAATGAATTTTCTTCTTCTTCTTTTTTCTTCTACCCCCACCCTTTCCACATTACCTGTTTGTAGACGATGCGTACACGCTAACGCGATGTAAATATGTGAAATGTCTGTATGTTCGTGTTAGTCTTAAGGTTTTCGTTCTTGACCGTTTTTATTAATAGATTATATGATTACGATTGAAGGTAATGGGGCAAAGCCCCAGCGTATGTGCTGGTCGCTCCGCCTTGCAACATCAGTTCGACAACGGCCACCAACGAGTAACCCGCGCGCGCTGTGTGACATTACCGCCACGTTTACCTCTGTATTTTTTTCTCTTTAATCTTCCAATGCCTTACGCTGTTGGTTGGCTAGAACAGAATACTATTTAGTTTTAGCCCGCCAATTGTAAAGAATTTTAATCATAAAAATAAATTACTATCATCTAAAAATTTCTGAAGATTTTTAGGGTTCCGTATCCAAGGGAGCCAAACGGGACCCTATTCCCTGAATCTACTGTCTATCTGTCTCTCCGTGCGCCCTTTCAAGTGGCCTATCTTTGGAACCGTAATAGGTAGCAAGTTGAAATTTTAACAGAATATGTGTTATTACAGCGGATTAAGTAACAAATACTCTCTACTCTCTCTCTCTGAGAGAAGGCCTGTGCCCTACAGTGGGACGTATATAAGCTGCTTATGATGAAGTAACAAATAAGGCAATTTCAAAAATAATAATAAAACAATACAGCACTCATACAATAATACTCCATACAACAAACATGTTTTTTCGCTTCGCCGTTTTATTGTTTATGCTCTATCTTAAAAACCGTTATACATGCAGGCATTAAACTTGGCGTGATTTTGGGAACTATTATGTATTCTAACGACTTATAATAAAAAACGGCCCAGCGCGAGTAAGGAACCCTCGGTGCGCAAGTCTAACTCACATTTCGCCAGTTTTTACAAATTTACAGATCGAAATAGTTAAGTTTTTAGACGGTATTGCATAATGTTAACCGCTGAAGTGCAATTTGGTTGGACATACTTGTTATCTTACTCTATGTAAGATCAGTCCTTGATGTGCTACCCAATTCAGTAGAACGCAAATCATGCATTTTTATTACGCATCTAAGGTTTGACCTGCTATGTTATTACAGGGGTAGTATCATATTTTGATACACTGCAAAAAAAATCCTCGCTATTTAAAAGGCGCTTTTTACGAATGAATTCTGTCAGTGACTGTACCACAAGTTTTTTTTCTTTCTGCATCTCTGCACACGCAATTTCTTGTTTAGCGGCCATCTTCGTCTCTAGGCTAGACTTGTTTTTAAGACAGGTCAGCTCGAATGTGCTAAAATTCTGACCACCTTATTAGTTGCTTCCGTGACGGAACAAATTTCGAATTTGGATTGATAAACAAACCATGTAACTCTCTCTTTATAAGTGTACGTTTAGTTAGGCCGCTTATATACGGACGGCACGTGTGCCAACTTGGGCCGTCGACCCCAGTTGACGGCTGCAGTTGGCACGCGCCCCACGCGTCCCAGGTTCGTGATCCTAGATCCTCTGTCGTGGGTCCTAAAAATCACTACTAACCCGATTGAGAGATTGTACAGACACTTATTGAAAATACGATCTGTAAAAGAAGATATGATTTTTTTTTTCATTAGTGGCCCTAGTTAGCCGACTGGATCCTTTTAACTGTAGGTGACGTCAAAAAAAGCCATTCAGTTCCATCGAGCGGGTACAGGGTCGTTGACGTTAAGTCGACCATAGATTACAATGTAGATATACACTGAAGTCGACGCACCGCAACGTCACGTTTAGTTACCGTTCAACCGTTACCTATCTCATCAACGAACGGGTTTTGTGGACTCGTTCATATTTCTACTAATCCCCGGTTTCTCGTACACTAACTGTCTTTTAATCTACTGCTAACAACTGACAGTTGTAAAAACCTAAAAACCTAAAAGCACGGGTTAGTGCAACAAAAAAAAAAGAATATAACTGACAGTAGCTCACTGTCTCAAGGACAAAAAGACAACTGAAAGCAGAGCTGTTTACAGTATTTTATCAGATTACGAGTACGTAACGTAACAAACCGGAGGTTAGTCTGTGCATTTAGTCAATGTCTAAATTGAATAACAAAAACAATTGAAAGTCGATATTCAAATGTTTCACATTTTTTAAAAAAATAACGTCATAGAAACCATTTGAAAAAAGTTTCATTCGAAAACCTCAAACCATGAAGATTCTATGTCAATTCAAAGAACCTATTGCAATAAAACGGCAATTTCATACTTTAACCCCTAATATTTTCACATTTGTTCGCTTGTTATTGTGTGCTGTTACGTTGTATGAGTGACGCTTTGAACGCGAACGCGCGGTATTTTGGGTTTCCGTTCAATAAGATGTAGTTAGAATTTCAACGTCTTCTGAGTTTCACTAAAGGCGATTTTTACATTGACGGCAAAAAACAATGATCGTGGAAAAAAGCAGCTTTTAAAACTAGTTTATTGATCAACGCCAACCTGTTTCCAAGTTGTTTCGGTATCTAAGCACTTCCTTAGCAGGAACTGTACTCGCGATTCTCATGCATCTTCTACATTTAACGGGTCTAATCGCGATCTTTTATTAGGTGCTTTACGTAATTAATAATCGTTTTTTTACACCAGGGCAAGCTAGGGTAAAAAACATGACATGCAATAAAAAACTTTATTCAGTTTTCTGGTCAATTTATTTTTATTAAACACATTTTTATGTAAGTACATTGCACATCGATAAATCCTTTAAGATTTTTTTAATGTAAACGTATTCACATTATTTACATAAAATTATCACTGAAATCAAATATTTGAGCAACAATTAGGTATGTATTGTTAATAGAAATAAATAATGGAACATTATTTTATCAGAACTAATTACACCTTGCACACATAGTTCATGGAGGTGTAAAAATTTACATCATAAAAAAATCGCTGGTGAACATTAATATTTTATTTATTAAAACGAATAAAAACTCAATGATCTTTTTTGACCAACTTCAAAAAAGGAGGACGTTCTTAATTCGGCGTGTATGTTGTTTTACAAAAAATATTGTTCCTATTCATTTATTCTTTAGTTATTTACAGTTATGTACAGTTAATAGACATTAAAAATAGCATGCATGCCATAATACAAATTTTACCCTTATTTTATTCATAAAATTAACTTATTTTAACATAATTATATAACCTACACAACCGATGGTTTCACCTTTTGCAACGATTTCCCAAAATCGTGTGGAATCAACAAACGACAAATTAGACTTGTCCTTAGTCGCCTGGGGGCTATGTTAAGTCCGTAATTAATTTTTTTATTTCCAAAAGACACTACGATAAAAGAGCTTATAAATAGACAATGAGGGTATTACAAAAATATTTTTATTTTAACCGGCAGTCCTCAAGCTAGGCTATCATTGTATCGATTTAAATTTTGTTAATTGTTGACAAATTTTTAAACGAAGAAAATATAATAACTTTTCATTATTTATTATTTTCGTACATTGATTTTAGTACATACAATTATGTATAACATAAAAAATATTTGCATCAGTATTGAATCTTCTTGTAATATTTTTAAATTTGTTTTATTATCTCTTTGAAACCGATTTCAAAAAAAGGAGGTTCTCAATTTATCCTTAAATTTTGCATGTAAGTCCAGCAATGATTCTTTACCACAACACAACATCCGATTTCATGATTTCTTTTTTTGTTTGTATCGGGGTAGCTCAAGGGTGATCCCACATAAATTTGCTCGATATCAGCTGTTGATGGTAGCTGTGAGAAAAACAGTAAAACTATTTAATTTGCAGAGGCAACTGCAATGCATATGTTTTTCTGGACATCTGTTTTTTTGACGTGAACCGTCTTTCAGTTCGGTCACTTGCTAAAAACCGAATGCAACGAAAACATATCACCTCGGCTAGGGCTGGAACTCTGTAACAACATATCGTATGCAATTTATTTATATACCGTTGAAAAGAACAAAGTAGCCATTACGTACATCCTCTTGAGCTGTGCCGCTAGATAGCGCTAGTGCCTCGTAACACATTGCGGAGCTTGAGCTAAAATTAACACTTACTTATAGACGTTTGAAGTTAAACCAATGGCCGTGTAGCCCGATACAGCCCCACCCGCTTTTATTTTACTTATTACAAACATCCTCCATCCAACATTTACGGCGGCTTTGGTATTTTTACACTAGTAACCTCCTCTCGAATGGTGCGTTGTCCGAGAAATCCTCTGCGTTGACCGATTCGCGGTTCCCAAGCTCTGTTTGCATGTGTTGCGCTTAGAAAGTGGTTACTCATATAGAGGCAGTGTCGACGAGGTTGTTCGATACAGAGTGGTTACTCATAAAGTTACTCATAAAGAGGCAGTGTCGACGAGGTTGTTCGGGACGTAGCACCTGTTCTTGGCCACGTGATGCGATACAGAAACTGGCTGCCCACTTCGCCGGTTTCTATAACCTGCAACAAAAGGAGAACATAATGAGAAAATAGCTAAAGCCTGTTTTAAAGTACTGAAAAAAAAAACTTAATTATATCCATCTTAATTATCTACATCCGTTCTACAATGATTTTGAAATCGTTAGCAATATTTTGCGGAAATTTTTTTTTCGTTGTGTAAAACAGTATTAATTCATTATCATCATCACCAGCCATTTAACGCCCACTGCAGAACCTTCGGTTCATAGGCCTTCTTCGTGGATTTCATAACCATGAGGGGTTTTGCCATAATCGTCACGCTTGGCAGGCAGGTTGGCGATCGCAGTATGCGGTTGGTATCTCAGGAGGACGCTGCTGCCCGTCTCCTGGTAATTGATTTCTTTATTGGCCTTCTACGACATCCACGGAAGGATATGGAGTGACGCTATTCTTAATCGAGCGCCACACGTTATTATTAATGAAATTACCTTTTATCAATAATGGTATGACATAGGTATTTGTAAATATTGGTGATTTCCAACCTTTGGTTCCGAATTGTGCATCCGAATTCATAACATTGAAAAATGTTTTCTAATGAAATAAAAACTAAATTTGCACTGATATTTACTCAAATAAATGCCAAATAGTGCAAATTAAGCTTTAATTATGTCTAGTGCTTGTGTTAACCGGAGAAAATACTATGTTTTCTAATATGTTCATTTGTTAAATGCTTATGAGTCTACTGTCTGTTATGCGTAAACAATTTAACGAAGAATTGAGTAGGCCGGTGCCGACCATAACACGCTTAAACCATAGTCTTTTTCGATTTTTATTACGTTTTGGCGTGATATTGTCTGTTTTGATTAAATTAAGTAATTTTAGGTAACAAGATTTATTTTTGCATATTTTTTTTAATTTAGCACCATAATTATGTTTATATGTCATGGTTAGAATATCCCCTTAAGAAACGGTGAACGAATTCAAAGTCACCCTGTACATTATTTATACAGCGTCTAATGCATTGGTGCCCATCCAGGTGATGTAATACCTGTGACATATGTTTTAAGATGGAGTTGGCTTGCTCACCACGTTTTAAATAAAGAACAACCGGCCAATTGCGGGTCGGACCCGCGCACGAAGGGTTCCGTACCAATATCTATACAACATTAGACGAAGATCGAGACAAGATAGATTAGGTACATTGAGAACAGTGCCATCTATAGAAATCAACAAGAAGCGATTAACATTGACATTTAAAGACACGACATCGGCGATGTGAAGGTTACAGAGATGGCCGCTAGATGGCAAGCGCTGTATTTAGATAACGATTTTTGTATGGGAGGGCTCCCATACCCTTAAATATTTATTTTTCTTTATCTGTTTTTAGTATTTGTTGCTATAGCGGAAACAGACATACCATACATCATCTCTGAAAATTTCCACGGTCTAGCTATCACGGTTCATGAGATAAAGCCTGGTGACAGGCAGACAGACAGTGAAGTCTTAGTAATAGAGTCCCTTACCCCTTTGAGCACGGACACCTAAAATTCCAATGTCAGTAAGCCGCTGATTTCCTCCTGTTTAAGAAGTAAAAAGTGAAAGAAGAAACAGTAACATTAAGACGTAATAACATTAACATGTATATTTCCTTTAAAAAAATAGGGGGGCAAAGGACAAGATAAAATGTACCCGAAACCGGCGTGCGTGCACGCAACGACTAATGAATGTCGAGGAAGCGAAAGTGATCTGTCGTAGTCCCTGGTCTCTGCCTGCCCCTCTGGGATACAGGTGTGAGTTTATGTGTGTACGTATTTCCTTAAAAATACTCTAATGAAATAGAGGTAGATAAACAATCACACACACACGCGCGCGTACACACACACATACACATACACACTCGCACTCACCACCTACACACGCGTATAATGAAAATAGGAAATACAAATACACCTTTTGGGCAATAAAAAAGTTAACGATACAAATCTAGCTTAATGTGAAATTACTAGGCTACGAAAAGACCGAGAAACCTTCAACGTCACCATTAAGGGGATCCAAGCAGTAATACTAACGCCATAGCGTCCGAGAAGAAACGATCATATCATATTAATCATACCACAATCTCTTAATCATGTTAATAGTGATTTTTTGGACCCATTCATAAGCAGCCTATATACGTTTTACTGTAGGGCACAGGCCTTCTCTCAGAGAGAGTGTATGGGCTTAATCACCACGCGTGCCCACCGCGGATTGGCGATTTCCAGCGCTGAAGTATGTGAATAGCTCAGACCCTCAGGTTTCCTCACGATGTTTTCCTTCACAGTTAGCGAGTGGTATTGCTACTGTAACTTCACAAATGTACAATAACTTAGAAAACAAAGTCATAGGTACATGCCCGCACTGGGAATCGAACCAGGGTCTCCTGCTTCCGAGTCCAATGTTGTACCCACTCGGCTACCACCGCTTTGGACCCATTGCCGTGAACCTAACGCAAAAAACCTAAGACTAGATAGCATAAACGCCAAAAACGGCCGTTTTTCGTATAAATGCTATCTAGTCCCAGGTTCGTAATACTAGGTCCAAAATCACTGTTAACATGATTGAAAGATTGTATGGACACTTTGTGCAAATACGATCTGTAAAAGAAGATATGATTTTTTTCTTTGGTGGTGCTAGTTAGCTCATTAGATCCCCTTAAATAAAAAAAAGCTGCAACGAATAATGTCTAGAGAGCGATAAGACACCCTAACTAATGAGTAGAGTAAGGTCAGGGTCAACGTATACATTTACAAATAGGGAAACTACTTATTTTGTTGAAACAAAGATTAACTTTTAGTGCTCAGTGACCTAGTAACACATAATTTTATTATGTTAGATAAAATGGAACGCAACCTGCGACACTGAGCGCCGCCATCTTTTTATCTCTTCCCTAGTTTGGTGTGTCAAGTAGTACATCGCTGCAAAACGCTAATTCATGGTTTCCTTTGCATTGCCAAATTTACACTCGATATTGAGCTATTAACTCAACAACATACGATTTTTCCGTTGACAGATTAACTTGTAGCTTATAAACGTCCCACTGTAGGGCACAGGCCTTCTCTCAGAGAGAGAGAGAGAGAGTACGGGCTTAATCACCACGCGTGCCCACCGCGGATTGGCAATTTAAAGCGCTGAGGTGTATGAACCTCAGGTTTCCTCACGATGTTTTCCTTCACCGTTAGTTAATATAACCTCAAAAATGTCCATAAGTTAGAAAACAAAGTCATTGCTTAACTTGTAGCCTATAAACGTCCCACTGCAGGGCACAGGCCTTCTCTCAGAGAGAGAGAGAGAGAGAGAGAGAGAGAGAGAGAGTACGGGCTTAATCACCACGCGTGCCCACCGCGGATTGGCAATTTAAAGCGCTGAGGTGTATGAACCTCAGGTTTTCTCACGATGTTTTCCTTCACCGTTAGTTAATGTAACCTCACAAATGTCCATAAATTAGAAAACAAAGTCATTGGTACATGCCGGGATTCGAGCCCACGATCTCCCGAATGAGAAGACGTTCTTCTAGCTTTTTTTTATACTTGTGATAGGTGAAGATAAGACGGCGTAATGAAATATGTAAATGATTTATATGAGTTTACAATCGCAAATGACGTTACAGTCAACAGCATATCAACGGTCATTACATTTTCATGACAAACTCACCCGTAACGTAATTGAGTACAGTTCACGCCTGTCCACGACGCATTACCTATCTACTTTATAGATTTTAAAATTACCTGTTCCAAATGTATACTGAAAAATATAATAAAGTTGCTGCTTTTACAATTTTGCCGACATGCCGCCCTTTTTAATCTAACATAGTACAGTACATGCATACATAAGCAGCCTATATACGTCCCACTGGTAGGGCACAGGCCTTCTCTCAGGGAGAGAGTATGGGCTTAATCACCACGCGTGCCAACCGCCAATTGGCGATTTCAAGCGCTGAAGTATGTGAATAGCTCAGAAGATGTTTTCCTTCACAGTACATAGTACAGTAATTGCTGATTAATAAAGGTCCACGGTCCGCCCACAAAAAGGCTCGAGTTGCACCCGGTCACGAGATAATTTTTTTTTTTCTTTCTCATGTTCAGTGGACGAAAAGCTATACAGCAAGACCTCTAGGCAATTTTTGAGAAATGGGAAACATTCCCGCACTGGACTATAATGTGGGCGGACCACCATTTTCACGTTGTCAGCGGCTCTGGTGCGGCAAACAGTAAAATTATGTACAGTCGATAGCAGGGTCAACATTTATATTTTAGTTGCAAAGTCATCCTTTACGTTACTGATTAGAGTGCACGTATGTAAAAACACCTAACTGCAAAGTGGGTTACTCGGGGCTGCAAGTGATGTAAATCGCTTCGGTCAGATGTCGCTGCCTGTACGTAATACAGAGAAGTTCGTAAAGAGGCTCGAAATTTCATCGACGCTAGCACTTGCCCATTAGCTCAGTTAGGAGAGCGCTGGCACGGTGAGCCAGAGGTCGCGGGTTCAAGTCCCGGCATGGGTGGAATTTTTAACCTCTAAATAGGTTTTTAAAATTGTCCTCAGCACGGGTTAGTGCAACAAAAAGAATATAAAAATGTAGGTGTGTTGTCGACTGTATCAAAATGTGCCAATGAACTAAGGCGATAGCCATAACTTATCAGATTAGCAAGTTGAAGTAGCAGTGTGCTGGTCACATCTAACCAAGAACTGAATAGTGCCCTATTGCATAGATCTACATATTAATTGACGTTGACCATTCGGTATACATTTCAAAGTCGACCCACGGACAAAGAGTCGACTTTGCAATGTTCATCTAATTGTCATAGTAAACTATGAATTGTAGTTTGATGAAACGCAGCTTAGATCGCTCGCATTGATGAAATAATTATGTAAGCCCAGATCAAAAAAAAAAAACTGACAACTAAGGTGGGTGATCCAAATTAAGTCTATGTCCTAATAAGGCCTATATTTTAAATTCCCCGCTTCACGATTTCAAAAGGCCGCCAATGCATGTAGAATTATGCGTGTACATTAAATAACGCACACAAGCACAGCAAGCGGCCCGTGCCGCGAGCATGTTGGAATCTGTAGTTGAAAACAACCACGACGTGGAGCGTACGCTTGTTTTTATAAAATTCTGGCCGAGTAAACAGGAAGTATTTTTATTTCTATTCGTACACGGCGTGCTATGTTTTGTCTATAGGATAATTATACGTTTTGCCATCTCCTCACATAAGTGAACGAGCTGAAATATCGGTGTATTCCATAAAATTGTTGTTTTGTTTACCCATGTGCCATGCCCTAATAAGGCCTATAAAAATGTACAGGCCTTATAACGGCACAGGTACAGGCCTTATTAGGACAATGTTTTATGTCAGTTAGAAAAGTATCACAGTAAAATAGTAAACCTTTGTTTTCAGTAACATCATGGAAAACAGATCAGCAGCTTCTATCATAAGGAAAAAAGGATTCAATGGACTTCGCAACACATGTAAAACTCTGATAAAATGGTAGAAAGGGGTATATTATCTACATATGCTGCTGCAGCCAGATACAACATCTCAAGAAGAACCCCACGCAACCATCTAGAGAGTGGTTTCAAGAGAGATATTTCAACTGCAAATGTGGAAGATTCAGATGGCTCAGGCACAGATACGGAGAATTTGCCACTGTCCTTGCTATCAAAAAACAATCCGAATGCTGAAACTCTACATAAGATAGACAATCAATCAACTACGTGTGAGATTTATTAATTTTTACCAATTCCTAAGTTTAAAGTTAAACCGACTGCTCCACGCAAGAAGTCTCTGAATTACAGGGCTCAAGAGGTAACAAAAGATTCATTTGGTGACAGTGCTACAAAGGATCTCGACCATTAGCAGTATTGCTAAAATCTAAATAGTGTCACCAGTTTTCAGTGTCCATAATTCATGTTTTCAATTATAAAAAATTGGGGTTTTTTTATAAAACCATGACTTCTCCGTAATTCTAAATTAATAAAGTTATACAATAATTAATGCTTCCGGTTTAACGACCGCTGTCATCTTGATACAAATCCATTTGTCCATTCACAGACCTATTCAAATCTCAATCTGTGCATTCAATAATGTAGTGTTGCCATCCAACCGACCGCTACTTTTCAAATCGAATACATACAGGGAAAAATAGGTATATTTAGCTGAAAAAAGTAGCATAACATAACTTTTGCTATTTCGTTTGATAATACCTAAGTACTTCATTTGCATATTTCTTTATCCACCTGTTTATTTAGATTATTTGCGGTTTACATTATATATTAGGTACTAACACTAGATAACAGATTCAACAGTGTAGACCTTCATCATCATCATCATCAGCCATTTAACGCCCACTGCAGGACATAGGCCTCCTTCGTGGTTTTCATAACCATGAGGGGTTTTGCCATAATCGCCACGCTTGGCAGGCGGGTTGGCGATCGCAGTATGCGGTTGAAATCTCAAGAAAACGCTGCTGCCCGTCCCCTGGTAATTTATTTCCTTAGTCGCCTTCTACGACATCCACGGAAGGAAATGGAGTGACGCTATTCTTAATCCGGTGCCACACGGATCTGTGGATCTTGTGGACCTTAATTTGACCGAATCGCTCGGATGCTGATCTTTAAATGAACTAGGCAAGCGGTGGTTATGTATTAACAGAACGCTTGCATCACATTCCAAGGTGTTGGGTTCGAATCAGACATTGTATGTGATTTTTTTATAGCAGTACGACTGTCTAACGTTTACGGAAAATATCGAGAGGAAACATGTGTATGAGGTACACCCCATGTCCCCAGACTTCACCTCACTCCAAAAAAGCTAAGCATAGTGGCAGAATATACTTCTCGGTCTTTTGTACACTCTGCCGCAGCGTATGTGTGTGGTCCAACGTATGTAAAGCCTTATCGGAAACCGACTTGTTCGGGGAGTAGAAACTCGCTTCCATGCATTTTGTGTGGGTTACGGCTTATTATTATTACAGCGCAAGAGCGGTTGGAGAAGAATGAGTGAAAGAATTTAGTCTGGACGAACAGTTTAGGCCCGGTGCAACCTCTTTGCTAGCGGAATTCGCCTGAGTTACGCGACGTAGTGATTATATACTCTTTGGTTACGCGGAGAGTATGCACACGACGTGTGAAAATGACAGTTTCATGTCATGACATGGTATAGGACAAGAAAAATGCGGTAGTATTAATGATCTAATTACATCCTCGTCCGGAGAATTAGTTTAATGCTAACAATAGTATTTTAAAATTCTAAGCCAGTACTTCAAATTAAGGTATTATTTCATTGTGGCACAACTTTGTTGATAGCGATACTAAGTGTCTTAATCACTTGATCATTTTCCTTTGACATCGCACATTACTGTACCATCGTCAAGAGTAGATGTTCCTGGCACTTCTTTCATTATAAAGATTAACACAAACACACCAAAATCAGCGTCAATTACTGGCTGTACATCTGCACAACCTACAGTTGCTGCAACGCGAAAGCGAACCTCAGTAAAGACTGCTTTTTTGACAGCAATAAACCAAAGCGTCACGATAAGAAACCTTTTTGGTACTGCCCACCTTGTAAAGAAGATCGAGTTGATGATATGCGACAATGTCTTACTTGTGGCGTTTGGTATCATGAACTGTATGTTGGAATCACACCATATTTGGATGGATAAAATATTTTACTGTTCAGGAGGTTGTTAAAAAAAAACGTGAAAAAGGCTGATAAAAATAGCACGTTTACATGATGAGAAACTCGTTAAATCTGATCTAAAATGACCAAAAGTAATTAATAGGATCTAATTACATTTAATATAAGTATTGACAACGTTTTGTATTAATAGTGAAGTTGAATGCTTACTTGTTTTTATTAAGGCTTTATTAAGACACAGGGTTCCCAATAAGGCCAAAGTGACCTTTTAGTTATTTGTGTTCACAAAAGTGTGATTTTTGTTTGTAAAGCAATTTTGTTTAGTTTATTACAAAGTTTATTTATAATGAAATGTAAGTATTTCAATTTACCAGTGCATTTTAATAATAAACCTTCTAGTTAGATAATAAAAAATAAGGTAGGCCTAATTTGGTTATTCATTGGTAATTAAGCCGAAACTCACTCTCTCAGAGAAGGCCTATGCCCTGCGCAGTGGGACGTATATAGGCTACATAAAAAACCCGACTGTACTAAAGCTGATAAATCTAGAAATCTAGACACGAAACGAAAGGGCCCGACACAACCTTCATTACCATTACTGAGCTATGATTTATCCCGCACGCCCTCGCCACAGTTTTTAACCGACTTCAAAAAAGGAGGAGGTTATCAATTCGACGCGTACTTTTTTTTTGCTATGTTTTCGCATAGCGCCGTCAAATCTTAATCGATTTCGACAATTCTTTTTTTTCGAATAGATATAACATCTCATTGGTCCCATTTTGGTAAAAATCTGACGAAGGCTTTCAGAGATGGAGAACGGAACTCTTAAATGGACAGGAGGTAAATAAGGCCTAATGGGGCCCATCCTTTAGTAATATTCGTATATTTCATAAAATAGCGTAGGTAAAAGTAGCCCCAAGGTAAGTCGGTGATGTTCTGGCGAAAAGTTTTGGAGATAGAAATTGAGAACATCAAATTTTAAAGCAACGAATTAAATTAATTAGCGAACTTATTCTTAGCTAATGTGTAGTCATCCTAAGTCTCTGTCCATTTATAATGTAAGCTACAAGTTTCCCAAACAAATAACAATAATAATTAAGCAGGGTAAATTATGGTTATAAGGGACTTGCTTATTTTTCTCCCGCTCCCCCACTAAAAATTGAAAAATAAAATTTAAGAACAATTTAAAGCCGACTTCGAAACAAAAAGGTTAGAAATAATTTAAATTATGAGAAATACGTATAGATGTCATGCAGTTATTGCAGAAGTATAATTTTTAATCCGTGCCCAGTTTCATGATCAGCACATAGGTATATTTTGGACACTGAGTCCAAATTATACTTCTACAATACCTACATGTATACATTATTCTAATTATTTAAATTATTTGTAACTTTTTAGTGCTGTAGTGTTTCGAAGTCGGTTTACATTTTTTATTTAAAAATTTTATACTGTGCCCTTGCGCTCGCAATTTCTTTGGTGCTTGCAAATGTATTTTAGTTCAGCAATCAGAGGCTGGCTGGTGATTATAAATAAGTAAAAATCCGGTTAAGTGCGTGTCAGGCCACGCGCAGTACAAGGTTCCAAAGAAGGAAGGATTTTTAGATTAATATTGCGATTTTAAATTTTACTAACACATTCAATTAAGTTAGTTTTCAATTGCATTTGTACAAATTCTGTATAAAAAAAGTTCAAAGTATTGCTCCACTATGCCCAATACAAAGTTATGTAGTTGTATTTAGAAAGCCCGATTAATAAAACTAAATTAAATTAAACCCGAGCCCGGGTACACTGCCAAAAGTTAAAACTATTCAGATACTAAAACAACCCCAGTTATGGGAGCCATTTATCCCAGTTAAGCACGTACCAGACGGGACCATTAATGTCCCGTTTGGTACGTGCTTTATTGCTCTGATACGTTGAGTTAGTAATAGGGAACATGCCCCAAAATTTGATTTGAGTGACATCGTATTTGTACCATGAAGGACATAGGGACGCTGTTAAGCAATACTGTGTCAACCCACAAAATGTCAAAAATTGAGATTTTGATGCAGATCGTTAGCTTAGGGCTTAAACTATGTTTTTCAAAAGTGTTATGAGCTATTTGAACGATTTTACTAGAAGAAAATCTAAAAAGTACCATTTCTTTTTAGTTTAAGACTTTTGCTTTATGGACCTTGAAACATTATTGCGAAACTAAAATCAAGTGATTTTGTTTATGTCAATAACTGAGTCTCGCTTTCTAATACAAATTAAAAGATTATATTAACGATATAGATTGTAATTTTATAGTGCAATACGTGAAAAAGCTGTGAAGTGCAAAGATTTATTAAAGGTGAGACCGAAAGTTCTGTATTTCGTTGATTTTTACTTGAATACACTTTTGAGGTTATGTTGCCGGTTAAATGTTAAATAAATACTTTTTAAGGAATGAATGAATAAATTTTTTGATGTGAATTCTTTTCTTTTACGTGATAAAACGAAAATATCCTAAATTTTATACGAATTGGTTGTATAAAAGCAGTGAAACTACGACAATGCACATGACTCATTATTTAAAAACACAAATTGGTACATTAGTTGCAGTTTGATTTTAAGTTATACGACTTGACACCTTATTGCAAAACAATAACTTAGATTTTTAGATTTTTACTAAAAGTCTATCTTTAAAACAGACAAAATACAATAATTAAAATCGTAATTATTCATGACGAAGCCTTATCACTAAAAGTTTTATATTTTCGCAATTGTAATGCTGAGTTTAATTTGCTTATTTTAATTTTTTTTAGTAGTCCGCCGCTAAATCAAATGTGGATCTTGTGAAGCCAATGGCGTCTGATGATGAACAGTTATCCCGAGAGGTCCCAATTCCTTCTCGTCAAAACCAATTAGCGGTTAGATCGCCTGGTACTGTGTTGAGACCTCAAGAAGAAGTGCCTCTTGGAGATACCAAATATCTATATAACGGAGAAGGACTTACAAAATACGATGGGGTTTCAGATCAGTGAATTAATTTCGGATAACGAATTTGAAGTTCCAATATCATCAATATCAGCAGTTTTTGAACTCATTGACCAAACGGAAAATTCCATATTAAAGCCAAATGATATCATCCTATGAATCAGTTGAATGGTACTGATTTTCAAACATTTAACAAAGAAAACAATTTAGGTATTACATTAGAACAAGACAGGATTGATAGTACATCTGAAGTTTGTTATCAAAACGACACAACTGAAAGAAAAGAATATAATCATGTTGGTACAGCGATATCATTCCGATGTAAAAACCTAACTGGAAAGTGGGTTACTCGGGGATGAAAATGAAAAACTTAACAGACTTAGTTGAATTCTAATCGTTTCCTAATGTAAATAGAGACATAAAAAATATTTTATGAAATAATCCATATTATATCGACTAGTTCATGGCTGGGCTATTGTACGTAGCAAAGCTGTGAGTTTACTCCAGCCAGCTTATCTCTTTCCAGAAAGCTATCAGTGCTCTGATGTCACTGCAGGCCTCCTGAAGGGATCCCAGCTTCCCAATTATGGCGGTCCGTTGTTTTTCTACGCTCCCACAGTGAAATATTCATTCATTTTAATAAGGTTTCACAACAGAAGTCTTGCGCCGTCAGTTTAAGCAAGGTTTATATTTAGCGTTTTGAAGTTATATTATGAAAATTACCTATTAGTCACAGGGACAAACCTTTATCACGATTATTTACCTTTTAACATGGCCTTTTCAAAGAGATCAAACAAATTTTCTGCAAGTTCTCCAAGGTCGACGTATATTAGCTGTATGTACCTTCTGGAGTGCGAATCAGCCTCACAAATTCTGTACTGTACTGTAAAAAATATACACTAATTGCAAAATTCTTTAAAATGTAATTTCCCGTCAGCAATATGACCATCTTTTTAAAAAAAACTTCATCAAAATAATTTGTACGAATTTTTCTTTCGTAAGTTGGTCGTCTATTACTCGTTAAAAGCCTACTTAGCCGCGATAGTTTTCTCTTTAAGTTCATCTTATGTGCTTCTGCCCTGACTTTTTATACGTTTCTACAATTCGGTATTTGACACGATCAACAATAAATTATTTCATATGCTCGATTAAAACAAAAATTACAAAATATCTCGGAAAATGTATCTCTTTTAGTCAATTACTAGTTATTACAATTTTTAAATAGATTAAACATAAAAGAGTTCTTTGAAATGTGACGTCATAAGCCAGTTATGTTGCCGCTATAATAAAAAATACTAAGAACCGAATATATAACATAAATACTTAATTTTTTTACCATTTTTTGCTCGATATTAATAACGGCAACAGGGAGACGCTTGAAATATTCATATGTTGTATAGATGATGGTACGGAACCCTACGTGCGCGAATCCCCAGTTTTTTGTTACGTTTATAAATGTTTTTATGTTTAGAAATGAATTTACATAATATTTGACTTAAATCAACCTTGGTTACCACAGACAAACGTGAGTTGTTTAAGTCGTTTATAGTTTCAAGTTCGTACAAATTACACAACTTCTGGGTACAAATTACAACAATTAAATAGTTTTGATAATAATTTTATTACAGTCACGATGTTTGTTAGTGTCTATACCTTAAGACCGACTAAGCTGTCAGGATGGTGTGATTGCTGGGCAAGCCTACTCCATCTAAAATACAATGTCCAAGGCACTGCAGTGTCCGAGTGGTCCCCTAACCCATCTAGTGTGAGTAAAGGTGCCACTGGACGCTGTATAAATCATCTCATTATGTAGATGCAAAGGCCTAAGTTGTTTAGTTGTTACTTACACCTCGAGATGTATGAAGGAGGCCGAACGACGCAGCTGTACCTACTGAGCCCAGGGTCGCTTTTCACACTACAACTACAATTACTAGTTTATTTTGAAATTCGATGCACATTGCGTAGCAGAGTCTTTCTACTTGTTAACATGTTAATTGACTTTGCAATGTGAAATAGGCCTGTGAAAATGTGGAGCATCATCAATTAGCTCCTGACGATAAGTTGAAAACTCTTTAAATGTAAGTTAACACAATTGAGAGACTCTACAGACACTTTTTGCAAATTCGATCTGTGAAAAAAGATATGATTTTCTTCCCTTGGTGGCGCTCGTGTTACTCTCTGGAGCCCCTTAACCTGTTAGATTATGACCTTGAAAAAAACAATTGAAAACCATTGTTATGGTGGTCCGATCAGGTCATTTAGAATTCAACAGATCAATAAGTGGAGACTATACACAGCGCATGCTTTAAGGCCGTTAGATTAATAAACAATTGGGTAGATTTTTTTTCAAACTG
The DNA here is from genome assembly GCA_947308005.1 of Yponomeuta malinellus. Lineage (NCBI taxonomy): Eukaryota > Metazoa > Arthropoda > Insecta > Lepidoptera > Yponomeutidae > Yponomeuta > Yponomeuta malinellus. The sequence goes on from OX370994.1 coordinate 2,952,903, forward strand.
GGTCAATTTTATCTCCCCTTAAGTCAAACAAGCTAAAAGTCATCTAAATAATTTACAATTAAAAAATCGAGGGGAGACAACGATCAATTATTTCTGTTCGAGAGTATGTTTAAGCCCGACGCGCAGTGGAGGCTTAAAGGAAACTCGAGAACAGAAATAGAACTTTCTCCCGAGTGATACACCTACGAGAAAAATAAAATTATTTAGAATAATTAAAAGCGTACTGTTAAATTATCAATTTAGTAAAAAAACAAAGGCGAATGGCAGGCTTCAGTGGAAGTCTAGTACACCTACAAAAAGTCGTGTTTAAACATAAAAATTCAAAAACCCAACTGATTTTCACTTTGACATGACAGTTGTTTTTTTTTGCTCGCAAGATTTCGATGGGCATTCCTAAAAAGTTGTAAAATAGGTTAAATAATGGCGTTCCGTTTCTGTTTGTAAATTGCGTTTTATTTAATTATTTTCTTATTTTCTCCCCCCTACTTTGAAAAAATATTTAAAACACTGAAAAAAGAGCCAGTTGCGAAATACTAAAGTTGGGAATATATAACCCCAAAACATTCTTTTAATAGGGCGGTACACCAGATGCCGTTTTCTTTTAACAAAGAAATAATTATTTTTTTCGTAGTCCCGAAAAAGGTTGCCAGCCTCATTTTATTAAAAATCGAGCACAAAAAAAAATCCCACCTCTCATTTCTAATTATTTGATATGAACTCTTTTTAATATTTAACATTTATATTTTTTTATGTCCGCTGCTAAAAAACAAAAGAACACTAGCAGGGCAGGAATGAAATTTCATGTAACTTTTCTCGCCGCACATATAAGGGAAAAATGACGAACTTTGTAACCCATTTAAGAACGAGCAATGAGACACTTTCCGAGTGGGTATGTTAATGCTTGATATAAATAATGTTTTAATGCTTGAACCTTGGATATTTAGTTTTCCAATAACATATCAAGCTTTAAATTTGTGCCGAGGAACGGTCCTTGCAGGTACTCTCACCCATCATCATCATCATCAGCCATTTGACGCCCACTGCCTCCCTCATGGTTTTCCTAACCTTGAAGGGTTTTGCCATAATCCCTACTCTCACCCATACTCACTATTTCTTTCTTACCGAAATCGTCGAAGGAAATTACGTTTGGGAATTTGGTCTTTTGTAGAGCGTGAAAATGTGACCCAATCTCATCGGTATGTGACTTTTACATTGTTCTAAATACGAGGACCTTCTTTTCTAACCTACGGTAAAACGCTTTTTTTACGAGGAAACATTTATGTTATCTCATTTTAGGACCTTTTTGTATTAGATTTTCCCGTTTCTAGGGTTCCGTAGTCAGCAAGGAATCCTTATAATTTCGCCATGTGCATCAATCTGTCTGTCTGTCTGTCTGTTTATCCGTTTGTCTGTCCGCGGCTTGGCACAGATACACTAAGTACTATAGAGCTGAAATTTGGCATACATATACATATATATTACACCGACAAAACAGAGAATTAAACCACTAAAATTTTTTTTTAGAATACCTCCTCTACACCTAAAATAGTCATGAATTTTTTTTTCTTGCCTACACCATTGTGTGGTATCGTTAGGTTGGTCGTTTAAAAATATTGTGGGTGTAGGAAGACCATTATTCGATTTAGTGTTTCGTTTTTTATTACAAAATATTTAGCTTTAAAATGCAATTTTTTGGCAGCGTTGGGCGTCCCCCGCCTTAACGGTTGATTGTAAAAACGTGAAAAAATTTAAAGCAGTAGGTAGCACATATAATGAACTTAAAAAGAAAATTATTAAGGCTAAGCAGGCTTTACAAGCTAACAAGTAATAGGCGACCACAGACTTAAAAAAACACAGACATGGTGTGTAGTAAGCTGGGAACTCTACCTTTAATCTAACTCTACGTAAATCTACACGAGCTACACTAAAGTATATAATATATAGAGCATATAAGTATATAAAGTATATAGTATATATATATATAGTATATATATATATATATATATATATATATATATATATATATATATATATATATATATATATATATATATATATATATACTCTGTGTATAAACCGTCGAACGGATCGAGTTGTTCCAATTTTCCGAGAGATGTCGCTGTTACGTGCGGAGCGAATCCTACATCGCGCAAGCGTTTCCGTAGATTGTATAAGATATTATTGTAATTTTTTTATGTGAGAAAATTATATGTGGAGTTGTTTTGCCGAGATTAAACATACGTCGTTTTGTAATAAAACCGGTGTTTATTCTTGCTTCCTTTCGATACCCTGGTGCAGCAATTGTACATGGTCCTTCGAACAGGATAGCCTGGTGAAGTGGCTTTTTTTTGAAGTTCAATGAAGGTTACCTTCGCCCCGAGCTCATTAGCAGTGGATCGCTGTTAAAAAAGGCCGGGAGTTTATTGCAGCTAACTGAGGTTGCTAACGCCATCTAGCGGCGAGTAGCGGGAAGCTACTGTTGAACGCGGATATACGGAGATCAGCAGCAGGTGGCGCCACTTGAGACGAGCAGTTAGCAGACGGCGCAGGAGTCGCCGTAAGGAAGTTCAGCGAAGTGTGACGTCACATGTAAAAAGGAGTGAGTGAGACAAGTGAAAACTGTGAGTACTTTTAAATTCATATTGCACGCGAAATTAAACCAGTGAACAAAAATTAACCTGTTGGAGTTGCCGATAAACTTGAACTTTATTCATTCGAAGACATTTACTTAGAAAAATAGTTTGTTTACATGGACTTAGAAAAATTCATCATCGGTGAACGGTGTCATCGACTTAGAAAAATTGCAGTGTTTATGGACTTAGTAAAATTTTGCTGTTATTTGTACTGAATATTAACATAGAATAAATTGTGATATTTACTAACTTAGAGTTGTAAGAGTAATCCTGTTGGAACGGGGAATCCATGCTCGATTTCGCCCCGACCGTTGTATAATTCCAAACACTTGTAAAATTCAGTAGCTTATTATTTTTCTAAAATTGATTGTCACTGTTATTTGAACTTTATTATTGACTTGTTCTACGTCTGTTTACGTAATGGATGCCTTACTTAATTATCAAGACGACTTATGCAGTCGCATATTTAAAGCAAGAGTTAACTTTAAAAAGGCTCCTAAAGACCGCAAAACCAAGCATCATGTGGAAAGTAGGCTAGAAAATTTAGAGCAACTTTGGGCGGACTTTAAGGAAGGTCATAAGGAATTATTACGTAGTTCGGACGTTACAGTTTTAAGAACTAAGTCTTACATTACCGGGGAGACGTATGACAAAACAGAGGAGGAATATACCGATTACCGATGTGAACTAAAAGATGTTTTATGTAAACTAGTTACTTTGAAACCTAGTCCGGCAGGGGGTAGTGACAGTGATAATACATCATACAGGTCAAGTTTAGTAAAACTTCCGAAATTGTCAATTCCTACATTTTCGGGAAAATATCACGAGTGGACTACCTTTAGAGATTTGTTTGTGTCTATGATCCACAGTAATGATTCATTGGATTGTGTACAAAAAATGCAATATTTAAAAAGCTATCTAACAGGAGAGGCCGAGCAATTGCTTCGTAATATTCCTGTTTCTGAGACTAACTATGCTCGGTGTTGGAGTCAGTTGGAACAAAGGTACAACAACAAAAAGTATTTATCGCATTGCATCTTAAAACGTTTATTAAGCCAAAAGAGTGCAACAACCGAGTCTCCAGTTTTTCTCAAGGAGCTAATAGATACGTCGACGGATTGTTTAAGCGCATTGTCCAATCTAGGCATTGATGTCTCTACATGGGACATCATAGTAATCCATTTGTTAACGTTGAAATTAGATCCCGAGTCACGTAAGCAATGGGAGCTTAATGTAGCAACTAACTCGGCGTCAGATGTTTTACCAACATTTACTCAGTTTAAGGAGTTTCTAACGAGTCGTTACCGGGCTCTGGAATTTATTGAACCGAGGAGTGCCAATAAGAACCCAAGTGTTTACGGAAAGCCTTCAGGTGCTACTCACAGTAAGCAAAATGTTTTCCATGTGGCGAACACATCCACATTGGCGTGCGAATTTTGTAGCGAGCCGCACAAACTTTGCTTCTGTAAAAAGTTTGCGAGCGAAGATTATTCAAAAAGACACGAATTTGTAACTAAAAATAGAATGTGTTATAATTGTCTGGGGGGTAACCATTCTGTGAGATTTTGCCGAGGGGCCACCAGCTGTAGAATTTGTAAAAAGAAACATCATTCCTTGCTTCATCCAAGGGATGTCCCAACTGCTAACTTAAAGAACGCAGATCAAGCAGTTGAAGGGGTGTCGAAGGAAGCCACACATATTGCGACAGATAATACACAAACAGAGATCACGCCGATTGTCAGCTGTTTTATGAAAGGTACAGTCCGAGAGGAGATATTGTTGGCCACAGCCCTAGTAAAGGCTGAGTCTAAAACAGGTGACTATCGTGTAATTCGAGCGTTATTAGATCAAGGCTCACAAGCTTCATTTGTAACGGAAGCTGTGGTACAGGCCCTAGGGATCAAGAAAATTCCCATCGAAGCATCAATATCGGGATTAGGTGGCGATCAGACGTCGGTAGCGTCTAAGTATACAGTTCAGTTGAAAGTTCAATCGCTCACCGATCCAACCTTCAATCTCGTATTGAAGGCGTATGTGTTGAACAAAATCACTACTTATCTTCCTGGAAAGAAAGTAGCAGTTCCAGAGTGGTTGGAGCTACAACAGCTCACATTGGCGGATCCAACCTACAGTTCACCCAACAAAATAGATGTGCTGTTGGGAGCCGAAATCTACAGCCAGATTCTTAAAGAAGGAGTGCTGAGGGGTCCAAAGGGAACCCCCGTAGCACAGTGCACCACTTTCGGGTGGATTTTATCTGGCCCAGTAGGTTCAGCGAGTACGACTGAAAAGATAACCGTCTTACACGCACAGGTAAACGAAGATGAGTTGTTAAAACGCTTCTGGGAGATAGAAGCCGAGCCATCGGGAGCTAGTAAGCAGTTCACAGTAGACGAACAAAAATGCGAAGAGTTTTTTGCGTCCACTACGGTGAGAGACGAGGAGGGAAGGTATGTGGTAAAATTGCCGTTCCGAAACCCCGAGTTAATCTGCAAGGGCAACTCCCGTGACATTGCTGTTAAAAGATTACATGCACTGGAGAGAAAATTTCGAAAGAACGAAACACTGAAAACCCGATACACAGAAGTTTTAAAAGAATACGAGGAATTAGGTCACATGGTGCCAGTAATCGATCCGGACTATAAGCGTGAAGATGCTCTATACCTACCCCATCACGCCGTTATCCGGGAGGACAAAAGCACCACAAAGGTCCGTGTCGTTTTCGATGCGTCCTGCAAGTATGATAATGGATTTTCCTTGAACGACTTGCTCTTGACAGGACCTACTCTACAGCCAGAATTGCGACACCTCATTATGCGCTGGAGGCTGTACCCCGTCTGCTTAGTAGCAGATATAGTGAAAATGTACCGTATGGTAAAGGTGGCGGATGAAGATACGGATTTCCAACGCATAGTGTGGCGAGAAGATTCTCAAGAGGCAGTCAAGGATTACAAGCTATTAACAGTTACCTTCGGTACTACTTCCGCACCATACCTAGCAGTTAAAGCACTGAATCAAGTTGCTTGTGACCACGAAAAGGAATATCCGGCAGCTGCAAAAAGAGTTCATAATGAGTTTTATATGGATGATTTGATGACCGGCTGTCAAACTGAAGCAGAAGGATTATTACTGTACAAGGAAATGAAAGCGTTGTTGAATGAAGGAGGTTTTAAGCTACAAAAATGGGCAAGTAATAATAAAAATCTATCAAAAAAGATAATGCAGATAGAAAGAATAAACAAAGAAACTGAAGAGGAGAAGGACAACCTGGAAATAAAACTGGATAACATCGTTAAAATACTAGGACTTACCTGGAATAGACAAGAAGACGATTTTCAGTACTCGGTGAAATTGCCGCCGCTGTCACCACCTGCAACTAAAAGGAAAATTATTTCCGATGTTTCGCGTCTATTTGACCCTTTGGGGTGGTTAACACCGTGTGTTATTATAGCGAAAATATTTATTCAGCGTTTATGGATAGCCGGAATTGGGTGGGATGAAGAACCCCCAGCTGATATAATGCATGACTGGCTGACTTACCGAGAGCAGTTGGCTTGCTTGGTAGACTTCCGGCTTCCAAGATGGATGTTCACCAACTCCAACGACAAACTATTGGAGTTACACGGGTTCAGTGATGCATCAACCGCAGCTTACGCCGCCGTGGTTTACCTTCGGGTCATTAAGGAGAATGGAGATATCCATGCAGCGTTGGTTGCTGCTAAAACCAGAGTATCACCCGTTAAGCAAATCAGTATACCGCGGTTGGAGTTGTGTGGAGCGGTACTTGTATCCAAATTACTCAAAGAAGTAGCAGAAGTTCTGAAAATTCCCAAGCACAATATAAGAGCATGGACGGATTCCACAGTGGTATTGGCATGGCTTAACAAGCACCCGAGTAGTTGGAAAACGTTTGTGGCCAATCGAGTGTCGGAGATATTAGTTACTATGGACTCGTCGCAATGGTCGCACGTTTCCACTAAAGAGAACCCAGCAGATTGCGCCTCTCGTGGAATTCGCCCAGCAGAATTGAAAGAGCATGATCTGTGGAAATTCGGTCCCAAGTTCCTGTACAACGAGGTCATCAATTATTCAAAACCAAAAAATAACAACACGAACTTAGAACAATCGATAAGGGTCCATTTGTGTCCAGGGGTAGGGGAAGATCTCTTTTGGAACAAATACTCATCGCTCAGAAAGCTAATTCGTGTTGTGGCATTTTGTAGGCGTTTTTTATATAAACGTGATAAAAGTCGGGTCCTCAGTGAACATCTCCAAAAGTGGGAGTTAGATGAGGCTATGACGAGCTGCGTTAAAATTTGTCAGAACCTAGAGTTTAAAAACGAAATAACGGAGATCAGCAAACACGGATACACCGGTTCAAAGACATCAAAGATTCGGTCACTAACTCCCTTTCTCGACAATGGTGTACTTCGAGTTGGGGGACGACTTCAGAACATGACAGACTCAGAAGCGGTAAAACATCCAATCATTTTACCATATGACTCTCACCTGACCAAGTTAATTGTCGCAGACGCTCATGACCGCACTCTTCATGGTGAGCAGCGTGCAATGCTTAACTATCTGAGATCTGCGTATTGGATAGTGAGGGCGAAGGACTTGGTCAAACAACATGTTAGTAAATGTATTGTTTGTATCCGACACAAGGCCAAAACACAGACTCAATTAATGGGAGCTTTACCTTCGGCTAGAGTCACTCCTGATAGAGCATTTATTCGCAGTGGAGTTGATTATGCCGGCCCCATTAATCTAAGAACATCCAAAGGTCGAGGACATCATTCGTACAAGGGGTACGTATGTTTATTTATTTGTATGGTTACGAAGGCCATACATCTAGAAGTGGTAAGCGAGTTGACGGCACGAGGGTTCTTGGAAGCTTTCAAGAGGTTCGTTTCCAGACGAGGGCGATGTTTAGAAGTCTACAGCGATAACGGCACCAACTTTGTCGGGGCAGCAAAGGAGTTAAGGAACCTTTTTGACGCAGAGAAATCTAGTATGGTTAACGAGATAGCCGAGAGCTTGGCCTCAAATGGAACCTCTTGGCACTTTATACCACCCAAGAGTCCGAATTTTGGAGGTTTGTGGGAAGCCGGTATAAAGTCCACAAAGTACCACATTAAAAGGGTAATCGGTGATTCGACACTTACCTACGAAGAGATGGCGACCTTGCTTAGCCAAATAGAAGCGTGTTTGAATTCACGACCTATTTCAGTCATAGAGAACGACTCAACTGAACCAAACCCGCTGACACCAGGTCATTTTTTAATCGGAGAGCCTCTAGTTACCGTTCCCGAAACGAACTACGAAACTTCAAATGTCGGAAGCTTAAGGCGATGGCAGTTAACACAGCGGATGCTGCAAAACTTTTGGCGTCGTTGGTCAAACGAATATTTAACCCAGTATCTGCATCGTTATAAGTGGGCTCGTCAGATTCCGGAACCTAAGGTTGGGGACGTGGTCTTGGTGAAGGAGGATGATCTGCCTCCATCTAAGTGGCTTTTCGGCAGAATCATGCAAAAACACCCTGGCTCAGATTCGTTAACTAGAGTCGTAACCATTAAATGTAAAAATACGTTGATAAAACGTCCTACTTCAAAACTCTGTATTTTACCCATAACAGATTAGTTACGAAATGTTTTATTCTTGTTATTATATTATAGATTCCATTTACGAAGAGAGCTTCGCACGGCTAAGCGCACTCTGCATTGCATTACTTTTACTGTTAAATCCATAGCTTTGCATGGTGGGCGGTCGAGTTGAAGGACATGTCGTCCTTGGTGGGCGGTATGTATAAACCGTCGAACGGATCGAGTTGTTCCAATTTTCCGAGAGATGTCGCTGTTACGTGCGGAGCGAATCCTACATCGCGCAAGCGTTTCCGTAGATTGTATAAGATATTATTGTAATTTTTTTATGTGAGAAAATTATGTGTGGAGTTGTTTTGCCGAGATTAAACATACGTCGTTTTGTAATAAAACCGGTGTTTATTCTTGCTTCCTTTCGATACCCTGGTGCAGCAATTGTACACTCTGCGTGCATCGCCGTCAATGGAACATGTATTTTGTGTCAACAAATATTGTAAGAAATGCCGTCTAGTGCGGTCTAGTGCCGTCGTCAAATCGAATTCGTATGTTTTTAGGATTACGTACATCAAAAGGTAAAAATGAACGCCCTATAAAAGGATTTTTTTGTAAACGTTTATTTATTCCGCTTTAAAAAACTTTAACAACCTTAGTTTATTTGTATAAATTACAACTTTCCATGAAATTTTAATCTGACAAATAATTGGGTGCAGATATGTAATCCGAAACTGAGTTTGTGCTAATTGTGCCTATATCCCAAAATGGGCAAAACAAAACATGACGACAAAATGATAAAAAGCTGAAATGTCGGAGACACCGGGAATCATAAACATTGGATTCGTCATTTTCATCCAGTTCTTGTGAGTCTTTGTGAATTTCGACTACGATACAATGCTTACGCGTAAGTTATATTGAAATTACCTGCTGCCATATAATTTTCTAAAGAATATCATTTAATAAAGAAAATTTTAGAGATATCCATCGATGCATCATCATCATCAACCCATTATGTCCCCACCGAGGGGCACGGGTCTCTTCCCTGAGGAAGGTATAGGCCATACTCCACCACGGGGGCCAAGTCCGAATTGGTGGAGGCTTGTAGACTAGTGGCAGCCGGCACCAACAGCTTAACGTGCCTTGCGATTGATGCATGATTTTATGAAATTTTAAGACTACATAGAAATATGTCTTTTAAATTGCCGACACTGAATCTCGTAATGAATCTTTGTTATTATTGGCCCTATTCTTTTTGGGGATTTGAAAATTATGCAAACCATTAACCAAATCGAAAGTGAGGCTATCACTGGGCCAGGTACAACACGGTCACATAAACTAGAGACTTGACGTTGATACAATAATGTCCAAAACAAATACCAAAATGATAGAAAACTAAGCAAATTATCGACACACGTATTGGTTACAAAGATACTGACCATACTATCGATAATTTTCTGAGTTTTCTGTCATTTTGGTATTTGTTTTGGACATTATTGTACCAACGTCAAGTCTCTAGTTAATGTGACCGTGTTGTAAGCCTGTACTTCTATTTTTTTAACATGGTCTACTTTTGGTAGATCTAAAAAAGTAGGCAATTTTTTGTTCCTCTGGCAACCCTCAAAGCACGGACACGTCTTTGACGGGCTGCCATTTATGATTTCATTTGTGATTCAAGGAGACTCCCTCTATATTTTTTTACCTCTGTGTAGGCGACCAACTTATAAAAAGAAAACTTCGTATAAAATCCATTGAAAATTACTTTGATGAAGTTGTTAGTTCTGTAAAGCAGATAAAAAGCCCGTCTTTCTACGGAACCCGACACTGCGCGTGGCTCGACACGCATTTGGCCGTTGTTTGTAATAAAAAAATAGGAAAAAATAGCGTAAAATGGTTCTTTTACTTTTATTACAAAATATCTTATTACAAAAATTTGTACATGAAAAATGACACAAAAAACTGGCTAAATATTATACAGAGACTCCTAAAATTCCATTTCCTGATACACCTCAACTGTAATTTGTGTTTAACAAGAATTTTTGTTCTACGATGTTTTTCTCAAACTACGGGAAGTAAGTATTATTTTTATTTCAATTTGTTTTCTTTTTGTTGTGTTTTGAATAAAGTATGCCAGTATTATTTTATTTCACTCTTTTGAAGAAAAAGGAGAGGTGAAGAGAGCAGAGGAGATTATTGAACGATTACCAATCATAACTTAATTCTTACTGATCTAGTACGTACACATAGTAGCAGTCAAACTTGACTGAATCGAGATAAGCTGTGGAAATGCTTTTATTTAGCCAAAAACATAGGACTATCTACATTTCATAGAGAATGCAATATAATAGTTTAAAAAATAAATAATGACCGACGGCCCTAGATACGGCACAGAAACGTTTTTTTTTCACATTTTAAATCCTAACCATTAGAGAGTAAAATGTATTAAAACACCTGATTTAGGGGTAACGTCGGAGAATCCACCCTGAAACCTTAGAGGCGTAATGAGATGGTGTGTTACCTGAGTAGCCGGCCGCGCCGTGGAGGCAGCGGCGGGCAGCGCCGGGTGGCTGCCTGGCGTGGAGGCGTGGCCGCCGCAGGAGCCGCTGCTAAACACAGTCCTCCCCTTCCAGGCCCTCCATCTCTGCGAGCAAGAGAGAATATAGCTTAGTCATCCTGCCAATAATGGGCGATTCTTAAAGTACCCTTAATAACCCGGTATGTAAAAGTTCTCTGTCATATGCAGAAATATTGAGGCCCCCTTGCACGCAAAATTCACATTATTCTGTATGAAAAAGAGAATTTCTGATGACCAAATAATTATGTTAAAGAAAATTGGGTCAGAACACAGTCCTCCCTTTCCAGGTCTTCCATTTCTGCATGCAAGAGGGAATATAGCTGAGTGATTCTGACAGGAAAGGGCGAGGGAATTCTTAAAGAAATGGTTTAAATAATTCCGCGTATAAAAGTTAATCTCTTTTACACGCGTGCCACAGACTTTACTTTACTTTGTGTAAGATTATCGCTAAATAATTGAGTTAGAGGCTTATCTGTTGCAGGAGTTCCAGGCGAGGGCCTTCTCTACGTTTTAGAGGAAATATAGCTGAGTCATCCTATCAGGAAAATAATTATTAAAGGATTAGTCTAAATAATTCCACGTGTAGCAGTTAATCTCTTTTACATGCTATTATTTTTATTTGTTAATATTTTTTTCTTCCCTTCTAGGCCTTCCATCTCCGCATGCAAGAGAGAATAAAGCGGAGTCATCCTGTCAGGAAGGGCTGGGGAGTTCTTAAAGAAATGGGCTAAATAATTCCGCACGTAATAATTCGAAGGAAAGTACATGTTCGAAGTAAAGGAGAATTGAGTTAGAGGCGTATCTGTTATTGTTCAAGGGACTATTGACTGAAGTACATGGTTTTAATTTCAAGTCGATACCTCTACGCGTTTCCGAGATATAGGGTCTTAAAAGACAGACGGACGGACTTTTTTCCTTTTGTCGTACGGAACCCTAAAAATACAACCGCACACCTCCTTGGGCAATCGAAAGAGATGGTGGCCGGGGATCACCTGGAATAGATCCATAGCCCAAGAAGCTAAGTCAATAGGTACTAGCTGGTCTGAATTGGAAGCTGTCGCGAACTACCGTCGGAAGTAAAAATCTGTGGTTCAGGCAGAAAGGACTGATCAAGAAGAATAAAAAAAATGTTTACCTACTATAAAAAGACATGATGCTTGTTGAAGATACAGAAAATAAGATTTGAGTTCAGTTTTAAATTCTTGACTATGTGTGCCACGTAAATTAATTTTGTAACTGATTGTACTTAATTACATTTTGTATTGCTACCCAAGTCAGCAACAGCACCTAGTAGCGAAGAAGCACACCATAAATATATTGTGCCGGTATCGTATGACGAGTTATATGCTGAACTGCAATCTAGATTCTTCAATGCCAGCGTATGTTACCTAAAATTGCCTAAACATATGCTTTCAAAGTAATGTAATTTGATTCGCATAGCGATTAATAAGCGCTATGGTCGTTGATCGCCTATCATATACGTACATAAACTCGCTCCTGTACCCCGGAGGTGTAGGCAGAGACCAGGTATTACCACTTGCCTGACAAACCTTTTACGCTTACCGTTCATTGGTCACTGCATGCACGTACGCCGTCCTCGGGTACTTTTTTATTTGCCTTAATTATGTGTTTGAAATAAGAAAGTGGAGGGAGGATCATCGCAGAAGCCCCTGCTAAATGCAAACCTTCTTTCTAGACCTTCCTGTTCTATGACCAGGAGAGAATGGGGCTTGATAATTAAGGGAAAGTTTTCCCTGAGCCTAACGAAGCTGCGTAAAATAAGCGAGGCCAAAAGGTCGAGCTCCTTTTGGCCTTTTTTTTCTTTTTGTCGAGTTCTGACACGCAGAATGCGAACTTGTTAATTGCAAGTCAAAGTCGTACGTCGAGGGTGGTGAAAAAAAAAGCTCTGAGGCCTAATTATGCTCATGAAATCCTTTCGGAATCCTGACGTTTGCGATAGCATATATAAACTCACACCACAGAGGGGTAGGCAGAGACCAGGGACTGCCACTTCTTTCGCTTCCTTCACATTTATTAGTCGTTGCATGCACGCACGCCGGTTTCGGGTACTTTTTATGAATGAAAACATCGTGCGGAAACCTGAGGTGTTCAAATAGCTTGTAACGGTGCAAACCTTCTTACACCATTTTTGTTATTTTCTTTAATTCTGTCTATCATCTTAAACTCAAAATTTAAAATTACGTCACCCATTCTAGATCTCTTTCGGATTTTCATTACTACTTCACCCTTTGACTACGATAATTATTATCTACTTGTAAATTTCTTATTTTCCTATTTTAATTTGTTTTGATCGAAGTTTTCTGTTTACCACCTCTTATCTACAGTTTTCCGAAATAAAACCATAGTAATTGAAGTCCTACAATATATTATCTCATCATTTACATCGATAATCTTTCATCTATATCAAACCCCGTTTTAAGCTTAGCGCTTGGAACAAAGCGTGATAAAAATCGTTAAAATACGGAAAGCAGCATGTCTATCAAGTTATACTGGTCAAAGATTATTCAGTCGTCTTACTTATGCAATAAATATCAATTCGTATTATCAATTTCTTGATTATTATAGTATATAAAAAAATATTTACCCCACCCAGACCAAAGCCGAATGAAACGAAATATATATAGACTGTTTATGTTGTGTAGAATTTATTTCACCCAGATGATGGATGATCTACTCAGCATTAATACAGAAATAATATATTACACTGAAATAATACTCGTATATTCAAAATAAGGTAGAAATAACTCACATCAATCTCCACACTGACATATCTAAATTCATCGCTTATGTCCTTAAATAAGAATTATCCAAAGTCCATGCTATAAAACATTGACGTGTGAACTGTACAGTCGGCTAAAGAACGATTTCATTATGGGGTATATTAAAGTGTACTTAACTTTAGTGGTTTCCAACTGTAACATCTCTAAAGTTGTTACTGTTAACTTAAAACAATATTCTGAGTTTCTATTAATTTTACGAAAGATTAGGTTATGTATTAATTATGAAAATAGATGACCGAACCCGGTACCGGAATTTATCAAGCTCTACTTGAGACACCAGATTAGAGATTTTTTTATCCCAGACATGATACACGTAGACGAAACTGAACAGCAAATTTTCTCTTATGCCAAGCGCATGTAAGGTAAGTCTGGCATGCATATTTAATAGATTCAATGTCTAATTGCGCTTTTTGTTGTAATGGAAACCACCTATTTTGAAGCTGTTTATTAATTTATGGTGACGGAAATGATTTTGTAGTTGCATCTATTTTTGTTATAAAATTATAATATAATGCCCGTGGTAGCGCAGCCGTAGAACGCCGGCTTCTCATTCGGGAGGCCGTGGGTTCGAATTTTTCGTAGTTCAACAATTATTTCACAGTACGTAGTTCGCCTTTGTACATGTTATTTCTTGTGTAATGTCCTGTTATACTATAATGAAATTAAATTAAAATTAATCATGTGAATTCAATTCTTTTTAAATAGACGACTTTTATTATTCCTTTCCCCGTACGAGCATTTATCGGAGGTAAGAGTTTCTTAAACGGGAAATCTCGTTATACACTCAGGAATCTTCTTCGAACCCCTTAAAATTAATTTTGGGTCAGTTTGATTGCCTGCGAGAACATAATTTGGAAACTCTACGGGAATTCCCGTAAGATTATATTATTCCAAGTCCCTTGGGTAGGGAGAAATTTCTAAGAATGCCAATAAGATGATTAAGGAAATATTCCACTCAAATTTAAAGTATTTTTGTTTCGATGAATAAAAAATATAACTCATCTTTACAATTAAAATACTTTTTTCTTATTGTAGTAAACAATAACGGTCTCATTTATAAAAACTAGATTCCCTAAAACACTTAAGAAACGCCGATAAAAATAGTCTGTGGTGGAGATTTTACAATGAAAGACAGCTACAGATTAAATAAACAGCGTTTTAGATTGGTTTTAGAGGAATCGTGTTTCTATATTAATAAGGCCGTAAGACTCCAAGTGAACCCATAAACTATGTTGCATCCATTCACTAATGCATTCATTCAGCATTTTAAATGATGATGTGCTTAGCAGAGTAGATACCTAATTAAAGACAGAAATTAACGAAGAATCAGCTGAGAGTTAACTAATGTTATTAGTTTTCTTCTCTTTCGATCGTGTCTACATTGACAGTGATAGCTGAGGCTTGTGTCTGAGTCGCTGACCTCTGTAGACATGAAAGACAGTAAAAAAAATAGCTAGAGTCGAATAGTGTAAATTAATTCAAAAATAAAGGAAAATAAGGATAAAAATAATGGAAGATGCGATTAAAATGCTATTTCCCGCAACACAAAATAAAGTCCTTATGTAAATACAATCTCAGGTATGTGAACACCTCAGGTACTTGTTAATTAAACCCATACTCTGTCTCTGACAAAAGGCGTGTGCCCTGCAGTGTGATGTATGTAGACTGCATTATCATTATTATCATCGTCATCGTCTTCGTCGTCATCGTCATCGCCATCGTCTACATTATTACCTGTGCGTCCAGTATGGCTGCCGCGTATCACGCAGGCTGTCATGTCTTGGCTGGAAGGCTGTGGCGTAGGCAATTTGTCACTCTCTAGCTTCTCTGAGAAGAAACATCTGGAACAAAAGCAAAAGTTTTAGAATAAACTCTAATTTGATCCTTCATGGAAAAGAGTTCTGCTATTATATTAGTTATTATATTAAGTATTACCTATCTGTGGGAAATGCTGAGGAATTGGCAAAATGTACTACTATATTGACTCTAATATTTTTTATGCTATAAGTTTGTCAATTCTGTTTTTTCTCCTTAAATAAATAAATAAATAAATAATTAAATAAATAAATGATGTTATATAATTTTTTTTTTCATCTAAGGTATATTAATGGTTATCTGTTAGACAAGAGTGCAAAGTTGCTTTTTAACCGCGTGCTCAATTTTGATGACAGAGCAAGCGAAGGATTCAAAAATTAGAATCCTGAGCGTTAGCGAGGAAATCAATAGAGCACGAGGTTAAAAATCTTTGCACTCGAGTGCAACACGTAACTTTTCATCCCACCTCAGCGAGGAAATGACTACCCAAATGCAAAAAAACACAAAGGAGGTTCCGAGTCTGACTTTATAACAAATTAAAAAATTAGTATGGTAAATTCGGCACCATGGAGGTAGAAGCAAATAGGTTTAATGATGTTTTGAATTTACAAACTTAGTGCACTCGATGTTCTAAATTCAATTTACTTTATCCTCTAGCGGATAAAAACGACGTTTGCACTTAGATATCGAAGAGCAAAAATACACTTTCCGAGATTATTATTAGATTAAAAGAATTATTTATTGTGCAATCTTTGTACTAAGTGTGCGTTTGTTTTGATTACTTAGTGTAATAAAAACAGTACTGTAAAATGTCATAACAATTTATGAACGTAAAATATTTTTCATCCTCCCATCTCGGAAAAAGTACTTTTGCTCTTCGATATCTGAGTGCAAAAGCCGTTTTTATCCGCGAGCCTCGCTGGAGGATAAAGTAAATTGAATTTAGAACATCGAGTGCGCTAAGTTTGTAAATTCAAAACATCATTAAAGCTATTCACTTCTACCTCCATGGTGCCGAATTTATTATATAGTCCGCACAGATCTTTTTGGCGGTAACGTGAACATAGTCACAGATAGTTTGCAATTTGCTTACTGTCTTTACCGTGTATGTATGAGTAATTGACGTAGTGTGACGCGTAGTAAATTACTATTATTCAATTACTAAAGTAGTGACTTAATCACACATTCACTGTAAAGACAGTAAGCGATGTGCAAACGATCTGTGACTATGTTCACATTACCGCCAAAAGTTATAAACTCAGACTCCTTTGTGTTTTTTTGCATTTAGTCATTTCCTCGCTGAGGTGGGATGAAAAGTCACGTGTTGCACTCGAGTGCAAATATTTTTCACCTCCTGCTCTTTGGATTCCCTCGCTAGCGCTCAGGATCCTTCGCTAGCTCTGTCATCAAAATTGAGCACGCGGTTAAAAAGCAACTTTAAATAAAATAAAATAAAAAAAAAAAAAGAACTTTGCACTCTTGTATAACAAATAACTATTGTTGTACGTTTAAGTTATCTGTTCTCAAGATACATTGTACGTCTGGTTGTTGTGCCTAATAAAGAAAATTTAACAAATAAACGGAAAATGTGTGCGTTGATTCAACAAACTGTTTTCAAAAGATACTTTTTGTCCGTCAAAAAATAATGCTAAGTAGCATTAAGCTCGCCTATGTGCAAAACTTTTTGTTTTATATGCAATAAAGGATTTAATAATAATAATAATATTTTTGCTAAACTCAGAAAAAGTTGAATAGAGGACTCGTCAAATCTTAACCAAAAATATACATCAACAAGCCCCGGTGCAAAAACCCGGGTATATAAGAACCCGATTCCTTAAAATAATTCGAAAACGCCCATTAAAATAGTCTGTGGTGGAGATTTTAGAAGGAAAAGATGTATCCACAGATTAAATAAACAGATTTTTAGATTGGTTTTAGAGGGATCGTGTTATTATAAATAAGGTCGTAAGTTTCCCGGAACTTTCTGAAACACCCTATGGAGCATTCCACGTCAAGCGGACAGGTAAAACATAGTAATTAATAGTAATAAGAGAAAAAGTTTAACTACACATAACCAAGTAAAAACAGTTTTTTGGCAGAAACAATTTCACAAGTGCTAATTAACTAGATTATAAAGCGATATTCCAGCCTAACAAAGTTGATTCCAATAATATCTACCGATTTTGTGTGAGAAATCCAATATTTAACTTTGTGTGTAATTGAATACATGTTACAGGGCTCCAGCCTGCACCATATTTATTTTAAACGCAAGATTAGTCCCGGAAATACTTTTTCGTTAATTTTTTTTTTAAACCGCAAGCATAATATGAAAGCTTCGTCAATCTAGTGCCCACGCCAATACATGTAAAAAAATTGGGATTCAGTCTTTATTATAATGGGAGGTTTTCTTTTTGACTATTAAGAAAAAAAATTATTTGCAAGAACTCTGTAGATGGATGGCACCGACTTGACTACGTTACTAGCCGTCCATTCCGATTTGCGATCGTGAGCGATCACGGGCAAATCGGGACGCACAACAGAATATTGCTCCCGTATTCGCGTTTATGATAGCCGTTAAAAAATAAAAAAATAATGTGACGTTCCGTTCCTTGCAGTAACTTACCAAGTTCAGCAACATCTATGCAGCGACTAGGGAATAATTTAAAAAATAAAAAATAAAAAATGCATCACAACTTTATACTAAGTTGGCAAGAAATTTAAGTGACTAATACTAGTGCTTACCCAAATACTCTGCAGCTCCTTATAAGGTTTAGGAAGGCTTGACGAAACTTCCTGTTCATGAAGCAATATGTGATAGGATTGCTGCAGGATGAGCAATACGCGAGTAGCTGCAGCGACACCACACCTTTAGACCCGATGTACTGGTATAGCTCTTCAGGGTAGAATAGATAGATCTGCAACAAACATCCGTACTTAAACTTACCTGTAGGAAACTCCTGTAGGAGCAAACAAAGACCAAGCTTTGCCCTTGCCATGGTCCTACAAAACCGGCCATTCTCCAGTCGGCGCTAGCCGGGTTGCGGTTGCCAGAGGGTATTACTAGATAAAATCCGGCTCGAAGGACCAAAAAATAACGTGGGTGTCAAAAAGAGACAAGTGATACTGATGGTGGTTTAATAAACTCTAACTTAAAATCTAGATTGTACAAAGCATGTGTAGAGTTAGCTTACGTTGCAGGTGAGATATAATTCGGGTCACACGTGTAAGCCAAAAGATGCATTAAACAAAACTATGTACATTCATTGTACAATGGCTATTACTAGAAAATCTATCCTCAGTATTTAGAGCATATTTTCGAGCAGTTTCAGAAATCGATTAAGCATTTATTTACATTCCGTTTATTGAACGTCAATAAACAATGTCAGCCGCTGCCTTCGGGTCGATGTAGCGAAGAAAAAGGCAGCGAGAGAAAACTCCACTCTGACCATCTTTTCTCAAAATAATTTTGAACTTAATACACCAGTTAGGTACTGTTGCTACCTAAAATTCACATAATAGTTATTAAAAAGTTTTAATTTACAATGATGGTTATTCCGAAATAGAGATTCTCAGACAATACCTAATGGCACAGATTATCATAATGGGTTTCAGGTACGTCAATTTGTCAAATGCCAGTGGATTTGTTGCTAGGTAAGAGACAGTCGGCTCTTGCTCGTGGACGTTGATACCGTAGCGTTTCGATGGATTTCCGTAACCATCTTTGTTTTATGTAGAATTGATATTATGTGGAATGGCCGTCTGGAAGAAATTATTATTAGTAATAAGGCCACCAATTGTACTGTATTCGATTATTATCCAAGTCTTAAAGGTAGTTCTGTTGTAAATAAAGAAGATTCTATCTTTCTTTCTATGTGTGGAAATGAAACATTGTAGAATTGAAGTTCTTGAAGAATGCAATTCAATAAAATTCTCAATTGCATTGACAAGTAGAAGCAAGTTAATGTTTAGACCGCCAAGTATCCACCGCACGAAGTTTGCGACGTCATGAATACCCCATAAAACGACTCGCACTGTAGAAATACTCTCTTACAAAGTTCTTATTTCGACAACCACAACACCGAATTTGATACAGTTCTTACCGCAATATTCTATAATTCCTTATTTATAATTATCTGTATACTCATTAGAGGGCTTCTTTATTTCAACGGTAATGTGAAGTATAAACTACGCCACACAGATGAGTGGAACAATTTGCCGCAGAGGCAGACAAACACGGCATCCATAATGGGACCATAATATACTCATTGACCATAACTTTAGAACTATTTCACTTATTAAATATCAGCTCGTTTGGTATAAATTGTTCGCACAGTAGCAATTTTATGTCAAATGCATATATATATATATATATATATATATATATATATATATATATATATATATATATATATATATATATATATATACATACATACTATTAGAGCTACAATAAAAATATCTATAAATAAATAAATTGAAGGTATCGAACAATAAAAATATTTTCAATATACAATATCCACAATATACATATTATGTATTTATTTAAACGGTCAAAACCGTATCAAATTTGGTTCATTGATTATCGATTTAATTCATCTGCAAGAGAGTCTGTCCATAAATACATAAAATACACTTGCTCTAAGATATATACCTAGTTGATGTCACCCATGCCCACTAGGCTAGTTTTCTGGTGCAGGGCGGCTTTTAACGCTGAATAAATTTTTAATTACTTGTCGGTTTTGGATAATACAAAATAAATCTGAGTAACTTCAAAGAAAAACCATGTGATGAGACTCAGACTTCGCCTTAAATACTTACTTATAGCCATATTAACACTTACCTACTAGAAAGAAAAATATTCGTTGTGAAATGGAATAAAAGCAAATCACCATTATTTTAATTTTAGTCAATATTCCAGTTGAACTAATGTCCCTAATGGATTTCAAATAGCCTTGGAAACGATTTAGCTACTGCTTTATATTTTTATACTGTATGGTTGGAAATATTGGGTACAGCAATTTTAGAATAAAGGGCGTGAAGGAAAAAAACCAGACAAGTGTGAGTCGGACTCGCCCTTTGTAGGTACAGGTATCTCGCAATTTTTCCGAGCTTTTCCCGAACTTCGAAGACAATTTTTTTATGATTTATTTACAAATGTATAGTTTTCACATTTTTCCCTGTACTTGTAGTATAGGACGATATTATTAACTTAATTCCGGGATCACTTACTCGAAAAGAACTCAAGTAAGCGAATCTGGAATTAAGTTAATAATGGCTTACAAAAGTTCTAGTTCAAAGACGATATTACTTGCCAAATTTCATAGTTCTAGGTCAGCGGATTATGTAACTTACATATTTAAGATTTTTCATGTATCTGTAATGTATGGTGTGCAATAAAGATTATTAATCTAATCTAATCAACGGAAAGTACCTACGCTGTAAATTTTGATTCCCTTGAGAGTATCGAAATATACGTTTTTTGCGGCTTAAACCGTAAGTTTTTATGGTTCCGTAGTCAACAAAGAACTCTTATAGTTTCGCCATGTCCGTCCGTCCGTCCGTCCGTCTGTCTGTCTGTCTGTCTGTGGCTCAGTACAGACGTAATAAGAAATAGAGAGCTGAAATTTGGCATAGCTATACATATTTATCACGCCGACAAAATGGTAGAATAAAATCTCGAATTTTTATAGGCTACCTCCCCTACACCTAAATTAGGGATTTTTTTCCGTCCACACCAAAGTGTTGGATTGGGCGTTTAAAAATATTGTCGGTATAGGTTGAGCATGTTTCGATTTAAGGTTCCATTTGCGAAATATTAAGCTTTAAAGCGTAAATTTTTGTCAGAGTCGGGCGTCCCAAATCCGTAGAAACGTAAAAAAAACGGGGCACTAGCATATATAATGAACTTCATAGGAAAACTACCACGGCTAAGAAGGCTCTACAAGTTAAAGAGTAATGGGCGACCAACTTATAAAAGGAAGACTTCGTACAAATTCCATTAAATAATACTTTGTTAAGTTCTTAGTTCTGTAAAGCATGAAAATACTGCTCCCTCTACGGAACCCTATACTGCGCGTGGCTCGCTACGCACTTGGCTGGGTTTTTTTAATAACTTTACATGTGAGACGACGAGAAAATAAAATGCCAATAAATATTCCTACAACCAAATTCACTGAAACTTCTAAAATAACTGTACGGTTATAAGCTGCCGAAATTATGACTACCTAAAATAAACCCTTATTATCAAAATGAAACGTTCGTCAGTTACGAGGGAATAAACTTTATGAAACTCAAGCGATAGTAGCGTAGCGGTAGAACACCGGCCTCACACATTCGGAAGGTCGTAGGATCTAATTGTGGCAATTACCAATGACTTTGTTTTGTAAGTTACGTACATTTGTGAAGTTGAAGTAGCAAAACCACTCGCTAACGGTGATGGAAAGTCCGTGAGGAAGGTGTCTGAGGTGTTCACCGTTACTTCGGCGGTTTATCGGTAATAAATAAAACGCACACAACTCTCTTTCATCGAGCTATCTATTCCACTTGTCTAACTGTCAAATTAGTATGGAATTTGACAGTTATACAGAATCATCTCTCTAACATAGACTACCATTAAATCCGGTGTCGATACAGCTACCCTCCATCTTATTACCAACATTCACATACCTCATAATTAAGCGCGAATATCATCATCAGCCATTTGACGCCCACTGCAGGACATAGGCCTCCTTCGTGGTTTTCATAACCAAAGGGGTTTTGCCATAATTTGCCATAAGCGCGAATATAAATTCATAGTAATATATTAAACGGGTCTAAATGCGATTATTTATTAGGTAAAATGTAATTACCTTCGAATGTAATTACTATGTATGAGCGTCGCGAGTCACTAAAAAATACTAATATTAGGGGTTAAAGTATGAAATTGCCGTTTTATTGCAATAGGTTCTTTGAATTGACATAGAATCTTCATGGTTAGAGGTTTTCGAATGAAACTTTTTTCAAATGGTTTCTATGATGTTCTTTTTTTAAAAAAATGTGAAACATTTGAATATCGACTTTCAATTGTTTTTGTTATACAATTTAGACAAGAAAGATGGATACTGCGAAAATTTATTCCTACTTTAACCCCTATTATAAATTCATGGCTGTGATCCCGCGGGGGAGGCCATTTGACACAATCCTGACAACCCTAATTCGCTTGTAAGAGTAAGTTTTAGTCTGCGTTTACTCTTACAAGCGCTCATAATAACCAGCGTGAAAGGAGTCTTCTTAAAATATCGTCAGATTTTAACAAATGATTTATGCTCAATCGACTCGCTATAAAAATATAATTCTCTCAAATTCTTTGAATATTATTTTTTTATTTTATTTTAATTTTATTTACCTTATCATATAGGTAGCAACTGATGCACTACATTTAATATGAGTTGAGAAAAGATGGTCAGAGTGGAGCTTTTTTCCCCGTTGTCTTTTATCCATTACTAATTCAGTCCTAAGGTAGCGGTTAACATTGTGCATGGTCATTCAACAGACAGACAGAATGTACAGTGAACAGAATTTCGCCGATACCTGCACTTGCCCATTAGCTCAGTTTGGAGAGCGCTGGCACGGTTAGCCAGAGGTCGCTGGTTGAAGTCCCGGCATGGGTGGAATTTTTAGCCTCTAAATAGGTTCTTAAAATTGTCCTTAAGTACGGATTAGTGCAACAAAAAGAACAGAAAGAACAGAATGTAATGTTTCACTCTTATGTTGAAATAAACAGTTTAGTTTTGTCTTTTCGTACGGAGTATCCCGTCTGAGAAGAAAAATGAACTCACCGTATTTATTACGTGCAAAGGTGTCCAGCATACGAAGAACTCTAGTATGATCACGAACAGCATTCTTATAACCTGAAACAAAGTACTATCATTAATTCTCGGGGCACGGTAGTGCCCCCTCGTTTTATCGTAGCGCTTTGTCGTTTTTTTGAACCCTCATAACTTTGATCTGGATTATACCAGATAAACAAAATTCTCGGAATATGTCAATAGTGGATAAGTTAAACAAATTAATTGGATTAATTGCATAGCTCTTATACTTTAGATTTTATTTATGTCTATAAAACCCCGATCACTGACTTACTTATCTTAAAAGCAAGCTAATAATTGTCAAAGATAATTTGAGTTCTTATTTGAAACAAATAAATCCCACCAAAAACATTGTCATGTAAAGTGTTGCCAAGACGAGACCATATACCTCACACTGTTAAAATGTTATCAGATCTCATCTAGAGCCAAGTTTCTAACTCTACAAGCCCTGACTTCACAAATTCTACACCTTAGTCAAAATATATGGCTTGGCTGTTTCGCTACCGTCACATAGGCATAAGGTAAAAAAAATAGTCACGTAGATATATTAAAATTATTACTGTTTATTAATTCTCTGTTACACAATAGTTCTTGTAGTAACGAAACGGCCAAGCCACATATTTTGATTAAGGTGTAGAGTTTGTGAAGTTAGGGCTTGTAGAGTTAGAAACTTGGCTCTAGATGAGATCTGATAACATTTTAACAGTGTGAGGTATATGGTCTCGTCATGGCAACACTTTACATGACAATGTTTTTGGTGGGATTTATTGGTTTTAAATAAGAACTCAAATTATCTTTGACAATTATTAGCTTGCTTTTAAGATTAAAATGTCTGACGGTGAAATGTACGGCCTTTTTAAATAAGACCTAACGTGTAGTGCTTTTGAAAGTTTTAGTTTAAAAGGACTTAAATCCCTTGAATTTTGGTTTAAACCGCTCTTATGCTTATTCAGCAGTGCTCGCGACTTGAATCTTATGGGCTTCGGATGAAGGCGTTGCTATGTTATGTTTTATTCATGTAATTTTATGTGTGCAATAAAGTATATTATTATTATCCAAACCTAGAACTATTATCTCGTGTTTACCAAATAAGTAATATAGCGATGAATAATATACGTTAAATGTCTGAGAGATTTTGCGACCGAGATTTTACAACCGGGGTTAAATAAAAGTAAGTACAAGAGCTTTTGCCACCGGGGACACAGAAATGGCGTCAAATTCTAAGTAGTCATTCAAATTCTAAGTAAGCATTTCAAACATTATTGTCGATTTAATGAGCAACATAGCGAGCGCAACTTTGAGCAGCAACAATATTTGTTTTTGATTTCGCAGTTTCATTTTGCAGTTTCACAGAAGTTTGCGCATTTATGAGTTTTATTGCTAAGCTTACTCAATTTTTGTTTACTTTACCGTTTCTTCGAATATTCCTATCAAATTGGTGTACTAGCTTTTTTGCTTTAAAACACAGGCGTTATATTTGACTACGGTTAACGGTCACGGTTTTTTTTTTTTTTTTTTTTTTTTTCCCCTTAGCCGGTACCGCCACTATTTATTCTGTGGCGACCTTTGTACAATTGGTTAAAAAAATTTCAATGTCATAATCTAAAATTGTAAAGTTAGTTCTATAATAAAATGTCAAGATATAAAATTAAAAAAATGTGAAAGAGTGTCTTAATATTAAAAGTATAAAACTAGATGTATACAAATAAAAATGTAAAAGTAATAAAATTTTATATACCCCGACGCCTTGTCTCTGACTACTCCTGAGAGTAGTGACAAGCAAGGCGCCGGGGTGGAACATAAAATTGAAAAAAAAAATAAAATTAAAAATTTAGACATGTAAGATTTGGCTACAATACACAAGTTTAAATCCCAAGTGTTTTCTCATTTCTTTCTCCTTTTTTTTTTTTTTGTGTTTCTCTTTTCTTTCTCTTTTTTTTTTTTTTTTTTTTTTTTTTTTTTTTTTTTTTTTTTTCTTCTCATTGTCTCATATCATGTTAGGATTAGTTAGAATTTATATAATAAAAGGTAGTCTTACAGTTAAAAAATAATAATGAGAATGTAATTCTCTAGAGGCCCCGACGCCTTGTCTCTGACTACTCCTAGGAGTAGTGACAAGCAAGGCGCCGGGGCTGAACATAAAACTTAAGGGAGTAAAATGTATAAATGTCAGAATTTAAAATGTTAAAATGTAAAATAATGTAATCCTAGAGTAAAAGTAGAGTAAAAGTGGCAGATGAGCTGAGACAACTTTAGACCCGGCCTCCATTGGCCTTAGAGGCCGCGCGCGTCACCCCCAGGGCGAAGGGCAGGAAGATCTCTCGACTCTTCGAGTCGGCCATAAAGGCGGCGAATGCCTCGCACCTCACCGCTGCTCCCAGGAGTATCTCGCAATCGGCCCGTACAGCTCCAAAACGGGGGCACTCCTCCAGCAGGTGCTCCAGCGTTTCGGGAGTCTCGTCATCACAGATGCAGGACGGACTCCCCGCGAGCTTGAACCTGTGGAGGTACGCTCGAAAGCCGCCGTGCCCCGTCAGGAGCTGCGCCTTGGCATTGCACATTGTGAATTTGCCAAGGACTTTATGGGCCGATGCGACGTCCGGGAAGAACAGCGAGGTGACGCGGCCTGTGACAGACTCGCTGTAGCGGGTCTGCCACTTTGCCACTGTCTCCCGTCTCACCTGCAGCTTTGCATGTGAGACGGGATACAGGTCGTAGGCTGCCGCGTCTTTGCGAGACAACGCCGCCCTCTTGGCCAACTCGTCTGCGCGCTCGTTGCCGGGGATCCCGACGTGGGCCTTGATCCAGAAAAACCGGATCAGGCCCCCGTGTGCTTGTATGTCCCCCAGCTGGCCGTGAATTTTCACGGCCAGCTGGTGTGTGGGCGAGGGGTTCCTGAGCAACTCCAGAGCAGATCTGGAGTCGCTCAGGACGCTCGCCCTGATGGGACCGGGACCCCCGGCCACGAGGTCGAGAGCCTTGGAGATCGCCACCATCTCCGCTTGGAAGACGGAGGCGAATCCCTCCAGCCTGAACCCCCTGGTGCGGACCTCAACGCCATCCCTCCACAGGGTGACCGCACCCCCCACCCTGCCCTCGATCTTGCTGCCGTCCGTATAGGCCTGGGCCCAATCGTCGGGCACCTTGCTGAGCTCCTCCGCGCTGGCCACCTCCTCGAACTCAACTGGAGTTCGTAGAGCGGGGTGTGCCAGCGCGAACGGGCTGCAGCGGCGCTCGACCTCCCGGCCCGGCAGCGGGGCGAAGGGCCTCCCCCTCTTCAACTCATAAAGCTGAAGGGCCTCCTCGGCCCTAAGGTCGAGGGGGAGGATCCTCGCCAAGAGAACGGCGGCAGTGTAGGAGGTGGTGCGATGGGCCTTAGCGATGCGGATCGCGAAGGCCCTGGTCACCCTGTCGAGTAAGGCCCTGACCCCCACTCGCTGCGCGACAGGCGCCCAGACGTTAGCCGCATAGAGGATGGTAGGTTCGATGACGGTAGTGTAGAGCAGCCAGACGATATCGGCATTTAAGCCCCATGTCGCCCTGGCCGCCCTAGACACCATCTGGAACCTAGCCATAGCTTTGCCGCAGACCCTGTTGAGGTGGCTAAGAAAATTGAGGTTCTTGTCGATCGTCAGACCCAACACGGTGATCTCGTCCGAGAACGCGATGTCCTCCCCCCCAAGCTTCAGCTTGGGTGGGTTAACATCGCGCTTCCTGGTGACCACCATGGCTTGGGTCTTCCGAGCGGCGAACCTCATCTTAGCCCCCTCTCCCCACTCGGACACGGCGTCCAGTGCGGCATTGAGGATATCCTCGAGCTCACCCACAGTCTGCGCCGCGGCGATAATCAAAATATCGTCCGCGAACGCCTGCAGGTGAGCCCGAAGGTCCCCACCGCGCCGGAGCAAAGGGTCGAGTAACAGGTTCCACAGCAAGGGACCGCACGTCGAGCCTTGGATGCAACCTTTCGAAGTAGGTCTGTCTACTTGTGCCCCCGCGTACCTGACTGTGACCTGTCTTTCGCTCAGGTAGCTGCACAGAAGTTGGTAGACAGACTGGTCGCATCCAGTGGCCAGGATCTGGTGTTTTATTCCGGGCCACCACGCATTGTCGAAAGCCCCCTCGATGTCGAGGGAGACGACTCCGACGATGCGTTTTTGCCCGACGTGATCTCTTATGAGCTGTACAGCATCATACAAAGCGTCCTCGGTGCTGCGCTGCGGCATAAAGCCATATTGGCGCAGGCTCAGTCCTCCGCCCACCCCGAGCTGCCAGAGAAGCCTCCCGGCCATCATCTTCTCCAGGATCTTCCCCAGGACTGACAGGAGCCCGATTGGCCTGTATGATTTCGGCTGCGAGTAGTCATCTCTGTTGGGCTTAGGCAGGATTTTGACTACCGCAGCCTTCCAGTCCTTAGGGAAGTATCCCAGAGAAAGGCAGGCGTTCATCAGGGCGACAAATACATCATTTCTCGCCCTGATGGCCGCACTGCAGATGTCGGCCGTGAGGCCGTCCCCCCCGGGCGCCTTTTTAGGGTGGATGCCCCTCAAGACGCCCGAGAGCTCGTGCTGGGAGAAGGGAATAAACTCCCGCGAATAACGGTCACGGTTACAGCATATAGGGAAGAGCGGGTGATCATGCATTTGCTCATCCACTGTAAAGGGAAAATATTCCCCAGGCCAGCGGGCGGGACGGTCCGACTGTCACTCGTCAGTCATTATATTTATAGTATGTCATGGTCATGTGAAACACTTTGCTTGTGCGATGCAGGAATATCGCAGCATACAGTCGAACCCGTTTCGGATGGTATTGCTAATACAAATGTATATAATTTACAAAACAAAGTCATTGGTACATCGACCCTTTGAGGATGAAATGTCATAAAAGCAATGTTTTGTAAAAATGGACTTCGAATGCAGTCTTACTCGGTTTTTCAAGCTCTTTCAATCTGTACATTTTTTCTTCGAATTCGCAAACAATGGCTTTTACTGTTAATTTTTTAACAGGCTTCACAGGTTTTTATTAAACTATGTTTTAAAAGACATTGATGCTACTTAATTTTTGTAGTATTTAGTATATTGTAGTACATTTTCTTATGGCCTCAATTATTTTATTGGTTGCAATCCAACTTGTAACTACCATTAGTAGGTACGTTTTTCGCTACAAAAGCCATTGGATGCAGATTTTTTGTATTATAAGCCATGCTAACTTCTAAACTACCAAAGATATTCAATTTAAAGTTGAATATCTATAAATCTCGTTACATTTTTGTATATCTGTAATCATTGCATTAGTACAGCATTTAAAAGAAAAAAGATATAAAGCATTTATTATATATTTTTTTTGTTTTCTCTCTCCTGTAAAATTCGTAAAATGGCTTTAACTACATTTATTCCCCAAAAGGGCGGCATGTCGAGATTCGAACCCACAACCTGTGAGGATTAATGTATTTATTTCAGAATAAACCCGCATAAGTATGGGAAGTAAGTGGATTCGCGAACAAAATAATTCTCCGGAATAAAGGCGTGTAATGTAATGTTCATCCAGACCAACTTTAGGCGCGAGACACACAGATGGAGCGTGGGGCGAGGGCGCGGTAATATCTATAGAGTTACTAACCACATCGTGAGGAAACCTGAGTGTCTGAGCTATTCACATACATCAGCGCTTGAAATCGCCAATCCGCGTAGTGATAAAGCCCATACTATCTCCCTGAGAGAAGGCCTGTGCCCTACAATGGGACGTATATAGGCTGCTTGTGCGCGCACAGACCACAGTCCTTGCTCTGAGGTCGCTTGTGGTATGTAACTCTATACATCATCTGTGCGACCGAGTTTAGGTACCTATTTGACTTTCCCGGCAGAGCCGGCCGTCGCTCTCGCAAATAAACAAAACTATGGCAGAACACCGAGCAACTACTTTGTAGAGCTTTCACAAGGGAGCATAGTAAAATGAGTTTGTTGATTTAAGGATAACTAAATCATTAGTCAAAAATCTGTTGGCTATCATTTTCCGCAGCTTACACTGATTCTAATGCACAAATCATATTTTATGGTTTTATACGTGTCGAATTGAAAGAGAAATATTCATTTTTAGAAAAATGTTTGGCTTACATAACACATAACATAAACTCACGACTGTATCTCGGAGGGGTAGGCAGAGATCAGGGTTTGACATTGGACCAGGATTTATTTGGAGAGATTATCTTCAGCATTATATCACTTATTTATTTGGAACACATAGTAATGCTTGATTTTTCAAATCAGTTGAGACGATTTTGATATTTTCGCGAGATCTATCCTCTTAGGGCGGCCACATACCATCGGAATTCCGTTTGGGAACTTTGATTCGGAATATCCACTTGGGATCTCGTAAATACATTACACACATACGTTTATTTCAGATCTAAATAACAAGGGCCCTTATTATAAAGCAGCGATATGTTCGAAAGGGTCGTCAACGTTGCGCTTGAGCCCGACAATTCTTTCGAATTTAGCGATAAATACGGTTCTTTTTTTGAATAGTTACGATATTTCCTGTGATTGAGTAATGAACGCCAGAAATGCGTTGATGGGATGAAATGACAAAGAGCCATCTCCTTGCTAGCCCAATGACGTCATATCCATAAGATACGGATTAGCGACCATCTCGCTACTTCCGATAATGTCGCATTTTTCATAATAAGGGCCAAGGGCTCAGTTGAGAGAACCTAGCTATTGAATTCAGATATTTTTTTAGCGAATGTGGAAGAGATAAGATAAGAATATTCTTTATTGCACACAAGAAGCGAAAAACATGAAATAAAATATGAAAGTTACAATGAAAAAGTACAATGGGCGGCCTTATTGCTAACAGCAATTTCTTCCAGACAACCTTGTGACGGAAAGGTTTCCGAAGGAGAAAGGGAGACGGGTAGTTGGTGCAAATATGAATAGTACATACTTAAACTTAATAATAAACTTACATAAATCTAACTTAAATAATTGTTTTATACAACTACATAAATAAGTTACAATACCTATATGTAAGAGGAGGATATAATGAATATGGAATGAAGAGGGATTTTTGATTGCGATTGTATTGTTGATGCAACACGCTGAGAAGAAGAAAATACGCCACCGTTATTGGGTGCAGGCTACCATACGGAATTCCGAATCTGAGAAAATTTCGAACGGAAAAGTACTGTATGTATGTGGTAGGTCCTTAGGTTTGTATGGATTTACTGCGTTTGGAATCCCGAAACGATATTTAGAATCTAAATTCCGAAACGGAATTTCTACTGTATGTGGCCGCCCTTACGATCTTATGCTGCGTATACAATGAATACAATGAAGGCACTCACCGGTCAGCATCGCAAAAGGCCGAAGGCGACCGAAGACAACCGTTTGCGTTCATTCACTGACCAAAATACTAAAGGTCTTATTTATAAAAACTCGATTCCTTAAAACACTTCAAAAAGCCCCATTAAAATAGTCTGTGATGGGGTTTTACAATGTAAAGATGTATTATTAAAGATGATTACAGATTAAATAAATAGAGTTTTAGTTTGGTCTTAGAGGAATCGTGTTTTCATAAAAATAAGGCCGTTATACTAGAGAGTTCACCGTAGCGTCACTGTTTCGTCTACTTCCATTCGCTCGCATCCGTTCGATTGGTCTATACTGAGCACAAAAAGCGTACTGAAGAAATTTATCTCTTCTGTAAATTCCCCTAGAAAAAATATGACTACTTTTCAATAGAACAAAGTTTGAACAAAAATTTGAATAATAAAACGTGCTGCTTACGCAAATATTATTACAAGAAGAAATACGAAAGACGATTTACATTATTACAGAAAAAGAATAAGTAAAAACTAGCAAGGAGGTTCTACATTATTACAGAAAAAGTATAACTTAAAACTAGGAACCTCCTTGTTCTATACTTTTTGGCAGGCGCAAACACTTACCTTCCGTTTAGCTTCTATGCTCTTATCGACGTGTGTAGACCGTACGGCGTGCCGAAAGTCCAGCTCGATAGACGTGTGCATGCAGTACGGCTGCGTGCTGTTGTTCTCCGTGTCCACTCGTTTCTTTTCCTCCTGCGTAATGAAGAAACAGGTCAGAGATTATACTCTTGCTCCTCGTACACTTACAATCAGGCCCTGGAGTCTAATAGGTACACAGTTTTTTTTTTATTATATAAGCACGACAATAGCTGCCTGTATTTGTAATCTACAAAGCGATAGCAGTACAATGTCATTCTTAATTATACACTTTATTGCATACAAAACATTAAACAGGACCTTACATAAGAAATAGCTTGTACAAAGGCGAGCTTATCTCTAATGGTATAGCTCGCGCAAATTAAGTAGGCATCTCTCGCGAAGAGGACCGAATCGCGCAAGGTGCCGAGTTAAGTGGCACGGGTTATATACTATTAGAAAGCGATTTGTTACATATTGCCTACGATGTCAATGAAAAAAACATTACTGTTCTATTATGACTCTATTGAACAACTATGCATTTTAGAGACGCCCCCCACTGTTAAGTTGCAGTTAATTGCTGACAGTAGGTCAAAGTGGATACTAAAAACAGCTGACAGCTGTTAGCAGTAGATTAACGGTTTGTAAGTTTACGAGAAACGGGGTGTTAGCCCGGTAAAGAAACGAAGCCGACTTGTCTTTAATCATCTAGAAGTTTTGTTCATAATACTAGGCCTTTGCGTCCGTTTCAAGAGCTACACTTTTCGAATTGACTAAAAAGTCCGATTAGGGAGAGCGGCAGATTCTACCCTTAGCAAAATTCTGAAAAAGGCAACAATGTGCTAAGAAAATGAGGTAAAAAAATGTATGATATTTCTCAGTGTTACGGAGTCCTTATAAAAAATCAGAAATGAATAGTTAATTTCAACGTAAAGAATGTACATTCTGTTTGCTGAATGTCAATGTACTATGTTATTATGTTAGCCGCTGCCTTCGGGCCGTATTTGTAGTGGAGGAAAAGGCAGCGAAAAAACCACTCTGACCATCTTTTCTCAAATCATCTTAAAGTTCAGAGCCTATATGATAAAATTCCGTGATTGCCATCGATAACTTTAAAAGTAAAAATATACTTCTTACAAAAGTAGGAAAAACATTAATGCTGCGGCCAGACACACGAACAGCACCATTTCACGAGCATAACGCAGGGGTCAGCCATCTTCGGTCCCAACCATTTTAAAGGGAGATAGGTAACCCGGCCATACTCGTCTATTCTATAATTGGCTTTTCAATGCAATTGCTCGTAAAGCGTTCTTTTTTGTGTAAACACATTGTGCGGAAAGGGACCCTTTAGAGCACGCGTTAAATAAAACACTACTACCAGGAAGTACGCCATAATAACAGTAACCTAAGCCAAACTATAAAATTAGCGGACATGACATGCAGATTTTCTCAAATATTACTTTTAATTTTACTAAATGGGTTAGTTGTATTTATATTTTTATTTTATTTCCTCGCAAAATACATTGAAAAAATGTTGTATGACACGTGAGCGTAAAAGGTTATTCCGAATGCGCTACGCTCGTGTTTTCATTCTGTGGCACTTATTCGTAATAACCTACTTTCCGCAAGTGTATCATAAATAACTATTTTTGCATCGCAACTTTTTAATTAATGTTTTAAATTTATTTTCAGTCAGAATTCCAGAACATGTTCTGGAATTCTATTGTAAAAACGAACGCAAT
Organism: Yponomeuta malinellus; assembly: GCA_947308005.1. Classification (NCBI taxonomy): domain Eukaryota; kingdom Metazoa; phylum Arthropoda; class Insecta; order Lepidoptera; family Yponomeutidae; genus Yponomeuta; species Yponomeuta malinellus. Next base: position 2,985,870 of record OX370994.1, read on the forward strand.
AGCTAACAAACGATGTATTTACCTTAGGTAAACGAAATTAGAATTTCAATTTCTACGGCCTTTTTATGAAAAAACACGATTCCTTAAAACGCCGATTGAAATAGTCTGCGGTGGAGATTTTACAAGGAAAATTCGTAACCACAGATTAAATAAACTGCCTCTTAGGAGTGCTTTAGAGGAATCGTGTTTTTATAAATAAGACCGCTATAGTTATGGATGTAAATAGGGATATTTAATCTGACCATTGATATATTTTTACGGACATATGTTATTGGCCTTTTAACCCCACAATAACTAGCGATTTATTCGCGTTTTCGCAGTCATAAAATAAAATAAAAAAATCGCCATATACGACTTAGGCGAAGATAATCTGTTTAACGCTGCTTAAATGACTCGTTTCATTGAAGTAACGTGTCATATATTATACTAAACGTATCATCGCAAAATTTCTGCTGAAATAAGCTCGCCATGTAAACTTTAATTTTTCTGTGAATGTTGTGTTTTATGTGTGCAATAAAGTATAAAGTATGAGGCCTGAAATACTCCCACGGAATTAATAAATACATTAGGAATTAATAAACACATAGGACCCTCCACCAATCCGGACTTGGCCCCCGTGGTGGAGTATGGCCTATACCTTCCTCAGGGAAGAGACCCGTGCCCCTCGGTGGGGACATAATGGGTCGATGATGAAACACATAGGTAGCTCAGTTAATAAGAAATTCGCAGAACTTTTTCAGCCCAGTCTAATAACAACAGGAAAACAGGCGAGTGTCAACTTTTGTTTTCCGCCCATTTCTGGGGCCTGTTTCATAGAAATTAATACTACCACAATGCGATGTACACTGCAAAGTCAATTAAACCTCAGATTAACAAGTGGACTCTGCTACGTAATGTACCTCGAATTGTTATATTAAACTACGAATTGTAGTTTTATGAAACTCGGCCCTGGTTATGATGTTGAGGTCGCTTAGTCTTAGTACTATAAGAATCGCGTATAAACAGGCATAAACACTTGCCTAAGTAAGTAAACTGAAAAAGTTTCCGAGATGACTCCTCGCCCTCCTGAGAATGAATTTGCTGTTGTGTTTACGCTTTGCCCTTTATAATAATTTAATGCCGGTTTTACATGAAACAAAAGACGAAATTATAAGCCAAATAGAGCTGTGAATGCTCTAGGGTTTCTATTATTATTAGGTGGGGTTTTTAGTTAGTACTAGCTGACCCGGCAAACGTTGTTTTACCATATTAATTAGCCTGCAACCTATTCAACCTCAGACATACCAAATGTACACAAAAAAATCATAAATATCGTTTCGGAGGAGTTCGAAAACAATCACTGTTATTATCATATATACGTAAGATAGTGTGTACTATAGGTATTTTTGTTAGTGTATTTGGTATTTTGAGAATTACGAGGGGTGTTCAATAAGTAGTGAGAATGAGGTATAAACTCCTTGGATACAGAAAAAGAAAATACTGGCAGGCATAGCCCACTTATTTATCGACATAATAAAATAAAAAAAAGTTTGATGCTCTTTTGTTTTTTCAATCCTAGAAGGTTCTTACTTGTGTTCTGTCGCAATGAGTAAGCGAAGATGGAGAAAATTTAAGTTCGCATGGTAATTAAATTATTTATGTTTGAAAAATTAAACTACGGAACAAGTCAGAAGTTCAACTGTCAAATAAGTATGGAATTCAGGATATGGTACGCATAATTAGATAAGATAAGATAACAATATTCTTTATTGCACACAAGAAGCGAGACATAAAATATGAAAGTTACAATGAAAAAGTAAAATAGGCGGCCTTATTGCTAACAGCAATTTCTTCCAGACAACCTTGTGACGTAAAGGTTGCCGAAGGAAAAAGAAAGACGGGCCGAGAGATTAGGCCCCAGTATATGGTTTTAATTTCAACTCGATTCCTCCGCGCGGTCTCTAGATACAAAATCTTGACAGACAGCGGACGGACAACAAAGTGATCCTATAAGGATTCTGTATTGAATACCTCTTAATAAATTTCTTCGATCTTAGGGTTCACTTACCTTGAGCAATGTCTTTGCGTTCCAATTGTCTCTGGATTTGAAGCAGAGGTCTGGAGACGTTCTCTGGACCACAGGTGCTGGCGGTATAATATGATTCGTTCTGCAAGATTTGCAGCTTGACTGTCCCGTCACTGCAGAAGAAAAGATGATGTTAGGGGTATTGGTTTTCCTTGCATAGAATTCCTTGTTGTAGCGATTCCTCATAGTTGGACGTGTGATTGGCTGGCACAGCCGTCTTGTGTTCAATTTTAAGGGAGGAGGACCGCAAAATTATTTTGTTAAAAAGACAAGAGAAATCAATTTGGTAGGTTTAAGCAAAAAAAAAAGTACCTAATTGTGTCTCGAATTTAAAAAAAAATTACCGAATTTAAAAAAAATATTTCTGTACAGTAAGTTCAGAAAGATATTTTTATCATAAGATTAGTTTTGCCTATGGCAAACCTGTTAATTCATTTAACAGTTAATATCTATATAATTTAACAGTTGATAGTTCGTGTGTTAAATACGATATTGATTAATTGTATTAGACTGGAGGCGTTTACATCGTGAGAGCTCATAAAGCGCGAAATGAATCTCTTAGAACGAAGCCTTCATATAATTATAATAGAACTTCATGACTAACCGACAGCCCGCTTTGCCGGGGATGCGTCAAAGAAGAGGAAACACCCGCCCACGTGACCATTCACTGTGAAGGCGTGGAAAAGCAACGGAACGCCATCATTGGGAAGCTGGGATCCCTTCAAGAGGCCTGCAGTGACATCAGAGCACTGCAGGCCTTCTGGAAAGAGATAGGCTGGCTGGAATGAGCTCACAGCTTCGCTACGTACAATGGTCTAACCATGAGACTAAGTGCGGAAATCTCAGGTCTAACTAACTAACCACAACCCGTTAAACTATAAATTATTTAAGCCGTCATATTTTCAAAATACCTATAATTCTGAGAAAAAAAAATAAACAAAAGTTTTTTTACAAACTGTAAGCAGATACTCTAAAGGGGCTAATTCAGAAATTTAGGGGTAACCGCCTTAAAGCATGAGCAGCCTATATACGTCCCACTGTAGGGCACAGGCCTTCTCTCAGGGAGGGAGTGTGGGCTTAATCGCCACGCGTGCCCACCGCGGATTGGCGATTTCAAGCGGTGAGGTATGTGAATAGCTCAGACACTCAGGTTTCAGGCTCAGCACTCATCTATTTATCATTGATGTCTAAGCTCACATAATGTATGTCAGGCTTTCAATTATAATGAATTACATCAGAGGTTTTTACTACCTAACAAACAAAATGGCCGATAGGGTCAAAAAGTTCTCGAATGGAGACCACATATTGGCAAGCGCAGCGTAGCAGCCTCATCCAAGTAGCAGGAAGCCGCTGGATGCAAGACGCTTCCAACGGGTCATTTTGGAAATCCATGGAGGAGGCCTATGTTCAGCAGTGGACTTCTAGTGGCTGAATGATGATGATGATGATTCGTTTAAAAAATATTTCTGTTATATTCTTTTTGTTGCACTAATCCGTGCTGAGGACAATTTTAAGTACCGATGTAAAGGCTTAAAGTTTCGACCCTTTTTACAAACTTCTCTGTATTACGTACAGGCAGCGACATCGGGCTGAAGTAATTTTGAAATTTCGCCGATGCCTGCACTTGCCCATTAGCTCAGTTGGGAGAGTGCTGGCATGGTTAGCCAGAAGTCGCGGGTTCAAGTCCCGGCATGGGTGAAATTTTTAGACTCTAAATAGGTTTTAATTATTTTTCTGTTTTTAGTGCTGTAGTGTTTCGAAGTCGATTTTTATTTTTTAGGAGTCATGTATACTCGTGCCGGTTTCAGATGTAGGATAGCACTGTTAAAGAATGGGACTGCGTAATTATTTGCCTCTCTTTTTCACCTTATAAACAGGAGTATTGACGTGAAACGTCTTTCAGTTTCGTAAACACGTCCTCGGCGGGGCTTTAATGCTGTAACTACGAGTACAAGTTGTGTGCATTTCATTTATATATCATTGAGTAGAGCAAAATAGAAAATAGACTGAATGTGTTAGTGACGTTGGTCGTCAAAATCCAATAATAGGATTTGTATTTCTGTGATTTCATAAATGCCTACTCTTTCCCCAACTACTCGCTCGCGCAGCGCAATAAGTCCCATACTAATCCGTGCGCTCGCAGCCTTAACAGTCTTTACTCACCATTTCTCTGCCAGTTGTAGTTATGCTGTATCTCGTGCTTCATCCCTCGCCACAGCTTGGTGACGATCAAGGAGTATGCGAAGGACATTATGAAAAACGGCACCAGGAGGAGAGCCACGTCCAGGCCAAGATTGAAGATGCGCCCCAGCCCTAGACTCATCCAGACTTCTCGGCATTTGTACGCTGCGGGCAAATGGCGGCAGTATGAATTTGGTTTTATTTTTTTTCGACAAATTATTTTTTTGAGCCCTGATAGCGGGGCGGTAACCTCACGTTCGGGAGGTCGTGGGTTTGAATCCCGGCATTTACCAGTGAGTTTGTTTTTTTTGGTTACGTATATTTGTGAAACTTCACAAATGAACATAATTATCTTAGAAAACAAAGTCTTAGGTACATGCTCGCACTGGGAATCGAACCTGGGTCTCTTTTGTATGCATGATTAGCGATAATTCTATACGAGGTCGTCTGATTCCATTCATGTTTTGTTTTGGTTTCGGATCAGGGCCTAGATTATGCTAATGCATTATAATATAATATAATTGTACTATGATTATAGAACAATGACCATTGCACGAATGCGCCACATCTCATTGCCGCATCAAGTCTGCACGTGTGCACGTGTGGTCTTGGGTTCGATTCCCACTGGAGGCCGCCGTACTAGATTTGCACAAATAGCCTCAGTCTGGGTGTATTTCCGTGTTTGTGATGTACTTGCCTGCTTATTATAGCACAGGGTATCCCAGTTTGGGACCATGAAAAGTGATTGTGTTGAGTGGAAGGAAGGAAAGAATTTCCGGTGAAATAAACAAAACACGTCAGCGTGACACGACCGTGCATCTTTCATTGCACTAAAATTTGCTAACAGAATCAAGGCCCAGCTCCTACTCTACGCGTTCAAAATCCTGAGCAAATTGTACTGTCAAATTCCACACTAATTGCTACGACAAGCGTCAGGATTTCGACAGGATTTGGTGCGCGTAATTAGGTCTCATTACTCACCGTTCCCCCTCATGAACAGCAGCGTGGAGACGTACAAAATGGGCGAATTCAGAGCGATCGAGAGCAGCCACACCATTGCAATCATCTTGTACGCGTGGCATTGCGTTTGCCACGCTCTCGACTTGAGAGGCCGGCAGATGGCGAAGTAGCGCTCGAGGGATATCGCCACTAACGTCCACACGTCCACCGATACTGACACGGCTGAAACAAAAAAAGTATATTTAGTAAAGTTTTTTTATGTAACCTTTATACGTCCCACTGCAGGGTACAGGCCTTCTCGTAAACAGAGAGTATGGGCTTAATTACCACACGTGCCCACAACGGATTGCCAATTTTAAGCGCTGAGGTATTTGAACACCACGAACACTCAGGATTCCTCTAGATGTATTCATTCACTGTTAGCAAATGGTATGGCTGCTACAACTTCACGAATGTACGTTGCTTAGGAAACAAAGTCATTGGTACATGCCGGAACTCGAACCCACGACCTCCCAAAAGTGAGGCCAGCGTTCTACCGCTGCACTACCACCGTTTCCGTGTAAAGTTAGTATAGTAAGAAAATAAAGTCCATAAAAAAACCGGAAAACGGTTCGGAATTCTTCTTTTACCCTGCGGCCGGAGCCCAAAAGAAGGGTAATGTGTTTAGCTCGTATGTAAAATTATATTGGATTTAATTAACTCACAGAATACGTTTTTAAGCCGAAATTTCTTTCTTTTGCTAGACAACTTATATATATATATATATATATATATATATATATATATATATATATATATATATATTTTATTATTATTATTAATGCCAAAAATTCAAATTTTGTTATGTTATCCTTGTTGCAAACAATACTTCCTTTCAGTTTAAATTGATATCAATGTTATCTTTCACCGTTTTAACGAGTAGCAGTTTCCAAAATACCAGTTTTTGCGCGAAATTATATTTGTGTTTCGGGAAACTTATCTTTTTTTATGAAGACGTAAATTAAAAAAAATTGATCTGATAAGTTTGTCGAGTACTATATTTTGGTACAGCTGGTTAAAGGATTTCGGTGGAAACGTTATAGTTTAAGAGATGAACGCGTTCCAAAATTGCGAAATTATGTATTTCTAGGCCTAATACCTTATTAATTGAATCGTGTGATTTTAAAACGACACATGTCCTTTCATTACAACTTTGCAGGAAATAGAAAAAACTGTTTTATTCAAATACTAATATCTACAACAGCAATATTTTAGCATATTATATTGATTTCTGTATGAATAAACTACAATTTTTTTTCTAATGTAAATCAATAGGTAGGTGTAAATAATTTAATAAAAAAAAAAAGGGCAAGTGTTATTTTAAAAACACATGTGACTTGTGTTGTTTTAAAATCACACGATTCAATTGTGAAACTGACAACGTTGACATTAATTATGTTAGCATTTTAGTTTTATAATGAATAAAATATATGAATTTGAATTATATTTTGTTGATACATAAGTTCCGTGTGGCGCCGGATTAAGAATAGCGTCACTCCATTTCCTTCCGTGGATGTCGTAGAAGGCGACTAAGGATATCAATTGCCAGGAGACGGGCAGCAGCGCCTTCCTGGGATTCCAACCGCATACTGCGATCGCCAACCCGCCTGCCAAGCGTGGCGATTATGGCACAACCTATGTCCTGCAGTGGGCGTCAAATGGCTGATGATGATACATAAGTCTACTAACTACTAAGACGTCTATTCGATAAAAAACTATTTGCGAAAGTTGAAGTTCGTCTGCACGCAAAAACGATACTCATACTCGTATCTTAAATTCATCTCAGAGTCACAGTCAGTTGTCTCGTTGTCTCCAAAGCGTAGGTAGCAAAGGGTTTTATTAAGGGTATTTAAGTTTTTAGGTTGCCTAATCAAAATTTTATTATTTAGGTCCTTGCTTTTACGTCAGCGTTGAAATATTAAATTACGTTATTTGAAGTAGGTAACAAAGACATCTATCTGGAAAATTTAACCACAATTTTACGGGGAGACTTTTTTTAGAGAGAGAAAAAGGGACATTATGTAGAGTTCGTACCGAGTGGGTACGAACTTTGATATTTAAAATAAAACCTATTTAGAGGCTAAAAATTCCACCTATGCCGGGACTTGAACTCGCGACCTCTGGCTAACCGTACTGGCGCTCACCCAACTGAATTAATGGGCAAGTGCCGGCATCAGTGCAATTTCGAGCCTCTTTGCAAACTTTTCTGTATTACGTACAGGCAGCGACATCTGGCCGAAGCAATTTACATCACTTGACGCCCATTGAAGAACATTCCTTCTAGAATGTGAACCTAACAGCAGAGCTTTTCTTCTGGTTTTGGGTGGCGCCGTGATGAAAATTTTAATAAATCTTTATACCTGTTTGTTCAAAGGGTTTCACTCGACTGAAATTTTAGTAAAACTGTCTTACTTTGTTTTAGTCCGGGGCAGCCGATTTGTGTTATTAGGTATGAAAGCTGCTCTACGGAGCGAATACAATTTTTCCGAGAGAGAAACCATTATAATGTACAATGATTAAATAAATTAGCACTGCCCGTAACTAGGGAATTAATTAAAAGTAACATTGTATTAGTAGGTACAGATAAAGGCTCGATGATAGTTACATCTTGCTGCCTTACTGTTCGGTGTGGTGCACACCCAACGTCCCTCTATCTGTTTAAAAGACTTGAGTGGTCATCAAGGCAGCGCCTAGTACACAAGGATAGAATCGTCACCCCCGTGCACCGAACGATGGCATTTCGTGGGAGTGCCGCGTCCACACGCTTGCCATTTGCCGCAAACCGCAAGCATCTACAAATACTTGGCAAATTATGAACAAACAAACCTCGTCATCCACACGCTTGCGAGGACGTTAGTATGTCTAGACAAGCAAGCATGGCGGACATTCAACTCGTGTCAGCTATAACATTTGGCTTATGCTATTTTTATTACAAAATCAAGCAAACTGAAAAAAGAAATATTGCAAGGAAACGAAAAATTCGCCAACAAAGATGGTGGATGATAAAATTCATAGAAATCGTACTAGGTAAGTGTACGCGAGCGCAGGCCACACTAAAAGACCCACAAACTGTGGATATATTGCAAGCCGTTGCAAGCGTTTGCCGCAAGCTTTCTTTGACTTGTGCCTAAAATACCGACACAGTTCGGATCGGCGGCAAGTGCTCACAAGTGACGACAAGCCAAGCCAAACGTCCTATCCACACACTTTAATTTGTGTGCAACTTGTGGAGACTTGGCAAGCGTGTGGACGCGGCATCAGGTTTGGGGCGTCCAAGTACTGGAATGACATCCCTCCCCCGGTCCGTGACGCTTCCAGTAGATATACTTTTGGGCGTAAGCTCAAGCTATAGTTGCTTGAACAGCAGAATCTGTCCCGTCCTATCTTTCTCCACTTCTGACTTACGGACTAGTAATTGTATCAAATATCTAATCTAAGGTATGTTGTTTGGGGGCTACCCGTGAAGAGCTAGCTCTTTTTGTCTCTATCTAGACATGGTTACGGTACCTTGAATCATCATATTTTATACATCATATTTTTAGAGAATATGTAACTCGACTGCAAAGTAACGTGTGTAATAATTTGTTCGGAATATTGCGCAATTCCTCCTCGCACGTTTATTTTTTTAAACACATCATATTGTGTTATTAATTTAAAGATTTTTTTTTTATGAAAATGTAACCAAATCACCTTTTAGAAAAGAAGATTACCTTGTAAAAACGGTATCAGTTTGCACATCAGCGCTCCGAATAGAAACCGCCTGTAGATTTGGCCAACCAGAGTGAACGGCAAGCAAAAGACGCCCAGAAGAAAATCTGACACTGCCTGCCAACAAAACAAAAATATTATTAGATTCTAGGATCAAAAAGCTCACTAGTAAACATTAGACGAACCTTTTATTCTGGTCACTCAACGTCTGAACTGAGGTCTAATTATGCGCACCAAATCCTGTCGGAATTCTAACGTTTGCGACAGCAATTAGTACAATTAGTATGAAATTTGACAGTTACACGATTGGAATCTTTCATGATTTGGTACGCGTAATATAGGAGCAGAAACGTATTTGACAGACAACGAGGGCGCTATAGTAGCTCTACGGTCCAGCTTGAGGGAGGGGCTTGGACGTGCGGGCCAACGGGTGGATGTTATGGCAGTTGTGGGTCACCAGGAGCCTCATTGTTTGCACAAAATCCTGTCGGAAGCCTAACGAAGACGATAGGAATCATTCAGGATTCAGTGCGCACAATATCGGAGCAGTTGGAGTGATGGCAACCTAAAGTTGGCTCGCATGTCCATTGCTGGCGACTCTCTATAGTCTCACTCACTCTTTCTCTTTCCAATTGTGGTTTCTTGTTCAGTGTGCATCAAGTGCACCTTGGATAAACGGTGAACTGAAGCCTAATCTTGATGTTTTTGGAATTTGACAGTTAGATGACAGGAAATGCTCAGGATTTGGAGCGCGTGATATAGGAGCAAGGAGGCGAATACACGTTTCACGCGTAATTAGTGATCTTCGGCTTTGCTTTGATTTGCCCTTGAACCCAAGGATTATGAGAATATCCAATCACCCCTGATAATGTATGAGATAGACGTTCCTGGAGATAATTGATTTTATTAATATAACACAATAAACATGCGTGCCAAAGCAGAATACATGGTCTTTATGGCCTTAAAACCAACACGTGCCCACCCTATGAGAATAGAAGATCTTCGATACTCATGTTTTTCACGTCACAAAAGATTGAAAAGTATGATTCACAGTTGGGTTTAAACATTTTTTCCTATGTTCTCCCTCCATTGAATATTCACGAATCAATCATATTCATATTTTCTATATAATTACAATCAACAAATTGTTAATCAAGATTATTACAAACCTCTCTTTGGTAATTTTGTTTTCAAGTAGAGACTCTTGTAGTTACGCTAAAGAAAATATTAATAAAGTACCTGCACAGTTTCATTTCGCATATTTAAACTAATGATCAAGCTCTTTTCTTAATTGAAAATGTGCGTGGTATTTTCTCGTTAACAGAATCCAATTTTGCTTGGTTTCCTTTCTTGTAAACGAATGAGCCTTATGTAACATAACATAAACTCACGCCTGTATGGGCAGAGACCAGCGACTGCCACTTGCTACGATCCTGACAGATCACTTTCGCTTCCTCAACATTCATTAGTCGTTGCATGCACGCACGCAGGTTTCGGGTACTTTTTATTTTGCCCTTTGCTAACACATCCCCTATTTGGTCAAAGTATGTCGGTGTGGGTACTCCCTTATGTACTCCCGTTGATAAATAAGATGTTGTAGCGCTTATAATAACAATAACAATTTTTAATCGTTTCACATATTGAGATATAACAATATAGTGCTTAAAACTGCATGCGTTAAATGTAATAGGAGTTTTTCTATGTGGTATAGTGATTTACCGAAGGCTGTGATTTTGGTAGAGCGCGTGAGAAGCAAATTTAAAACATAGAAAACCTGATATTTCTAAAAATAAAAATCTAAAAAATACTCATAGAACAAAAGTGGTCGTCAAACACATACTCTAATTCGGATATCTCACGATTTACGTATTTTAGAAATAACTCTGTATACTTGTAGCAGAAATTAATTGATTTTGTAAGTTTCTTTATTTGTGAATTTGCAGTGGTTGTTCCACTGGTATGAAAGGAAACCCCGAAAGGAAACCTGAGTGTCTGAGGAATTCACATATACATTCATTTACATAGGTACTTTAGGGCCTAAAATAGCCAATCCGCCACTTGACAAAGGCAATCTATAAAATTATGTACAAATGTTTTGACACTGCAGCATCCGAGTGGTCCCTTCACCCATCTAGTGTGAGTGAAGACGCCACTGGACGCTGTATAAAATATCATCTTATTACGTAGATGCAAAGGCCAAAGTTTTTTTTACTCTAAAGAAAACTTAAATATCGAAAAAAAATATCTGCTGTAGCAATATTTGTTTGCTTAGTTATGAAAGTGCACTAAAGGGTTTGTTTTTTCCTAAAAATTATAATAAATAATATTTTTGTCTTCTCTTATTGTTCAATGGATTTGAATGCAACAAGTGTAGACCAGTGTTTATTTTGGTGAGAATTTATCCATTTTCGAATTTAAATAAACGGAGGATTAACAAAACAAATTTAACATTTACAGGGTCTTATTGCGGTTGTTTAGTAGGTAAACTTAGTTGCCTGATTTTCATCAATAAACAATACGAGCTAAATGTAATTATTAAGTACGAGCATCGCAAGTCATTAAAATATACCGGTGATAGTGTAAAGTGAAAGTGAAAATACAATGATGGTTAAAGTATTAACATAGCACACCTACCAAATTCAATAAATACACGTTTGTGACAGTCCTCATCCGTCTGTTACTTGTCAAAGTCGCTATGACCAAACAGTTTCCTGACACAGAGAGCAGGAATATGAGAAAGTACGGTGGCAGGATAAACCTCCACTCGTAGGCGTTTGCGGCCATGTTCTGTGCCACCGTAACGTTTGTCAACACCGATGTCACAGTTGTGATATTCAGGTCCGCCATTGCAAACAGTGAGCTGATGTTTAGAGGTGCGATGACCGCGCCTGCGCTGGCGTTCATTTTGACCCCAACTTGCTTCAGTATGGTTAACCTGCAACAAGAGATTAGCATGGTTTTAGGCGGATCGTTGTGTGCTTAGCATTTTGCCCGAAGCGGATTTTCATAAGCTCGTGGGGATGGGTAAAGGTCAGGCAGAAAGCCCATCGTCTGTCTCACTAGGGTCCCCACTTCTTCTAGATTCGTCAGAATCTCCGAACTGTGACGTCGAACAAGTACGAAAGGAGTCTACAATTTTTTATTTAATTTACAGATACTTATAACATACATACATAAACTCACGCCTGTATCCCAAAGGGGTTGGCGGAGATCAACGACTGCCACTTGCCACGATCCTGACAGATCACTTTCGCTTCCTCAACATTCGTTAGTCGTTGCATGCACGCACGTATCCATGCACTTATAACATACACAATCATTTTATTATTCCAAACTGTTAGTTAAGACTATTTATTTCTTTTACAATGTCCTATTAGAAAATATTTAATCGGAGTGCATATTTGTGAGCTATAAAGTATTTTTGGTGACAAAGAGGATCACGACTACTGTTTCCGATGAAGGCGCAACAAACAGTTGTCATCGTTACAAGCTAAGTGAGTGTTTAATTAGTTTCTTTGCCGTTGTTTTGACTTTTTAATTTTATTGTTAGTTATTTGATTACACAACGTATGGGTCGTTTTTTAATTAACTAGATGATCACGATTATTTTCTTTCATCAAATTAATTTTAAGGAAACCCTTGAGGTTTTATTTTATTTTCGCCTTATTTTTGTCAAGAAGGTGGGGAAGGTTGGGGAGAGTTGGTATCACACGCACAAGGTCCCCTTTTTACAAAAGTCGCAACTTTTGGCGTTGAAACGCGCCACTAGCGTCGACGTGTCACCTATACTGGAATAACGTTAAAAAACACCCCCATTTCAATCTATCACAATCTTGATCGGACATTTGTACAGCTATTTCCAAAATGACCCTAACCTTACATCGAACATCCATTTTGTATCATCAATGCCAGTAGCAGTGCACATAAAAACCCGGAACCGTTAAGTCATGGTTAGGTAGTGCGTTTCAACTTTTGATCGATCATCTTAAGAATGGTCATTATACAAGAGAGCAATTTAATGCTTTAATAGGAAATAACATCTTAAGTAGTGGCCTCAGAACAAAAGCATGTAGACGAAATTTAGTAATTATTAATTAAAAATAAGTAATTACAAATTAATTATGTAGGTGTTACCTTAAAGTTATGGTACCGGCATGCTCTACCCGTTAGGGCTGGCTTTTAAACCTTTTTGCCCTCATAAACATATTCATGTTTGTTTTTTGTTAAACAAAAATCCAATTTATTATATATATTAGGTATTAGTATAATTTTTTTTGTTAAAAGTATGTTACTGATGTCATCAGTTAAGACCCCGTATAAGCAGTGCTAGCGCAGCGGTAGAACACCGACCTTACGTTCGGGAGGTCATGGCTTTGAATCCTGGCATATACCAATAACTTTAATCACTAACAAGAACTGATGTTAGAAATATCAGAAATCAGAAATGACCCGCGGACCCGCGACGCGCACGCTCGGCTCTAGCTGGCTACTAGAAATTGTTACAGATTCGATTTTGTGTCGAGATATAAATATTTGGGTATTGCCTTTTATTTTTAAAAAAAACTAGTATTCCTATTCGATAACTTATTTAGGCACGTTGAATTTGCTATGGCTTTCAAACCATCCAAAACTCATGATGTATATAGTCAATCGTTTACGTCGCTTTAGTACGGAATAACTGATATTTTTTTACACGATTTCAAAGTTTTTTCCGTAATATTTTTTAATTGACTGAAGATTTATTTAATTGACAGTAAAATTAAAGGCGTGAGTCTTACGAGCACGTATCTCGTTTTTTTTTGTTTGCTTTATCGTAAAAACAGCAAAAGATACATACATGTGCCAAACTTCATCATCATCATCAACCCATTATGTCCCCACCGAGGGGCACGGGTCTCTTCCCTGAGGAAGGTATAGGCCATACTCCACCACGGGGGCCAAGTCCGGATTGGTGAAGACTTGTAGACTAGTGGCTCGTCTACTGCCAGAAGTTGTCAAGCCGCCCTAAGGCCTCTGACTTGGCTTAACGACTACCATCTATCGACGGCAGCCGGCACCAACAGCTTAACGTGCCTTGCGAAGCACGGAACCGCTCGGAAAAATGCCACTAGCGTTAAGCATAGACGGCGACCCATCCATGCACTGAACGCGCCCTGTGTTGCTTAACCTTCGTGATCG